>CM035844.1:84850524-85450524 GCA_020510985.1 Pholidichthys leucotaenia
TTTACTGTAAACTTGCAACTTTTTCTCATAAATGTGTTATTTTTTTGTAAATGTGGAACTTTTTTGCTCAAAAGTTTGTTACTTTTCATTGTAAAATTGTGCCTTTCTGGCAAATTTGGTAACTTTTTCTTGAAATTTTGAAACGTTCTCATAAATCTGCCACTTTTTTAGTGTAATCTTTCAACTGTCTCATACATTTGTTATTTTTTTCCTTTTAAATTTGCCATTTTCTTGTAAAGTTTTGACTTTTTCCCCATACAATCTAAATCTGAGACATGTTTCTTGTAAATTTGGAACAACTTTCATTCCCATAAACTTGCAACCTTTTCTCATAATGTTGGGACCTTTTTCTTGTAAATTTCCCCACTGTGGGACTAATAAAGGCTTATCTTAAATTTTCAGTGTGTTTACTCATATTTGCTACATTTTTGTTAATTTGCACCTTTTTTCTAATTTGTTTCTTCAAATTTATCACTTTTTTCTTGTAAATTTGCTAAAATTGTCATGTGTCACTCTTTTCAAGTAATTTTACAATTTTTTTCTTGCAAATTTACACCTTTTTTCTCCTAATTTTCCACTTTTTTTCCAAAAATTTGCTGCAATTTTTTTTTTTTTTTGTAAGTTTATCACCTTTTTCTCCTAAGTTTTAACTTTTTTCCTGATAAATCTGTGACTTTTTCCTCATAATTTTGCCTATGGTGCCAGTGTTACAGAAACTTTCTCAGTCATATTAAAGCTGTGATAGGACCCATAAGACGGCCCAGTTTAACCTTTGCTTCGGCCCACCTGGACATGCTGGCTGGGATTGTATTAGATGATCTTCCCCATACTTGTAGCCATTTATCTAAGGAAGTACTCGTTACCCAAAATCTTACTGTTGTCATGGGGAAAAAGCCTTCCTCCTTTACATTTGTCTTTTCGTATATCTGGTGACCTAATGGTTATGCCACAAGAGTATTGCTCAGCCTGCAGGGATCCCTGCATGCTTCAATTTGCTACAGATAGGAACTGAACATACACGGGCACACAAGGAAGTGGGTGAGTTGAGGAATGCTCTCACCTGCTTCACTGTGTGTTTGTGCAGGTAACTGGATCCATTCATCAGTATTCTCAGAAATGACAGGTAGGGTAAATGGTGTCTGGCCTGTCGTGTTAGCCTCATATCTCCACACTCTCTCAAAGCCACTTTTACTGTGCATGTATGTGTGTGCATGCGTACCCTGAAGAGACAGACAGAGGCAGTCAGATGGTGTTAAAGTAACTGTTAGGCAGTGGAAGATTATGAATCAGAATTCATTCATCCTGCTATGAGCCAGTTAAACAGATGGAGCCAGAGCTAGATAAGTGTGTGTCTGTGTGCTTCTCTGTATATCTTTATAACAGTGCTTGGACAATGATGCCATGTCATCGCATGTCACACATACTGGCCTTGCGCGTATAGATTCAGTTAAAAGTTCCCCCCCCCCCCCCACCTATTTCTGTGTGCGTATGTGTCATGAGACACTGGATTAGATGTTTGTTTTTTTTGGTTTAGTTTCCTCTGTGTGGCATTGCAAACTCCTCATTAACACGCATATAGACGGTACAGTATAAAGCTGATTTTAAGGACTCCAGCAACACTGGCAGTTCGCCTTTATTCTGTGCATCTACTATAGGTTGAACAGTCCAGTGGATCCCCGTGAAAAGGGAATTCACTGCTATTTTTTTTTTCCTCATCAGTTTTTCAACCAGCTTCAAATCATTGCTTTTCTATTCTGGCTCAAGAAACATTTGATTTCTTACTTTTCTATATATCATCATCATCATCATAGCAGTCTGTCGGGGGCGACAATGACTGTCTGATCAGATATATAATTCTGACTATATTAGAAGGCATATTGTCCTAGCTCATATTTCAGTCTTAACATCTCAGAAAAACTTCATAAGTGGCAAAATTGCTAATTTACCATTTTAAAAAGTTGCAAATTTACAACAAAAATAATTATAGCTTTGATTTTAAAAAAATCAAATTTACAAGAAGATGCTAAATTTTGAGTAAAAAAGTTTAAAATTTGCATGAAAAAGCACAAAATTATAAAACTGCAATTTTTAGAGAAATGTCTTGAATTTAGAAGTGTCACAAAGTTACAAAAAAAGACTTCACATATTGAGAGTTAAAGCTTTACAACTCAAGTAACTTTTTCAGTAGATACAATTCTTACTTGTATTTACGGACTACTCTTACTTGTACAACTCAACACAGCTGGAGGCAGTCCCAAACTCAGAGAAATGGGGAGGGTTGAATCCTGATGCAAATCAAGGATGCAGATCAGAACGCTCAGATTTCCATGCCAGATCAGTTGAGATCTGAGTTAAGACGATCAACATGCTGGTGTAAATTGTGCTACTGTTGGCTTAAGACATAGAAGGAGGGGAGGAAGAAAGCGTGTTTGGAGGCAGTGAGAGAGAAGGAAGGTACTTATGACTGGTAAATGGATGTGCTAACAAGTGAAGAGAGTGTCTTAACATGGAATGAATACTTTGAAGAGCTGTTGACTTAAGAAAAAGAGGAAGACGGGTGGTGGAAACATAATAAGTGAGGAAGAGGATTAGCAAGGCATTTGGCTCCAAAGACAGACCTATAGGGATATGGAGCTCTATGGTAGTATGGTGCTGTAGTGGTTGGAAAAGTCATCTCACAGCAAGCAGTTTGTGAGTTCAAATCCACCAACCTGCCAGCAGGCACTGTGTGTCTGGAGTTTGCATGATCTTCCCATACTTGAGTGGGTTTAATTTGGGTAGTCTGGTTTCTTCCAACAGCCCTGACATTTGCATGTTAGAATAAATTGAGATTCTAACATAATTATAATTAACTGATTAAATTTGCACTTAACAGACTGACTGGTAGTGCAGAGCAAGAGCGGACCTGGGGAGACAACACAATGAGTATGAGTCTTTTCAGGAATCCAATCCTTTCCCCTCAGTCCACCACTCTTGCAGAGGTTCAGCATACTGGTGAGTAACCACCTTATTCCTGAGGGCGCTGCTGAAGAAACAATTATGGGCACAACTTCCGGTTTTGGCTGAAGTAGTGTTAAATCAGTCAGCAAGAGTGGAGTAGTGGGGCATTTAAAAAAGCGTTTTAAAAGTTTTTCTAAATCATTTTAATGTACAGTCCACATACTTGTTTTGCTGTCAAGTGGCAACTAATTTCAGCACTTAGTTTTTGTATATATATTACACACAGGCCTTGTGTGTAATATACCATTCTGTAATGGTCACAGAAATAACTTGAATCTGACAAAAGTGGTAATAAATAAAAATTCTATGAAAATTAACCAATGAAAATCAGACACTGCTTTTGAATTGTGGTTCAACAGAATTATTTTAAAAAAACAAACTCATAAAACAGGCCTGGACAAAAATGATGGTACCCTGAACTTAACTTAACCCTTAACTTAATATTTTGTTGCACAACCTTTTGAGGCATTCACTGCAATCAAACGATTTCTGTAACTGTCAACGAGACTTCTGCACCTCTCAGCAGGTATTTTGGCCCACTTCTCATGAGCAAACTGCTCCAGTTGTCTCAGGTTTGAAGGTTGCCTTCTCCAGACGCCATGTTTCAGCTCCTTCCACAGATGTTCAGTAGTATTTAGATCAGGGCTCATAGAAGGCCACTTTAGAATAGTCCAATGTTTGGCTCTTAGCCATTCTTGGCTGTTTTTAGCTGTGTGTTTTGAGTCATTATCCTGTTGCAAGACCCATGACCTGTGACTGAGACCAAGCTGTCTGACACTGGGCAGCGCATTTCTCTCTAGAATACCTTGATAGTCTTGAGATTTCATTGGACCCTGCATAGATTCAAGACACCCTGTGCCAGATGCAGCAAAGCAGCCCCAGAACATAACAGAACCTCCTCCATGTTTCCCAGTATGGACAGTGTTCTTTTCTTGGTATGCTTCATTTTTGCATCTGTGAACATAGCGCTGATGTGCCTTGCCAAAAAGTTCCAGTTTTGTCTTGTCTGTCCATAGGACATTCTCCCAGAAGCTTTGTGGCTTGTCAACATGCAGTTTGGCAAATTCCAATCTGGCTTTTTTTATCATTTGTTTTCAGCAGTGGTGTCCTCCTTGGTCGTCTCCCATGAAGTCCACTTTGGCTCAAACAACGACAGATGGTGTGATCTGACACTGATGTACCTTGACCTTGAAGTTCACCATGAATGTGTTTAGAGGTTGTTCTGGGCTCTTTTGTTACCATTCGTATTATCCGTCTCCTCCTGCGGCCACATCCAGTGAGCTACAGTCCCATGGATCTTAAATTTCTGAATAATATGTGCAACTGGAGTCACAGGAACATCAAGCTGCTTGGAGATGGTCTTATAGCCTTTACCTTTAACATGCTTGTCTATAATTTTCTTTCTAATCTCCTGAGACAACTCTCTCCTTTGCTTCCTTCTGGTCAATGTTTAGTGTGGTACACACCATGTCACCAAACAGCACAGTGACTACTTATCACCCTTTAAATAGGCCGACTGACTGATTACAAGTTTGTAGACACCTGTGATGATAATTAGAGGACACATCTTGGTTGAACATGTCCTGATGGTCACATTATTTTCAATCTGTCCTAGGGGTACCATCATTTTTGTCCAGGCCTGTTTCATGAGTTTGTTTTTTTTTTTTAAATAATTCTGTTGAAACACAATTCAAAAGCATTGTCTGATTTTCATTGGTTAATTTTCATAGAATTTTTATTTATTACCAGTTTTGTCAGATTCAAGTTATTTCTGTGACCATTGTGGGTTTTTCTTTCATTAACAGAGGGGTACCAACAATTTTGTCCACAGCTATATTAGTTAGTTCAGCACTAGTTTTTGTATTTTTGAAAGTTTTTGTGTTCGTTGCACTGCCTTGGAATGATATGAACTTGGTATTAGTAGCTTCAGCATGCATTAATTTTTAAATTAGCACAAAATATAGATTAATAAAATTCTGAGCAATTGTCAGAAAAGGTCTGTACATGTTAAATTAAAAAAAAAAAAGCATTCACACCATGACAGCAGCATGAGCATTTTAATTTTGGGGTAAAACAAACAGCTGCAGCTGTCTGTTTTACCCCGACATTAAAACACATTAAAGCACAATGCTGTAGTTCTTTTTGGTTCTGACTAGATTCTACATCTGCTCTGAGGTAAATTGGATTATGTTCAACATATTTTAACAAAATGCAACTGACTTTATTGCGGTGAAGACACTGCTATATCTCAGAGCTTTTATTTGTTTACAGTGTCAGTATTTTAGCAGCAGAGCTAACTAACGGAGCTACTGTTTGTGGAATCGGTTTGAAATGCCACATCTATAGTTCTTGACTTGAACAGACACCCCTTTTTTTTTTGTTAATAATTGAACTACTCCTTAAATCTGTGTAGATATGGGTAACCCCCACAACAGCCACGGACAAGCAGAGCGCTCAGCGGGAGCAATTAACATAGCAGTGTGATCTATGGACTGATAACAATATGTAGATGTGCCTTGTAACCTCTTTTGTCCTACAGCTCCGGAGCAGAGGCAAATTCCGGCCAGTAATCTTCCTATTGTTATGTGTGACTCTCAAATGCAAATGTCCATACCTACTGCCGTGAATGCATTGTCTGTAGTGGGGTATAAAAACTGCATATGCTCTGTAACTCACTCTCGCTCTCTCTGACCATCACTTTTGACTACACGCATTGCCTGTATCTGCTGAGGAGAGCCTCCGGGCTCGCTCCGGCGCGCATGCACGGCGCTGGAGTGAGTTCTTGTGATGGCGGTATGATTAATAAACTCCCTCAAAAACTCTCAGTTCATTGATTATTACATCATGCCGCCACACTGGTGACCCCGAGAAAGCACACGCTTTGTGCAATGCAACCTTCTGGTCTGGACAGCCACACTGGTGACCCGACCCAAGAAAAGAACACGCTGGCAGCCCCCGGCGGTGACTCTCCGACGACAAGCGAACGCAGCAGCCTGACGCAAATGATCTGCCCTCTCTTCTGCTACAGGGAGACCTCGACGCAGAGCCACCACCAGGCGAGACTCTCCGGAGATCACCCACGACCGGGAAAGCTGCAGAAAGCTTCATGCTGAGATCTGCACGCCTGAGATCTGCACATCCACGCTGGGACCGGCCGCTCTCACAGCTCCTCCTCACGAGAGCGCACCTCGTCCTCACTCCACGACGGCGACCTCCAGGGCCGACGGAGAATGCAGCGCGTGGACCTGAACGCACCATGACCCGCCATGAGCGAACGACGCAACAGCTTCAACAGGGATGAACATCGGCGCCGACGACGCTGATCTCCAGCAAGCTCCCTGACCCTGACTCGCCTCTACAGCGGACCTGCCATGCACTAAACCCCGCACACACACCGGGGGGTTATGAGGACAGCGCACCATGCACGGGACAATACTGGCTCCACACAGACCGCCATCGTCCTTTGCCGCTGCACACAGAACCTTCAGGGCTTCTCACACACCTGAAGCACGCACACAGCTCGCTCACAGGATTTTGTAATGGTCTCAGCCATGGCGCACAAGGGAATTCAGCCGTCAGCTGTCCCCGAGAACTTTAGGACTGCGCGCGCACCTAAAGTCAACACGCCAAGTCCCTCCCTGCTGCAGCTCCTTTTTTTTTCTTCATGGCCGCGAGAGGAGTCAGAGACTAATTTTTCTTCTTACAGCTGCTGTGGACCTCCACACGTTCAACGGGACAGCCCCTCAACATCGCGGATCCACAGGCAATTTTTGCGCGGCCCAGACAATTTCGCCGTCCCGGGCTGGCACTTGTTACCCCCACCCCCCTCCCTCCACCGCCGCCTGCAGCGAGCCTTCCCCGCAGCTCGCTACCAAAGCCGGACTAGCGAGGCCTCAGCTCCCCGCTGAGCCCTCTGGGGGGGAGTGTACGGGTAACCCCACAACAGCCGCGGACAAGCAGAGCGCTCAGCGGGAGCAATTAACATAGCAGTGTGATCTATGGACTGATAACAATTTGTAGATGTGCCTTGTATGTTATGACCCGAGCGCCGGTTCTGATCGCGCTCGGGCTAAGTTATGTTTCGCTGCCGGCCTTGACAGTTGCGGGCTGTATTCTGGCCTCACCGGGCTCTTATTGTGAAAGTGCTCGGTGGGGCTTCCGCCTGTCAATGGTCGGTCAGCTGTTTGTAATTATCGTCGTTAGTGCTTCGCCTTCTTAAGCCCGGCACTGGCGGTGGTAAGATGTAGCAGTGTCAGTCGTTCTTCATCTGAGCTACGGATGCTTTGGACTGTTACCTACCTCGTCTGCCTGTGGTTGACCGTCGCTTCCCCAGGACCAGTAAGTGAGCTGTTAGCCTTACCCCTCCCAGTGTGAGTAGACCTCTGTGTGTCTCTGCCTCAGCAGCCTGTGTAGTCATTACTCCAACAACCTTGCCTATGTATGACCGTCTCCTCCTATGGACCTGTAAGAGAGCTGTTTAGCCTTACGCCTCCGGATGTGTGTAGACTTATGTGTCATTGCCCCTGCATCTTGTGTTGTTACTTTTCACCGTAATAAAACTCACTAAAATTCACTGGTGACTGTGTGGCATCTTATGGTGGCTCGCGAGGGCCACCGCATGACAGTACACTGCTGCCAAAACGGCATTTACGGTGACACCAACCCGAGACGCAATTCACCAGTGGGTTCGAGTTTTTGGACATTTGCTTTTTCCTGTCTGGGTACTGTGTATGTGAAGAATGCCGTCACGGAGGGGCCGCGTTTGGAGTCCGAGCCGTGAGCTGACAGGTGTGCTGGAAGTCGTGGATGAGCTGCTCATCTCCGCTTCCCTGTTGGATTATGACCATGGCATACACTGGTACCTGGACGCTGCCGAAGATATTCTTTGTCATCTCTCTCCCCGCTACGCCGACCACCCGGAAGTCGACGCGAGGAGGGAAGACATCGCCGCGCAACGCGAAATATACCTGATGATGGAGGAGGAACGCGGCATGAAGCAGGAGAAGAGGCACTCCTGCTCTTTGCCTATGGATCCCAATCCTGTCCTCGATCCGTTTCGGGAGTTCGCACCGTCTGGGGGCCGGCGAAGGCGTCGGCGCCACGGCCGGGCGCATCTTCGGCAAGCTCCTGCTCCAGATCCAGTTCCGGGCCGCCGGGATGACCCCCACAATCAGCCAGCTGCTGTGAGTGAGCTGAGTCCTGTGCCGGTGGGCTCCGTCCATGGGTCCTTTTCTACCACCCAGCGAGTGAGGGAAGGAGCAATGTCCGCTACAGCTGATACCATCTTCCCTCCGGGAGACAGGCAAGTCCAATTTCACTGTCCTATTTATCATAGTGATCTGTCTTGTCTGACTCCTGGGGGTGAAGCTCGGGGTTCGCAGCTCCCTGAGTTTCTTTCCCCAGCTGTAGCCTTTTGTACTAAACCTGCTGCCTCTGTGTCTCCTCCTGCTGAGTCCTCGGCATTAGTCCCACGCCGTCGAACGAGGGGGAGGCCTGCGGCTCTGGGAAATATCCCGGCCCTGCAGCCTTGTTTTGGACAGAGGAGGAGAACGGACTGCGATGAGGAGCCAGTGCCGACGAGAGAGCGTCCCCAGGGGTCCTCAGGGATGCAGCCCAAGTCAGCAGGTCGAGGGTCCTCTGCCCCCACGCCATACGGGTTATTGGCGTGGACGCCAGCGCGTGAGGATCCAGCTGCAGAGACTATCAGGCTGGCTGTGGAACCCGACGCAGCCGAGTGGGAGCCCGACGACGAGCGTCTTCTTGAACCTGGATCGGCGAAGTCCTGGACTTCTCCAGAGCCCGAGTGCAGGCAAGTGCTCTTTCTTGTTTTCCTGTATGGTGTGTTAGAGCATTTTTGCCTGCCTCATGGGGAGGCAAGTGAGGGGCAGCCGTCCGCTGCACCCGAGCTCGTCTCACTGGGCTCTGGCGCTGCCGGTGGAACTGATCCCGGTCCTCTCCTGTTTTCTGAGCACCTCCACAGCGTCACTGGTCCGGAGCCAGTCAAGGTCATGGGACTGGGGGTTCCAGGTTCGGAGATGGAGGTCGTCGCCGGAGCAGTCCTGACCCAGTCGGGGTCCGACGTGTGGGCCGAGGTGACCCAGTCGGGGTCCGACGCGTGGGCCGAGGTGACCCAGTTGGGGTCCGACGTGGGTGCAGCGATGACCCAATCGGGGTCCGACGTGGGTGCAGCGATGACCCAATCGGGGTCCGACGAGGTCCAGTGGGGGTCCAGAGCAGGTGCGGCTGTGACCCATTCAGGATTCGAGGGGGTCCAAGTTTTTGGTTGTCCCCCTCTCAGGAGCCACCAGCTGGGGGCCGTTAGAGGGTTTTGTTTGGCAGATCGGCGCTCTCCTGTCTTGTCGTCGTTAGGCGGGCGGCTGCATGCAATTCCTCCACGGTCCTGGTGGTTGTGGGATGCGGGTCGGCCACCTGAGGAACTGCTTGGTGCGTTCGGCGTCTTGGGCTGGCCACCCAATAAACTGTGTTTGCTACGGGGTGACCTGGTTCGGCCACCAGAGGACTTGTTTCTGGGGGCCTGGGACTGGGGTAGGCAACCTGATCATGTACTGTGTTTATGGGACTATCTGTGGGCCCATACGGTGCCTAGTCATGTCAAGTACATTTAGCAATTTTTTTTTTTTGTTGTTGTTTCACGTAGTCATCGTCAAGTCAAAGCAATTTTAGATTGCCTCATGTCTCTTCTTTTTGAAGGCCACAGTCTAGTCATAGTCAAGTCAAAGCAATTTTAGATTGCCTCATGTTTCTTTTTGAAGGCCACAGTCTGGTCAAAGTTAAGTCAAAGCAATTTTAGATTGCCTCATGTTTCCTTTTTTTTGGAAAGCCACAGTTTAGTCATAGTCAAGTTAAGTCAAGCAATTTTAGATTGCTTCATGTTTCTTTTTTTTGGAAAGCCACAGTTTAGTCATAGTCAAGTTAAGTCAGGCAATTTTAGATTGCCTCATGTTTCTTTTTTTTTTGTAGGCCATAGTTTAGTCATAGTTAAGTCAAGTCAGAGCAATTTTAGATTGCTCCATGTTTTTTTTTTTTTTTGTAAGCCACAGTCTATCTATAGCTAAGTTATGTCAGAGCAATTTTAGATTGCCTCATGTTTTTTTTTTGAAAGCCACGCTTTAGTTATAGCCAAGTTGTGTCAAAGCAATTTTAGATTGCTCCATGTGTGTTTGCATGTATTTCTTGTTTTGTTTGTGCTTAGGTTGCCTCATGTTTTTTTTTTGAAAGTCACGGTCTAGTCGTAGTCACGTTATGCCAAGCAATTTTAGATTGCGCCATGTGTGTTTCCATGTTTTTTTTTGTTCCATAGTTATCGTGTGTTTCCAGGTATTTCTTGTTCCATAGTTATCATGTATTTAGGTTGTTTGGGAGTATGATTTTGGCATGTTAAGTTTGGGTTTTTGAAGAGATCCTTACTTTGAGTTCTTTACCACGTGGGATTATGTACTTTGGAATTAGACGGGTTGTCTGTTGTCCCTGTGGGAAGACGTTCGGTGTCAGGTACTTATGCTCTTCATGGTTTTGTATCCCTTGTATTATTTTTGGTCATGTCTTGTTTTTTCTGGTTTCGTCATGGTTCTGGGGGAAATTGATGTATTCTTTTTCCTTTTGGTTTAGGGTTGGTATCTCTCCCTCCGCACCTGTCCCCCAACCTCCCACCCTGGGGGGGCGGGGGGGGGCAGGGTGGTTCCTTGGGGCGTTTGGGGTCCGCCCGTGGAGGGAGGGTACTGTTATGACCCGAGCGCCGGTTCTGATCGCGCTCGGGCTAAGTTATGTTTTGCTGCTGGCCTTGACAGTTGCGGGCTGTATTCTGGCCTCACCGGGCTCTTACTGTGAAAGTGCTCGGTGGGGCTTCCGCCTGTCAACGGTCGGTCAGCTGTTTGTAATTATCGTCGTTAGTGCTTCGCCTTCTTAAGCCCGGCACTGGCGGTGGTAAGACGCAGCAGTGTCAGTCGTTCTTCGTCTGAGCTACTGATGCTTTGGACTGTTACCTACCTCGTCTGCCTGTGGTTGACCGTCGCTTCCCCAGGACCAGTAAGTGAGCTGTTAGCCTTACCCCTCCCGGGGTGAGTAGACCTCTGTGTGTCTCTGCCTCAGCAGCCTGTGTAGTCATTACTCCAACCACCTTGCCTGTGTATGACCGTCTCCTCCTATGGACCTGTAAGAGAGCTGTTTAGCCTTTCGCCTCCGGATGTGTGTAGACTTATGTGTCATTGCCCCTGCATCTTGTGTTGTTACTTTTCACCGTAATAAAACTCACTGAAATTCACTGGTGACTGTGTGGCGTCTTATGGTGGCTCGCGAGGGCCACCGCATGACATCGTAACCTCTTTTGTCCTACAGCTCCGAAGCAGAGTCAAATTTCATCCAGTAATCTTCCTATTGTTATGTGTGTCTCTCAAATGCAAATGTCCATACCTACTGCTGTGAATGCATTGTCTGTAGTGGGGTATAAAAACTGCATATGCTCTGTAACTCACTCTCGCTCTCTCTGACCACCTCTTCTGACTACACGCATTGCCTGTATCTGCTGAGGAGAGCCTCCGGGCTCGCTCCGGCGCGCATGCACGGCGCTGGAATGAGTTCTCGTGATGGCGGTATGATTAATAAACTCCCTTAAAAACTCTCAGTTCGCTCCTTATCATACCATGCCGCCACAGTTGACATACTTTTGTTATTACTTCAAAGTTATTACACTTTTCCGCCACTAGATGGTGTTTTGGTGTCAGTGTGGTTCCACTAGGGAGAGCCCTGCTCATGCGCAGTTCAGAATTAAAGTCAGAGCTGGCAGGAGAAAGTTGAAACTTTTGTCTCCTTTCTTTTGGTCCACAGATAATGAATAAAGACTTACTTTTTCATCCTTAACACGGTTCAGTATTGAGCATGAATGCTGTGTGGGCATTTTGTGATGTTTTAAGATGTGTTTCAGCCATGTGCAAAGGTTAATTTGTCATGTTTGGAGGTTAATAAGTCTTGACTCATTGCCAAGTGTGCTAACCAGTGTGTTCACTAGAAACTACATTTCTTTGAGTGTGTGTTCTGTGTGCTGGCAGTCAATGTTCTGTAAAACGTGTACGTTTGAAAAGTTAAGAGTTTGCATAAACTACTAGTGGTAAATAAGCTAGGAAAAGACACAGTCTTGAAATGGCTCTTCACTTCCGGTTATTGTTAACGTGGAGAGTTTGCGCCATTTGGTGAGGTCCCTCTAAGGTGTGTGTGTGTGTGTGTGTGTGTGTGTGTGTGTGTGTGTGTGTGTGTGTGTGTGTGTGTGTGTGTGTGGCTTGAGGTGCTCGGATTAAGTATGAGATTATGTGATATTAATTATTTTCTTTTGATCTTTGGGTTATGTTAAACACATTGTTTTGCACTTTTTATTTTATTTATTTATTTATTTTATTTTATTTTATTTTATTTTTGTTGTAGAAGAATTTTGAGTCTAATTTAATTTATTTTATTTATGCCAATTGTTGTTTTATTTTGGAGACAATGTTATTTTAATTTTATCTTTTTTTTGGTATTATTTATGATGTTGTGAATGTGAAGTGGATGTAAACTGCACTCCTAACTGGAAAGCTTCATTTGTATAATGTTTTTTATGTGTGCACAGTTCAGAATTAAAGTCAGAGCTGGCAGGAGAAAGGTGAAACTTTTGTCTCCTCTCTTTTGGTCCACAGGTTACACAGTGTTTCCTAGCCTGTAGTAACCATTGCTGCCGGTCCAGATTTCCCCTATGTCTGGTGTCGGTAACATTTTTGAGGCCACTTTTTCAGGTCATCTTCTCATCCCTTCATAGTCGTGGGAAGTGGTATGATTATAATACTCTTTTTGAAGTGAAAAAGGCTGTGTTCCAGCATTTGTGATGCCAAAGTCATTTTTTAACAAGGAAAAGTGTCCCGTTTCAGTGACAACCTCATTTTCTATACTAGTACCGGAAGATGCTTCCATAATTCACACAAGGCATCATGGAGGCTAAGAATAAGGTGGATAGAGATCATTTTTTTCTTGGACTGTGGTGCCTCTTAAAGGTCCAGGATCCTTTACTTTCCAGGACGACGTGAGATCTTGATGACGAACCCATGTCTGAGGCTGGAAGAGCAACGGCAGGTGAGCGTGCAGCAACCAAGGAGTTCCCTGGCAGATGACCAAAGTAAAATTCACAAATACAAAATATGGATACAGAGTTTTACAAAAGACTTCCTGCATTCTGCAGCAGTTTATCATAACAGTCCCATACTGATCTGTCCTCCTTCTCTTCTATGAATACCTCTTAGGTAATCGGTGCAGGAGAAAATTAAAGCCAGTTGCCAGTAATCAGGAGTTCCTCGGCTGCAACAAAATGTTACATGCACCTTCACATCGCACCACCAAAGGACACGCTCACTTCTGAAAGAAGAAGAAAACATCCAACTGTTGCATCTAAAGCTACAGCCACAACGATTCTTATGAATGATGGGTTCGTCAGAATCTCCCAGTTCCTATGAATTCTGGAGTTTGCAAACAAATGTGGAGGGGGCGCATAGTTTCTTACATCTGCCATTCAATTTGCAAGGGCAACTTGAGGCTTCCTTGAGAAATGAAATGCTTTTTTGTTGTACAATGGCCCTTGAGATCTTAGGTTCTTTGTGAGGGTGCCTTGGGATCTTCCTATGACATACTTGCAGTCATCTTACAAAAATGTTTTGTTGCTAGGTGGCAAGGTGGCCATATGATGCCCCTATGTGCAACTTATGGCATTCCTCAAGTCTTTGGTAGGAAGATCTTATGGCTTTGAGCACATTTGGAATATATATATATATACACTACCGTTCAAAAGTTTGGGGTGACCCAGACAATTATTTTGCATTTTCCATGAAAAGTCACACTTATTTACCACCATGAGTTGTAAAATGAATAGAAAATATAGTCAAGACATTGACAAGGTTAGAAATAATGATTTGTATTTGAAATAATATTTTTTTCCAGATACTCAACCTGCTCAAAGGAAGGTCAGTTTTATAGCTTCTCTAACCAGCTAAACTGTTTTCAGCTGTGCTAACATGATTGCACAAGGGTTTTCTAATTCTCCATTAGCCTTCTGACGCAATGAGCAAACACATTGTACCATTAGAACACTGGAGTGATAGTTGCTGGAAATGGGCCTCTATAGACCTATGTAGATATTACACCAAAAACCAGACATTTTTAGCTAGAATAGTCATTTACCACATTAGCAATGTATATTAGATATTAGAGTGTATTTCTGATTAGTTTAAAGTTATCTTCATTGAAAAAAACAGTGCTTTTCTTTCAAAAATAAGGAAATTTCTAAGTGACCCCAAACTTTTGAACGGTAGTGTTGCGGCGGCATGCAATAAAGCAGCGTTGGTGAAGGTTTTAAGCAGGTTTATTAAATCACACCGCCGTCACAGAACTCCGCTCCAGCCCTAAGTGTGAGCAGGCTGGAGCGGCGTCCTCAGGCTCTCAGAGAAGAGACACAGCGTGTCTGTGTGTCAGCAGCAGTTGCAGTTGAAGGAGAGAATGAGAGACAGAATCGTGCAGCATATATACCCAGTTACAACAATACATGGAAGAACATTCACAGCAGTCGGTATGGGTATTGATCTCAGCCTCTAGGTCACAGTAAGGACAGGACGCATGAACACAATGCATGAATGGCACATTAATATCACAATGCATGAAAGGCACATTACATCTCAGTAGTGCAGCGGAAAAAAATAAGGAGTAGCAAGCTGTCTGTCCTTAGTCTGTTGTGGGGTTTTCCCAAACCCGCCACACTGCTCCCCCCCAGAGGGCTCGGCAGGGGGCCGAGACCTTGATAGTGCAGCTTGGCAGCGAGCAGGGAAGGCTCTGTGCCGGCGAAGGTGGAGGGGGGTGGGGGGTAGTAAATGCCGGCCGGGGATGGTGAAATCGTCCGGGCCGCGCAAAAATTGCTTGTTGTTCCGCGACGTCGAGGGGCTGTCCCGTTGCATGTGCGGAGATCACAAGAAGAAAAATTTGTCTCTGACTCCTCTCGTGGCCATGAAGAAAAACAGGAGCGGCGAGGCTGCGTAGCGGCTGTAAGAAAAAAATAGAAGCAGAGGGACTTGGCGTGTTGACTTTAGGTGCGGGCGCAGCCCTAAAGCCCTCGGGAAAAGCTGATGGCTGAATTCCCTTATGTGCCGTGGCTGAGACGATTAGAAAATCCTGTGGGCGAGCTGCGTGCGTGCTTCAGGTGTGCAAGCAGCCCTGAAGGTTCTGTGTGCAGCGGCAAAGGATGCTGGCAGTCTGTGGAGCCGTATTTGTCCCGTGCGTGGTGCGCCGTCCTCGTAACTCCCCGGTGCGTGTGCCGGGGTTCCGTGCGTGGGTGGGCCGCTGGAGGGGTGAGTCAGGGTCCAGAATCTTGGTGGAGATCAGCGCAATCGGGGCCGATAATATCCAAGTTGAGCTGTGGCTGCAGATTGGCCATGGTGCGTTGGAGCGGTGAGAGTGAATAGACGATCTTTGTCCCTTGGGCTCGTGCAGATGCGTTGGAGCGGTGAGAGGGAGGAGACGATCTTTGTCCCTCGGGCTTGTGCAGATGCGTTGGAGCGGTGAGTGGGAGGAGATGATCTTTGTCACCGCTCGGCCATGGTGCGTTCAGGTCCACGCGCTGCGTTCTCCGCCGGCCCTGGAGGTCGCCGTCGTGGAGAGGGGACAAGGTGCATGCGCTCTCGTGTGGAGGTGCTGCGAGCGCGGCCGGTCCAGCGTGGATGAGCAGATCTCAGACGTGCAGATCTCATCATGAAGAATGGGTCACCAGTGTAGCTGTCCAGACCAGAAGGTTGCTTTGCACAAAACGTGTGCATGTTCGGGGTCACCAGTGTGGCGGCATGCAATAAAGCAGCGTTGGTGAAGGTTTTAAGCAGGTTTATTAAATCACACCGCCATCACAGAACTCCGCTCCAGCCCTAAGTGTGAGCAGGCTGGAGCGGCGTCCTCAGGCTCTCAGAGAAGAGACACAGCGTGTCTGTGTGTCAGCAGCAGTTGCAGTTGAAGGAGAGAATGAGAGACAGAATCGTGCAGCATATATACCCAGTTACAACAATACATGAAAGAACATTCACAGCAGTTGGTATGGGTATTGATCTCAGCCTCTAGGTCACAGTAAGGACAGGACGCATGAACACAATGTATGAATGGCACATTAACATCACAATGCATGAATGGCACATTACATCTCAGTAGTGCAGCGGAAAAAACCAGGAGTAGCGCGCTGTCTGTCCTTAGTCTGTTGTGGGGGTTTTCCCAAACCCGCCACAGTGTATATATTTACACTGATGGGGGATGGGATGGCTTCCTAAATTCTGATGGATTTCATCTGGTATATATATATACAGTATATATATATATATATATATATATATATATATATATATATATATATATATATATATACAGTGATCCCTCGCTACTTTGCGCTTCACCTTTCGCGCCCTCAGTGCATCGCGGATTTTTCAAAAATATTCATCAAAAATTCAAAATTGAGAAATAATTGGCGGGCGCTAGCAGAAGGCAGGGAGACTACATTAGACCATCAGGTATCAACACGGAGAGCCCGCACAACTCAAAAATCCACCTCTCTGTTCGCTGTTCTCGTGTTGGCTCGGCTCGGAAATCTCGCAAGCTGATTGGCCGAGACGTTTCACCCACCTTCTCTCCCTGCCGAACGCCCATGCAGCGAAGGAAGACCGCATTCATTGCTCTTTATCGCTCGTGTTGCTTAGTCTCGCCGCGTGGAACTTTTTGCTGTTCTCTTGTGCCATTTTGTGCGAAATAGTCTTCCTGTCGAGCCACTACGCCGCCTCCTGCAGCTTCTCCAGCTCTATCGGAAGCTGCCCTAGACGATGCTGCGCCTCTAGCACCTGACGATGAGGCGTCACCTGAGGAGCAGTAAAGCTCTCATTAACCTGTGCAGTAACTCATCTTCATCTTGAGTTACGTATCTTGTTATAAGAATAAAAGAGTTCTAAAAACATATTTATGTACACTTTATTTACATCTACGTATGTATGTACACTTACACACACACACACACACGTATCATATGAGAGAGAGAGTGAGAGAATGAACGTATGTATTATTTATGGGTGACGTCATTAGGGGTGAAGCTACTTCGCGGTTTTTAACTTTTCGCGGTCGGTTCTGGAACCCATTAACCGCGATAAGTGAGGGATCACTGTATATATATTGAGATTGAGATTGAGATTCAACTTTATTGTCATTACACATGTATGACAAGGTAACGAAACGTGACTTGGCATTTGGGCACGCTCTGCAGAGCACATCCAAGGCCGGGGCAGCCGCTAGGCGCCAGTCATATATATATATATATATATATATATATATATACACACACACACACACACACCAACCAAAGAACCCCAAAGAACTCATGAGGGGTACAAGCAAAAAACTCTCTCTAGACCTTCACAAACTTATTGTTTCAAAACATAATGATGACAGTGTCACAGTTGCATTTCTAAATTGCTGAATGTTTTAGTGAGCACTGTTGGAGCTATCATTCAGAAGTGGAAAGAAAATCATTTTACTATAAACTGACCATGACCAGGAGCTCCTCACAAGATTTCTGACAGAGGAGTCAAAAGAATTATCAGAAGCGTTTCCCAAGAGCTAACGACCACTGGTGGAGAGCTCCAGAAAGACCTGGAGTTAGCAGGTACTGCTGTTTCAAAGAAAACAATAAGTAGCAGTCAAACAACATGAGCTCTATGCCTACTCACCTTGCAAGACTCCATTGCTGAAGTAAAAGCACATCCCATCATGGAGTGAGGGTGTTTTTCAACACATGGTAAAGGCAGACTACAGAGACATCCTTGATAAGAACCTGCTGCCATATGCCAAGATGCTGAAGATGAAACAAGGGTGGACATTTCAGCAAGACCATGATCCCAAACACAAAGCCAAGGAAACTCACAACTGGCTCCAGAGAAGGAAAATAAAGCTTCTAGAATGGCCCAGTCAGTCACCTGACCTGAATCTGAGTTCAGAGATGACACCCATGGAACCTTTAAGATTTGCAGACAGTTTGTGTGGAAGAATGGGCTAAAATCACTCCTGAGCAATGCCTGCACCTAGTTTCTCCACACAGGAGACATCTGGAAACCATTGTTACCAACAAAGGCTTTTCTACCAAATATTAAATGAATTTCACCAAGTGTGTTCAATACTTATTCCCTGTGTCATTCCACTTTATTAAATATAACTTGTTTTATGAACACAGTTGCCTTGATTTCTTTGTATGCATGGATTACTTGGGTTGTTACTGATATCTGTTGAAAATCTCAGGTCAATGGCTCCATCAGAAATATGTTTAATGAGAAAAATGTTGATGTGTTCAATACTTATTTTCCCCACTATTTTCCCCACTACCGTTCAAAAGTTTGGGGTCACCCAGACAATTATTTTGTGTTTTCCATGAAAAGTCACACTCATTTACCACGATGAGTTGTAAAATGAATAGAAAATATAGTCAAGACATTGACAAGGTTAGAAATAATGATTTGTATTTGAAATAATAATGTTTTCCAGATACTCAACCTGCTCAAAGGAAGGTCAGTTTTATAGCTTCTCTAACCAGCTAAACTGTTTTCAGCTGTGCTAACATGATTGCACAAGGGTCTTCTAATCAACCATTAGCCTTCTGATGCAATGAGCAAACACATTGTACCATTAGAACACTGGAGTGATAGTTGCTGGAAATGGGCCTCTATAGACCTATGTAGATATTACACCAAAAACCAGACATTTGCAGCTAGAATAGTCATTTACCACATTAGCAATGTATATTAGATATTAGAGTGTATTTCTGATTAGTTTAAAGTTATCTTCATTGAAAAAAACCAGTGCTTTTCTTTCAAAAATAAGGAAATTTCTAAGTGACCCCAAACTTTTGAACGGTAGTGTATATACCGTAAAATATATCTAGGTTGTGGAGAGAGGAATAATCAGGCAACGCATTCCAAGCAGACAAACTTTATTCACTCTCACACATCTCTCAGAATCAGAAAACATTGAACTCATGCTGCAGGGCTTCTCCTTTATATCACAACACTCACACCCCCTGCTGCCTGAGGTACTGCATCACAACACATTCTCGCATCACAATTCCTATTGTCCCCCAGTTGCTTACTCCCCATGCTCTTCCGGCAGAGGAATTTACTGCCTCTCACTTCCTTCCTGTCTGAGATGAATACCACAGCGTGGGTTCCCCATATCCCCCCCCCCCCACCGAGTCTCAGACTGAGCGTTAACCCTCATGTCCTCTCGGCTTCAGTCTCCTCCCATATCTGCTGTAACGAGGGGTCTTCGGCTCCGTGGTGCTGCTGTGCCGGTGGGGGATTCTTGGGGGTATGTCCATCTGTAGGTGGACAATGGGGGGGGGGCATTCAGCATGCTCGTGTGACTACTCTGATGAATCGTTTACCTGGGGAGTTCTCAGTGGGGGTCTTCCACGCCGAGGAGCTCGAGCCAACATCACCTGCTCGTCTGCAACCACAAAGGTGGGCTTAAGCCTGTCTATACAGATTTTCTCCCGGCGCCCCCCCCCCAAGTCTAACACAAAATGTTTGTCCCCTGGTTCCAGCACTCTAAACGGGCCATCGTAGGATGGGCACAATGGGGACCAGTGGGGATCGTGCCTGACAAACATGAATGCCGCGTTCTTCAAAGTTTTCGGCACAAAAGCGCATGGAAAACAGTGGTGGGCCGGGCCAGGTAGCATGCCTGCGTCTGCCCTATGCCGTGAGCGCGGGGACGGATGGGTGTTTGGCGCAGGGTTATCTGGTAAAAATTCCCCGGGGAGCCGCAACGGCTGAGAAAAAAACAGCTCCGCTGGGGAAGCCTCCAAATCCTCTTTTGGTGCGGAACGCAACCCTAATGTTGCAATCCTGGAATTTCCCCGTTGTGGGACTAATAAAGGCTTATCTTATCTTATCTTATCTTAATAGAACCCACGGTAACCGGTTCACCCAATTTGCATCTGTAAGTGAAGCCCTGAGCGCTGCTTTCAGTGACCTATGGAAACACTTGCATAACCCATTGGCCTGTGGGCTGGACGTGGTTGTGCGATGAATTGCGACGCCCAGGCTTTGGGCCATCGCGGACCAGAGGTTGGAAACAAACTGAGGGCCCCGATCGGACGTGATGTTTGAAGGGGTGCCAAAACGTGCCACCCATGTTGTCAAAAAGGGGCGTGCCACGTCTGTGGATTCGGTGGAAGCTAGCGGGACTGCTTCTGGCCATCGTGTGGTGCGGTCCACCACTGTCAGGAGGTGCGTGAACCCCTGCGATGGTGGGAGGAGGCCCACAAGGTCCATGTGAATGTGGTTGAATCGCTTAGCCGGGATATGGAATGGCTCCAAAGGGGCCTTTGTGCGCCTATGCACTTTGGCTCATTGGCATGCTACACAGGCTGCACCCCACTCTTTCACCTGTTTGCACAGGCTCGGCCAGACGGACTTCCCTCCCACCATTTTGACTGTCGCATGCACTCCTGGGTGCACCAGGGTGTGAACAGACTCAAAAACGCGGTGGCGCCAAGCGCGTGGGGCCACCAGGCACAGGCGTCCTGTGGAGACGTCACAGGTTAGGAAGGGCCCCCTGTCTTGCAGTACCCTGCTCTCCAGACTTAACCCTGTTGGTCCAGACTGGAATGCGCACACGTCTGCATTGCCAATCTGCTCCACGGCCATGGCCATGTAATCTATCCCTACGAAGACTGGGGCCACTACTGCGTGCGAGAGGCAGTCCGCCACCACATTAAGTTTACCGGCCACATGCTGAATATCGGCCGTGAACTCCGAGATCACGGCCAGCTGTCTCTGCTGCCGGCTGACCATAGTTCCAAAACCTTGGCCATCGCGTACGTTAGTGGCTTGTGGTCCACGAACGCAGTGAAGTTGCAGCCTTCCAGCCAGAACTGGAAGTGGCATATGGTCAGGTGGAGAGCCAGTAACTCTCTGTCGAATGCGCTGTATTTACGCTCACTGTCGCACAAAGACCTGCTAAAAAAGGTGAGCGGCTGCCAAGAACCAGCGACGCATTGCTACACGACAGCCCCTATGGCCACATCCGAGGCGTTGGTAGTGAGCGCTATCCGAGCCGCCGGGTCCGAGTTGCCAGCAGTGCGGCGTTTGCCAGGGCTGTTTTAAACTCAGAAAATGCCTGCTCCCGCTCAGGAGTCCAGTCGACTCTGTCCACCGGTTTCCGTTTCTTGAGTGCAGCGTACAATGACTGCATGAGCCGGGCTGAATGGGGGAGGAAACGGTTATAAAATTTAACCATCCTCAAAAACTCCTGCAGCGCCCTGACTGTCTGAGGCCGTGGAAAATTCGCCACTGCGTGCACCTTGTCCGGCAAGTGTATCTCTCCCTCCGGTGAGATGCGGTGTCCCAAAAAGTCGATCCCCGCCACGCCGAACTGGCATTTTGCCGGGTTGATTATTAACCCGTGCTCCTCTAACCTCTGGAAAACCGTCCTGAGGTGGGTTACGTGTTCGTCCTCGGACGTGCTGGCCACCAGGATGTCATCCAGATAGACGAACACAAACGGCAGATCGCGCAGCACCGCCTCCATCATGCGTTGGAATGTCTGTGCCATGTCTTTTAATCCGAATGGCATGCATAAAACTCAAACAGACCAAACAGGGTTATTACTGCTGTTTTAGGTATGTCCTCTGCCCGCACCAGGACCTGGTGGTAACCACGGACCAAGTCTATCTTAGAAAAAGTACATGCCCCGGTGAGGTGAACGGAAAAATCCTGAATATAGGGGATTGGGTAGCGGTTGTGCGCTGTGGTGTTGTTTAATCTACGGAAATCTCTGCAAGGTCACTACGATCCCTTGGCCTTAGGGACCATATGTAGGGGGGATGCCCATGGGCTGTTTGAGCACCTGATGATGCCCAGCCTTTCCAAGTTGGCAAACTCCTTGCGCGCTATAGCCAGTTTAGCTGTGTCCAGGCACCGAGGTCATGTGAAAATGGGTGGCCCAGTGGTGGTAATAAAGTGCTCCACCCCATGTTTAGTGATGCCACCGAAAACGTCGGGACCATGAGTGCTGGGAACTGAGTGAGCAGTGTGTGAAACTTACCACCTGGAGTTGTGACATTGGCTAGCGATATTGTCCCAGCTCCTCGAGCTGTACAGGGGAGGGAATCAAAAGACATTGCATTAATCAGGCGTCTGTTAGCAACATCAACTAGTAGTCTGTGTGTACACAAAAAATCAGCGCCTAAGATTGGGAAACTGCATGCTGCTATGACGAATGTCCACTGGTACGTACGGCCGTGTAGGGATACAGTCAGTGTCTTTTCACCAAAAGACTTAATGTCCAAGCCGTTTGCGGTCGTCAGTTCGGGGCCGCTAGCACCCACTAGCCGGCCGGCGTAGGATGGCAGGATAAGGCTCTTTTGGGAGACAGAGTCCACGAGGAACCGTCTCCCCGAGCGCGAGTCTGTCACATAGAGCAGCTTGCTTTCTTCACCGGCGGTCGCAGCTGCTACCGGCTGCCGGCCTTGGCGTTTTCCCAAATGCTTGAATTGGCACGGTGGCACGCATCAGCGTGCGTCCTCTCCAAAACGGCGGTGGTAGGAGCAGAGCCTGTCTCTCTGGCGCTTCCTTGCCCCCGGTGCCGCTACCATCGCTGGCTCCTCACTTCCGCTGGCCGTCTCGCTGAGTTCTGATGCCGCTGCATTCATTGTGAGGGCTCTGGTGGTGAGGATGATCCGATCTGCCTCCTGGGCTAGCGCATGGTAGTCACATGCGGCCAGCAATGGCGAGTTGGCAAGGACCGCTCTGGCCACCGTTGGGAGGTTCCGGAGGAAAAGGTGGGCAAACAGAAAATGCCCATCGTCCATGACCATCAACACCAACATCTTCTCCATCAGTTCGCCCACCGACCAATCTCCTATCTCGGAGCGTGTCAGGAGCCTCTCTGCTCTCTCGCAGTCTGAGAGCGTGTAGTGCCGGGTCAGCGCGGCTTTGAGAGCCCCGTATTTGTCGCGGGCTGGGGGCTGTTGGAGCAGGCTCACTACTTGCTGAGTCGCGCAAGCGTCCAGCGCTGCGACCACATAGTAATATCTGGTGTCATCTGCAGTTATTCCCCGGAGCGTGAACTGGGCCTCGGTATGGAAGAATCAAGACTTTGAGTCATCAGCCAAAAGTCTGGTAGTTTGACCGAAACGGCACACGCGTTGCTGGGGTTTCTTGTCCGGGTCGTCTCCACGGTGTTTGCCTCGTGTTTCATTATTCGTCAAGGGTCACCAGTGTGGAGAGAGGAATAATCAGGCAATGCATTCCAAGCAGACAAACTTTATTAACTCTCTCACATCTCTCAGAATCAGAAAACATTGAACTCATGCTGCAGGGCTTCTCCTTTATATCACAACACTATCACCCCCTGCTGCCTGAGGTACTGCATCACAACACATTCTCGCATCACAATTCCTATTGTCCCCCAGCTGCTTACTCCCCATGCTCTTCCAGCAGAGGAATTTACTGCCTCTCACTTCCTTCCAGTCTGGAGATGAATACCACAGCATGGGTTCCTCAAAAGGTCTATATTTTTTAAAAGTCCTTATTATACTCAAAGTTTGCCAACTTGCAAAATCAAACAGAATGTTCTATTTAAATAATTATTTTTAGTGTATTTTTAAATGAAAATATACCATAAAATACCACAGGAGCAGTGTCAGCATTGAATTGCAGCTACCTCCATCTATTTAATTAATAAAATGATCTGATAGTTCTAGTGTCATGGTTTGGTCAGATAAACCTGAAACAGAGGAAATCCTTGGATCAGGTAGTTAGATGGTCCAGTCGTTTGCTTGGTGAGTCACAGCTGAGCCTGACATCCCTGTACACCAGACAGGTACAGAGGATTGCTACCTCCATCTTAAATGATGACTACCACCCTTTGCACTGCCACTTTCAGCTTCTTCCCTCCAGACGGAGGTTTGCTGTCCCAAAATGTAAAACCCAGCACTACAAAAACAGCTTTGTTCCTGCTGCTGTCAAAGAGTTAAACAAGATGTAGCAATATATTGCACATAATTTAGTTATCTATCAACTTTATTTTATATTTATTTATTTTTGTATGCTTTTTTATTTGGGTTTTAAATCTTTTATTGGGTTTTAGACTTTTATTGAGTTTTTAATCTCTCTGACTTAGTTTTTAACTTTTTTAATATGACCCTTCTCTCTTACCTCTTTGTTTTTTCTCTTATCTTTTTGTCTTATGTCCTGATTGGTGGAGCCTTGAGTACTTTTATCATGTTTATAGTCAGCTTCATATGTGCCTGTGTTTGTGTTTATGTTGAATGTAATTGTGGTTTGTAAATATGTGTCTAAAAGGATGTCACCTGACTGCAAAACAAATCTACCTAAGGGTACAAATAAAGTAACCTGAACCTGACACATATGAAATTATTTAATAATAATTTTTGTTTTAATATATTTTTTCTAATTAAAAAGTATGTTTTTCTAACAAAAGAAATACTTAATACTAAAAAAATAGTTCAGAAAACCCGCAGGAACTCTCCTGGATTGGGGATTCACTTCAGTCATGAAGAGAAAATCAATTCCTAGAGGGGAAAAGAAATTTCCTTTGGATAAAAGTTTTATCTTTTTGTTCTGACAATTTTGACCAGATTCATCCTGGTTTGTGGGTCAGAGCAGCTAAAGAAGTCTGAGTGCACACAGTGTGCGTGTGTCTCCAGGGGACGAGGCACAGGGATAGACCATAACACCTTTGCCGATGTGTTGTATCATGTTACCCCATGCATCATGAAAAGTGGGAGGTAAGTGTAATTTTCTGGAAGCAACAGTATTTCATTGTGGACTATTTTTATGTGCTTGTACAAGCATGCAGTCCCCTACAATTCTATCAGAAAAATCTGTATTCATTGTCTTGTTCCTACGTTGTTCCTAAGGCATTTGTACGGCCACCCAAGGACAAGGGGGTTTTCGTAGAAATCCTGGACAAGACCATTGACCTGGCCAAGAACTTACAAACGGTCTACGAATGCTGGATTCTCCTATGGCCACCTTAAGAAGGCTGTATGAAATGGTCCAAAAATCGTTCTTATGGTGTTCACAGCAGTTAGTAAGGGTATTTATGACCGTAGTGTTAACTGTGGCAAAACGTTGAGAATGGCATTGAAATACAGCAGGAGTTGAGGGGGGAGAGAAAAAAATGTATGTTTGGTATGTTTAGAAAACTTAATGAATTATGATAAATTTTGCTTCAGCCTTGTATGTGTAACATGCTGAGGCAGGCTGCCATCTAGCTCGTTAACTAACACCTAGCACTGAAATAGCTCGCAGCAGCTCTTGTTGTAGGACTAAAAGATGGATTCAAGGTGAGAGTGGGATTATATCAGGGATCAGCTCTCAATGACTTGGAGGGAGAGGATTAGAAATGTATATACAGTGGACGCCTGATGTTGAAGATGGAGCCGACAGGCAGGAGGAAACCACAGAAGATTCACGAATGTAGTGAAGGAGGACATGGAGAGGGTTGCTGTGAGAGAAGAGGATGCAAGGGATCCACTGAAAATGAAAAGAGGATCATTTCTGGGATAGTGTGTCATTTTACATATTCTGTCATTTTTTGCCATTGAGTTCAATATCAAATCATTTTACTTTTTTTATTGCAATAAAATGAATCAACAACATCTTCATCTTCAGAGTTTTATTGTCTTTGCATTCTTTGCCATTATTCTATAGAGGAAGTAATTTCCATGTATTCAAAAGGAAGTATTGTTACCACATGTGGTTGATATGGTGGATTTTCTGTATGTAAATGACCTTAAACTAGCACATGCTCACATTTGATAGTTCTATCAGGACGTCTTCATTTAAAGAAACATTGTTTTATAGTGACCATTATTTGGTTACAACAAAACTGAGTTTGTTAAGTTATAGTGAAATTAAAAATTGACCAATTTCAAACTGAATCTTTATAGCCTATAAACTACTCAGACTCAAGAAGTAAAAGCTAAGTATCTTCTTGAAAAAGATACTATATTTGGTTTGTGAAGCTCCAGCACTTTCAAGTGTTATTAATACAGCATACTTAAGATTAAAAAAATGGAGATAGAATATTACACCCTTTGAGTGTTTGTCATATTCTTGACTGCTACTTGAGATATTAATTTTGCTATTTCAGCTTGCGCAATAACGCTGTAACACCCACACCTCTGCCTCCATTTGTTGCACAAGAATTAGTTTACCTAAAGAAAGTTTTACTTTTCTTGACTTTAGAAACAAATATTTCAGGGCTGTATGTAGAAATTCAAGCAGGTAAAAGGCTAAGTTGCACAAATTCTGAGAGTGGAAAAAAGAGCAAAGGTTGGGCATGAGCAAATGGGAATAAAAAAAAAATTATGTCAATACCTTGGATAGTAACAGATTCAAGCTGTGGTATCCAGGTGTTCTGAAAGCTGATGGGTTCCAAAAACAACAACAAAACACAGCCAGTCTGTGATGCCTGAAATTAAGGACAGCAAAGAGGTCTAAATTTAGATATCTACAGCCTATAGTTTTTATTTGCCTTGAGCAAACTATTGTATTTCAAATTAAAGGAAAGGTATCGAAAAAAAAACAACCAACAAAAAACACTGGATTAAAAGAATTTGGTTCCTCAAAAGTCCATGTGTTATTGACAATTTTAGTTGACAAAGTACAGCAGCTGAAAATGATATAGAGGCTTTTAGCTTGTGCCGTATGTCACAATAAGGGAAAAAAAACAAAACAAAAAAAAACCCTGTGACCCCCAAGGAGCTCACCAGTAGAATAATGATGGAAACTAGTGCTACCCCTCAGCCTTCAAACTTGTCTGAGATTTCTCACAGATAAAGCACATAAAGGCCTGTACATACTCCACAAGAACAGAGAAATTTGTTCTCTCTCCAAGGGCTGCTGTGGCCCTGATTTGGGAGTTCTTTCAGCTAGTTCTGACACATCATCATGGCCAAACTTTTTTCTTGTGTGGTGTCCAAGAACTATTGTGTGATTGATCAGAAATGTGAATTTCCCAAGAGTTCTGCACTTGAGTTTCTTGTGAAGTATTAAATGTCCTGGCCAGAAAGAACTTTGTTTTGGTTCTTGGCACCTCAAGAAAAAAAAAAAATGTTCTTAAATATTTTCATCAAAAATCAATTGGACAGTGATGTGTTCAAAGTTGATGACTTTCCACCTTCGTATTGTATAATTTGTCATGGAAAATCCCCAGCTAAGATCAGTCAATTTTCTTTCAAAACCAGCTGCTTCTGCATAATAAGCTCACTTCATAATCTGTATGCTTGTGCTGACTGTACATACAGTGGTGTGAAAAAGTGTTTGCCCCCTTCCTGATTTCTCATTTTGTTGCATGTTTGTCACACTTAAATGTTTCAGATCATCAAACAAATTTAAATATTAGACAAAGCTAACACAAGTAAACACAAAATGCAGTTTTTAAATGAGGGTGTTTATTATTAAGGGAAAAAAATCCAAACCTATATGGCCCTGTGTGAAAAAATGATTGCCCCCAAACCTAATAACTGGTTGGGCCACCCTTAGCAGCAACAACTGCAATCAAGTGTTTGTGATAACTGGCAATAAGTCTTACAGCGCTATGGAGGAATTTTGACACACTCATCTTTTCAGAATTGTTATAATTCAGCCACACTGGAGTATTTTCCAGCATGAACCGCCTTTTTAAGGTCATGAAAGCATCTCAATTGGATTCAGGTCAGGACTTTGACTAGGCCACTCCAAAGTCTTCATTTTGTTTTGCTTAAGCCTTTCAGAGGTGGACTTGCTGGTGTCTTTTGGATCATTGTCCTGCTGCAGAACCCAAGTGTGCTTCAGCTTGAGGTCATGAACAGATGGCCAGTCATTATCCTTCAGGAATTTTTGGTAGACAGCAGAATTCATGGTTCCATTTACCACAGCAACAGCCCCAGGCCATCATACTACCAGCACCATATTTTACTGTTGGTATGATGCTCCTTTTCTGAAATGCTGTTTTACTTTGACACCGGATGTAATGGGAAACATATCTTCCAAAAAGTTCAACTTTTGTCTCATCAGTCCACAGAGTATTTTCCCAAAAGCCTTGGGGATCATTAAGATGTTTTCTGGCCAAACTGAGATGAGCCTTTATGTTGTTTTTGCTCAGCAGTAGTTTTCATCTTGGAACTCTGCCATGAAGGCCATTTTTGCCCAGTCTCTTTCTTGTGGTGGAGTCATGAACACTGACCTTAACTGAGGCAAGTGAGACCTGCAATTCTTTGGATGTTGTTTTAGGGTCTTTTGTGACCTCTTGGATGAGTCGTTGCTGCACTCTTGGGGTATTTTTTGTCGGCCAGCCATTCCTAGGAAGGTTCACCACTGTTCCATATTTTCGCCATTTGTGGATAATGGCTCTCACTGTTGTTTGCTGGAGTCCCATAGCTTTAGAGATGGCTTTATAACATTTTCCAGACTGATAGAGCTCAACTACTTTGCTTCTCATTTGTTCCTGAATTTCCTGGGATCGCAGTATAATGTCTAGCTTTTGAGGATCTTCTGGTCTACTTTACTTTGTCAGGCAGGTCCTATTTAAGTGATTTCTTGATTGAGAAAAGGTGTGGCAGTAATCAGGCCTGGGTGTGGCTAGAGAAATTGAACTCAGCTTTCCAAAGATGTGATAAACCACAGTTAATTTATGTTTTAAAGGGGGGCAATCACTTTTTTCTCACAGGGCCATGTAGGTTTGGTTTTTTTTTACCCTTAATAATAAACACCTTCATTTAAAAAACTGCATTTTGTGTTTACTTGTGTTATCTTTGTCTAATATTTAAATTTGTTTGATGATCTGAAACATTTAAGTGTGACAAACATACAAGAAGATGAGAAATCAGGAAGAGCCACTGCTGCACGGTGGCGCAGTGGTTAGCACTGTGGCAGCACAGTTTTACCCTCAGCCGGGGGATCGCGGAGATCGTGGGTTTGATCCCTGCCCCCGGCCAACAGTGATCTGCGTGGAGTTTGCATGTTCTCCCCGTGTTTGTGTGGGTTTACTCCGGTTTCCTCCCACGTGCCAAAAAACATGCAGGTTAGGGAGTTAAGGGGCGCTTGTGCACGCAGCGACCGGCAGCTGGTGGTTTGTCACCAGACTGCAAAACAAATCTACCTATGGGTACAAAATAAGTAATAAAAAAGGGGGGGGGGCAAACACTTCTTCATACCACTGTATCTATTGATGGGGGAAAAGTAAGTGAAATCTTTGATCCACTGAAATTGCAGCGTATCAAAACTAATGAAGCGGCAAGAAATTACATAGTATTCTGACTCTTACTCTTGGGGCATGATTTTATACCATTTGGTCCTGCCATTGTCAGTGTCAATATTTTAAGCTGTGCATCTGCTTTTTAGACAGCTACAATGTCCTCATACAGTGGTTATTGATATGTGGTGGCATAAACCAGTGGTCTGTCATGCAGGAGACAAGTTCATCTCCAAATGTAGACTAAGGTGACAAAGATTTAAAATATGCACTTTACTGAGAAAATTAAATGCTGTTTGGTTTCTTAAAAAATACTACTAAAAACTGAACTAAAAAAAAGAGGCCACATGGAGAGTATATACCTCCACCAAGGTTATTTATCTATCTAATTCAGTTGTAATTGAAATAAATTGCTTTGTCAACTGACAAAACATAATAAGGTTTAGGTTGGCTTGGCCATTAGTTTTCATGGCATTAGCAAAAAAAAAAGAAAAAAAAAATGAACAGAGATGCCCCATCTCATAATATTAAATAAAGTGAAAAAGTAATCCTGAATGAACATGCTAATTTAAATTCAATATTCAAGCTTAAAAGATTTTATTTGTCAGTACTCATATACATACAAGACATATAGGAGAATTGAAATGGTGTTTCTCTCTCTCTTCAGTGGTGTGCACAATACACAAAAGAAAACGGAATAAGGCTGGAAAACAACCGCAGTCTAGATACAGTAATGCAATCCGTAGTGCAAATGGCGACAAAAGATACAGTAGACCCAGACCTCCCATAGTGTAAACAGAGATAAACGATTAACAATGATGAAACCCAGTAATCCTATATACAGAAAACTAGAGATTTAATACCTGTAGTTGCAGTTCAGTGAGGTAGTGTAGGTACAAACAGTAACAGATAGGACTGCACATGATCAGTATAGCAATAACAGACAGCAGCAGATATGGCATTTGTGCAAATGGTTAAAGTGCAGAGATATACAGCAGAAAATGTATTACTGTTGGTGTGCCAGTCTTTCTGTGCCAACAGCTGAGTTAATTACAGTATTGTGCAGGTGAGTGTGTTACAGTCTGGGATGGGGGGTGGGGGGGTGGACAGAGCTCAGGGTCCTGATGGTCTGATGAACAAAGCTGTTTAGCAGTTTTGTTGAGTGGGCCCGGAGGCTCTGGTACCATTTCCCCGAAGGCAAGAGGCTGAAGAGGGGGTGTGAAGAGTGTGAGGTGTTGCCTACATTGTTGATGGCTCTGCAGGCGAGGTGGGTGAGGTACTGTAGATGTCTGAGAGGTGGGGTAGAGGGGCACCAATGACCTTGCTGGCTGCTTTCACTGTACATTGTAGTGTCTTCCAGCAGGAGACGGTGCAGTTTCCATACCATACCGTGACGCAGCTGGTGAGGATGCTCTCAGTGGTGACCCAGTAAAAAGAGCACATTAAGGGGGGGGGGGGACTCATGCTCTCCTCAGTTTGCTGAGGAATGGAGGTGAGTTTGAGCCTTCTTGGCCAGTGATGTGGTATTGTTGAACCAGGAGAGGTCCTCGGAGATGTACAGCCCCAGGAACTTGGTACTACCCACCCTTTCCACAGCTGCACCATCGATAAGCAGAGGGGGGTGCTGTGTGTAACCCCTCCTAAAGTCGACCACAATCTCCTTGGTTTTTCCCACATTCAGGAAGAGGTTATTGTCTTTACACCATTGGAGCAGTTGACTCACTTCATTATTGTAGTTGGCCTCCTCATTCTTGGTGATGAGGCTGACCACCATCGTGTTATCTGCAAACTTGATGATGTGGTTGGTGATGTAGGCTGGTATGCAGCCATGGGTCAGCAGGGTGAAGAGCAGCAGGCTGATCACGCACCCTTGTGGGGCCCCTGTGCTCAGTGTGATGGTCTGGGAGGTGTCGCTGCCAACCCACACGTTCTGTGACCTCCTTGTGAGAAAGTCCAGCACCCATTTACAGAGAGAGGTTTTGAGTCCCAAGTGTCTGAGTTTTTGTATCAGAGGCTGGCGGATGATTGTGTTGAATGCTGAACTGAAGTCCAAGAACAGCATTCGCACAACAGAGTTCTTTGAGTCCAAGTGGGTGAGGGCTGGATGGAAGAGCAGCAGCAATGGCATCTTCTGTGGATCTGTTTGACCTGTTTGCAAACTGAGATGGATCGTGGGAGGGAGGCAGGATGGACTTGATGTTCTGCATGACCAGCTGCTCGAAGCACTTCATTATAATGGGGGTCATTGCTACAGGCCGGTAATCATTATAGCTGGATGGAACAGGCTTCTTTGGGACTGCTACCAAAACTGGTAGCAGTTTTGAAACGTGTGGACAACAGCTCGAGTCAGGGAGCTGTTGAAGGTGTCGACCAGGACATTCTTGAGCAAATCTGAACAGTCCTTCAGAACGCCGCCCGGTATGGTGTCTGGACCAGCTGCCTTGTGCGAGTTGGTCCTGCCGAGGGTCCCCTTCATGCTAGCTGGATCCAGACTTATGGCCTGCTTGTTTGGAGGAGGATTTGTCTTCTGTGCTGATGTGCTGTTTTGTGTTTCAAAGCGGTCGAAGAAGTCATTTAGGTTGTTGAGCAGTGTGGTGTCACTCGCACTGGTCTGAAATGGAGGTTTGTAGCTGGTGAGGGTCTGTATGCCACACCAGAGGGAACATGCAAATGGCTACAAAATATGTTGTAAAAATATATAATGTATAATGTATATAATGTATAAATATTATGGCCTACAAAATATCCACAGCTCAACATTGCCCTCTACTGGCAACTCTGGGACATGCTGGACTTAACCAGTGAACTTTTTAATCACATCTTTGTTAAAAGACTTAATTCTCAACATTCTCTCTTTTTCAGGACACCATGGAAAAGCAAATGGACTCTTGATGTTTGATGTAGACAATCAATAATGGGTTTGAAATAGATTAATCCTTGACTTTAAATATGTGCATGTTAATATGTTTAAATTAATGTTTATTCTTGCATGTTAATTTAGAAGCACTAGTTATAAAGTTGCATGAGTCACTGAAATAGGTTAGATTTTATACCTAAGTGTATAGATGAATATTCAGTGTTAAGATGTGTGTATTAAGATTTGCCAAAACGTCTCTCAAATCATGTGACCGATCGCGGCCAATCTCTGCTTTACAATGGCTCTCTCAAGGTTATAGGTTGTCACAGACAAAAGCCTGTTTGTTCATTGGACTAAAGTTCTTAAAGCCCTCCCACAAAGGAGAACTATTGGCTGGAACTTTTGTCCATTCCCGGAAGCCCGCGAAAGTTATCCACAGATAAAGAGAAGATACACTCTCTCTTCTTTCTCTTTTCCCACTTCTCCTGCTTCTCGTCACTTCACAGAAGAGCACAGCACTTCAGATCACCACGGGAGAACAAAGGACATTTCTCCCATGTTTTTTTTTTGTTTGTTTCTCTTTAAACATCTATGAATTGATCCTTTTCTTTCCTCAGCTCAAATCCTAAATTTGAATTCAAACTCCATTTCTAGACGTTTATTTTTATAACTTTTTCTTGTTAAACTTTCTTTAAACTCACCGTTTGTAATTTTGACTTTATGTTTATAATTTTTATTGACCACTTACACACTAGATGCTAATTTCACCTCCACTAAGTTGCAGAAATCTTTTAATTTTGCTATTGGATCAGATTTTGTAATTATTCTCGAATTCCCTCATGAGAAGCCGCTGATCCCGACGACGCAGCTCGCCACCACACAGCTGAAGAAATCAACACTCCATGAAAAAGGAGATGCTTGGGCTGGATCTCAGCTCAGGTGATCAACACAGCAAAATCTTATCTTATATCAAAGAATATTTGCTGTCCAAATATCCCGGCTTTTGGCACTTTTCCACATCAAAAACTTCGAGGAGATGACGACGCAGAAGGATTTTCAACCTGGTCACGTGAGCTGCATTCTTTACTCATCTGCTGAATAAAACGTCTGAGATTTGAGAATAATTCAGTATCTGATCAGATGCAAAATTAAAGAGCACTGAACATAACTCTTCTTTTCCTTAAAATTCTGTTTTCATCTTCTTAAGAGTAATCCAGAATTTTCCATATAATTAGTTTAATTTTCCCCATAAATTTGCATTCTGTTTTCCATAATCTGTTAAATTCAAACTGATCTAAATTCAGCTTATATTTTCACCCTGGTTCTGCAAATGTTCACATTGTTACTCTATCATTTACAAGTTTAATTTAATGTTTAATAAAATCACTGCAATGTCCTTTAATCATCATTCGCTTTAATAAATACGTGAAAATGAGAGAAGTTGTTGGGAATTTATTTCATTCTGAGTTTGGTTTCAAAGTCCCCAGTATCGAATTCACTAAAATTTTGAGATTGGTTATTAATTAATTCATTGAGTAATTAAACAGGTATAAAGTGAAATTAAGGATAAAAGTGCTCCCAAAAGAGGAGCTGGTGCCCTACGAGTGTTTATTAACTTTTTCTGTGTGTATGGACCCAAAGTTCATCTCAGGTCCCGATACATTAATACAAATTAAATAATTTTTATACCTGATCATAATTATTAATCTCATATTCCTACACACTTCATTACACAACATAACAAAAATCATTTTTTTGGAAGTTGTGTTTTTTCAACTGATTTAAGACAGTTTTGCACCACTGAATCTGAAAATGACATCCATTTCTCATGATCAGGTCAGGTTTTTATGTTGTTATAAGCAATGGTACAGCAGTTGTACAGTTGTACTGTAAACTGAATAGTAGACATTGATAAAGGTAAGTACATGTAAATTGAATGTTACATCATCATTGTTCAAAATTCAGAGAATTTCAAGAAATAAAAAATAATTTTGCATCATATAAAGTGAAAATACCTGTACATATAAACAAAAACATAAGAAAACATATGGCCATAGTTCAAAAAGTTGACCTGATTGAGCAACACCAATTTGATTTTTGGATTCAGCACATCAAAATTGTCCTAAATCAGCTAAAAAAAACTTAGACAATAAATTTAGTGTTGACCAGTGTTATGCCTAGAATGAGTGCTACCTGTCTGTAATCATTCAGACAGGTTGGTGGGCTCCTTTTGAGGAGGGTGGAGCCAGCACCAAAAACATGGACTTCTCCCATTTGGGAACAGTTTGAGTGCATTTCTCCCATTGATGTGTTTTCCACAAATAGTGGATTTTTATTGTATTGGGAGTGATGGCTTAGTGGAAAAGCATCTGCTCTACAAGTGGGAGGCTGGGTCATTCTTGTAATTTTGCTTTTCTTTGCAAGGTGAAGTGTCTGTTGTGTTTCAAAGAGCTTGGATCATTATTATGCATCATTATGCTGAGGCACTATTGCCATTGTTCCCTGCATGAGAATAAGGATAGAGGTCAATATACTGTTGAAAAGTTATAATTTCTTAATAAAAAATGGATAAGTAGTACAAGCACATCAAGTAACACTGGCACATTCACTGTAGTCACCCCAGTTTTATTATTTCATTTTTTGCTTATGATCATTGATAATGCTTAAGACAGCACATTTATTCAAATGGAAAACATACACATTAAACCAATAATGCCCTTGTAAAAATCTGCATGCTGTGTACTTTTCGGGCAGCGCAGTGGCGGAGTGGTTAGCACTGCGGCAGCACAGCAACTCACCCTTCACCGGGGGATCCTGGGTTCGACCCCAGCCCCTGACCAACAGTGATCTGTGTGGACTTTGCATCTTCTCCCTGTGTCTGCGTGGGTTTACGTTGAGATGTTTCCTCCCACATGCCAAAAACATGCAAGTTTGGTTAATTGGCATCAAACTGGGGATTCTAAAGTGTCCTTAGGTATGACTGTGAGAGTGAATGGTTGTCTGTCTCTCTGTGTTGGACTTGCGATCTGTCGAGAGTGTACCCTGCCTCTCGCCCAAAGATGCTGGGATAGGCTCCAGCCCCTCCCCCCGCAACCCAAAAAGAATTAAATGGAAGAAAATGGATCGATGTATACTTTTTATCGACTACATTGCCTAGTAGAGCAAATAAAGTTTCACATGAGGCTTCATCTATATGAACCATTTTGATGGACTGGCTCAAGCCTTCAAGAAAGCTTTCAAGAAAGCTATATCTGGTCATCACTAAGTGGTAGCCTAGAGATAAAATATCTGTCTTACATTTGAGAAGCTGGGGTTCAAGTCCCAGTGGGGTTATTCTTGTAATTTATTTTTATTTGCAAGGTGAAGTGTCTGTTGTGTTTCAAAAAGCTTGGATACAACAATAACACATTATTATGCTGAGGCACTATTGTCCCCTGCATGACAATAAGGACAGAGATGAATGTACTGGGAAAGACAATTGAAAAGTTATTTATTTAAAAAAAGGATAAGTAGCACAAGCACATTCATTGTAGTAACCTCAATTTTATTTCTTTTTTCCCTTTTGATCATTGATATTTCTTAAAAGAATGCATTTATTGAAATGAAAAAAACAAAACAAAACACATAAACCAATAATACCCTTGTAAAAATCTCCATGTTGTATACGTTTTGTCCACTAGGTGGTCTGGTAGAGAAAATGAAGTTTCACATGAGGCCTTGTCTATATGAATCATTTTGATGAAAGGCCTCAAGTTCTCTAGAAAGCGTCATCTGACCATCACTACTTACAGTCCAGGCAGAGATCTTCACTCTGCCTCTTGCTGTCTCTCACATGCAACACCCCAACTGCTCTACACAGAAGTGTCGTCCCCCAAATGCTGGCATCATGGCGGTCCTGGGCTGCTGCTGCTGCTGCTGAAGCTGCTGCTGCCACTGCCACCGCTGCTGCCGCCCCCCACATGGAACTGTGGTGAACCTTCCCAGGAGTGACTGGCCAACAAAAATTACCCCAAGAGTGCAGCAATGACTCATCCAAGAGGTCACAAAAGACCCAACAGCAACATCCAAAGAACTGAAGGCCTCACTTGCCTCAGTTAAGGTCAGTGTTCATGACTCCAACATAACAAAGAAACTGGGCAAAAATGGCCTGCATGGCAGAGTTCCAAGACAAAAACCACTGCTGAGCAAAAAGAACATAAAGGCTCTTCTCAGTTTTGCCAGAAAACATCTTGATGATCCCCAAGACCTTTGGGAAAATACTTTGTGGACTGACAAGACAAAAGTTGAACTTTTTGGAAGATGTGTGTCCCATTACATTCAGCGTAAAAGTAACAGCATTTCAGAAAAGGAACATCATACCAACAGTAAAATATGGTGGTGGTAGTGTGGTGGTCTTGGGCTGTTTTGCTGCTTCAGGATCTGGAAGACTTGCTGTGGTAAATGGAAACGTGAATTCTGCTGTCTACCAAAAAATCCTGAATGAAAATGTGCAGCCATCTATTCGTGACCTCAAGCTGAAGCGCACTTGGGTTCTGCATCAGGACGATGATCCAAAACACACCAGCAAGTCCACTTCTGAATGGCTTAAGAAAAACAAAATGAAGACTTTGGAGTGGCCTAGGTAAAGTCCTGACCTGAATCCAATTGAGATGCTGTGGCATGACCTTAAAAAGGCAGTTCATTCTGGAAAACCCTCCAATGTGGCTGAGTTACAACAATTCTGCAAAGATGAGTGAGCCAAAACTCCTCCACAGTGAAGTAAAAGATTCCTTGCCAGTTATCACAAACACTTCATTGCAGTTGTTGCTGCTAAAGGTGTGCCAACCAATTATTGCGTTTAGAGGGCAATCACTTTTTCACACAGGGCCGTGCAGGTTTGGATTTTTTTCCCATTAATAATAAAGACCTTCATTTAAAAACTGCATTTTGTGTTTACTTATGTTATCTTTTTTAATATTTAAATTTGTCTGATGATCTGAAACATTTAAGTGTGACAAACATACAAAAAAATGAGAAATCAGGAAGGGGGCAAACACTTTTTCACACCACTGAAGATCGATAGATAGCTAGCTAGCTAGCTAGATAGATAGATGTACTTTATTGATCCCAAACTGGGAAAATTTTAACACGAGTAAAAGTAGGCTGCTCATATGTCAGACAATATTCTGTTAGGGTCATGTTTTTAGGAACACAAGTTTCTAAGCAGGACTTTATTCTCTGGAGGGAGACAGAATGGTGACCTCTCAGTCCATTCTGAGATCTGTCACAGCAGAAAAGGCCAAAGCTTCAAGTCTATAATGGAACAATGCAACCCATTCTGTCGGCCCATCTGCATTGTCCGCCTCTCTGCTCTTCAGCTGCATGGAGACAGTGGGGGCGGGGAAGCTGCCTGCAGACAGACAGACGGATTGAGCAGATGGCTTGCATGCTCCGTGGTTCCAATTAATCTCTGGCTTTCTCTGCAACTCTTCTTAACCTTCACTTGCTGGCCCAATCATCGAGCTACACCAAAATCCATATGGCTGGGATACTCGCACAGGTGGCATTTCATCGCCGCTGCCAGAGCAACACACGAACACAGCCGACACAGTCTTCTCCATATTAGGCACACATGTGGATACACCACACATTCATTTATTCAACTCATACTGCTAAAGTATGATGTGAAATGACAGTGAAATGATTGGACTGTACTGGCTCTGAGAACATTCACCAAAAGATGTCCTTTATGCATATGTAAAGTGGAGAAAAACAGGTCATCAAGACACACTGATAACTGTTTAGAAAACAAAAGTTACACTCGTGGGATAATTCTGCTTTGCTATCTTGATATCAGAGTGCACAACCCTTAATGTAAAAAAAAAAAAAAAAAAAAAAAAACTAACAGCAGGTAGCTGACTTACTCAGTATGGGATCTAGAATAGCTTAGTGTTAATATGGCTGTCTTTTGGAAACTTGGGTTTTAGTGGATCCTTGTCACAAACTGAAATGCAGTTTATGACTGCCCCATTTAGCCTGAAAAGCGGTTCAGTTTCTATTTGTGGCAAAGGGGAGCTGAAGCTACTTGGAGAATTGCCATGGCATTGCCATACCACTACCTCAGCACCCACAACAAATGTCTGAGGTCCACTTGTATGGTAATCTGCTGTGTTTAAGGGGGCTTACCAGTGTTGGGATTAACACATTACTGTAACGCCACTACTTTTGCAGTAATGTGCTGTGTAACAAGTTTAATGTTTAAAAATTCAGTAATGCATTACAGTTACTGAAATTTGATCAGATGTGTTACTCGCGTTACTCGTTTTATTAATATGGATAGATATTTTTAGCACAAATAAATGGACCCTACCATAGCTGGCACAGCTGTCAATCTGCTCCATGGGTTCGCTTCCTGTCCTGCCCCAGTTCACACCGCAACCCGATGGTGACTTCTCATGTCGAGCCCTGATCGCCTGTAGTCTGAGCAGTGAGTAGCCTCTAACAGCTCCTACCTCTGTGGTTAAACATGAGTATTTTTTGAGCAAGAAGCTGCATTTAATGTCCGCAGTTGTGTAATTGTGTGAGTTTTCTTAGGCACAGAGAAAAAAGTGACTGTGATTTGTTGCAGTAAAGAACAGCTTCTTCTAAGCCATAAATTTTCATTTATCTGTTCTTTCTGTTTTATTTTATCTTATTCAGTTACATGCTCTTGTGATATGCAACTTTTTCATGGAAGTAAATCCTCTAAATATGCATTTTTAATGGGCTGGTGAAGGGGCGTCAAACATATAGCTCATGGGCCAAACACAGCCCACCAGGGGGTCCAAAATTTTCTCTGTGAATTTACAGTTTTATTTCTAGTAAATTTCTGACTTTTTACTGATTACAATAGTTTATGTAAATCTGAGACATTTTTTCTCTGTAAGATGAGACTTTTTTTCTCATCAGTTTTCTTTTTTCCTTTTTTCTGGTGAGAACAAGGGGCCTTTGATCTTGCTATGTGTGTGTGACGACGGAGTGTCGCCAATGTTATGGTCTTTGTAACTGAATATTATATTATATGTGTAAAAGGACTTATGTTTGCAAATGTCAACATGTATTGTATTGGATAGAATGCACATATAATTTCAGAATCTGTTTGAGTAAATTGAATTCCGTTTGTGAGATAATTGTTAATGTTAATTATGTTAATTGGGTGAGGCAATTGAACAATCTTAAAACCATGTACCTTTGCCAGCATGCTTCCTGGTGGTGTCAGGGCAAAAGACTCCTCAGAGGTTTGGGGGCCTTTTAAAGGATGCAAGCAGGAGGAAGTATGTTATGGTTGAGAAAAGGGGAATTTAAAATGTAAATAGAGGTTTAAACTATTTATGGTATTATTTATGGCGTTTATTTATTTTGTAAATATTGTGGGAAAGTATTTATGTATTTATGTCTCTTTTAGATGTTTTTGGGTGTATGTGGGAATATGAAATATTTATTGTCTTACCTGGGATTGTGGTATGTTCCAACTAGAAAAGCACTTGGAGAGCGCAGACCTCCGCCAAGTGCCACAGTTCCCCCCATACAGTGTTTGTGTGTACGTTTTCAGATTCCTTGACCATGAAAACATATGACTAGCAACTGGATTCACAATGATAGGATTAGTGGTTCAGTAGTTATTGACGAAAATTGGATTTTCCGTAATGACGGTTTAGCGCCACAGTTCCCCCCATACAGTGTTTGTGTGTACGTTTTCAGATTCCTTGACCATGAAAACACATGACTAGCAACTGGATTCACAATGATAGGATTAGTGGTTCAGTAGTTATTGACGAAAATGGGATTTTCCGTAATGGCGGTTTAGCGCCACAGTTCCCCCCATACAGTGTTTGTGTGTACGTTTTCAGATTCCTTGACCATGAAAACATATGACTACCAATTGGATTCACAATGATAGGATTAGTGGTTCAGTAGTAAAAGCATTACCTCCTTGGCGGAGGTAATAAACTCAAGTGTTGCTGTTGTGTCCATCTCCTCCAACTCCAAACTCCCAGGCTGCGGGCGTTGCAATTCATCTCACAACCGCGTACAACCCACAGGCCAATGGGTTATGCGAGCGTATTCATAGATCACTGAAAGCAGCACTCAGGGGTACACCGAAGGATGCAAATTGGGTAGACAGGTTGCTGTGGGTTTTATTGGGGTTGCGCTCCGTGGCAAAAGAGGATTTGGAAGCTTCCCCGGCAGAGAGCTTGTTTTTGTGCAGCCCCTATGGCTGCCCGGGGAATTTCTGCCAAATAATCCCGCGCCGGACAGCTGCCCGTCTCAGCTTTTGCAGCGTAGTGCAAACACAGGCATGCTGCCGGGCCCGGCCCACCACTGTTTTCCACGTGCTTTTGTGCCTAAAACTTTGAAGAACGCGGAGTCCGTGTTCGTCAGACACAACGACCAGCGCCCTCCATTGCGCCTTCACACATGTTGAAAATGGCCCTATCTCACAATGTTAAGAGAATCCTTTAAAAAATTCCTGGATCCAGATGGTGATCCGGATCATCCCCAAAATTTAATTAGTTCTTCCTTGTACCATTTCCAACAACGCCTGAAAGTTTCATCGAAATCCGTCCAAAACTTTTTGAGTTATCTTGCTAACCAACAGACAGACAGACAAACCCCGGCAAAAACATAACCTCCTGGCCTGCGGCCTGGCGGAGGTAATTAAATTGATTCTTCAATTCAATTCAACTTTATTTATATAGCGCCATTTCACAACAACAGTCATCTCATAGCACTATCTACTGTAGGGGGAACCCCCACAGTTGCAGAAAGACCCCAGCAATCAGGCGATCCCCTGTGAGCAAGCACTTGGCGACGGTGGAGAGGAAAAACTCCCTTTTAACAGGAAGAAACCTCCAGCAGAACCAGGCTCAGGGAGGGGCAGTCATCTGTTGCGACTGGCTGGGGGGTGAGGGGATAGAGAGGATGAAAAGAACAGACAAGAGAGCAAACAGCACGATGGGGACTCAATCTATGGGAGAGAACAAACAAATGTTAATGACCAGCAAAAAAAAAATAATTCATTGAGAGTGAGGAAAGGAGTGAGGCCCAGTGCATTACTCGAGGTCCTCCGGCTGACTAAACCTATTAGCAGCATAACTAAGGGAGGGTTCAGAAACACATGATCCCTTCCTAATTGTAGGCTATATCAAAAAGGTAGGTTTTAGCCCTATTCTTAAAAACAGAGATCGAGTCTGACTCCCGAATCCAGATTGGCAGCTGGTTCCACAGGAGAGGAGCTTGATAACTGAAGGCTCTGCCTCCCATTGTACTTTTGGAGATTCTAGGTATTACAAGTAATCCTGCATTTTGGGAGCGTAGTGTTCTGTTAGGATAATACGGTAGTATCAGATCTTTTAAATAAAAAGGAGCCTGATTGTTTAGAGCTTTGCAAGTAAGAAGAAGGATTTTAAACTTAATTCTAAACTCTATGGGAAGCAAATGAAGGGAGGCCAGAACCAGAGAGATATGATCTCTCTTTCTAGTACCTGTTAAAACTCTTGCTGCAGCATTTTGGATCAGCTGAAGACTTTTTAAAGATGTTTTAGGACAGCCTGATAATAAAGAATTACAATAATCTAATCTCGAGCTAACAAAAGCGTGGATCAGCTTCTCAGCATCATTTTGAGACAAGATGCTCCTAATCTTGGCAATATTACACAAATGATAGAAGGCAGTCTTAGAAACAAATTTAATATGTGAATTGAAGGACAGATCTTGATCAAAAATAATTCCAAGGTTCCTCACAGAGCTATTAAGAGAAAGAGTAACCACATCCAAACTGAAAGTTTGATTTGGAAAGGAATTTCTAAGGTTTTTTGGACCAACAAGAATGACTTCAGTCTTATCTGAACTTAATAGCAGGAAATTACAAGTCATCCAAGCTTTGATTTCCTTAAGACAGGCTTCTAACTTGGCTAATTGATTACTATCATCTGGCTTCATTGACAGGTATAATTGTGTGTCATCTGCATAACAATGAAAATGTATACAGTGCTTTCTAATAATGTTGCCTAACGGAAGCATATATAAACTAAAAAGAGTAGGGCCTAACACAGATCCCTGTGGAACTCCATGACTAAGCTTTGAGTTGAAAGAAAACTCATTATTTACATGAACAAACTGGAACCTATCAGATAAATAAGATCTAAACCACTGCAACGAAGTTCCATTAAGTCCAACATAGTGTTGTAATCTATCAAGTAGAATATTATGATCGATAGTATCAAAAGCTGCACTAAGGTCTAAAAGGACAAGTACAGAAACCAGTCCATTATCAGATGCGATGAGGAGGTCGTTAGTGACCTTCACTAAGGCTGTTTCAGTACTATGATGGATTCTTAACCCAGATTGAAACTCTTCAAGTAAACCATTTCCCTGCAGGTGGTCAAATAATTGCATAGCAACAACTCTTTCTAAGATTTTTGAAATGAAAGGGAGATTAGAGATTGGTCTATAGTTAGCTAAAGCTCCTGGATCTAGCGTTGGCTTTTTGAGTAAGGGTTTAATTACAGCCGTTTTAAAAGCTTGCGGTACATGGCATAAAGTTAATGAAGAATTGATTATATGAAGAATAAAGCTACCAATAAGTGGGAAGACTTCTTTAAATAACCTGGTAGGAATAGGGTCTAAAAGACAATTTGAAGGTTTGGATGAGGAAACTATTTTGTCTAACTCACAAAGGTCGATTGGAGTAAACTCATCAAGACAGACATCAATAGAAGGAGTTGCAGTAGTTACAGTATTTAAGTTAACTGTGGGAAGAATCTGATTGATTTTATCTCTGATGGATGAAATTTTATTATTGAAAAAGTTCATAAAGTCCTGACTAGTAAGCTCTAAGGGAATGCTAGGATTGACGGAGTCCTGACTCTTTGTCAACCTGGCTACAGTGCTGAAAAGAAACCTTGGATTATTCTTGTTCTCTTTTATTAATGCAGAGTAATAACTCGTTCTAGCTTTTCTAAGAGATTTTTTATAAATTAAAAGATGATTTCTCCAAGCTAAATAGATTTCATCTAAATTAGTGGAGCGCCATTTTCTTTCTAATTGACGAGTCTTCTGTTTTAAGCTACGAGTTTTTGTGTTGAACCAAGGAGTTAGAAATCTCTGATTAGACTTTTTCTTTTTTAAGGGGGCCACCAAGTCTAGAGTCTGATGCAGAGAAGCTGTAACACTATCCACCATGTTATCAATTACAGAAGGAGCAAGCTGTCTATAGCTTATTTCCGTTGTGTTGACACATGGCATAGAGGAAACAATCTGCATAAATTTGGTAACAGCATCATCTGAGAGGCATCTACTGTAATAATATTTTATTATCTCACTAAGTATATTAAGAGGCGTTTTTTTTTTTTTAATTTGGTTTGGGTTGGGTGTCGGATGTTCACGTAAGTTGTTGCCTGTGAAATATTTTGGAATAAATGGGAAAATTTTTCTTCCCCTCTGCCATCAGACTGCTGAACACTAAGTGACTTATTGACTCTCGTGCACTATGTACTGCAGCTCAACCAGACTCATGTCAATCATCACTGTTTTCTTTTTGCATTACCGACTGCACTATGTGGTACTCCACAATATCTGCTGCTCGCTAATATATTTAAAAATTGCTTTGACTAATATTACCCATTCATATTCTACATTTTATTGCATGTATAGTTTTTTATTTCTATCTTTTATTTTTATCATGTTTAATGTTGCAGCATTGCACCGAGACAAATTCCTAGTTTGTGTACTACATGAACAATGGCAATAAATCTGATTCTGATTCTGAATTGCTTGTGGCAAACGTTGGGAAGTCTCCTCCTTCTCTGGTGTGCCTTGACCGCTCGGCAACGTGACAGTGTGCAAGATGATTTAAATATGCATTTAAAAGTAATGCACAAGTTACTTTTCCAAGTAACTAGTTACTTTAATCATGCAGTATCTCAAAAGTAACTCGGTTACTTTTGAAAAGAAGTAACTAGTAACTGTAACTAGTTACTATTTTTTAGTAACTTGCCCAACATTGGTGCTTACACACCTAAAGGCTTTAGTTCATTTCAATCAAAGCTTGTTTTCTCTGTTAGTGTAATTCGTTTTGTCTGGTGAGAACATAATAATCGCACTCAGGTGCGCACCAAAACAACCGTACCGAGACCACCTAAAGGAGATGGTCTCGATTCGAATCATCTGATGAACTCTGGTGCAGTCCTGCAGATGAGAAAGGGACTACACTAAAATAGGACCAGCAGCAAATGGTAAAACATTTTATGCCACTGTACATACAGTACCTGATGGATCTTCCCAAATATCTGTGGTTGAGCATGTCACAGTTCTAGAGGATTAATGCACGCCATCTCCTGTACTGTCCTGATAAACTCCTTCACCGACTCAGTGCATTAACATGTTATTTTCCATCTGTAGCCAGGCTTCATTTTCAAACTGTACGATTTGTCAAATGCACATAATGTAATAAACGATAACCAGGGCGATACCCCACCCCTCCCCAGTAAATTACACTCCATTGTATTATTTTCTCCGAGAAATGCATAAGTGCACAGTAGTCAGCCTACTTCCTCTATTTACCTTTCCTGTTCTCACTACAAAAAAATCTGACCAATGAGAACAGAGAACTTTCTGATGTAAGTTTTGCGGGATTTAACATGATGCAATTTGGTCAGCTTGAATTTTTTTGCCTGTGTGAAAGGGAACAGAACCAAGGAGAAAATGATACAAAGAAACAAACATATCAACTGATTCGGACCAAAGTAAAGAAATTCAGGTGTGAAAGCACCCTTAAGCCCCTTTTCCACTAGTACCCAGTCGGCCTTACTCTACTCTACTCTACTCTACTCTACTTGGTTCAGTTCTGTTTCCATTACAGCTGGGTACGCCTGGGGTGGGTGGGATTTTTTTACAGCAAGGCGGTGCCACACTCCAGTGACGTAAAACACGCAATACAATACAGCCTGTCAATTGATGTCAATACAGCCTGTCACTGATGTCAGCACAGCTTCACAAATGATCAGTGGTTGTAGACCTTAATGTCTGGTTTATTTCCTGTGCAAAAAATTGCTCTAAGTAAAGGAACCCTATTTCACTGTTTATGGGAATGTAGAAAAATCAGAATGTTTTGGGAAGAGGTGAGGTTAACAATTGAAAAAATAATTTCAAAACAAATCACATTGAAACCCTAAACTATTTTTGTTGGGTCTGTATCCAGAAAAAAAAAAAACTTTTAAATTACTTTTGTGTTAGTGTCTGACTGTGTGTGCTGTTTGTAAAAAAAAAAAAAAAAAGGTTCAATAAAAATATTGTGGGAAAAAAATTGCTCTGATCTGCGTGAAAATCATGGACTGTTGAGACATCATGGACATACCTGCTTCAGCTGCACTGAGTCTGAGATGGTGTCATAGCAAAAAATGATCAGCTGACACAACTTGATTGCCAGGTTAATAACTATATTAGCTACAAAATGTATATTCAAAAAGTAAACAGTACTGAGTTCGGTATAATAAGATGTATTTGATAGTTATGATGCATTTCAGGCCAAAACAAACTTGATCTAGGATTAAAAGCAATTAAAATAATGCAGTCACAAGGTTACATGGAAAATAAGATAAGCCTTTATTGGTCCCACAACGGGGAAATTCCAGGATTGCAACAGCACAGGGACAGCAACACTCAGAGTATCAATCAGAAGGCAAGAAAAAAAAGCAAGAGCAGCTAATATACATATGTACATATTACTATATGTAATATGTACATATGTATGTGTACAATATATACAGTATATATATGTATATATATACACACATATATGTAATATGTGTACAATATACTGTATATATATATATATATATATATATATATATATATATATATATATATATATATATATACACACAGACACACAGTGCAGAGCATTGTAGCTAGATGGGATGAAACAGCACAACAGTCTACTTAGTTATCCTACATGTTATGATTATGTGCCCATACATATTCTCACCCTCCATAGCGACCGGTATTTTCCTAGTTGTATGCCGGAGGGGACCATTGTGTAAGTCTATTGCATCTTTTGCATTCAAAAAACTATTAGGTTGTTATGTCTTTTTTGCTATCTCTGCGAGCAGCCCTGCTTAGGTTGTACAGTCTGACAGCCGTTGGTAGGAAGGACCTGCGAAACCTCTCGGTTGTGCACCTGGGATGATGTAGTCTGCTTGATTTACTAGATACATATACTGTAGAAATATATATTCTCTGCATCAACAATGTACTATACATGCATTCATGTAGTATTGCACTGGGAATTGCACAGACAATAAACCTCTGAAGTTTTTGCCAATGTCTCTTTTTTATATGTGAAGGTTACCACCATGTGACATAAATTTCTTAAAAATGAGCCATTATTTTCAAGGTCACCCATTAATGGTTTGTACTATTGACTCTTTTCCCACCAGTGTATTAACAGACAAAAATAGAAATCATGATGCAAACACATAAGTCACTAAATTGTTTATTACAATCAGCAGCAAATTCCAGATTATTCAGAATGTGCAAAACTCAAACTGTAAGACTGGGTCATTCAGCAGCTGGGATGTGCAGCTCACACTGGTCTCAGATCAGCAGATCTTAGGCCTGCATCTCTGTAAATAGTGACGCAAGGTCCAGTTTGGGGTGGATCGATCGTTTACCTCTTGCCTAGACAAAAGACAGAAATGGGTGGTGGTTAAATAAAGGAAGTTTAAAACATATTTGGGAAATACACTTGTTGCTAAAAGCCAGTGGTGGAATGTGAATGAATGAATCTTTATTTCGGATAGATTAAAAGAAAATAGAATAATATAACAAAGGGGAAAAAAAATCTAATAAGGTTGAATTAAACAATAACTCCTCTGATTACACAGTTCAACATAGGTTATCTGAAATGGGTGATGGCTGAAGCTGCAGCTCATATTGCCCACCCATATTCCATCCAAGAATTCAAAAGAAAAACAAAACAGGAGGGATTACAATTCCAATGTGACAATAAAGTACTCCGTTGTTGTATTTAACCACAATTTTCATGTAGCTGCACTGATGTAAAGTCGATTTTACAAGGGCTGCGTTACATTTAAAATCATCTGCTTTTACTATGGCCTCAGCAATCAGAATGAATTAATACATTCACTTGAATGGAATATAGTACTTTAACTGAGGGTGTGCATCACTGAGTATGGAGTCACTCAGTCAAAATATGGAGTTTTTATCAATAAAAGTTTGTCTGGAATGTAAAAGTGTCTCTTCTTGCCCTGGCTTCAAGTGTGGGTGGTGTTTTGTACTTTTATTGCTAAAATATAAAAGGGAGCACTACAATGGGTCTCAAATATTTGTAATGTGTCCTGTTACTGCATGAATTTATTGATGATAGACTATAAACTACACATATAAACTAAATTATATTGATGACTGAACAACTGCCATTCCCCAAAAGATACAGTTATGAACATAACTCACAAAGGATCACACAAGTGATCTGACAAAAAAATAAATACATTAACAAGTGGTTTATTTTACAGTTGATGTGCCAGTCTTTTTCAATTATTCTGTAATTAATACTCACACAATCAAATAAATCTCAGTTCAGTCCCTTTTATATTAAGTGGAAATTGTGTTACTTTGGTTCTGACACTTTTACCTATAAAAGCAAAGGATTTCAGTACTTTCCACAGTGGCAACGTCCGTTGTTGAGCGGCCGATTCCCTCCTCCCTAGACGAACGACAGAAATAGATGGTGGTTAGTTTTTTCAAGCAAGTTCAACACTTATACAGGCACATCTCAAAAATTAGAATATCATGAAAAAGTTAAATATTTTTGTCACTCATTTCAGAAAGTGAAACCCATATATAGATTCATTACAGGGACAGTGATATATTCAAAGTGTTTATTTTAATATTGATGATTATGGCTAAAGCCTATATTAACCAACACCTCAGCGGCCAACATTTCTATTTAAAAAATATTTTTTAAAGTTTATGTAATATTCTAATTTTTTGCCAAATTGAATTTGGGGTTTTCAGGGGCTGTAAGCCATAATAATCCAAATTAAAATAAATAAATGCTTGAAATACATCACTGTCTGTGTAATGAATCGATATAATATATGGATTTCTCTTTCTGACGCTTTAGAAAATTATATGAATGACTTTATAAATCACTGGTTTGAAAAAGCAATTTTATATTGTTGAGATTTCAGCTCCTGTGGTCTCACCAGTATCAAAACAGTATCAAACAGGGAGGCTAAACCCTGGCATGTGGAAACACATTCTAGCATTAAATTGCACACAATTTAATGCGCAGTACTAAAGTGCAATACAAAACAAAAACCAGGACTTTAACAAGGATTGATATATTTCATCGTTTTGCTCTCACAAGCGAATATTTAGGAGAAAACAAGCGTGAATCAGCAGTTGGTATTAGCAAGCTACTAGCCAAAATTTGTTAGCTAAAACGAGTTAGCCAGCACAGAACGGGGCTGTATGGCTCAAAAGTGAGCTTACCACCAACAGGATAAATAAGCGAAGAGATGCATAATATTACAAATCACTCACCATCGATGGTTCTCTCACGTTCGTCTTCAGCTTGTCAGTAGTACGGTTCTATTCTGTGCAGTCATCTGTAGGGTCCGGATCACTCCTCTGACTGTGTATCTGCCAGCAAGCAATTCAGTTCAATTCAATTCAATTCAACTTTATTTATATAGAGCCATTTCACAACAACAGTCATCTCATAGCACTATCAACTGTAGGGGGGAACCCCCACAGTTGCAGAAAGACCCCAGCAATCAGGCGATCCCCTGTGAGCAAGCACTTGGCGACGGTGGAGAGGGAAAAACTCCCTTTTAACAGGAAGAAACCTCCAGCAGAACCAGGCTCAGGGAGGGGAAGTCATCTGCTGCGACTGGCTGGGGGGTGAAGGGATAGAGAAGAAGAAAAGAACAGACATGTAGAGAGCAAACAGCACGATGGGGACTCAATCTATGGGAGAGAACAAACAAATGTTAATGACCAGCAAAAAAAAATATTTCATAGAGAGTGAGGAAAGGAGTGAGGCCCAGTGCATTACTGGAGGTCCCCCGGCTGACTAAACCTATTAGCAGCATAACTAAGGGAGGGTTCAGAAACACATGATCCCTCTCTAATTGTAGGCTATACCAAAAAGGTAGGTTTTAGCCCTATTCTTAAAAACAGAGATCGAGTCTGACTCCCAAATCCAGATTGGCAGCTGATTCCACAGGAGAGGAGCTTGATAACTGAAGGATCTGCCTCCCATTGTACTTTTGGAGATTCTAGGTATTACAAGTAATCCTGCATTTTGGGAGCGTAGTGCTCTGTTAGGATAATACGGTAGTATCAGATCTTTTAAATAAAAAGGAGCCTGATTGTTTAGAGCTTTGCAAGTAAGAAGAAGGATTTTAAACTTAATTCTAAACTCTATGGGAAGCCAATGAAGGGAGGCCAGAACCGGAGAGATATGATCTCTCTTTCTAGTACCTGTTAAAACTCTTGCTGTAGCATTTTGGATCAGCTGAAGACTTTTTAAAGATGTTTTAGGACAGCCTGATAATAAAGAATTACAATAATCTAATCTCGAGCTAACAAAAGCGTGGATCAGCTTCTCAGCATCACTCTGAGACAAGATGCTCCTAATCTTGGCAATATTACGCAAATGATAGAAGGCAGTCTTAGAAAAAAATTTAATATGTGAATTGAAGGACAAATCCTGATCAAAAATAACTCCAAGGTTCCTCACAGAGCTATTAAGAGAAAGAGTAACTGCATCCAAACTGAAAGTTTGATTTGGAAAGGAATTTCTAAGGTTTTTTGGACCAACAAGAATGACTTCAGTCTTATCTGAATTTAATAGCAGGACATTACAAGTCATCCAAGCTTTGATTTCCTTAAGACAGGCTTCTAACTTGGCTAATTGATTACTATCATCTGGCTTCATTGACAGGTATAATTGTGTGTCATCTGCATAACAATGAAAATGTATACAGTGCTTTCTAATAATGTTGCCTAACGGAAGCATATATAAACTAAAAAGAGTAGGGCCTAGCACAGATCCCTGTGGAACTCCATGACTAAGCTTTGAGTTGAAAGAAAACTCATTACTGACATGAACAAACTGGAACCTATCAGATAAATAAGATTTAAACCATTGCAACAAAGTTCCATTAAGTCCAACATAGTGTTGTAATCTATCAAGTAGAATATTATGATCGATAGTATCAAAAGCTGCACTAAGGTCTAAAAGGACAAGTACAGAAACTAGTCCATTATCAGATGCAATGAGGAGGTCGTTAGTGACATTCGCTAAGGCTGTTTCAGTACTATGATGGATTCTAAACCCAGATTGAAACTCTTCAAGTAAACCATTTCCCTGCAGGTGGTCAAATAATTGCATAGCAACAACTCTTTCTAAGATTTTTGAAATGAAAGGGAGATTAGAGATTGGTCTATAGTTAACTAAAGCTCCTGGATCTAGCGTTGGCTTTTTGAGTAAGGGTTTAATTACAGCCGTTTTAAAAGCCTGCGGTACATGGCCTAAAGTTAATGAAGAATTGATTATATGAAGAATAAAGCTACCAATAAGTGGGAAGACTTCTTTAAATAACCTGGTAGGAATAGGGTCTAAAAGACAAGTTGAAGGTTTGGATGAGGGAACTATTTTGTCTAACTCACAAAGGTCGATTGAAGTAAACTCATCAAGACAGAGATCAATAGAAGGAGTTGTAGTAGTTACAGTATTTAAGTTAACTGTGGGAAGAATCTGATTGATTTTATCTTTGATGGATGAAATTTTATTATTGAAAAAGTTCATAAAGTCCTGACGAGTAAGCTCTAAGGGAATGCTAGGATTGACAGAGTCCTGACTCTTTGTCAACCTGGCTACAGTACTGAAAAGAAACCTGGGATTATTCTTGTTCTCTTCTATTAATGCAGAGTAATAACTCGTTCTAGCTTTTCTAAGAGATTTTTTATAAATTAAAAGATGATTTCTCCGACTTCCGGTTATGGCTGCCACGTAGGACGGACGTGTCTCGCTCTGCTCTGCTCCTGGAGAAAAAAAATCGGCAAATAACTCTCTCATTTGGGACAGAACGTATCCCAGCATTTGGGCGAGGATATGTCGGCGAAGCCTAAGGCTGGAAAACCAGGAAAAGGAAAAAGCGAGCCGCCGAAACAGTCCAAATTAACGGACTTTCAGGTCTGTGACGCAGCAAACAAGGCTCCATATATGGCGGAGGAGGCTGGCGGCGGTGCGATTTCTGCGGGGAATGGCGCAGATGCGCTGATGGCTGCCATGAGTTCAATGAGAGCGGACTTTTCCTCTAGATTTGATGGGATTATGACAGCGTTGGAAGGAATAAGAAAGGAATTGGGTGACTGTGTAGAACGAACGGCGCAGATGGAGCTCCGTCTCGCTAGTGCTGAAGATGACGTCACCCGTCTTCAATTAAAGGTGCGCACTTTGGAAAAAAAAAAATAAATCTCTGGAAGATAATATTTTGGATTTGGAATCTCGGTCGAGACAGAATAATTTGAGGCTGGTGGGTCTTCCAGAGGAATCAGAAGGTCGGGACGTATGTTCCTTTCTGGAAAAGTGGATTCCGGAGGTGCTGGGCAGCGAGGAGTTGCAATCAGCAGTGGTTCTGGAAAAAGCACATCGTATTGGCCCACGGAGAGATAAGGGACCGCCGAGGACCTTAATTATGAAGTTTCTTAGCAACAGAGACAGGATGAAGATCTTCAACGCTGCACGTGCTAAAGGAGAGATTAAACACCAGGACCAGCAGGTGCGGTTCTACCCAGATTTGGCCACAGGAATCCAGCAATTGAGGAAGCAGTTTGATCCCATACGTAAGGAGCTGCGCAACCTTGGGATTCGTCATGGTGTAATCTATCCTGCGAGACTGCTGACCACGTATGAGGGCAGAACCCACATCTTCAAGACCCCAGAGGAGGCGCAGGAGTTCATCAAGAAGATCAAAGAAGAAGAAGAGACTGGTGGGAGCTAAGCATGAACAAAATATAAGGTAGAATAATTAAGCATTTGCACAGGCATCTGACTGACTTGAAGTAAATAGTAAGTTTACAAAATATAGATTGTATTATATATTAAAAAAAACAAAACAAAACAAACAAAAAAAAAACAAACTATGATGTACAAAGTTGTTAAAAATTTTGGAGTTAAGTTGGAAAACTACAGAGGAGAGTTAATGTTACGTCATTAAAAGCAGTAGAGTTAGGGTGATTGGGAGGATGAAGAAGGAGTGGCTTAGGCTGTTCCCCGTGGGTGTGGAACGGTCGATGGCTATATCGGGAGACAGAATTTTTCTTTTGATTTTGGGGGGTTTGCCACAAGTGTGGGAAGGGGAAATTTGTTTGTGTGTAGTTTGTAGGATGAATGTTCAACCACTCATGTTTTTGCTTCTCTGTATGAGCATGTTTACACTGCAAGGTAATCCCAAACTCTCTATTGATCATGGACCAAAGTGTTAACCTTAATTTAACTTCATGGAATTGCAGAGGTCTACAAAATTTAAAAAAACTTAAACAAGTTATGAATAAAATAAAGGACATGGGTTCAAGAATTGTGTTTTTACAAGAAACTCATCTGATAGAGGAGGATGTTAAAAGAATTAGGAGTAGATGGCAGGGAAGTGTATTCACCTCTTCATTTTCATCCCGAGCCAGGGGAGTTATGACTCTCATACATAAATCAGTTCCTTTTCAAGTGAAAAATGTAATTGGAGACAAATTTGGAAGATATGTAATCATTCAAGGTTCTTTGCTATTAGAAAATATAAATCTTGTGAACTTATATGGTCCCAATATAGATGATCAGAAGTTCTTTGCTAATTTATTTCTCATCTTATCATCACTTACAGGGCAACATATAATAGCAGGGGATTTTAATTGTACATTGAATCCAGGTGTGGATAGATCAACAGGACTGGATTGTACGCACATTGGATGTAGGATGACTATTAATCATTTTATGAAAGAATTGAGATTGTTAGATATATGGAGAGAAATGAAACCACAAGTTAAAGCCTATTCTTGTTATTCCAGTACCTACAAGACATTCTCACGTATTGATTATTTTTTGATTTCCACAGAATTAAGGTCCAAGATTCAAAACTGCTTTTATGATAACATCGTGATCTCTGATCATGCACCCTGTTGTCTAATATATGTAGATAAAAAATTGACAAAGGAATCAGGTAGATGGCAATTTCAGCATAAATGGCTTCAGGATGAGGAATTTGTCAAGTATATAGAAAAACAGATAGACGAGTTCTTTGACATCAATACTACACAAACATCAGCATGTGTAAAGTGGGAGGCTTTCAAAGCTTTTATTAGGGGACATATTATTAGTTATACAGGATCAAAATCTAAGAAGACTCGAGAGGAGAGAGCTAAATTGGAACATAAAATAAAAAATCTTCAGGAAAAAGTGTATGCAGGAAGTGACCCAAGGTTGGAGAATGAATTACTGATTTTGAGAGCTGAATACGACAAAAAATCAGCGAATAGAGCTGCCTCGAGTCTTCTAAGATTGAAACAATCTTTTTATGAACAAGGTGAAAAATCGGGAAAATTATTAGCATGGCAGATTAAACAATTGGAAATTAAAACACCAATTACCAGTATTATAAGTAACGGACAGGTAGTTATAGATCCTTTAGAAATTAATAGAGCCTTTAGAGATTACTATGAAAAATTATATGATACCAAAAATGAACCTGATTTAACAAAACTAAATGGGTTTTTGAACGAACTATCTATACCGTGTATTCCAAATGAAAACAGGGAGATATTGGATTCTAAAATTAGTCAAGAAGAAGTTGGGCTAGCCATTGATAATATGAAATCAGGAAAAAGTGCAGGACCAGATGGTCTTCCAGTTGACCTTTATAAAAAATTTAAGAATAAATTAATAAAACCTTTTTTGGAAATGGTTTTAGAAGCATTTCAAAATAATAATTTACCATCATACATAAATAATGCCTTAATTATACTGCTGCCAAAACCAGGTAAGCCCTCTAATAAATGTGAAAATATGAGACCAATAAGCCTATTAAACGCCGACCTTAAGATAATCTGTAAAATTTTAGCAAGACGAATACAAGAAATTTTACCAAATATTATTAATCGAGATCAGAATGGCTTTATAAAGGGTAGACAAGGCTTCCATAATGTAAGAAGACTATTTAATATTATTTATTTTAATAAAGAAGCACCGGATACAGCTCTCCTATCATTGGACGCCGAAAAGGCCTTTGATAGAGTTGAATGGCCCTTTCTTTTTGAAGTCCTACAAAGGTTTGGACTTGGAAATAATTTCATAAAATGGGTTCAAATAATATACAATAATGCTACAGCAGAAATCCTAACAAATAACAATATTTCAAAACCAATAAAAATCAATAGAGGATGTCGACAAGGCTGTCCACTTTCACCTTTACTGTTTACTATGGCAATTGAACCTTTAGCGATAGCGATACGTTTACATTCACAAATATATGGAATTAAAGTTGGACCAACAGAACATAAAATCTCCCTGTACGCCGATGACATAATTTTGTTTATGTCGAATCTAAAAAAATCAATTCCAACCTTGTTGAATTTAATAAAGAATTTTGGGGAAATATCAGGATATAAAATAAATAAAACTAAATCTTCAATATTAATGCTAAATGAGACCCAGAGAAATTACCCAGCCCCTGAGGTAAATCAATTCAATGTTGTAAATCAGTTTAAATATTTAGGAATCCAAATTATGCCTAAGCTAGAATCAGTCGCCAGTGTCAACTATGAAGCCTTAATGTCAGATATCAATGAGTTAACTCAGAGATGGATGTCACTACCAATGTCGATGATCGGGAGAATCAATATACTTAAAAGTAATATTTTACCTAAAATACTTTATTTATTTCAATACATTCCCTTATCACCACCTTTAGATCTATTCTCAAGAATAAAAAAAAAGTTAGTGGAATTTATATGGAACAACACGAGGGCTAGATTACGTTTGTCTTTATTATATTTACCATTTGATCGTGGAGGTCTGAAATGTCCAAATTTTATGTTGTATTATTGGTCGGCACAACTGAGGTCTATGACATATTATTTTTCATCAAATGATCTCCCTCACTGGACTGAAATGGAATCATACAATTTACCTTTACCTCTTCCCATATTCATATACTCAGATTCGGCAAAAAAATTACAAAAACAAGTTAAAAATCCATTTGTAAAGCATATGATCAAAATATGGTGTGAAGCTAAAAACTATTTAAAAGAACCACAGTTATTGTCACAATTTAGTCCAATATGGGGTAATCAATATTTTAAACCAGGGAGAGCGGACGCTGTATTTAAAGTATGGAATTTAAAAGGGATACAAAAGATTCAGGATTTATATTTGCCATGTGCAGACAACATAATGTCTTTTGAAGAGCTGAGGATCAAATTTAATCTCAATAGAACACATTTTTTTAAATATCTTCAACTTAGAAACTTTATTCGATCAAATCAAAATAAAGCTCTCACTCGACCTATTTATTCATCCTTGGAAAAAATGATGATGAAAGATAGTAAAAGAAAGGGTATTATTTCAGAGTTTTATAACTCACTGACACTATCTTCAAGTGAAAATTCACTGAAAAGATTAAACTACTGGAAAGAAGATCTGCAAATTGAAATTTCAGAGGAACAATGGGAATTGGCTTGTACAGAAGCTCAAACCAAATCAATAAATGCACGCCTTAAATTGATACATTTCAAATGGTTAATGCGGATGTATGTTACACCGGAGGAGTTAAATAGATATAACAAAAATATACCAGATACATGCACAAAATGCATGGAAAGTAAAGGAACCCTATTTCATTGTTTATGGGAATGTAGATTAATAAGAATGTTTTGGGAAGAGGTGAGGGTAACAATTGAAAAAATAATCTCAAAACAAATCATATTGAATCCTAAACTGTTTTTGTTGGGTCTGTACCCAGAAAAGCATAATTTTAATAAAAGTGAAAGAACATTCATAGACCTCAGTTTGCTTAATGCCAAAAAATGTATTGCACTATTATGGAAAAAGACTCATAGACCAGATGTGACTCAGTGGTTAAGACAGATGTTAACAAACCTTCCATTAGAAAGAATAACATATATACTAAAATCAAAGGAAATTGTGTTTGAGAATATATGGAGACCTTTTATTGATTATGTAAAAAATTTAAACATAACTCTTGAAGAAGAAGGTGAATGATGTGTGTGGACCTTGTAAATTCCAAACTGGTGAACATAATATGTATACTTTTGTATTGGATTGTCTAGACTAAACAGAGGAGCATTGTTGAAGACTTGATTTTGTTGGTGGTTGTTGGTGTTTTTAGTGCATTTTTTTTTTTTTTGTAGTACTTTAGTGTTAGTGTTTGATTGTTTGTATCATGTTTGTTAAAAAAAAAAAAAGGTTCAATAAAGATATTGTGGAAAAAAAAAAGATGATTTCTCCAAGCTAAATAGATTTCATCTAAATTAGTAGAGCGCCATTTTCTTTCTAATTGACGAGTCTTCTGTTTTAAGGTACGAGTTTCTGTGTTGAACCAAGGAGTTAGAAATCTCTGATTAGACTTTTTCTTTTTTAAGGGGGCCACCAAGTCTAGAGTCTGATGCAGAGAAGCTGAAACACTATCCACCATGTTATCAATTACAGAAGGAGCAAGCTGTCTATAGCTTATTTCCGTTGTGTTGACACATGGCATAGAGGAAACAATCTGCATAAATTTGGAAACAGCATCATCTGAGAGGCATCTACTGTAATAATATTTTTCTTTAGGAGCCAAATAGTCAGAAATAGTAAAATCAAAGGTTAACAGACAATGGTCTGACAGTACAGGGTTATGAGGAGACACTACAAGATTTTCTATTTCTATGCCATATGTCAAAACAAGGTCCAATGTATGGTGGAGGTAATGAGTAGAATTTCCTACTTTCTGAGAAAACCCAATCGAGTCTAATATTGAATTGAATGCCACATTAAGGCAGTCACTATCTACATCCACATGTATATTAAAGTCCCCTACTATAATTATTCTATCAGATTTCAGCACTAAATCAGCTAAGAAATCAGCAAATTCAGATAAAAATTCTGAGTAGGTTGATGGGGGACGATAAACTATGGCAAATAAAATTGGGTTTAACCTAAAATTGCTAAAGTGCCCAATACTGAGGACCAGGCCCTCAAAGGAATTATAACATGTTTTTTGCTTTACATTAACTAGTAATTTGGAATGGTAAATGTCACCATGGGTTGAGATGCCGTCTCGGCACTCAGCCCATGTTTTCCCTCATCCCTGCTTCCCATTGAGCAGCGTCTCAGCTGGCCCCCAGCTGGCAGCATTATGGACAGCTGGGGCCAATTGGTCTTCATCAGCTGGGGCGCTGCCAATGAGGATAAATAGGAGCAGCCTCGATGACTCGGGGCTGCGACATAAACACATTGCTAAGCTGAAGCCCCTTCGTCTGGTGTCAGCTTATACTCCTCTTGCAGCATTCCTGTGTTTGTATCCCGCTGTGAGGATGTACGTCTTGCTACCCCCACGTCCGGTACGAGCTGCTTACCTCTGCGCTGTGCAACCTGTGAGTGTACGTCTGCATGAGTATCTGTGCTCTCCTCATCCCTTCCCCTTTACCCTGAATAAAATATCACGACTCACTGGCTTGCCCCTGGCTCTGATTGCCCGGCTCCCTAGAGCCGGATATGACAGTAAATTGTTGCTACTCCTCCTCCACGACCAGAACTTCTGGGATTTTGACAGTTTAAATAACCAGAGGGAGTTGATTCATTTAAACCAACATAATCCTCTTGCCCTAACCAAGTCTCTGTAAGGGAAATTAAATCAATCTGATGATCAATTAACAAACCATGGACTAACAGAGACTTGGGAGTTAGAGACCTAATATTTAATAAACCACATTTAATTTTTAAATTATGAGGAGGAAATCATTCAATTTAGAGGCTTTATGTTTAATTTGAGTTTTACCAATATTTTGCTTTATCACTTTGGGATGCTTATACATTATATTTTTATTTACTTTGGAGGGAGCAGACAACGATTCTCTGATGGGGAAGTCAGGGGCTAAGCTGAGGGGTGGCGGATGAAGAGGAGCTGCAGAGAGGCATGTAAGACTGCGACTCTGCTTCCTGGTCCCAATTCTGAGTAGTCAGGGTTTTGGAAATTTGGATAAAAAAGATGCCAGATTGTTAGATAAATGAGAAGCACCATCCAAAGTGGGATGAATGCTGTCTCGTCTCATAAGACCAGGTTTTCCCCAAAAAGAGCTCCAATTGTCAATGTAGCCCACGTCATTTTTAGGACATCACACAGACAGCCAGTGGTTCAAGGATGACGAACGGCTAAACATGTCATTACTGGTCAGATTGGGGAGGGGCCCAGAGAATACTACAGTGGCAGAGCAGAGAAAACCCCGCACCTCTTCGTTGGACCACGGTGTAGATTTCCGCAAAACCTACAACGCTGTCTGTATTAATATCGTATTTACTCCGTGACTGAGTTAGTCCGTGATTGCAAATGGCGGTTGTAAAGATTTCAACAAAGACGGCCGCTTTCGTGACGTTACGTCCTGACCAATCAGCGGCTAGCAGTCGACTGACGTCAAATCACACCTCGCTTTCGCACAGTTATCCCCTGCCTCTTAACCGATACGAAAATAGTATCGGTTAAAACGTGATGACTTTGGTGGAAATGGCGAGAAAGTGAATCAAGTAGAAACAAGTAAAGGCAAGGTGATACTGATGGAAATGGCCCATTAGACAGCACCAAGGCCAGGCTGACACCAGAGTTTACAGGTACATCTCAAAAAATTAGAATATCATGAAAAAGTTCAATATTTTTGTCATTCATTTCAGAAAGTGAAACCCATATACTGTATTATATAGATTCATTACACAGAGAGTGAAATATTTCAAGTGTTTATTTTAATTTTGATGATTATGGCTTACAGCCCATGAAAACCCCAAATTCAGTTTCTCAAAAAAATTAGAATATTACATAAAATTAATTTTAAAAAAATAGTTTTTTTTAATAGAAATGTTGGCTGACTGAAAAGTATGTCCATGTACACACTCAATACTTGGTCGGGGCTTCTTTTGGATTAATTACTGTATCAATGGGGCATGGCATGAAGGTGATCAGCCTGTGGCACCGCTGAGGTGTTATGAAGGTCCAGGTTGCTTTGATAGTGACCTTCATCTCGTCTGCATTGTTGGGTCAGGTGTCTCTCATCTTCCTCTTGACAATACTCCATAGATTCTCTATGGGGTTTAGGTCAGGAGAATTTGCTGGCCAATCAAACACAGTGATGCCATGGCCATTAAACATAAATGTGTTTGATAAAACACAGTGGACAAACACCATCAGATGACCTCTGTTCAGACAAAAGTAAATGTTGCATTTCATTTGGAAATCAAAGTCCCAGAGTCTAGACAAAGAGCGGAGAGGCACAGAATCTAAATTGCTTGAAGTTTAGTGTGAAGTTTCCACAGTCAGTGATGATTTGAGGAACCATGTCACCTGCTGGTGTTTGTCCACTGGGTTTTATCAAGACCAAAGTCACCTCAGTCGTCTACCAGGAAATTTTAGAGCACTTCATGCTTCCCTCTGCTGACAAGTTTTATGGAGAAGCTGATTTCATTTCCCAGCAGGACTTAGCACCCCCCCACACTGCCAAAAGTATCAAAACCTGGTTTAATGGCCATGGTGTCACTGTGTTTGATGGAATAGACATATGAGTCTATTCCATCATGTAGCGATGGCCGTCCTCTGTAGTGAGGGGGGGGACAACCCCCCCCCCCCCACACACACACAGTAGCGAGGGGGGGGGAAGCCGCTGTGACAGCGTTGCTGTGGAAACATGCAACGAATGTAATCCGTCATGTAGCGAGGGCCGAACTCCGTCCTTGGTAGCGGGGGGGGCACCCCCCCCCCACACACACACACACACAGCCCTGAGTGTGACCTTTCATTACAGCCTAAAAAGAAGATTCTACATTGAATTATTCAAAAGTTACAGACGTATTTCCAAACTGTGCCATTTGGCACAATTTGGCACAGTTCCAAAATGCCTGGGAACTACCTGAGAACAAAGTTGTGTAAAATATTCATTTTTTGTGGTTTTGTTACAAAATTTGGACCTCAGCTGGATAACACTTGGTTCTACATTTCTGTTGCATTTTCCACCCGGATCGGACAGCTGTGTGTTATTTGCAAGTATTTGTATCCAAAAAAACACCCAGGCCAAATTTATTTTCTTCAAGTTCAGTATGTTTAGATGACTGTAACTCAGTGGCCGGAGCACGTAGAGAGATTATGTTTTTTTTGCCAAAAAATTCAACGTGTTTTCTTTTAAATGAGACCAACCCCATGAAGATGCTGCAAAGGGTTGAAGAACAGCTTTCGATTTACTTTGGGCACATTATTTTTTGGCATTTTTAGGAAAATTGCCCGGAGTGCAAGGGGTTAACATGCAACAGAAGCGTGGCTTCCCCCCGCGGACCGGGGGCGTTCGGACCGTGAACGCCCCCCCCCCCCGCTGCAGAAGAGGAGCGGGGGGGGCGTTCACGGTCCGAACACGGCAAATGAACCGTTTATCGCGGCGCACGCTCTTCGTACTTCGTGTGCCGTACAGTTGTAATTTACCGATCGGTCAAAAGTCATTTTTGGATTACAGTTTTCAGGGAGAAATAATAATTTAGCTTATAACACCTTACCTCTTCACAGCAGCAGAGTCCTGGCGAACTTCTCTTCCCCATTGTCAGACGAACGCGACGCTGGTCCGCTCGTGGATCCCTATCAAAACATAATTCCAATATTGCGGTTTTGGTGAATGATTTACGACCTTTGTCGTCGGCCTCCGTCGGTCTATGATGACAGAAGAGAATCCTAAACGTCTATTCTGCTGGAATGAGTGCAGGTCCCACTTGTGGGTGTTCTCCATGCTGCTGGGTCTGTAGCAGGTTCGTCCAGAGCCTGGGGACACGCGACCCCAGGGTCGCTGGGACACGCAACCCATCCATTTAATCTGGGCAGTTAAAGGGTTAAAGGGTGGGGATGCAGAACCATGGATAATTTTAAAGACCAACCGAATATTTCCATACATAGTCATATTTTCAAAGCTTAACATCTTGCGTTTTGCAAGTATACCACAATAGTGATACTGTTGTGTCTTCTTAGACAGAATTTTGATGGATTGTTTATACAGGGATTCCAAGGGTTTCAGAGTCTGTGGCTTTTGACCAGCAAGGGATGCAGTAGGAGATAATGTGTCAAAATCATGGTATTCAGAAAGGTTTTTGATGCTTTTGAAGTAAGTGAGTTTCTGATGCAACAAAAGCTTGCAACGTTATACTGTATTTGTCACGATCTGGGATTGGGGGGGGGGGGGATTCCACTGTGTTTTGTCTGTTTTTTTGTATAATATTGTATTTTGCAGTTATTTGTCTGTGATGTTATTTCTGGTTTGTTTTCACAATTGTTTCTTTGTATGATTTATTTTCCTGTTTACATTCAGTGTAGTTTTGTTTACATAATTGGGTTTAGATGTCTTTATTTGTTTCCACTTTAATTTTGTCAATGTCTTCTCTTTCTTTCTCTCTCAGGAGTTACAGTTATCAGGGGCACTCCCTGGTTGTGGGTGGTGCTCCTGTCAAACTGTCAGCTCCGCTTCCTCTGCTTATGATTGTCATTTTCTCCCCAGCCCGCTCATGTCATTCACACCGGGTACTATTTGTGTTTGATTGTTTCTAGCCTTATTTAAGGGCTGTTATTTTCATTTCTCGTTGCTAGAGTCTCAGTTATTGTCTCCACCAGAGTCCTGGCCCTATTCTGGTGCACTGTAAGTATGCTTTGTATTTCTGTTTGGATTTTCTGTTTTGCACTGTTTGGGATTTGTGTTCTGGTTAATAAATACCACAAACTGCAGTCCAGCGTGTGGATCTCTCCTCTCTGCCCTCAAGGGCGATTCATGACAGTAGACTCTAGCCAGTCAGAGATCCAGCAGCTGCAGTTTGTGGGGTTTTTTGTTTCTCTCTTCTGTGGGTTGGCGATCTCTGGGAGCTGACGTGGCCAGAAACTGCCCACCCAACTTTATTCCCCAGAGTGGCAAAGGTAGCCTTTTCCTTCTTCTTTCCCCCAGTTTTTTTTTTCTTCACCTGCGGTTTGGCTATGTCTGCAGTCTTAGATTTTTCAGCTTTGGGGCTGAGTGTGTGTTGGCTACCTTCATCACCAGTTTCGCCTCAGGGGCTGGAGCATCCCGCTGTCGCGAGGAGGTTTGGAGGTTCGTGGATGCCGTGGCCCTGGTGATTGAGGCTCATCCCAGTCTCTGGAGCTACCCGGGCCTCACAGTTTTTCTTGCCTTGGTGGTCGACACACACGCCAACTCTATGCCCATGCAGGGATCTCCCCTTCGGCACCACCGGGGCTCAAGAAGAAGTGCACCCGGGGGCGGAAGGCTCGCTCATCCTGTCCGGAACCTTACCCCTCGTCTATTCATCAGACAGTCCCCAGTGTTCTCGAATGGACACCGTCCAGCCCCGACACAGAAGTCCCACCTTCTCCTCCTGAACCGTGGCCCACTCCATCGGCCGAAGAGCTGGAGGACCACAGGTGGAGACAATTAGCGGAGAGAGAGCTCCAATTAGAACATAAACCATGGGTCTTCCCGGATCTCGCCCAGGAGCTGGAGGAGGGTTCTCCGGATCCTCTTCCACCTCGCCATTAGCCAACATCTTCACGTCCCGCTCCCCGCTGTCGCTCCGGGAGATCTCGCCAGAAGAATACTTCCACCTCTCTGCAAGCATTTCCTCCTCTGCCGTGTCAAAAGATTTCCGCAGCAGCCTTCCCTTCTCGTCCAAGTTCCTCTGCGCCGGTTGTTCCATCAACTCCATCTTCCTCTGCTGATGCTGCTTCCCTCATCTCCACTGCATTTCCCCCTGCTGCTGACAGTCGAGCCGCTTCATTCCCAGTTCCGCCCGCCATTGAGTCTGCAGGGGCGGCTCCTCCACACTCTTCAGAGGTGCCCATTACCGCTGCAGCCACTGACGTCCCACAGACGTTGGGACTGCTGCAGCAGAAACCATCATGCCCCGGGAATACAGGCAAGTGAATTTTTATTCTCACTCACCTAAAAATGAATTATCTTTCCTGATTCCTGGTGGTGGGTCTCAGATGGTGCAGTCCGCTGAGTCCTCACCACCTGCTGCAGACATTAATTGTTCACCTGCTACCTCCGTGTTTCCTCCTCTCTCCCCTGAGTGTCTGCCAGCCCCAGGATTAAGCCGCCAGACGATGGAGGAGCCTGCGGTCCTGGAGGGCCTGGTTCCAGCCCCAAAGCCATGCTCTGGACAGAGGGTGACCGCGGAAACCGAGCCAACGCCTGCATCAATGGAAGAGTGGCCCCAGGCTCCAGCTGAGAAGGATTCAGCACCAGCAGGAGATCCCCCTCCTCTCACCATGCAGGATGAGCAACCTGCATGGGTTACCTCACTGGGGGTCCCAGGACTGAATCAACCACCATGCCTGCTGCTGGGTCCACCGCAGCAGAGTCTTAGCTGAATCTCCAGAGGGCCCGAGGAGTCATCGTCTGGATTGACAGAGTCCTGGAGGGCAGTGGAGATTGAGCCCAGGCAAGTGCTCTCCTTTGCCTCTGTTGTCTCTCTTTTGGAGAAGTCTTGCCTGGTCCTTGGTGAGGAAAGCCAAGTACAACTGTCAGCTGCACCTGAGCTCACCTCGCTGGGCTCCACTGCCGTCGGTGACCCTGACCCTGTATCTTTGCATCTCTTGTCTGAGCTTTTCCTCAGGGTTGTCAAGGATATTCCAGATCTGCCAGATGTCTCCGTGGGTCCAGGTTCACCGCCCAAGATCATCGTGGTTTCAGCTCCTCCTGCTGAGGTCATCGCGGGCGCTCAGTCCCAGCCCGGGACCGCCATGGCTGCTGCTCCCCCTCCGGCTGAGGTCTTTGAGGGTGTGGCTTCCATTTCTGTGGAGATCATTGTGGGTGCTCTGTTGCAGCCCAGGACCTCCAAGGGTGCAGCCATGGCCCAGTCCAGCTCCACCAAGGGTGCAGCTGTGGCCCAGGCCGGTCCCACCGAGAGTGCTGCTTCCCTTCCAGTGGAGGTCATTGCGGGTGCTCCGTTCCAGCCCAGGGCCTCCAAGGGTGCAGCATTGGCCCACTCTGGGTCCTCCGTGGGTGCAGCTTTTGCCCAGTTCGGGTCCTCCATGAGTGCACTTTTGGCCCAGTCTGGGTCCACCACGGGTTCAGCCTTGGCCCAGTCAAGGCCCACCAAGGGTGTAGCTCTGCTCCAGCCTGGAGCCACCAAGCGTGCAGCTCCACTCCTTTCTGGAGCCACCAAGGGTGCAGCTTCAATCCTGTCCAGAGCCACCGAGGTTGCAGCTTCGCTCCTGCCCGGAACCACCGAGGGTGCTGCTTTGATCCAGCCTGGAGCCACGGAGAGTGCAGTTTTGCTTCATGCCTGGAGACACTGCGGGTGCAGCTTTACTCCAGTCCAAAGCCACCGCGGGTGCTGCTTCACTCCAGTCCGGTGCCTCTGTGGGTGCTACCTTGTTGCAAACTGGGACCACCGAGGGGGCTGCTGGTCAGTCCAAGGGCATTGTGGTTCCCTCTCCTTCGCCAGACACTGTCGTGGCCCCCTCTTCTTCGACAGATGCCGTTGTGGTCCCCTCTCCTCTGCCAGATGCCGTTGTGGTTCTGTTAGAATAATTTTGAGCTTAACCCCTTGCACTCCAGTCAATTTCCCTAAACATGCCAAAAAATAACATGCCCAAAGTAAATCGAAAGCTGTTCTTCAACCCTTTACAGCATCTTCATGGGGTTGGTCTCATTTAAAAGAAAACACTTTGAAGGTTTTGGCAAAACAGTCATAATCTCTCTAAGTGCTCCGGCCACTGAGTTACAGTCATCTAAACATAGTGAACTTGAAGAAAATAAATTTGGCCTGGGTGTTTTTTCGGCACAGTTTGGAAAAAAGTCCAAAGCCACTGCGGGTGCTGCTTCACTCCAGTCCGGTGCCTCTGTGGGTGCTACCTTGTTGCAAACTGGGACCACCGAGGGTGCTGCTGGTCAGTCCAAGGGCATTGTGGTTCCCTCTCCTTCGCCAGACACTGTCGTGGCCCCCTCTCCTTCGACAGATGCTGTTGTGGTCCCCTCTCCTCTGCCAGATGCCGTTGTGGTTCTGTTAGAATAATTTTGAGCTTAACCCCTTGCACTCCAGTCAATTTCCCTAAACATGCCAAAAAATAACATGCCCAAAGTAAATCGAAAGCTGTTCTTCAACCCTTTACAGCATCTTCATGGGGTTGGTCTCATTTAAAAGAAAACACTTTGAAGGTTTTGGCAAAACAGTCATAATCTCTCTAAGTGCTCCGGCCACTGAGTTACAGTCATCTAAACATAGTGAACTTGAAGAAAATAAATTTGGCCTGGGTGTTTTTTCGGCACAGTTTGGAAAAAAGTCCAAAGCCACTGCGGGTGCTGCTTCACTCCAGTCCGGTGCCTCTGTGGGTGCTACCTTGTTGCAAACTGGGACCACCGAGGGTGCTGCTGGTCAGTCCAAGGGCATTGTGGTTCCCTCTCCTTCGCCAGACACTGTCGTGGCCCCCTCTCCTTCGACAGATGCTGTTGTGGTCCCCTCTCCTCTGCCAGATGCCGTTGTGGTTCTGTTAGAATAATTTTGAGCTTAACCCCTTGCACTCCAGTCAATTTCCCTAAAAATGCCAAAAAATAACATGCCCAAAGTAAATTGAAAGCTGTTCTTCAACCCTTTACAGCATCTTCATGGGGTTGGTCTCATTTAAAAGAAAACACTTTGAATTTTTTGGCAAAACAGTCATAATCTCTCTAAGTGCTCCGGCCACTGAGTTACAGTCATCCAAACATAGTGAACTTGAAGAAAATAAATTTGGCCTGGGTGTTTTTTCGGCACAGTTTGGAAAAACGTCTGTAACTTTTGAATGATTCAATATAGAAGCTTCATCTTGGGCTCTAATGAAAGCTGACACTCAGGGCTGTGTGTGTGTGGGGGGGGGGTTGCCCCCCCCTCGATACAGAGGATGGACATCAGCCATCGCTACATGATGGATTAGACTCACGTGGCGATGTGGCGACTGCGGCGCAGTCACTGCGGCTTCCCCCCCCCTCGCTACAGAAGAATAGCGTTCACGGTCCAGACGCGGCGAACGAACCATGTACCACGGCGCACGCACTTCGGACTTCGTGCGCCGCACAGTTGTAATTTACCGAACGGTCAAAAGTCATTTTGTTTACAATTTTCAGGGATAAAGAATAATTTAGCTTAGAACACTTACCTCTTCACAGCAGAAGCGGAGCTGGCGAACTTCTTCCTCATTGTCAGATGAACGCAATGCTGGTCTCGCGACCCGATCAAAACATAATTCCATTATTGCGGTTTTGCGCTTCCATGATTGCGGTTTTTGGCGAACGATTTTTCAATACAAATAACAGTAGTAATTAAAAATAGACTGGCGAACGCATGTGTGCCACTCAGCCTTCGTCGTCGGCCTCCGTCGGTCTATGATGACCATGGAAGACAATCCTAACGTTTACTCTGCTGGGACAAAAACAAAAAAAGCACCGCCTGGCCGAACATGCCGATGCGCGAATGGCAGTTGCTGTCACACAGGTTGCACTTGTGGATGGTCTCCGTGCTGCTGGGTCTGTGGGGTTCTTCCTGCGGGTCCTTTTTTTCATCTGCTACAGCAGTCAGTCTCTCTTCACCCAGCCTTACACAAAAAAGCTGGCGAACTTTTGTGCTTCAATTGGCTTGCTGCATTCACAGCATTGGTAGGCGGGTCCTTCTTGCTAGGTTTTCAGTCATTGGTTCTTCAAGGTTTCAGAAACCCAATTCAAGGCTCTTATTAGTCGAATGAGAGGTCAATCATATCTGATCTGTTCGCGGCTGTGTCTGTAGTGGAAGAACTTTTTTTTTTTTTTTCAGTGCACGCTTGGAGGCAGCGCCCTCGTGCGTCCTAGAGCACACGAGAGCGCCCTTGTGCGCTCTGGGATGCAGAGACTTGCCCGCCCGCGGTACAACGGAGTGCAAGAGGTTAAATTATTCAAAGTCAAATAATCAGGCGGAAAGCTGAATTGATGTACATTTATTACAAAATCGCCACCTTGGGGGAGAGGTTACAAGGCATGACTTTCAGACACACCTGGAAACTCTAAAGGATCCATTCTTCTAAGTCTGATATATATAGGTAGGAGAAAGGTGAGGGAAGATGAAGATAAGGGAAGGGACAGAACGGGACAGTCCTGATAACTGAGCTTATCCAGGCGGATGTCAGACACTCTGGAGACATGGGTCATGAAGACGTGGTTTCCTCTTCTCTTACCGAGGCTGTCGTGGTTCCCTCTCCTCTTCCCGAGGCCATTGTGATTCTCTCTCCTCTGCCCGAGGTCATCGTTGTTCCCCCTCCTCTGTCCGACGTCGTTGTGGTTAGCCCTCCTCTGCCTGACATCGTCGTGGTTCCCATAATCCTCCATCCTTCTTGTCTCTGGTCGTCCTGGATGGGCGACCACCATCTGGACCACCTTTCCTGTTTTGGTGGTTAAAGAACTCTGGCCGACTTGCTGACAGACTATGCCGTTGGGTTGGGTGGTTGTCTCCGGCAGGCCACCCAACTCGTACCACCTCACCGTCTGCCAGGCCTGGGACTTTGGCCAGCCGCTGGAACTGTCTAGCTCTTTGTTCCAGGGGACCTAGGTCCCTGGTTCTGCCTGGTGTGGATCCCGAGCGGGTTTTTTTGTCTTTTCTTAGCCTGGGTTCTGCTGGGATGTGAGTCATGGGAGTTCTTTTTATTTTCTCTGGTTTGTTTCTTTCTCTCCATGCCCGGGTCCCCCTCCTCCCACCCGGGGTGGGGTTGTTTTGTTGTCTTTTGGTGGGGTGAGTTCTTAGTGTGGCTGGGTTCTTGTTCTCCTTTTGACATTGCCCAGGGTGCCTGGTCTCCACCCGTTGGGGTGGGGGGCTCTGTCACGATCTGAGCATGGGGGTAATTCCACCATGCTTTGTCTCTTTTTTGTATAATATTGTATTTTGGAGTTATTTGACTGTGATGTTATTTCTAGTTTATTTTCACAATTGTTGCTTTGTATGATTTATTTTCCTGTTTACGTCCAGCGTAGTTATGTTTACATATTGGGGTTTAGTTGTCTTTATTTGTTTCCACTTTAATTTTGTCAGCGTCTTCTCTTTCTTTCTCCCTCAGGAGCTACGGTTGTTAGAGGCACTCCCTGGTTGTGGGCAGTGCTCCTGTCAAACTGTCAGCTCCACTTCCTCTCGTCATGACTTACAGCTGATTGCCATTTTCTCCCCAGCCCGCTCATGTCTTTCACACCGGGTACTATTTTTGTTTGATTGTTTCTAGCCTTATTTAAGGGCTGTTATTTTCATTTCGCGTTGCTAGAGTCTCAGTTATCGTCTCCACCAGAATCCTGGCCCATTTCTGGTGCGCTGTAAGTCTGCTTTGTATTTCTGATTGGATTTTCTGTTTTGCACCATTTGGGATTTGTGTTCTGGTTAATAAATACCACAAACTGCAGTCCAGCGTGTGGATCTCTCCTCTCTGTCCTCACGGGCGATTCATGACAATATTTTAGAGTGTGGCTCATCCATTTTAGGTGCTTTTTAAAGCTGAGCATGGGATCTAATCTGACACCCAAATACTTCACACCGGGTACTATTTTTGTTTGATTGTTTCTAGCCTTATTTAAGGGCCGTTATTTTCATTTCTCGTTGCTAGAGTCTCAGTTATCATCTCCACCAGAATCCTGGCCCGTTTCTGGAGTGCTGTAAGTCTGCTTTGTATTTCTGATTGGATTTTCTGTTTTGCACCGTTTGGGATTTGTGTTCTGGTTAATAAGGTTAATAAATACCACAAACTGCAGTCCAGCGTGTGGATCTCTCCTCTCTGTCCTCAAGGGCGATTCATGACAATATTTTAGAGTGTGGCTCATCCATTTTAGGTGCTTTTTAAAGCTGAGCATGGGATCTAATCTGACACCCAAATACTTAAACTTTGTTACATTTTCTATATTTTCTCCATTTACAGTTCCACTCTAATAGTGCGTATGATATTGTTTGTTGGTAAAGTATATGGTAACTGTTTTCCCTTCGTTCAGATAGAGGCATGATTGATTGAGCCATTTTGACACTTTCTCCATTGCTATCATTAACTTGTCAGCAAGTTTTTTTGGCATCGTGTCATCTGCATACATCTGAATTTTTATGTCATTTTCACATACTTATTGCAAATCATTAATATACAAAGTAAACAGCCGTGTGTCTAAAATTGAACCTTGTGGTACTCTCATGGTCCATGCCTTTGATTGGGCTACAATACCGTTTATGTGCACACACTGGGAGTGACCAGATAGATAAGATTTTAACCAGCGTGGACAGTTTATTTCCTGATAGTTCTGAAAGGACTGAGTGATTGACCGTATCAAAGGCTTTACGCAAGACTAAAAAGATAGCTCCTACCCCCCGTCCAGATTTTCTTTAATCTTTTCATTAAAGTAACAACATGTAGTCTCCATTGAGTGGTTCAGCCTGAAACCGAACTGCATGGGATGCAGCAGCTGAGCAGATTCGAGATGTTCTACCAAGTTATCTACTACCACCCTTTCAATGGCATTTGACAAAACAGGAAGTATACTTATTGGTCTATAATTACCAATTTCCTGTTTATCTCCGGCTTTGTGTATGGGGGTTACAATAGCGGGTTTCAGTGCATCAGGGAAGACATTTTCATGTATTGATTGATTTATTAGTTCTGTAATCAGAATTATTAAAGTATCTTTGTTTTTTGTTTTTTCAGGAATACTATTTCTAGTCCATGAAAATCCTTAAGGAGGATTCACACTATAACATTTGGACTGACTTTTACTGACGTGTTGGCAAGCGTTTGGCTCTGCTGGCTAAAGTTAATGATTGCTGGTGTTTGTTCAGAAACTCTGGTGAAAATTGGGCTCTTTGAAAATATCGGCGCAGTTCGGTGCAGCGGCCTTCACTTTGTATCAAACGTGTGGGAATAGTGTGGGACACACACCATTCTCCATCTCCAGACGTAAGTCATACCTCTGCGGCGGCGTTTCCACATGCCTTTTCCTGTTTTGTTTTGTTTTTCTGCCTGCCTGTAAGTTCTGTTTTTGCCTTACTTGGACTTTTGTGTTTTAATTAAACTTTGCAAACTCACAGCTCCTGTGACTGGGTCTTTATTCCACCCCTCCCTTGGCATTTATGACAATCATATTTTCTCATGTCTGTTCACAGTTTGTACCGCAATTCATTCCATTCCACTTTACGTGTTGTAACTCATTTTCAAATGATTCTATGTTTTTCTTTGGCATGTACGAGATATATTTTCCACGGTCATAAGGCTTTTTGTATCGTAATTTTGACAATTTGTGTACTACTAAAATGAGATTACGGACATGCCAGTAATTAGATTATTAGTATTTTTTGTTATGCGGTTAGGTTTGCTGGTAACAATCAAATCAAGGAGAGTTTAAGATTAATGGATTGTTCTAGTTGGGTTACTAATCACATCCATATCATGATCCATATGCAACTTATTGGTGATGTCTTTTAATTTCTGCCTGTGTGTTTTGCAAAGCCTTTTTAAGTTGAAAATTACCCATGAGGATTAATTATTTGCAGCAAACTGTTTCAGTACATTTTTCCCCTTGTCCTGTCAGGCAGCTAGGTGAGCAGAAAAGAAATCTGCTATCCTTATTGTGCCAAAAAAGATTTACTTTACTAAAAGGACCTTTATACAGTACATATGTATGTACTGCATATTGTTGTATACTCCTCTTGTAATAACTTTTAATACTTTATTTGAATTATTTTACCCATGAAGGACCCGACAAGCTGGGGAATGGGGAAAGGATGTGTGGGGAGAGAGAAAGAAAGGGAGTGAAACAGTCAAAAAAAAGACAAACAAATCAACAGCTAAAACAAATAGAAGACAGATTGCTCCTTCCACTGAAGAGGTCTCAACACGAGCCTCAACACTTGCCCCGAGCAGGCAAGGCAACGCCACCTACCCCAACATGGCACAAATGTCCGAGGCCAACAAGCCCCAGGAAAGCCAGGCATCCACCCCAATAGGGGCTGGTGAGGGAAGCCAGGCCGCCAGGCGGCCAGCGTGGCAGGCCCATGCCCTCTTGGCCCGCAAACCCTACGCCCCCTCAGTGGGGCCAACGCCAACCCCCGGGTCCCAGGCGCCGGGAGGCCTGCATCCCCACCCCCCGGGCTGGAGACTGCCAGACACCCCCAAAGTGGCCCCAAAGTGGCACCGCCCCCCCAGTGCCACCGCCACACAACCCAGGGACCCCCACACCCAAAGAAGTCCCCCCCATCCAGGGGAGCCCACGTAGCCAAGAGGCACTACCCCCTCAATCCAGTACCTCCCAAGTAGCAGACACACTCATTCCCACATATTCACACCCTCATTTTCTCATACGCACCCACATGCACTCACTCACTGTCGCTCATCCTCTCCCCCACACAATCCCACACTCGTATTCCTGGACAAACCCACTCTCTTTCAGTCCTGTGCCTGCTCAATCTCACTCCCACCCACTCACCCTCAGGGTCACCCACAAGCACTCTCACTCACACTCCGACCTGCTCACATCCATTTGTGCTCTTCCCCACACACTCATCCACCCTCATTTACCCTTATTACTTAGGGCGACCATGATGCAGGAAGATGGCATACAGGAGTGGGAACAGCTGGTAGCAATAGAGAGGAGGCATGGTCCAACCGGTAGACAGCTAGACAGCGCTCACTCCGGCGTGAGCGCAAGAGGCTGCCTCCCCACTGCCGGCCAGAAGGCAGTGGCTATGGGCACGGCAAAGCACACAGAAATACATACTAACATATATACAATGTGGCGCGTACCCATAGAGCGGCCAGGACCGAGCTGGGGGAGGGCAAGTCAGCTCGGTTCCTGACAACTTTGTACTGTATGTATCATGCCCCCACCCACCCACCGGGGCAAAAAACAAACTCACGCGCTTAACCACAGTGAGGTTATTTATTGGTGAAAAAACATGACAGTGCAAAAACAAAATGTGCAGGCAAAGCAAAATGCAACAAGAAAACTTACACCAAGGCTGTAGAGCTGAGAGCACTCTGGAGAGAATGGAGGGGGAGACTGACCGTGGAATATAGTCTAGTCTGAACATTAAATAGCTGTGACAAATACTGGGTGAAAAAGCTGAGCAAAGAAAACACTCAGAACAACAAAGTAAAGTCTGAGCGCTGCGAACAGATACTCAGACATATGATAGAGCCCCCTCACTATATGTGAGTCCCACATAAGATAAGATAAGATAAGATAAGATAAGCCTTTATTAGTCCCACAACGGGGAAATTCCAGGATTGCAACAGCACAGGGATAGCAACACTCAGAGCAACAATCAGAAGGCAAAAAAAGCAAGCAAGAGCAGCTAATATACATATGTACATATTACTATAAAATATATATATACACACACACACACACACACACACACACACACACAGTGCAGAGCATTGTAGCTGGATGGAATAAATATATGAATATATGAACACACAGTGCAGAGCATTGTAGCTAGATGGAATAAATATGTAAATATATAAACACCCACAGTATGGAGCATTGCAGCTAGGTGGAATAAATATGCAAGTATATAAACACACACAGTGCGGAGCAATGTAGCTAGATGGAATAATATGTAGATATATAAAAACACAGTGCGGAGCATTGTAGCTAGATGGAATAAATATATAGATATATAAATATAAACACACCCAGTGCAGAGCATTGTAGCTAGATGGAATAAGTATGTAAATATATAAACACACACAGTGCAGAGCATTGTTGCTAGGTGGGATGAAACAGCATAACCGTCTATTTAGTTATCCTACATGGTATGATTATGTGCCCATACATATTCTCACCCTCCATAGCGACCGGTATGTTCCTAGTTGTATGCCGGAGAGGACCATTGTGTAAGTCTATTGCATCTTTTGCATTCAAAAACTATTAGTTTGTTACGTCTTTTTGCTATCTCTGCGAGCAGCCCTGCTTAGGTTGTACAGTCTGACAGCCGTTGGTAGGAAGGACCTACGAAACCTCTCGGTTGTGCACCTGGGATGATGTAGTCTGCTGCTAAATGAGCTCCTCAGTGCATCCAGTATGTCCTGCATAGGGTGGAACTCGGACTCCAGCAGAGATGACAGTTTAGCCACCGTCCTTCTCTCTCCTATCTCCTCCATCGGATCAAGGCGTTGCCCCAGGACAGAGCTAGCTTTCTTAATCAGTTTGTTCAGTCTCTTCCTATCGGCTGCAGTAATGCCACTGCCCCAGCAGACCACTCCAAAAGTGATGGCTGATGCCACCACCGTGTCATAGAATGACTTCAGCAGCGCCCCTTGTACACCAAAAGACCTGAGTCTCCTCAGCAGGAACAGCCTGCGCTGTCCCTTCTTGTAGAAGGGACAGCGGAATGGACTAGACATCTAGTCCATTTTGTATCCTGGGGTGTGTCCCACGCTATTCTCATCTCCAAACATGAGTCCCATGCCTGCACTGGCGTTTCCACATGCCTTCTCCTTCGTTTTTTTTTTCCTGCCTGACATAATTATCGGCCCAGGAAACACGCACGCAGGCTCAGGTAAGATTCAACAGCTTTATTCAACAGCAAGGGGTGTTTGGGTTCGTGTATGTGATATATATATGGATTGTGGGTGGACGATGAGTGTCGGGAACAGAGCAACACGCCGTGCAGCCAGCCAACCCTATGGGAAGAGCAGAGACAGGAATATGAGCTGGGCTTAACCAAACGGGAGAGATGTACTGAGTATAGCTTACTTGCAGGTGGGAAGGTGGCTGGCGTTGGCTAAGGATCTTCAGCCCGGGAGACAGCGCCCTGCTGTGCACACGACTAGGCGTGGAGAGGAGAGGAAAGGAGATGGCGAGGACGGGAGAATCCGCCGCCAGGGAATCCACCTGTGCACAGGGGAGAGACTGGTAGACAGGTGAGTGGCAATACAGCTTACGTGCTGAGGTGAAGAGTGGCAGGACGGGAAGAGACAATCCTGCTGAGGGTTGAGCGCGTAGAAACACAGACGGCTCCAGACCGATGCTCTGGGCCGAGTGGGCTAAATAGCCCGTTACTGACGAGGCACAGGTGTGCGCGCAGCTGAAGTGGATGACTGGGAGCGGCAAGTTGTGACAGTACTCCCCCCCACCAGCAGCGCCTCCTGGCGCTGGTTTATCCGGGTGCGCCCGGTGGAACTCCGTGATGAGATCTTTATCCAGAACAAAAGAAGAGTGCACCCAGGATCTCCACTCCGGGCCATATCCTTCCCAATCCACCAGGTACTGCAGCCCACGACCTCGACGCCGGGAGTTCAGGATGGAAGCAACTCCCCACGCCGGGTGGCCGTCGATCATCATGGGAGCAGGCGGCATCCTAGGAGGAGGACAGAGTGGGTCGGAGATCACGGGCTTGATCTTAGACACATGAAACGTGGGGCAAACACGGAGGGAAGGGGGGAGGGCCAAATGCACAGCCACCGGGTTGACAATTCTGGAGATGGTGAATGGACCGATGAAGTATGGTGCCAGCTTCCTCTTCTCGGCCTTAAGATTAATGTCCAGGGATGATAACCAGACCTGTTGGCCCACCTGGTAACTGGGGGCCGGTTTCCTGTGGCGATTAGCCGTGGCGCTGTTGTGCGCCGCCATGCGTAAAAGCACCTCGCGCGCCCTGGTCCACAAGCTCCGACAGTGTCTCAGGACTTCCTGGATGGAAGGGACGGCCAATTCACCCTCCTGCTCGGGAAACAAGGCGGGGTCATAGCCCAACGACGCCCAGAAGGGGGACATCCCGGTAGCCAATGACCGTGTTGCATTGTGGGCATACTCCACCCAGGCCAGGTAAGATCTCCAGGAGGATGGGTTGGAGGAGGTGACGCAGCGTAGGGCAGCCTCCAGCTCCTGATTGGCGCGCTCACACTGCCCGTTGGATTGAGGGTGGTGACCGGAGGAGAGGCTCACCGTGGCCCCCAGGGCGTTGCAAAAGGACCTTCACACTTGGGACATGAACTGGGGCTCCCGATCGGCTACGACGTCCACTGGGATCCCGTGCAGCCTGACCACATGTTGGACAAGGAGGTTGGCCAACTCTCATGCCAAAGGGAGACCCTGGAGCGGCACAAAGTGGGCGGTCTTGGAGAACCAATCCACAGTCGTCAGAACAGTGTCATAGGTGTTGGAGACAGGGAGACCAGTAACGAAGTCGAGGGCGATGTGTGACCAGGGCCTGCCCGGGACCGGCAGGGGCTGGAGTAGGCCCACGGGGGCAGGGGCATTCGGGGTCTTGCCAGAAGCACACTGGGGCAGGCCCGGATGTAATTGGTGACGTCCTTCTGGAGACCAGGCCACCAGAAAGAGCGTTGAAGGAGGTCCACCAGTCGGGAGACGCCAGGGTGGCAGGCGAGCTTGGACGTGTGGGCCAGTGAATGACCTCCCCCCGAACCACCGATGGAATGAAGAGCCTCCCATCCTGGCTGCCACCAGGGTCCGGTTCGGTCTCCTGCGCCCTGCGGATCTTGTCCCTGATGGACCAGGAAACCGCCCCCACAACACATGAACTGGGCAAGATGGTGTGATCCAGCTCCTCCGGGGCCTCAGGGGCAAACTGTCTAGACAGGGCGTCGGGCAACCCATTCTTGGAGCCTGCACGGTAGGTGATCGTGAACCGGAACCGAGCAAAGAACAGAAACCAGCGCGCCTGGCGGCCGTTCAGACGCCTGGCTGACCTCAAATACTCTAGGTTCTTGTGGTCCGTCCAGACCACAAAAGGCTGTGCTGCCCCCTCCAGCCAGTGACGCCACTCCTGCAGTGCGAGCTTAACAGCCAGAAGCTCCCTGTCACCGATGTCATAGTTACGTTCAGCCGCCGACAGGCGCCGGGAGAAGAAGGCACAGGGCCACTTGACTCCATCCACCGGTGATCGCTGGGAAAGCACCGCCCCCACCCCCGTGTCAGATGCGTCCACCTCTACCAGGCACTGCAGCACGGGGTCAACCTGGGTCAGGACCCGGGAGGAAGAGAACTCCGTCTTCAGGGTCTCGAACGCTGTCGCTGCCTCCTCGGTCCACTGGAAGGGCACCTTGGGAGAGGTGAGGCGGGTCAGGGGAATAACGATGGCGCCAAAGTTGGGAACAAAGCGACGGTTGAAATTGGCAAAGCCGATGAACCGCTGCACCTGTTTCCTGGAGGTAGGCATGGACCACTCGACCACCACTTTAACCTTGGCGGGGTCGGGGAGGATCTGGTTATGGGAGATAACGAAACCCAGGAAAGAGGTGGTCTTGGCATAAAACTCACATTTCTCCGCTTTGATGTAAAGTCTGTTCTCCAACAGCCGCTGCAGAACCTGTCTCACGTGGGCCTGGTGCTCCTCCCGAGACCTGGAGAAGATGAGAATGTCGTCTAAGTACACGAAGACGAAGACCCCCAGGAAATCTCGCAGGACATCGTTGATGAGCCGCTGGAAGACGGCGGGGGCGTTGGTGAGCCTGAACGGCATAACTAGGTATTCAAAGTGGCCACTGGGCGTCCGAAAGGCCGTCTTCCACTCATCGCCCTCCCGGATCCGGACAAGATGGTAGGCGCTGCGGAGGTCTAACTTGGTGAACCAGGTGGCCCCCTGGAGGGAGTGGAAGGCGGTGTCCATGAGAGGCAGGGTGTATCTATCCTTCACCGTGATGTCATTGAGGGCTCTGAAGTCGATGCACGGACGCAGGGACCCATCCTTCTTTGAGACGAAAAAGAAGCCGGCACAGAGCGGGGACGAGGAGGGGCGAATGATCCCAGCGCTGAGCGACTCCCTGATGTAAGTGTCCATAGCCACACGCTCAGGAGCAGAAAGGCTGTAGAGGCGTCCGGATGGTAATGGCGCCCCCGGGCGGAGGTTTATGGCACAATCGTACGGACGGTGAGGAGGAAGAGACATCGCCTTGGACTTGCTGAACACGAGCCCCAAGTCATGGAACTCCGGGGGCACCAGGGTGAGGTCCGGAGGAGAGGAGACTGGAGCAGGCGGAGGAGAGGATGGGGCGCAAGCCGCAGACTGGAGACAGGTGCCCATGCAGAAAGAACTCCATGAGAGGACACTTCTGGATTGCCAATCGAGCACAGGGTTGTGTAGGCGCAGCCACGGGTAACCCAGGATGACGGGGGCCGCTGAGGAAGACAGGACATACAGGCTAAGGTCCTCTCAGTGGTTGCCAGAAACTATAATTGGCACCGGCCTGGTGCGGTGTGTCACTACTCCCAGAGGCGAGCGAGAAAGGGTGACAAGGTTGAGGGGAGCTGACAACAGCTGACAGGGAATACCCAAACGGGTTGCCAGGCTCTTGGAAATAAAGCTTTGCTCTGCCCCCGAGTCCACCAGTGCGTGAGTGAGGTGCCTGGTGGAGTTGTGGCAAAATGTAATGGGCAAGGAGCAATTGGAGAGGGGATTTGGCCTGTTAGAGTCCGCGAGGCCCCCTACAGTGACTCGCGGACCCCCCCCCCCCCCCCCCCCCCCCCCCCCCCCCCCCCCCCCGTTTGGCTTGACCGGGCATTGGTCCACGGCATGCTGGTCGCCTCCGCAATACATGCAGAGGCCCAGCTCCCGGCGGCGTTGTCGCTCCGCTAGGGGGAGCCTGGTTCACCCGACCAACATTGCCTCTGGCTCATCGGTGGACTCCGGAGCGGGTAATGCCAGGGGGCGAGACTGAGGGACGCGGGCAGAGAATCCGCACGGGGGGCTGACAGACTTCCGCTCAGCGGCCTGCTCCCGCAGCCTGTTATCCAAACTAATGGTCAGAGAGATTAGCTCAGACAATCGCCCTGGAAGGTCCCGGCTGGCCAACTCATCCCGCAGACCAGAACTGAGGCTGCGGAGGAAGATGCTGCAGAGAGATGCCTCATCTCAGCCAACCTCCTCCGCTGCCACCCGGAAGTCAACAGCGTAATCCGCCGCCGACCGGCTACCCTGTTGAAGGCTAAGGAGCCGGTCGGCGAGGACGCTGTCACGATGCGAGTGGTCAAACACCTCGAGAAAGTCCCACACGAACTGGTCGTAGGAGAGGTTCGCGTAGCTGGGTTTCGACATGACGGCGTAAGCCCAAGCTAACTCTTGCCCCTCCAAGAGATTAGCCATGTAGCCGATTCGGCTGTGGTCTGAGGGGAAATCCCCGGGAATGCACAGGAACACCAACTCACATTGTAAGATGAACCCCCGTGCCTCACCGAGCTTCCCGTTGAAGCGAGCGGGAGTTGGAATCGGAGTGAGCCGGGTTGGCGCTCCCGAGCTAGGCTGGCCAGTCGCGGAGGCAGCCGAAGCTGTTCCGCCCTGATGAGCCGGGGGGGAACGCCTGCTGGGGGTCAAGACGGTCCAACCGGTGAGTTATAGTAGTCAATTGATTTAATATCACCTGCTGTTGATGAGCTATCAAATCCACTCGAGCCTTGAGGGTGGAAAGACGGCGTGCGAGCCCGCTGTCCACTGGGCCGCTCTGCTGGAGCCGTACTGACATAATTATCGGCCCAGGAAACACGCACGCAGGCTCAGGTAAGATTCAACAGCTTTATTCAACAGCAAGGGGTGTTTGGGTGCGTGTATGTGATATGTATATGGGTTGTGGGTGGACGATGAGTGTCGGGAACAGAGCAGCACGCCGTGCAGCCAGCCAACCCTATGGGAAGAGCAGAGACAGGAATATGAGCTGGGCTTAACCAAACGGGAGAGATGTACTGAGTATAGCTTACTTGCAGGTGGGAAGGTGGCTGGCGTTGGCTAAGGATCTTCGGCCCGGGATACAGCGCCCTGCTGCGCACACGACGAGGTGTGGAGAGGAGAGGAAAGGAGATGGCGATGACGTGAGTATCCGCCGCCAGGGAATCCACCTGTGCACAGGGGAGAGACTGGTAGGCAGGTGAGTGGCAATACAGCTTACGTGCTGAGGTGAAGAGCGGCAGGACGGGAAGAGACAATCCTGCTGAGGGTTGAGCGCGTAGAAACACAGACGGCTCCAGACCGATGCTCTGGGCCGAGTGGGGTAAATAGCCCGTTACTGACGAGGCGCAGGTGTGCGCGCAGCTGAAGTGGATGACTGGGAGCAGCGAGTTGTGACACTGCCTTTCTGTAAATTCTGTTTTTGCCTTATTTGAACTTTTGTGTTTTAATTAAACTTTGCAAACTCACAGCTCCTGTGATTGGGTATGACAGTCATATTTTCTCATGCCTGTTCACAGTTTGTATCACAATTTTTTTTCATTCCACTTTACATGCTGTAACTCATTTTCAAATGATTCTATGTTTTTCTTTGGTATGTACGAGATTTATTTTCCGCCATCAGTAGGCTTTTCATATCGTGATTTTGACAGTTTGTGTTCTACTAAAGTGAGATTAGGGTCAGACATGGGCTGCACGGTGGCGCAGTGGTTAGCACTGCGGCAGCACAGTTTACCCTTGGCCGGGGAATTGTGGGGATTGTGGGTTCGATCCCAGCCCCCGACCAACAGTGATCTGTGTGGAGTTTGCATGTTCTCCCCGTGTTGCGTGGGTTTACTCCGGGATTTCTCCGGTTTCCTCCCACATGCCAAAAACATGCATGTTAGGTTAATTGGCTGTTCTAAATTGTCCCTAGATATCTGTTTCCTATAGGCCCTTAGAATAGAGGGTTAGTATTAATGAAAGCGCTTTGAGTGGTCTTTGTGACTAGAAAAGCGCTATATAAGTGCAGGTTAGTTAGTAGTTAGTAATTAGATTGCATTTTTTTTTTTTTTTTTGTTATGCGGTAAGGTTTGTTGGTAAAAATCAAATCAAGGACAGTTTGAGATGAACGGGTTATTCTAGTTGGGTTACGGATCATATGATTCATATGAAACTAATTGGTGATATCCTTTAATTTCTGAGTGTTTTACAAAGCCAGTTTAAGTTGAAATCGCCAATGAGGATTAACTCTTTGCTGCCAAACTGTTTCAGTGCATTTGATAGACGATTAAAGAATGCTTCCTTAGAGGATGGAGGTTGATAGATCATAATCAAAGCAAAAGACATTTCTGGTGATAGTATAACTTTAACTCCAACACATCCCAGCGTATTTTCAGCAATGTCAAGTTGTGTACACTGACAACCATCCTTTATATAAATCACGACCCCTCCTCCCCTGCCATTTTTTCTGTCTTGTCTACAGGTATTGTACCCTGGTACACTGAAAACAGCTGGAGGTGCTGTTGGGGTTTACCAGGTCTCTGAGAGGCATAGGTAATCAAGATTTGAATTTGTCAATAGTTGTATTTGTTCTGTTTTAGAGACAATGCTCCTAATATTGAGATGACCTCCAAAAAAGCCTTTAGGTTTCATAGTCGGATCTCACAATACCTTGGTATGATTTACAGTTTGAAACATTTTAGTGGTTTGTTGTTTTTCAGCCACAGTTTTTATCCCGTACCCATCCTATTTTGTAACATTCTTACAAGGCTTATGAAGTCTGAGTCTTGTTGTAATAATTTTTCCTGCGTCGATGTCACCAGGATCCTGGACAAGTCCACTCATGCCATTCCCCTTCAGATGAACCACTGCTGCACCGGCGTCCGGGGAGACTTTTCCTGTGTTGATATCGCCAGTGTGTTTGGAGAACTGATTGACATCAGCCTCCTCTGGATATGCCGCTGCTGCATCAGTGTCCAGAGAGGCCGGGACAACATCAATAGCCAGTTGCTGGGCCATGAATCGTCGACACAGCTCAGCCTGGCAAACATCCATTGCTGAAAGAGCCACTGCTGCATCAGCGTCCATGGGAAAAGGACCAAGACCGACATCCAGCCATCGGGCTCCAAGCCGTCGAAGTAGCTCCATTTGATGGACATTTTCGGTTGGAAAAGCCGCTGTTGTACTGATGCCCAGTGGGACCGGGCTGGTGCCATCATCTCACCATTGGGCCATGATTTTTTTGGGGGGGTTTTTTGTTACTTATTTGTACCCGTAGGTAGATTTGTTTTGCAGTCTGGTGACCAGCCACCAGCTGCCAGTCGCTGTGTGCGCAAGCGCCCCTTAACTCCCTAACCTGCATGTTTTTGGCGTGTGAGAGGAAACTGGAGAAATCCCGGAGTAAACCCACGCAAACACGGGGAGAACATGCAAACTCCACACAGATTTGTCTGTGTGGATTTGTCGTCCGGATTCCACCTGGTAGGCCCATCCCACAAGGTAAGTCGCTGGAGCACCAACATTCCGGGTGACTGGGTCGGTGCCAACCTCCGATCACTGGACTCTGTGCTGTCACTGTGCTGAAATGTAGCCGGGCTTGGATGTTTTGTTTTTTTTTTTTTCGTAAGGTAAAGCTTCCTTCTTGCCACTGTAGACGGGAAATTGTTGCCACATGTACTAAACAGCCAGTACTTGCCAGAAATTCCTGCAGCTCCTTCAGTGTTGCTGTTGGCCTCTTGGCAGCTTCCCTGACCAGTTTTCTTCTTGTCTTTTTATCAATTTTGGAGGGTCGTCCAGTTCTTGGTAATATCACTGTTGTGCCATATTTTCTCCACTTGATGATGACGGTCTTCACTGTGTTCCATGGTAGATTTAATACCTTGTAAATTAATTTGTACCCTTCTCCTGACTGATAAATTTGAACAATGAGATCCCTCTGATGCTTTGGAAACTCTCTTCAGACCATGGCTTGTACTTTAAGATGCGACTACAAAAATGTCAGGAAAAGCTTTCGAGAACAGCTGAACTTTATTTGGGGTTAATCAGAGGTACTTTAAATGGTGACAGGTGTGTGCTGACTCTCATTTAACATGAGTTTGAATGTGATTGGTTCATTTTGAGCACAGCCACATCCCCAGTTATAACAGAGTGTTCATATCTATGCAACCAAGTTATTGTAAGTATTTTATGTTTTATTTTTCCCCTTAAAAAATTTCAGTTTGTGTTTCCAATTGGGTTGTACAGGTTATAGGTCACATAAATGGTGGAAAAAAGTTTTGAAATGATTTTTCTTGGTCTCATTTTTTTACATCACAAAAACATGGCATTCTAACAGGGGGTATGTACACTTTTTATTTCCAATGTAGGGTCACTTTAAAGTCTCCAATTAACCTAACTTTCATGTGTAGCACCCAAGCCATGTAGCTACATGGATATATATATATATATATATATATATATATATACTGTATATATATATATTTTTTCCCAATAAGAAAAAAAAAATACAGCAAGATACAATTTATGTAACTTATATGGAATGACTTAAAACAAAATGAAAAAGCAGACACAAAAACAGCAATTGCAAAGTCAGTTGAACTGATTTAGTGAGATTTCAACATTTCAAAGATATTTACAGCAGCCTTAAATTGAAATCACTTATTCACACACATCAATCACACACATAAAGCCTATTTTCCTAAAAGTCTCAAATATTAAAATAAATTAACCCTTTAACTGCCCTAGGTGCCATGCGGCGCCTGGGGCAACGCAAGGCAACTCAAGGCCCCCCTAGTGGTCAAGAGTGGTACAAAAATTTTCTCAATAAAGTAGTTCAGATTTCCAAGGCTATAACTTAAAAGTTACAAGAGATTTCCGATAGGAATAAATTTATGCATCTAATTTGCATAATGTCACGGCAGCTTGATAAATTACATAACTCAGTCAAAAGTGGACTTTGGACACATATACATAAAGAATGGTCTGTTTTTTGACACTGATTTGTCTACAGGGGTATGTTTTTATCTAATCTTCAAAGTATATGAATCAGAAAGTCAATAAAATGTCAAAAAAACATATATTTCTCTTACCTAGTTTCGGGTAGGGGGGCTCGCCCGCCCACGTGACTGGTCCATTTTCGTCCGTCGTAGTCGATGTTTGTGTGTTTGCTCAGTCATTTACACCCTGTACCACATCTACAAACTCTTATGATTACCTCACGTGAATTTTGTTTGTATTACATAGCTATTTTTTCTGTTTGGTGCATTATTCCTATGGGACTCCATGCCGTCTGTGGGCACCGCCATCTTGGTACTGGTAGCTCAGTTTTTCGTCCATCGTGGTCAATGTAACATGTTTACTTAGTAATTTACACCCGTGTACCACATCTACAAACTCTTATGATTATCCCACATGAATTTTGTTTGTATTACGCGGCTATTTTTCCTCTTTCATGCAGTTTCAGTCATCATCGTGGTAGCGATGACCAAAGATAGAGGCATCCACATTGGTGCGTGAGCTCAAAGCAGAAAAAGGAAGAATAATGATGAGGATTTCTTCTTCTTTGCTATATTCCATGTCAGCCATGATTCCTTCGGTGCATGTCTGCCACTTTCTAAACTGTCAGATCAATAGAGATTAGTACAAATTCTCAATATAGCCGGGGGACATCAATAAGTTGGCATGTGCAGTTGCTGCGCTGTGCCACTGGGGGCGCTCGACCCGGCCACTTAAAGGGCCTATATCATGCAAAATCGACTTTTTTGAGCTTTTAAGCATGTTATAATGTTAATTCCTCACCAAAAACACCCCCAAAGTGGTATTTTGCTCCATTTACGCATCTCTGAGTATTCCCCCTCAACCCTGCTCTCTGAGCTGCTGCTCCGCCCTGTCCCTGATAACGACTGGGTCCCCACGTTCATACGTATGAACGTGGGTGAGCCGCCCACTCCAGGATGTGCCTGTGCTGCCAGCACCGCCCACAGGCTAACACACACACCCACTTTCTCCGCGCAGCTAACGGAGCGGTGATCGGCAAAACTCTTTCACTTTAGCATTGACGCTGTGAAGAAGTAGTTCCTCTCGCACCTAATCTGCTCAGTGACAACAACAGTTTGCTTTTTTATGTAAGACAATGTCTTCTAAGTGGCGTAAATGTGTCTTTGGCTGTGAGAGATTTAGGAGTTTGTTCAGCCTTCCTAAAGTAGAGCCTACTCGTCAGAAATGGTCAAAATAGACCAGAATGCAGAGGCTAAAATCATAATATTAAACGTGATTAACCATACACTACATAAGAATAATATTATAGGCTAAAATAATAACAGGAGGCTAAAGAGTTCAACATGCTCATCCATCTTTTCTAAAGTTTACTGTAGATGTTGTTTTTGTGGGCAGAACCCAGCGGCACGCTGCAGCAGCCGACTCAGGGGTTACGTCATGAAATGGGCGGCAGCCACAAGAAGGAGAGGCGGAGCCTCAGAGATCGAGGCATCTTACTTCCGGGCTCGCGAAAATAACTCATATTTCATAAGAAATTCATTCTCCAGTGTACCAAAGGTAATATACTATCACATACATGCATATAGTTTACTCTGAAAGGCTTAAAATAGCATGATATAGGCCCTTTAATCTGGGCAGTTAAAGGGTTAAAAAAAATCCCTCCCACCGTTGCAGGCCTGATATTCTTCAATTGGAAATATTGGAGTAGTTCTATTGAATGTCAGAAAAGAAGGATCGGCGGGGGAAAAAACAACCTGGAATGCTAGCTGAGGAGAACCGTTGGGGGGGAAGGGGGACGTTGAGGTAGAAAATGACTGTTGGTGAAGAGTACAGCCGTTGGTGGGGAAAGAGCCCGTCACTGGAGAGTCAAACGGCTGGACTCAGCCATTGGTGTGGAGAAGAGCAGTGGGTGATGACAGAGCTGTTGCTGGGAAAAAGAAATGGGGATCTAGGGGCCCTAGACAAGCTGTGAAGTCCGTCTTCTTGAAAAAAAAAAAAAACGGTCTGGTCGGGGTGCAGATCGGTCTCGTTAATCTCCTTTCCTTTCTTAAAAAAAAGCATTTGCCTCTCCAGTCAGCTAATAACTTACTGAATGAGAGCCAGAGTCCATTTCTATCTGAACTAGCCTCACTTTAAACATTTCAATGTAAACACAGTCTGCTAACATTACAAGCTGACAAGAAAAAAAAATGACAAATGTAATATACAGTGGGGCAAAAAAGTATTTAATCAGCCACCAATTGTGCAAGTTCTCCCACTTAAAAGATGAGAGAGGTCTCCAATTTTCATCATAGGTATACCTCAACTATGAGAGACAAAATGAGAAAAAAAAAATCCAGAAAATCACATTGAAGGATTTTTAATGAATTAATTGGTAAATTCCTCAGTAAAATAAGTATTTGGTCACCTACAAACAAGCAAGATTTCTGGCTCTCACAGACCTGTAACTTCTTCTTTAAGAGGCTCCTCTGTCCTCCACTCATTACCTGTATTAATGGCACCTGTTTGAACTCGTTATCAGTATAAAAGACACCTGTCCACAGCCTCAAACAGTCAGACTCCAAACTCCACTATGGCCAAGACCAAAGAGCTGTCAAAGGACACCAGAAACAAAATTGTAGACCTGCACCAGGCTGGGAAGACTGAATCTGCAATAGGTAAGCAGCTTGGTGTGAAGAAATCAACTGTGGGAGCAATTATTAGAAAATGGAGGACATACAAGACCACTGATAATCTCCTTCCATCTGGGGCTCCACGCAAGATCTCACCCCGTGAGGTCAAAATGATCACGAGAACGGTAAGCAAAAATCCCAGAACCACATGGGGGGACCTAGTGAATGACCTGCAGAAAGCTGGGACCAAAGTAACAAAGGCTACATCAGAAACACACTACGCCGCCAGGGACTCAAATCCTGCAGTGCCAGACGTGTCCCCCTGCTTAAGCCAGTACATGTCCAGGCCCGTCTGAAGTTTGCTAGAGAGCATTTGGATGATCCAGAAGAGGACTGGGAGAATGTCATATGGTCAGATGAAACCAAAATAGAACTTTTTGGTAAAAACTCAACTTGTCGTGTTTGGAGGAGAAAGAACACCATACCTACTGTGAAGCATGGGGGTGGAAACATCATACTTTGGGGCTGTTTTTTCTGCAAAGGGACCAGGACGACTGATCCGTGTAAAGGAAAGAATGAATGGGGCCATGCATCATGAGATTTTGAGTGAAAACCTCCTTCCACCAGCAAGGGCATTGAAGATGAAACGTGGCTGGGTCTTTCAGCATGACAATGATCCCAAACACACCGCCTGGGCAACGAAGGAGTGGCTTCGTAAGAAGCATTTCAAGGTCCTGGAGTGGCCTAGCCAGTCTCCAGATCTCAACCCCATAGAAAATCTTTGGAGGGAGTTGAAAGTCTGTGTTGCCCAGCGACAGCCCCAAAACATCACTGCTCTAGAGGAGATCTGCATGGAGGAATGGGCCAAAATACCAGCAACAGTGTGTGGAAACCTTGTGAAAACTTACAGAAAACGTTTGACCTCTGTCATTGCCAGCAAAGGGTATTTAACAAAGTAGTGAGATGAACTTTTGTTATTGACCAAATACTTATTTTACCGAGGAATTTACCAATTAATTCATTAAAAATCCTTCAATGTGATTTTCTGGATTTTTTTTTTCTTATTTTGTCTCTCATAGTTGAGGTATACCTATGATGAAAACTGGAGACCTCTCTCATCTTTTAAGTGGGAGAACTTGCACAATTGGTGGCTGACTAAATACTTTTTTACCCCACTGTATACACAGAAAGACCAAATCAGCTTCAGCCTTCTGTGACCAACTGCTGCATCTCCCTGAAACTCCAGCCTTTTAAGGTGCAAAACTTGTAACCGTCATTAATTGCTCCGCCCAACTGTCTTCTGGACAAAAACTGACTGGTTCCCCAAAACTTACATTCCAAAGTGCTTGTCAATCAAAACACCAGGTTACATCGTAAATAAATTATTAACAGCTTTTTTACAGATATATCACTCAAACTCATTAGAAAATTATTGCAAAATACAATAACACTTTTTTAAAAACAGAAAAAAGAAAAATAAAGCAACCATTTTCAATTTCAGACTGAATTAAAATAAATTAAACCTTTTACAAAGACTGTATTTGCACAATTAACACTGTTGTGTCTATAATAATTATAGACAGGGATGCACATGTTTTTTGGCCTGTGGGAGGAAACCAGAGTTAATCCACACAGACAGGGGAAGAACATGCTGACTCCACACAGAAGGGTCACTGATGGGATTGAACCCATGACCTTCTTTCTGTGCTGCCACAGTTCTAACCACTGCTCCACCAAGCTGCCCTATTGCCTGGTTCCTCAGTGGGAACTTGAGTCAACAGCGATAGTTTTTTGTGCTCATATTGTTTTGTTTCTCGCTGCAGTCTGTTTGTCTCTCCTGTTGATTTGAAGTAGGCGGGTGGACATTGGAACATGCCATTGGAACTTTTTCTGATGTGTTCTCCACTGATCAGAGTGAGTCTCCAAACGTAACCCGGAAGGGTGAGTGTTTTTCACTCTATACAGCGCAAGCACATGCGTTCTGGGGGCTTAGCGTCTTCTTCTTCTTTTTCGGTTGAAAGGCAGCAGTGGGTGACCACGTGCACCCCTACCTGGGTGGCGACACCACTACATTTCATAGAATAAGCTCCCATTGAAAAGGACTGCTGAGTTATCAACTAATTAAGATAAGATAAGATAAGTCTTTATTAGTCCCACAATGGGGAAATTCCAGGATTGCAACAGCACAGGGATAGCAACACTCAGAGCAATAATTTAGAAGATAAGAAAATAAGAGCAGTGGATATACATATGTGCACATACCTGTAAATATATATACACAGTGCGGAGTATTGTAGCTAGATGCAATAAACAACATAACCGTCTACTTAGTTATCCTACATAGTGTGAATATGTACCCACACATATTGTCACCCTCCGTAGCGACTGATATTGTCCTAGTTGTATACTGGAGGGGACCATTTGTGTAAGTCTGTTGCGTCTTTTGCATTCAATACTACTAGGTCGTCATGGTTTTTTGTTTTTTTTTTGCTATCTCTGTGAACAGCCCTGCTTAGGTTATAAAGTCTGACAGCCATTGGTAGGAAGGACCTGTGAAACCTCTCGGTCGTGCACCTAGGATGATGTAGCCTACTGCTAAATGAGCTCCTCAATGCATTCAGTATGTCCTGCATAGGGTGGGACTCGGACTCCAGCAGAGATGACAGTTTAGCCACCATCCTTCTCTCTATCTCGTCCACTGGGTCAAGGCACTGCCCCAGCACAGAGCTAGCTCTCTTGATTAGTTTGTTCAGTCTCTTCCTATCGGCTGCTGTGATGCCACTGCCCCAGCAGACCACTCCAAAAGTGATGGCTGATGTCACCACCGTGTCGTAGAATGTCTTCAGCAGCGCCCCTTGTACACCAAAAGACCTGAGCCTCCTCAGTAGGAACAGGCTGCGCTGTCCCTTCTTGTAGAGTACGTTGGTATTGTGTGACCAGTGTGGTCTATATTAATCATAGATCCCATAACCTACATATGTATAAGCATGTGAGAATGTTTGGTGATTACATATGTAAAGTGACTTCACACCTCAGAACAGGACAAAGGGTCTCAACCGCCAGTGAAGATCAAAGAGCATCCGAGGCACTGCGGTGGAGACCAGATAGGTCGCCCTGACCTCCCAGGGCCAGGTGGAGGGGTACGGAGACAAAGGAGGATAATTAAGTTAATGGGGGATGTCAGCTTTGTATGCATGTCTTTTGTTGTGTGTGAGTATAAGTACACAGAGCCGAATGTGTTCGCTCTCTTACTTCTTCTGCTGCTGCACTAGATGAGACTTGTTAGAGGAGCAAAGCTGATAATAAACTTTGGTTTATAAGTCACATCGCCTCGTCATTCCGAGCTCTTCTACACTGGTGACCCTGACGCGAGGATGGACCAGAGGCATTCCCCAGCAATCGACTCATCTGTGGCGACCCAGGCAGATGCCGGCGCCCATGCAGACAGGGGAACAGATGGACGACGTTCCCCCACGGCAGAAGTGATAGAGAGGGCTCAACCGAGCACCAGCGCCGCTGTGAGAGCCGAAGGAAGACACTCTCACCCTGCGGACACATCAGTGACGGTCCACACAAACGGCGTCACCGTCAACCTGCCGGACTTCTGGCAGGAAGACCCCGCCTCGTGGTTTCAGCAAGCTGAAGCCCAGTTTGCACTTGCGGGCATCAGGGCTGACGATACAAAGTTCTATCACATCGTCGCCAAACTCGACGCCGCCACTTTGAGATGTGCGCGGAGCATAATCCAGCGGACGCCAGCCCAGGACAAATACAGAGAACTAAAAGCAACCATCGTGGCGAATTTCGTCCCCTCTGCCGAGGAGAGAGCCGAGAGGATCCTGGCGGTCTACGGCCACAGAGGATGCAGACCCAAGGCCCTCATGGAGGACATGCTGCAGCTCAAAGAAGAGGACAATGACAATTTCCTCTTCCAATTTATATTCCTCGGTACACTACTGCCACACATGAGAGGGACGCTTGCCAACATGCGATGCAGCACCCAGCAAGACTTCCGCACGCTGGCTCGCGAAGCGCAGCGACTCGTCAACGCCTGCAGGGAACAGACACCCACAGCAGCATCCGCAGACCTCAACGCAGATGTCCGGAGCCACGGGGAGCCTCAAACCACTGAGCAGAATCCGCCCGCCATGGCAGCGACACGGCCAAGACGTAACAGACGGAGCGACGTCTGTTATTACCACCACCGCTTCGCCGAGAAGTCTCACAAATGCTTTCCCCCCTGCAGATTCACGATTTCGGGAAAACGCCAAAGCCGAGAACCGTTAACAGCGGTAGTTCTCGGCAAAAAAAGCAAGCTTCTATATGTGACGGACGGACACACCGGCAAGCAGTTCCTCATTGACACGGGAGCTCAACTGAGTTTTATAATGCCCTCCCAAGCAGACCGGGCCATGGGCCCCCGGGGTAATGGAGCGGTGGCAGCCAACGGCTCCATCATCGACACTTTTGGCGAAAGGAACCTGCCCCTCCGCATCCATGGCCGCAACTACAGATGGACATTTGTTGTAGCGGCGGTGAGTTTTAACTTGTTGGGCGCAGACTTTTTGTGTGCACATGGGTTATTGGTTGATCTAGCGAACAGACGCTTGGTTAATGCATTGTCCTTTGCTTCTATTCCCTGCTCAGCTCGAGTTTCTCCACCACCCGTGCAGGCCAGCGTCACTACAGCAGGAGGTAAGTTTGATCAACTCCTCACCCAATTTCCAGCACTCACAATTCCCAAATTCTCAGCTACAGTGGCTAAGCACGGGGTCGAACACTTTATTCCCACAACGGGCCCGCCCGTATTCACCAAAGCTTAGACGCGACCAAGCTCGCCATAGCTCGGGACGAGTTTACCACCCTTGAAAAACTAGGCATTATCAGGCGCTCAAAAAGCCCCTGGGCGTCACCGCTTCACATGGTCCCTAAACCCGACGGTTCTTGGAGGCCGTGCGGCGATTACCGCAGATTAAACAATGCGACAGCGCATGACCGCTACCCAATTCCTCACATCCAAGATTTTTCACTACATCTGGCGGGTGCGCGCATTTTTTCAAAAATAGACCTGGTCCGCGGCTATCATCAAGTCCCCGTTAGAGCGGAAGACATTCCTAAAACAGCTGTAATAACCCCCTTCGGCCTTTTTGAATTTTTGCGGATGCCTTTCGGCCTCAAACCTTTCAGCGGATGATGGACGCAGTATTACGCGACCTCCCTTTCATGTTCGTCTACCTCGACGATATGCTGGTAGCCAGCTCGTCTGAGGAAGAACACAAACAGCATCTCACTATGGTTTTTCAGAGACTAGAAGAGCACGGGTTAATAATCAATCCAGCCAAATGCAAATTCGGCGTGTCACAAATTGATTTTTTGGGACACAGAGTTTCACCGAAGGGGGCAGTCCCACTGCCAGACAAAGTTCACGCAGTAAAAAGTTTCCCACGGCCACAAACGGTCAAATCGCTGCAAGAATTTTTGGGAATGGTTAATTTTTACAACCGTTTCCTCCCCCGCGCAGCTCAGCTCATGCAGCCCCTATATGACGCGCTCAGAAAACAAAAACCTTCCAACGCGGTCGAATGGACCCCGGAGCGCGAACGCGCCTTCGCGGAAGTAAAAAGTGCCCTAGCTAATGCCACATTGTTGGTTCACCCTGATCCCTCGGCCCGCATTGCGCTAACCACAGACGCTTCAGACCTGGCCATAGGGGCGGTTGTAGATCAACACGTCGGCGGAACCTTGCAACCTTTGGCATTTTTCAGCAAATCGCTGAACCAAACTGAGTGTAAATACAGCACCTTTGACAGGGAGCTGCTAGCGCTTCATTTATCCATCCGCCACTTCCAGTTCTGGTTGGAGGGGCGGTGTTTCACGGCTTTTGTAGACCACAAACCTCTCACCTTTGCGATGGCTAAAATTTCTGAACCGTGGTCAGGCAGGCAACAAAGACAGCTAGCTGCGATTTCAGAGTTCACTACAGACATTCGACATGTGGCAGGCAAACTTAACGTGGTAGCAGACTGCCTCTCTAGCGCTGTGACATCGCCAGAGCGCGAGGAGACAGATTATACTACCTCAGCCACAGAACTCTTCGCCAAGCGGACACATACGCAGCCCCAATCCACGTAGGGATAGATTATGCAGCCATGGCGGAGGAGCAAAGTAGTGACGCGGACGTGCGCGCACTCCTGTCTGGACCAACAGGGTTAAGGCTGGAGGAAAGGGGTTTACGCGACGGTGTCCCCCCCCTAATATGCGACATCTCAACCGGCCGACCTCGCCCGGTAGTTCCAGCTGCATGGCGCCGCCGTATTTTCGACTCAATTCACTCCCTTGCGCACCCAGGTGTGCGCGCTTCGGTTAAAATGGTCGCCGAAAAGTTTGTGTAGCCTGGCCTGTGCAAAAACGTAAAAGAATGGGCAAAGACTTGCATTGCTTGTCAGCGCGCCAAAATACACAAACACACAAAAACCCCTCTAGAGCCTTTTTGAATCCCTGCTAGAAGGTTCAACCACGTTCATGTCGACCTCGTGGGACCACTACCTTCCTTCCAAGGTTTCACACATCTGTTAACAATGATAGACCGTACTACGCGCTGGCCTGAGGCGGTCCCTCTGGCGTCAACCACAGCGGAGGAAGTCGCTCGCGCTTTTTTGACAAACTGGGTGGCACGTTTCGGCGTCCCATCGGACATCACGTCCGATAGGGGGCCTCAATTTGTCTCGGAGCTTTGGTCAGCCATGGCCAGCAGCTTAGGAGCGACAATTCACCGCAAAACCGCTTATCACCCTCAGGCTAATGGGTTATGCGAGCGTTTTCACAGGTCTTTAAAGGCCGCCCTCAGAGCCTCACTAACGGATACAAATTGGGTAAATAAACTTCCTTGGGTTTTATTGGGGTTGCGTGCTGCACCTAAAGAGGATCTAGACGCCTCCCCAGCAGAATTAGTTTTTGCACAACCTCTCAGGCTCCCAGGTGAATTTTTACCAGAGAACCCAGAGCCAAGGCATCTTCCAGCCCCGAGGTTTGTAGGCAGCAACGGACCGGACTCTCTCCCCGGGCCGGCACATCATTCTTTTCCACGGGTTTTTGTCCCCCAAGCTTTAAAAGACGCTGAATTCGTTTTTGTTAGGCATGAAGCTTTAAAACCAACCTTCCGCCCACCATACGATGGACCATTCAGAGTGCTGGAACCTGGTGATAAGCATTTTGTGCTTGATTTTGGGGACAGAAAAGAAACAGTCAGCATTGACAGACTTAAACCTGCCTTCTTGTTGAGAGACGAGCCTGCACTGTTGGCGAGAGCACCTCGGTGGGGTAGACCCCCCAAGAGAAAAGACTCAGCCCCCCTGCAGGGAACAAATAATCACTCTCCTTCCCAAGCTGCAGATTCCTTACAGGAAGGTCCCACCAGGACGCCCGAACGGACCCACAGCAGATTCGGAAGAAGATTAAAGCCCAGACGGCACAAGGACTGATACAAACTACTCAAAAGTTGTTCACTAATTGTGCTTGTAACAGTTTAGGACTGACTTGTGATATTACTATGCTGTTATGATTACCACTGAATTCTCTACAGGAGCATAGCTGCTGGAAAGTTTCTTCTTTGTCAAGAGGTGTAGCAGTTAGTATGTCATAATAATTATCTTAAACTGTGAATTTTCCTATTGTCCTTTTCTTGGTCGTTTGGGGGGGGGGGGGGGGGGGGGTTGTGGTCTATATTAATCATATATCCCATAACCTACATATGTTGAAGCATGTGAGAATGTTTGGTGATTACATATGTAAAGCGACTTCACACCTCAGAACAGGACAAAGGGTCTCAACCGCCAGTGAAGATCAAAGAGCATCCGAGGCACTGCGGTGGAGACCAGATAGGTCGCCCTGACCTCCCAGGGCCAGGTGGAGGGGTTCGGAGACAAAGGAGGATAATTAAGTTAATGGGGGATGTCAGCTTTGTATGCATGTCTTTTGTTGTGTGTGGAGTATAAGTACACAGAGCCGAATGTGTTCGCGCTCTTACTTCTTCTGCTGCTGCACTAGATGAGACTTGTTAGAGGAGCAAAGCTGATAATAAACTTTGGTTTATAAGTCACATCGCCTCGTCATTCCGAGCTCTTCTACAACCAGTCTAGTTTATTGTTCAGATGAACACCCAGGTACTTGTAGGATGTCACCATCTCAATGTCTGTTCCCTGGATGTTTACTGGTGCTGTGAGGGGTTGTTCTTGCCTGCGGCAGTCCACCACCAGCTCCTTAGTTTTCCTCGCGTTGATCTGGAGGCAGTTCCGATGGCACCAGTCCACCAAGTCCTGGAAGTCCTCTGTACTCAGCTTCATCTCCGTTGGAGATGAGGCCGATGATCGCAGAGTCATCAGAGAACTTCTGTAGATGGCAGTGTGCTGTGTTGTATGAGAAGTCCGCAGTATAAAGGGTAATTGACAAATAATTTAATTTAATTAATTTAATTTAATTTTAATTTAATTTAGTCGATTAATTCTTATTGACTAATCAAAAGTCAATTAATCATTATCATCCCTAGTTCTCATCTTTCAGTTTTTAACCAAATTTAGCCATTACAGAGGCGCTTATATAAAGATGTTTTTTTCAATGACCTTAAGACAGCTTTTCATCATTTTTCAACCGAATTTCGACTATACTGAGACATCTATATGAAGACCTCTTTTCACTTTCACTTTTCAACCAAATCCAGACATTTTTTAGACAGTTGGCAACATTTTTTTTTTTTAACCAAATTATCTTGGGAGGGTGGTCTTGACAAAAACACTGACATGTCTAAAGAGAAAAAAATTGCATGTTTAACTTTGAACTAAAAGAAAGTAAGACATCCCTGTCCCCCAGTTATTCAGAATGTAACAAGAATGCCCACAATACATCAAAAACTTTATACAAGTGTTTTGACTCTTCATGTCCTCCCTCATACTTTACAGTACAGCTGAGGAGAGAAGTTGCTAATTACTTTCTTCAGTAGGTGTGAAGATGTAATTTGCTGCTTGTGATGTGTATGAATATATAATATTGGCTAGTTTCCGAAGGTAGCTAAATAAGGAGCTACGCATGTGTACATGCACACAAACATGCCACTAACAGCCTTCTGTGTTCCCTGCATATTGTGTGCCATCCGACTGATCACAGTGAAGGAGGATCAAAGATTTGGGCCTTCTTCACACAGCTGATTGATGGGCATAAGATAAACAAAACCTGTCATTGCATATGTGAATTTTGAGCAAAGACACACAAAGACAAGCCATGTTGTCAAAGTTCTGGCACCAGATGATCAGATGACCACAAAATCGAGGAATCAAAGTGAGGGAAGATGAAAAGATGAGGGGACAAATGAGGAATGAAAGAAAGACGCAGGGAGAAGACATGATGTATGAGGATGGGGAGAAGATAAATACAGATAAAAAAGATTGAAAACAGTGGGGAAGGGAAGATAAAGAAGTAATTATTCTGTTGTTGTTTTCAAAGGAAAAGGGAGACCAGATTTATAATCTTCCTACTATTTCCTACAGTGAAAAGTAAAATGAGATTCTGGAAGCATATAAATCATCATTTGCAACAGCTGATCAGCACTACTATAATACACTTAACAAAAGATGCAGACTCATGAGTAATGAAGCCCATGCGTTAAGATAGTGTGGGAACAACTGGTTATAAGGTACAAAGATGATTTAATTTATACCTAGAGGGGGGTGTGTGTGTGTGTGTGTGTGTGTGTGTGTGTGTGTGTAAATGGAGGTTTACTTTGTGACCGCAAACACTCACAAACAGGATGGAAACACTCGTTTTTAGGGCACCAGTCCTAAAATTGGACATTTTATTAATAACTAATCTTTATACCTTCAATCAATAAGTTTCAAATATTCGAGAATTCTCCTGGGTGACTTCATAAACAGACACACGAAAAAGAAATCACCGAAACTCCCATATACCGTTTACAGTTTTAATGATCAGACTCAGATTAAATGACATTACATTCAATGGACTTGTTGGTAAGGTGAAATAATCAAGTATCAGCATCACATTCAACTTGTAACTGATTATTGAGCAAAAGAGTGTAATCACATTTGTGGAACCAAGATAACCTTAGTATGAATTTGTAACTGTGATGAAAATGGAGACTGAAATAACTGTAACCAAAATATGAAGAAAATTGGATGCAAATTTTATGGACAAAATTATAAAAGCTAATTATATGGAAAAGAAATTCTGACTTACTCTAAAAATAAAAAATGGAATTTAATGAAAAGAGGAATATTATTTATCTTTAATTCTATAGCTCCGATCAGTAACGAACTAGTTTTAAACCAGACAAATAATGACATACTTTAAGACAATGGACATCGCATTACTCAGCAGATGAAACAAAGGAATCTTGCTCACGTGACTTTTGTGTTAGTTTTCTAGCTGGATCCTCCGCTGAAGCTTTATGTGAAGATTATACCGGAGAATATCTGCCAGCAAATATTTCTTCCCAGGGATAAGCAGTCAGGAGCTGAGGTCCGGCGACGATGATGTGTCATGGTCTGAGCGCTGATGCTGTCTGCGCTCGGGCTGTGCGGTATTTTCCCAGTTCTGTTGTTATATGGCCTTCCAGGACTTTTGTTGTGACAGCGTCACGGCGGGACTTCTGACTGTCAGAGCCCAGCTGCATCGTGACAGCTGATTCACATTCCACTGATTAGTTTCTCATTACCTGATTAATGTTGTGCCTTATTTAAGAGAGCAGCTGAGATTACTCCTGGCTGCGACCTCACTCTACGTTGGACTTCCACAACGTTGAGCTGGAATCCCTAACCCTGATTCCAGTCTTCCTTCCTCCTCGTATTCAGTGAGTGTATTCTTCCTCAAGGGTATTGTCTCGTATCTTAATCGTCAGTTTCGTGCCTAGTCCATGTATGTGTTTTGCCCCACGTGGCTTATTATTTTGTCATTCGGACTTTTGTAAATAACCTTGCAAACTCATTGGCTGCCTACAGCGTCTCAATAATGGCCCGCGAGGGTCACCCATAACAGTAGGTCGCAGCCAAAACGAGATGCCAGTCGCCGTGAGTTTGTGTTTTAGGGCTTGAGTTTTTCCCCTTCTCTGGGTGCCAGTTTTTGGATAAACAATGTCAGCATTCGAGCGTGGGTTTTGCCCTGAGTGGTTGTGGGAGGTGGATGGTTACCTGGCCAACACCCGTCTCCTTATGCCCACCTATGCTGCATATGAGCACCTGGATCTCGCACAGAGGACGTTATTAAGATATCATCTGACCTCCTTTCCTTCCGGAAAGGAGAGAGTGACTTTGATAGTGGCGCTACGGGGACAAATAGAGAAGGCGGCCAAGGAACCTCCATCTCCTTTCCGGGACATGGTCATCCCGACGAGGGAGAAGATCCGTGGACTGGAGGGAAACTCTGGCAGGAAGCCGATGGTGAGGCATGCCCGCTCCTCGCCTCGGGATCCAGTTCCTGCCATCCGTCCAGCCCAGGAGTCTACGTCATCCAAGGGCCGTTCCCATCCACAGTGGAGGAGGACGTCAGCCAGGATTCCCCCGGAAGAGACGCAGTGGGCAGCTGAGCTCTTCCGGGGCCGTGTGGCTGAGGCTCGCTCTTCCTCTCATCCAACTCAAATCATGAAGCATGTGGTGGCGGCAGTCAGACTGGTGGAGCTCAGTCCTGAACTCCATGATTACCCGGAGTACGCTGACCTGCTAGCCTCTGTCTCCATGCAGAAGCGACGTTTCCCTGACCTCACCTCTGCCTCGCCCTCTACCGGTAAACGCTGTCAACATGCTCGTGATAAGCCTCAGCGAGAGCCCCGTCCAGATCCAGTTCCGGGTAGCTGAAAGAACTCTGCCTCCGAGCCAGTTGTCGCTCCTGCATCCTGCAGCCTCCAGGTCATCTGCTTCCGCTGTTCCGTCAGCTCCTCATCCCTGGACTGTCACGGCTGCTCCTCCCTTCAACTCGACACTCTTCCCAGCTGCTGTGAGCTCCACGAGTCCGTCTCCAGCTGTACCCGTTCCTGATCCAGTGCAAGCGGCTCCTCTTCGCCTTTCCGGGGGGCCCCTCCGTCACCATCCGGAGGGGAAAGGAGAGAACCAAGCCCGCTGCAGCAGTGTCCATCAGCCCTCAGCAGAGCAGGCAAGTGTCTTTTCATTCTTTTCCTTCACTGTGTGAATTGCCTTGTCTGACTCCTGGGGGTGGAGTTTGGCGCTCACAGTCCCCCATGCTCCTTCCACCTGCTGCAGTTACTAATTGTGAACCTGCATCCTCTGTGTCTCCTTCCCCTGAGCGTCCCCTGGTGCCAGGAATACACAGCCGGACGAAGAAGGAGCCTGTGGACCTGGAGAGCCTGGTACCAGCCCCGCAGCCAAGTCATAGGCAGAGGAGGAGAGCGGACTGCCGTTTGGAGCCTGCGCTGACAATTAAGCATCCCCAGGTCTCCGTGGAGGGGCAGTTCAGCCCAGCAGGCCACGGATCCCCTGCCACTAGGCAGTGCGGGCCTTCGGCGTGGACTTCAGTGCCAGGGAATCCCCAGACTGTGACAACCATCATGCTGGCTGTGGAGCCCGCCGCAGTCAAATGGGAACCAGGACCTCCAGCTTGTTGAACCTGGATCGTTGAAGTCCTGGACGGCGGTAAAACCCAAGATCAAGCAAGTGCTCTATTTTGTCTTCCTCTTTTCTATTCTGGAGCATTATTGCCTGTCTCTCGGGGAAACGAGCCAGGTGCAGCCGATTGCTGCATCCAAGCTTGTCTCGCCGGGCTCTGCCACTGCTGGTGATTCTGATCCCGGTTTCCTCTCTTCCTCTGAGCCTTTTCCCAGGGTCACCGGTGATGAGCCTGTTCCGGTCGTCATCTTTGAAGTTCCAGGTCCGTACTCAGAGGTCATCTCTGGTGCTGCATCGGCCCAGTCGGGGTCCGTCGTGGGTGCAGCGCTGTCCCAATCGGTATCCGGCAAGAGCGCAGCACCGGTTCGGCTGAAGTTCAGAGAAGGAGCTACAGATACTCCGCCGTTCGAAGCCGGACTGGCCCCTCATCTTTCCCCTTATTTTCCTCCACTGGGTGCCGCTCGGGTTCCCCGGATTTGGCTCGACTTCCCCTCGCTGTCCCTCTCGGTAGGGAGGCCGCCACCGAGTTCTCCCCTCCAGTTCTGGTGGCCTAATGATGCAGGTCGGCCGCCCGGGAAACTGCTTCGCCGGTTCGGCGTTCTGGGTCGGCCATCCGACGGACTGTCTTCTCTGTTCGGCGACCTGGTCTGGCCGCCAGAGGTATTGTTTCTCCGGGTCTGGGACTGGGATAGGCCGCCCGAACAGATTTTTTTTTCCTGCCTGCGAGTTGGACTATGGATGCGGGTAGACCTCCTGAACTGTTTTTTATTTGCTCGCTTTGTGCGCTACCTGCCAGCATCCCTGTGGTGATTTTTTTTTCTTTCCCTCCTCTGTAGTTTGAGATATGCTCTTTTGTTGTCTTTGCCTGTTTATAATGGTCTATATTTGTAGTACCGCTGCTCTGTAGCATGTTGAGTTATTTTCCTGGTGTTATAGGGTACTCTGTATTTTGTTATGTGCCTGTATTTTCGTTCTCTGTAGTTTAAGAGATGCTCTTTTGTTTTTTTCTCCTTGGCCTGTGATGTTTTTTTTGAACAATATTTGTAGTGTGACTGCTCCACTTTGAAGCTTGAGTTTTCTTTTTTTTCTCTCCCCTGGTGTTTTTAGGGTACTGTATATTTTTGTTATGCACCTGTATTTCAGTTTTCTTGTCTCCTTTTCAGTCATAAGGCTGAGTTTATTCTTGTGGTATTTACTGTGCTCTAGGGTTATGTATGGTGTGGTAGCCTCGTCATTTTGGGTTATCTTTGTTGCCCTTTGTGGGTTTTTTTCTTTTTTTCCCCCCTTGTTATAGTGTTCCCCTTTACTTTTTGTGGTTTTTGCCCTCCTGGCCTGCTTCCCCCTCCACCCTCCCTTGGTCGGTCCCAGTTTCCTTCTGGTTGGGTGTGGGGGGGGGGGGGTCTGGATGTTATGTTTGCGCCTGGAATGCGCCTTTTGAGTGGGGAGAACTGTCATGGTCTGAGCGCTGATGCTGTCTGCACTCGGAGTGTGCTGTATTTTCCCCATTCTGTTGTCATATGGCCTTCCAGGGCTTTTGTTGTGACAGTGTCATGGCGGGACTTCTGGCTGTCAGAGCCGAGCTGTGTCGTGACAGCTGATTCACGTTCCACTGATTAGTTTCTCATTGCCTGATTAATGTTGTGCCTTATTTAAGGGAGCAGCTGAGGTTACTCCTGGCTGCGACCTCACTGTACGTTGGACATCCACAACGTTGGGCTGGAATCCCTAACCCCGATTCCAGTCTTCCTTCCTCCTCGTATTCAGTGAGTGTATTCTTCCTCAAGGGTATTGTCTCGTATCTTAGTTGTCAGTTTCGTGCCTAGTCCATGTATGTGTTTTGCCCCACGTGGCTAATTATTTTATCATTCGTACTTTTGTAAATAAACTTGCAAACTCATTGGCTGCCTACAGCGTCTCAATAATGGCCCGCGAGGGCCACCCATGACATGATGAGGCTGCTGGCTGCAGAGTATGCCATGTGGACAAGATGAGAATTTTTCAGTGGCTTCCTTGGGTCCAAATAACATGGAGATAGTTCAAAGACTGATCAAAGTCACAGAAGCGAAGAGACAAAAATTTCAAAAAAAAAATTATTCAGGCCATGAAATCCAAGTTCTTCAGATGTCATGGGGGTTGGCAAAAACAGCTTCCAGTCTGAGGAAAAATAATCAGTCCACTTTAAAACACGGTGAGTTAAAAGAAAGTCAATAGAAAAAGTTTAACAGGATAAAAGAGAAAAACGTCTGTGAACACGGAGTTTCACTCCTGTCATGATTTGCCCCTCAGGGCAGTGAGAGACAGACCCAGACACCGACTGAAGCTTGTGGTATTTATTAACAAAAACACACAAAGTGCCAGAGTGCACCAAAAATCCAAACACAGATAATAAGGAAACTTACACGCAGGAGTGAATTCATGATAAACTCACCAGAGGGGTGAAAGGGCTCTGGTGGTGAGATGGAATCACTAAGGCTGCAGCAGTGAACAGAAAAAAACAAAAGTTTATAAATAGTGAGGAAATAACTGATGGCAGGTGTGGATTCACATGAGCGGGCAGGTGATCTAATTACTAACACAAAACACACGGATGAGATAATGACAAAGCTGGAGTGCCTGGAACAGGTGTGAAGCTCATGCCACAAAGAAACAAAATATAAACACAGACAGCCAAAATAAAACCGGAATCTAAAAATACTGACAGAATCATGTCATAATAATTAGGGCAAGAAAACATCAAACTGACAGCCAAGAACACATCTAGAATCAATACACAGAAAAACAATACAACGCTGGAAAAATACAGAATATACTTAGATATAAATTAAGAGCCTGAGCCCTGTGACGCACCATGCTCAGCCTCGTGACAACTCCATTTAAAAGAGAAGTTTGAGCTCAAAACAGAAGAAAAAGTATTTTTCCTAGACGTTTAAAGGAAAGAGAGTTCAAACTGTTTTAAACATATGTTTAAACCTAACATAAAACTGAGTAAGTTTTCAGGGGAAAAACTTGACTGACCACTTTGTCCACTGTGTTTTGTCAAGACCAAAGTCAGCACAGTCGTCTACCAGGAAATTTAAGAACACTTCATGCGTCCGTCTGCTGACAAGTTTTATGGAGAAGCTGATTTCATTTTCCAGCAGGACTTGGCATCTTCCCACACTGCCAAAAGTATCAAAACCTTATTTAATGACCATGGCATCACTGTGTTTGATCAGCAAACTCTCCTGAACTAAACCCCACAGAGAATCTATGGAGTATTGTCAAGAGGAAGATGAGAGACACCAGACCCAACAATGCAGACAAGCTAAAGGTCACTATCAAAGCAACCTGGACCTTCATAACACCTTAACAGTAACACAGGCTGATCACCTCCATGCCACGCCACAGTCATACAGTAATTAATCCAAAAGGAGCCCTGACCAAGCATTGAGTGTGTACACGGACATACTTTTCAGTCAGTCCACATTTGTAATAAAAAAAATATTTTTTAAAATTAATTTTATGTAATATTCTATTTTTTTTTTTTGAGAAACTGAATTTGGAGTTTTCATGGGCTGTAAACCATAATCATCAAAATTAAAATAAATAACAACTTGAAATATATCACTCTCTGTGTAATGAATCTATATAATAATATTCTGAAATGAGTGACAAAAAATGAACTTTTTCATGATATTCTAATTTTCTGAGATGTACCTGTATGTGTGTAAACTAAACTAACCAGTGATTCATGACTAATTTTCATTCTTGCTACATTGAACATGCACTTTCATGAACTTGTCCTTCTATAATAAACATGCATTAGAATATGGTTCATTTAAGCATTTTCAAACATGCAACACATTTAACATCAATGATTAATGAAAAATTTCAAACCCATCATTGTCCAACACAGAGTTGGTCATCTCTTCAAATAGTGTCCTGAGAATTATCCCGAGGAATGAAAACTTGGAGAGTTAATGTTCAGTCAGAAAAACAAACAGTCCAGCAGTTGACAGAAGTAATGCAAACATATTCCGTAGTTGTCCACCAGGGGGTTATGTTGAGCTGTGGATAATTCCTAGAGACCTTTGGAATTCTCTGAATGTATCTGGAATGCCTCAAACAGTACTACAAGCATAAAATTGCCTGGTTGGGGAGGGGGTTCCAAGATTTATGATTGCAAACTAGTCCGTTCCTGGCACGAAATGGACACGAATGTCATCCCTTTTACCATGGAATGTGTTTTGAAACTGTGATTCTTAGGTGAAAGAAACAATTCTTGACCAGACTTTTTTGGTGAAACATTTTCTTTATGGTGAAGAGTGATTTTATAGATTAGAGCCAAAGGGATTGATGCTACAATTGTATCTCATTGGTCTTTGACACCTTGCGACTAGTTGGAGAACAACATTCTCAAGCGAGTTTCTCAAATTTTTTTCTAAACATTTCCTCTTGCAGGAATTTTGAAGATATTAAAAAAAAAAATTGAAACAAATTCTCTCTTAAAATAGTCACAGAATCATCCTGGGTGTCTCAAACCTTTCTCAAACCCCTCTCAATTTAGTTTCAGTAAGTCGGAAAGTGCAAGAAAAGTTAGACAACTTTGTGAAGAGTTGAGGACCTATAAACCTAAATTCGTAATGATTGGAAGCCAAAAGTACAAGACATTCCACATGCAAGATGTCCAGGGGCCTCATTCAATTCAATTCAACTTTATTTATATAGCGCCATTTCACAACAACAGTCATCTCATAGCACTATCAACTGTAGGGGGGAACCCCCACACTTGCAGAAAGACCCCAGCAATCAGGCGATCCCCTGTGAGCAAGCACTTGGCGACGGTGGAGAGGAAAAACTCCCTTTTAACAGGAAGAAACCTGCAGCAGAACCAGGCTCAGGGAGGGGCAGTCATCTGCTGCGACTGGCTGGGGGGTGAGGGGATAGGGAAGAAGAAAAGAACAGACATGTAGAGAGCAAACAGCACGATGGGGACTCAATCTATGGGAGAGAACAAACAAATGTTAATGACCAGCAAAAAAAAATATTTCATAGAGAGTGAGGAAAGGAGTGAGGCCCAGTGCATTACTGGAGGTCCCCCGGCTGACTAAACCTATTAGCAGCATAACTAAGGGAGGGTTCAGAAACACATGATCCCTCCCTAATTGTAGGCTATATCAAAAAGGTAAGTTTTAGCCCTATTCTTAAAAACAGAGATCGAGTCTGACTCCCGAATCCAGATTGGCAGCTGATTCCACAGGAGAGGAGCTTGATAACTGAAGGCTCTGCCTCCCATTGTACTTTTGGAGATTCTAGGTATTACAAGTAATCCTGCATTTTGGGAGCGTAGTGCTCTGTTAGGATAATACGGTAGTATCAGATCTTTTAAATAAAAAGGAGCCTGATTGTTTAGAGCTTTGTAAGTAAGAAGAAGGATTTTAAACTTAATTCTAAACTCTATGGGAAGCCAATGAAGGGAGGCCAGAACCGGAGAGATATGATCTCTCTTTCTAGTACCTGTTAAAACTCTTGCTGCAGCATTTTGGATCAGCTGAAGACTTTTTAAAGATGTTTTAGGACAGCCTGATAATAAAGAATTACAATAATCTAATCTCGAGCTAACAAAAGCGTGGATCAGTTTCTCAGCATCACTCTGAGACAAGATGCTCCTAATCTTGGCAATATTACGCAAATGATAGAAGGCAGTTTTAGAAACAAATTTAATATGTGAATTGAAGGACAAATCCTGATCAAAAATAACTCCAAGGTTCCTCACAGAGCTATTAAGAGAAAGAGTAACCGCATCCAAACTGAAAGTTTGATTTGGAAAGGTATTTCTAAGGTTTTTTGGACCAACAAGAATGACTTCAGTCTTATCTGAATTTAATAGCAGGAAATTACAAGTCATCCAAGCTTTGATTTCCTTAAGACAGGCTTCTAACTTGGCTAATTGATTAGTATCATCTGGCTTCATTGACAGGTATAATTGTGTGTCATCTGCATAACAATGAAAATGTATACAGTGCTTTCTAATAATGTTGCCTAACGGAAGCATATATAAACTAAAAAGAGTAGGGCCTAGCACAGATCCCTGTGGAACTCCATGACTAAGCTTTGAGCTGAGAGAAAACTCATCATTTACATGAACAAACTGGAACCTATCAGATAAATAAGATCTAAACCACTGCAACGAAGTTCCATTAAGTCCAACATAGTGTTGTAATCTATCAAGTATAATATTATGATCGATAGTATCAAAAGCTGCACTAAGGTCTAAAAGGACAAGTACAGAAACTAGTCCATTATCAGATGCAATGAGGAGGTCGTTAGTGACCTTCGCTAAGGCTGTTTCAGTACTATGATGGATTCTAAACGCAGATTGAAACTCTTCAAGTAAACTATTTCCCTCCAGGTGGTCAAATAATTGCGTAGCAACAACTCTTTCTAAGATTTTTGAAATGAAAGGGAGATTAGAGATTGGTCTATAGTTAGCTAAAGCTCCTGGATCTAGCGTTGGCTTTTTGAGTAAGGGTTTAATTACAGCCGTTTTAAAAGCCTGTGGTACATGGCCTAAAGTTAATGAAGAATTGATTATATGAAGAATAAAGCTACCAATAAGTGGGAAGACTTCTTTAAATAACCTGGTAGGAATAGGGTCTAAAAGACAAGTTGAAGGTTTGGATGAGGAAACTATTTTGTCTAACTCACAAAGGTCAATTGGAGTAAACTCATCAAGACAGACATCAACAGAAGGAGTTGTAGTAGTTACAGTATTTAAGTTAACTGTGGGAAGAATCTGATTGATTTTATCTCTGATGGATGAAATTTTATTATTGAAAAAGTTCATAAAGTCCTGACTAGTAAGCTCTAAGGGAATGCTAGGATTGACAGAGTCCTGACTCTTTGTCAACCTGGCTACAGTACTGAAAAGAAACCTGGGATTATTCTTGTTCTCTTCTATTAATGCAGAATAATAACTCGTTCTAGCTTTTCTAAGAGATTTTTTATAAATTAAAAGATGATTTCTCCAAGCTAAATAGATTTCATCTAAATTAGTAGAGCGCCATTTTCTTTCTAATTGACGAGTCTTCTGTTTTAAGGTACGAGTTTCTGTGTTGAACCAAGGAGTTAGAAATCTCTGATTAGACTTTTTGTTTTTTAAGGGGGCCACCAAGTCTAGAGTCTGATGCAGAGAAGCTGAAACACTATCCACCATGTTATCAATTACAGAAGGAGCAAGCTGTCTATAGCTTATTTCCGTTGTGTTGACACATGGCATAGAGGAAACAATCTGCATAAATTTGGAAACAGCATCATCTGAGAGGCATCTACTGTAATAATATTTTTCTTTAGGAGCCAAATAGTCAGAAATAGTAAAATCAAAGGTTAACAGACAATGGTCTGACAGTACAGGGTTATGAGGAGACACTACAAGATTTTCTATTTCTATGCCATATGTCAAAACAAGGTCCAATGTATGGTGGAGGTAATGAGTAGAATTTCCTACTTTCTGAGAAAACCCAATCAAATCTAATATTGAATTGAATGCCACATTAAGGCAGTCACTATCTACAGCCACATGTATATTAAAGTCCCCTACTATAATTATTGTATCAGATTTCAGCACTAAATCAGCTAAGAAATCAGCAAATTCGGATAAAAATTCTGAGTAGGTTGATGGGGGACGATAAACTATAGCAAATAAAATTGGGTTTAACCTAAAATTGCTAAAGTGCCCAATACTGAGGACCAGGCCCTCAAAGGAATTATAACATGTTTTTTGCTTTACATTAACTAGTAATTTGGAATGGTAAATTGTTGCTACTCCTCCTCCACGACCAGAGCTTCTAGGATTTTGACAGTTTAAATAACCAGAAGGAGTTGATTCATTTAAACCAACATAATCCTCTTGTCCTAACCAAGTCTCTGTAAGGGAAATTAAATCAATCTGATGATCAATTAACAAATCATGGACTAACAGAGACTTGGGAGTTAGAGACCTAATATTTAATAAACCACATTTAATTTTTAAATTATGAGGAGGAACAGAGGCCAAATCATTCAATTTAGGGGCTTTATGTTTAATTTGAGTTTTACCAATATTTTGCTTTATCACTTTGGGATGCTTATACTTTATATTTTTATTCACTTTGGAGGGAGCAGACAACGATTCTCTGATGGGGAAGTCAGGGGCTAAGCTGAGGGGTGGCGGATGAAGAGGAGCTGCAGAGAGGCGTGTAAGACTGCGACTCTGCTTCCTGGTCCCAACTCTGAGTAGTCAGGGTTTTGGAAATTTGGATAAAAAAGATGCCAGATTGTTAGATAAATGAGAAGCACCATCCAAAGTGGGATGAATGCTGTCTCGTCTCATAAGACCAGGTTTTCCCCAAAAAGAGCTCCAATTGTCAATGTAGCCCATGTCATTTTTAGGACACCACACAGACAGACAGCGGTTCAGGGATGACGAGCGGCTAAACATGTCATCACTGGTCAGATTGGGGAGGGGCCCAGAGAATACTACAGTGGTAGACATCATTTTGGCAAAGTCACACACCGATTCTACATTAAGTTTCGTGACTTCCGACTGCCGGAGACGGATGTCATTAATGCCGGCGTGAATAACAATTGTGGAATATTTACAGTTACTTTTAGCCAGCATTTTCAAATTTGACTCGATGTCGCCTGCTCTGGCCCCAGGAATGCATTTGACTATGGCCGCTGGAGTCTCTAGGTTCACGTTTCTGACTACAGAGTCGCCAATGATCAGAGTTTTTTCCTCAGCGGGTGTGTCGCTGAGCGGGGAAAAACGATTAGAAATGTGAACAGGTTGGTGGTTAACCGGGGCTTTGCGACTAGGCTTCCTTCTCACCGTCACCCACCCAGTCTCCTCGCTGCTGAGGAGAGCCGAGGGACCGCTGACAGGGGGGCCTAAGCTAGCTAGCTCCGCTGCAGCTAATGGGCGTCCGTCAAGATTAACTGGCGCAGACGGTGTTTCAATGCAGCGGAGCCGGGATTCCAAATCAGACAACCTCGCCTCGAGCGCCTCAAAAAGACAACATTTATTACATTTACCGTTATCGCTAAAAGAGGCAGAGGTGTAGCTAAACATCTGACAGAGAGAGCACACCAGAGGAGGAGAGGAAGGAGAGCTAGTAGCCATAGCTAGTGGCTAGAGAGCAAACCACAAAGCAAACCACACAGGCAGACAGCAAAACAGGAAGTGACGATACGTTACCACAAGGAAGTGACGATCCGACGTCACTATTTATGTGACGATGTATAAAAGAATGTGCAGCTTTTATACTGAAAGATGACATACTCATAAAATCTGAAAAGTATGTGCGTACAGGCATTTTCAGATGTATAAAACTGCTTGCACACCACCTCCTCCCCTGCTTTTCTTTTTAGATACCAATTCACCATGAAAACCAATTTGGTTTTCACCACCCAAACACACCACCTTGGGTCTTCCAATTAATGACAACTAGTGCATTGCCTGTAGAACGCAAGTATTCCTGTGTGAAACAGGTATCCCAATTAGCCTTTACAGGCCCAAATGTAGGCTGTGTTTGAAAGTGGAATACAAAGAGGTGTAGCCTATACTCTATGTCAGCAATCACATGTTGCTGACATAGAGTATAGGCTGTGAGATTGGCTGTGAGATTGACAGCTGTGCAGGCTTTGTTGCGTCAGAGTACTATTTTCTCCACTTTTGTTTGTTTTAATTGATTTCATTTTTTTTTTTTTTTTTTTAAATCTCTGTTTGCTGATACTCTCTTTGTTTGCTGTTAGCTCGGTATTGGCCTTGCCTAAAAACCCATTCAGACACGCGAGTAGTTCCAATCCCCGGATGGGCAGCTTTTTACTGGGCTAGGCTACCTGCTAGCCTGTTTTTAGCCTTTTAGCTGTTTTTAGCTAACTTTCAGCTAACTTGTTTTTAGCTATTTTAGCTGTTTTTGGCTAGATGGCGGGCTATCCATCTCAGCGCCTGGAACGCCATGGCTCCTTCTCCGACATGTACCCGCTGTTTATCTCTCCTCAGTAAGGTCTCTCGGTTGGAAACGAAGCTCTCCAACCTTTATGAGATTCGGGAGGCCGAAGACCACCTCGACACCATCATTCTCGGGCGAACATCTGCTCCGGCTACCGACTCGCAGCTGGCAGAGACGGCTACTTACTTGGGTGAGCTCTGCACTTCTCCATCCACCTCTACCCCTGCTCCAGCCTCTGCAGACGTCCATGACCACAGCACTGGCTTTGTCTCGGGGATAAACCCAAAGCCTCGGTTGGTCCCTCTCATCCTCAACGCGTGCCCTGGACCTTGGTTCAACCAGCTAACACCCATCGTCGATCGACCATAAAGGGCCACGCCTCTTCTCTTCCCGTGTCCTTGGAAAACAGATTTGATATTCTTTCTCTGGAAGATTTTCCCCATCTGGACCCTGGCCGTCCGCCCGTGGACGTCCCTCGTCCTCCCTCCTCTCCTTCAGCAGCGGCTCATGTCCGCAAACCCTGGATAAAGACCACCCTGGGTGTGTCAAATTACACACCAGCTCCAGATAGAAGAGAGTACATCACCCCGCCTTCGCAACAACAACATCACCCTCTACAAAATTACTCTCTTCGTCAGAATCCACAGACAAAAATCCCCCAGATGACGCTGGTAATTGGTGACTCGATCATGAGGAACGTCAGAAGCAGATACTGTATCACTCGATTTTTTCCTGGGGCTAGAGTCTCTGACATTGAGGCTCTAATCCCTGACCTGCTAAATGAATTCCCCACGTACAAACTGTCGTTGTACATGTTGGATGCAATAACATCCCAGATGAAGCGTTGGAGATTTTAAAGAGTGACTTCGGGAGCCTTCTGTCCACTTATGAACTGTGGCAGACGTGCGCTCACCTCTGGGCCTTTGGCACCTCTCAGACGAGGCTGCAATTGTTTTAGCAGAACTCTCGGCCTTAATACTTGGCTGTGTTTTACTTGTCCTATTTTAACATTGGTTTTGTTGACAATTTTAACTTATTTTGGAACCGCCCATCACTTATGAGGCTTGATGGCATCCACCCAAATAGACTTGGTGCACGTGTTTTAAGAGACAATCTATTCCATTTGGTATTTTTTAGTACAGTGAGTGGAACTTGGTGTGTTTACTCGCTCTGAAGCTTCTGGGTTTGCCAAACTACCCTTTTTTGGTTCTGTTCCCACTTAAGATAAGATAAGATAAGATAAGCCTTTATTAGTCCCACAATGGGGAAATTCCAGGATTGCAACAGCACAGGGATAGCAACACTCAGAGCAACAATCAGAAGGCAAGAGAAAAAAAAGAAAGAAACAAGAGCAGCAAGTATACATATGTACATATAAACATAAAGATATCTATATCTATATCTATATCTATATCTATATCTATATATATATATATATATACACACACACAGTGCGGAGCATTGTAGCTAGATGGAATAAATATGTAAATATATAAACACACACAGTGTGGAGCATTGTAGCTAGATGGAATAATATGTAGATATATAAACACACCCAGTGTGGAGCATTGTAGCTAGATGGAATAAATATGTAAATATATAAACACACACAGTGCGGAGCATTGTACCTAGATGGAATAACATGTAGATATATAAAAACACAGTGTGGCACATTGTAGCTAGATGGAATAAATATGTAGATATATAAACACACCCAGTGTGGAGCATTGTAGCTAGATGGAATAAATATGTAAATAACACACGCAGTGCAGAGCATTGTTGCTAGATGGGATGAAACGGCACAGCTGTCTACTTAGTTATCCTACATGGTATGATTATGTACCCATACATATTCTCACCCTCCATAGCAACCGGTATTTTCCTAGTTGTATGCCGGAGGGGACCATTGTATAAGTCTATTGCGTCTTTTGCATTCAAAACTATTAGGTTGTCACGTCTTTTTGCTATCTCTGCAAGCAGCCCTGCTTAGGTTGTACAGTCTGACAGCCGTTGGTAGGAAGGACCTGCGAAACCTCTCGGTTGTGCACCTAGGATGATGTAGTCTGCTGCTAAATGAGCTCCTCAGTGCATTCAGTATGTCCTGTATAGGGTGGAACTCGGACTCCAGCAGAGATGACAGTTTAGCCACCGTCCTTCTCTCTCCTATCTCCTCCACTGGGTCAAGGCGCTGCCCCAGGACAGAGCTAGCTTTCTTGATCAGTTTGTTCAGTCTCTTCCTATCGGCAGCCGTAATGTCACTGCCCCAGCAGACCACTCCAAAAGTGATGGCTGATGCCACCACCGTGTCATAGAATGTCTTCAGCAGCGCCCCTTGTACACCAAAAGACCTGAGTCTCCTCAGTAGGAACAACCTGCACTGTCCCTTAGAATGCATCAGTATTGTGTGACCAGTCTAGTTTATTGTTCAGATGAACACCCAGGTACTTATAGGATGTCACCATCTCAATGTCTGTTCCCTGTATATTTACTGGTGCTGTGAGGGGTTGTCCTTGCCTGCGGCAGTCCACCACCAGCTCCTTAGTTTTCCTCGCGTTGATCTGGAGGCAGTTCCGATGGCACCAGTCCACCAAGTCCTGGATAAGCCCTCTGTACTCAGCTTCATCTCCATTGGAGATGAGGCCAACGAACGCAGAGTCATCAAAGAACTTCTGTAGATGGCAGATACTTCTTGTATCGATCCCATTAATTCAGGTGGTCTTTACCGTTTGGATCAGCCTTTGATTTATAATCCTACAGAGATTGTGTCTGTCTCCTGTTGCCCTAAATATTGTAACCCAGGACAAATGTAACACAACTTGAAAAACACACGCACTTCTGCAGCTCCTCCTCATCCACCACCCTTCAACTTTGCCCCTGTCTCCTCCCTTAGAGAACCTTTTTCTGCTTCCTCCAAAGTTAATAAAAAAGTTAATAAAAAAATAGAATGCATAAACATCCCAAATTGATTAAACAAAATGTTGGTAAAATTCAAATCCAACCTCAAGTCCCTAAAATTAATAAATTGGCCTCTGTTCCTCCCCAAAATTTAAAAATTAAATGTGGTCTAGTAAATATTAGGTCTCTAACTTCTAAGTCTCTTCTGGTTTATGATCTATTAATCGATCATCAAATCGATCTACTATCCCTTGCAGAGACCTGGCTTGGGCAAGATGATTATGTTGGTCTGAATGAATCAACTCCCTCTGGGTATTTAAACTGTCATAACCCCAGAGGTTCTGGTCGTGGTGGTGGAGTGGTGGCAATTTTCCATTCTATATTACTAGTTAATGTTAAGCAAAAATTATGTTTTAATTCCTTTGAAGGTTTGGCCCTCAGTGTGGGGCTTGTTGGCAATCTTGGCTTGAACCCAATTCTCTTTGCCATAGTTTATCATCCTCCCTCGGCCTATTCAGAGTTTCTATCAGAATTTGCCAAATTTTTTTAGCTGATTTAGTGCTGAAATCTGATAGAATAATTATTGTAGGGGACTTTAATACACATGTTGATGTAGAGAGTGACTGTCTTAATAAGGGATTCAATTCAATTTTAGACTCAATGGGGTTTTCCCAGAAAGTAAAAAATTCTACCCATCATTTCCACCATACATTGGACCTTGTTTTGACTTATGGTATAGATATTAAAAATCTGGTAGTGTCTCCACATAATCCTGTACTGTCTGACCATTGTCTGTTAATTTTTGATTTCATTATCTCTGATCACTTGTTTCCTAAAGAAAAATACTACTACAGCAGATGTCTTTCTGATGACGGTGTTACCAAGTTTTCGCAGATTGTTTCCTCTATGCCATGGATCAACACAACAGAAACAACAGAAATAAAAGATGGAGAGTCTGCTCCATTCGTGATTGATAGATGGTTGATAGTATTACAGCCTCTCTGCATCAGACTCTAGATTTGGTAGCCCCTTTAAAAAAGAAAAAGTCTAACCAGAGATTTCTAACCCCTTGGTTTAACTCAGAAACTCGTGGCTTAAAACAGAAGGCTCGTCAACTGGAAAGGAAATGGCGTTCAACTAATTCAGATGAATTCTACTTAGTGTGGAGAAATCATTTCTTAATCTATAAAAAATCTCTTAGAAAAGCTAGATCAAGCAATTATTCTGCATTAATAGAAGCGAACAACAATAACCCCAGGTTTCTCTTCAACACCATAGCCAGGCTTACAAAGAGCCAGGACTCGGTCAATCCTTGCACTCCCCCCCCCCCCTCCCTAAGCTTTCTAGTCAGGACTTTCTGAACTTTTTCAATTTTAAAATGTTATCTGTTAGAGATGAAATCAGTCAGATTCTTCCTACTGTAAACTCAAGTACATTAACTACTACAACTCCCTCAATTGATACCTGCTTAGATAAGTTTACTCCAATCGACCTCTTAGAGTTGGATAAAATAATTTCCTCATCTAAGCCTTCATCTTGCCTTTTGGACCCTATTCCTTCCAGGTTATTTAAAATTATCTTCCCAATTATTGGTAGCCGTATTCGTCTCATAATTAATTCTTCTTTAACTCTGGGTTATGTACCACTGGCTTTTAAAACTGCTGTAATTAAACCCTTACTCAAAAAACCAACGCTTGATCCAGGAGTTTTGGCCAATTATCGACCAATCTCTAATTTGCCTTTCATTTCAAAAATCTTGGAAAGAGTTGTTGCTGCTTAATTATTTGACCATTTGCAGGGAGTTGGTTTGTTTGAGGTGTTTCAATTTGGGTTCAGAGCTCATCGCAGCACTGAAACTGCCTTAGTGAAGGTCACTAATGACCTCCTGATTGCATCTGATAATGGACTTGTCTCTGTTCTTGTTCTTTTAGATCTCAGTGCAGCCTTTGACACTATCGATCATGCCATTCTACTTGATAGATTAGAACACTTTGTTGGACTAAATGGAACTCCGTTGCAGTGGTTTAGATCTTATTTGTCCGATAGATTTCAGTTTGTTCACATCAATGATTAATTTTCTTCCAACTCTAAGTTCAGTCACAGAGTTCCACAGGGATCTGTGTTAGGCCCTACTCTTTTTAGTTTATATATGCTCCCGTTAGGCAATATCATCAGAAAGCACTGTATACATTTTCACTGTTACGCAGACGACACACAACTATACCTGTCAATGAAGCCCGATGATTGTAATCAATTAGCCAAGTTAGATGCCTGTCTTAAGGACATCAAAGCTTGGATGACTTGTAATTTTCTACTATTAAACTCAGATAAGACTGAAGTTATTCTTGTTGGCCAAAAACATCTTAGAAATTCCTTCTCAAATGATGCCCTTAATTTAGATGCTGCCACTCTCACTCTGAATAGTTCTGTAAGGAACCTTGGAGTTATTTTTGATCAAGATTTGTCTTTTAATTCACTTATTAAATTTGTTTCTAAGACTGCCTTCTATCATCTGCGCAATATTGCCAAGATCAGGAGCATCTTGTCTCTGAATGATGCTGAGAAACTGATTCACGCCTTTGTCAGCTCTCGATTAGATTATTGTAATTCGTTATTATCTGGTTGTCCTAAAGTATCCTTAAAAAATCTTCAGTTGATTCAAAATGCTGCTGCTAGAGTTTTAACTGGTTCTAGAAAAACAGATCATATCTCTCCGGTTCTGTCCTCCCTTCATTGGCTTCCCATAGAATTTAGAATCAAGTTTAAAATCCTTCTTCTTACTTTCAAAGCTCTTAATAATCAGGCCCCCTATATATAAAAGATCTGATATTACCTTACCAACCTAATAGAGCAATACACTCCCAAAATGCTGGATTACTTGTGGTGCCCAGAATCTCCAAAAGTACAGTGGGAGGCAGAGCCTTCTGCTACCAAGCTCCTTCTCTCTGGAAATAGTTACCACTCTAGGTCCGGGAGTCAGACTCGGTCTCTGTTTTTAAGAACAGGGTAAAACTCTTCCTTTTTAATATAGCATACATTTAAGGAGGGATTTTGTGTCTATTAACCCCACATTTGTTCTGTTGTTATTTGAGCCATACTGCTGGTTGACCTCCAGTAATGTACTTGGCATCTTACTGTTATGTTCTTTATGTCTGTCCTCTCCATCCTCCCTATCCCCTCACCCCCAGCCAGTCGCACCAGATGACTGCCCCTCCCTGATCCTGGTTCTGCTAGAGGTTTCTTCCTGCCAAATGGGAGTTTTTCCTCTCCACTGTCGCTAAGTGCTTGCTCACAGGGGATCGTCTGATTACTGGGTTTTTCTGAGACTGTGGGATTTTTTCTGCACTGTGCCGCCACGAGACGACTTCTGTTGTGATGTGGCGCAGTATAAATAAAGCTGGATTGAATTGAATTGAATGTTAGACTTTGACAAATATAAAAAGGAGTAAATGGCAATAAGATTTATTGGATTGTGAGAATATTAATTACAGAATACCTAATTATTGAAAATGAATGGGACATGCAATATTAGTGACTGTTTCTGATCCCTTGTTTATTTTTTGTCAGATCACTTATTTGTGTGATCTTTATCACTTACATTCATAATAGTGCATCTTACACTTTGGGGAATGGGAGTTGTTTAGTCACCATTATAATAATTTTAGTTTATATCACTGTTCAGTGATGGAGTTCAGTGTAATATTGAATTTCTTCTGTGTATCTTCAATAAACTCATGCAGGACTATAACAGGACATGTTTACAAATATTTGAGACCCATTGTAGTGCATCAGTTTATATTTTAGCAATATTTTGTTATTAAAAGGTTTGTCATGGGCAGCGAAAGCGCACCCCTCCCCTCCTGCTGCATGTTCGCCACTTCATCACTGCACCTGAGGCAGAGGACACACCTGCACCCGCTCATCAGCCAGCGTACTTAAGGAGGCCTCCTCTGCGCAGTCAACGCTGGGTCGTCTGGGTATACTGCCCTAAATTCAGGCAAGCAGGTTGTTTATGCTAGCTTTAGACACATCGTCTAAACTGTGCTCTTCTGTGTTGTTTCAGGTTGCTGCCATCGTGCGGGTGTGTCTCGGGACTGTTTGCGCTCTCCTGCTACCTCATCACCTTCCCAGCAACAGATCTTCACCCGGTCAGGCACTCCAAGCTCATTCCCCTTCCCTACTGGTTCGTCTATTCCCCGCTGGAGTCCTGCCAGTCCTCTCTTGGAGTCCCGAGTAAATGGCAATTTGGCTCATCCATTTCCTCTTCTCTGCTTCTCCGCTGACAGCTCTTGCTTTTCTCTCTGCAGGTGGATTAAATCTTCTGGTGAGTGGCTGTTTCTCTAACATAGTGCTGTTTTCTACATTTAATAAATTATTGAACGTCCCCCCCTTGTGTGGTTCCGTCTTGTGCTCACATCGTGCACGTGAGCTGTCAGCTAACTATGACAAGGTCTTATTAAAACTGTAATCAACCAAATTAACTACAAAACACCTAACATTAGTTATACACAGCATAAGGATGCATTTGACTGCAACCGTAGCATCAGTGTTGCCCATTGTTATTATTATACTAGATATTTAACTAAAAATTATTTTTTTCATTATTTGGGTATTTTTGTGTCCTATGTTTAGACCCTGCCATACCTAGAAGATTTAGGCAGCATTTGCAAAGCGTATGAAAAATTTGGAGAATACGCTGTCGTACATGAAATCAGTTATGGCTAAGTTTTGTCTAAGTTAAAAGCACGCTGAAGAACGCTGAGGCACCCTGAAGCACACTGGTATGTGGCATAGTTCGCCGAGCTCCGCTGAAAATTTTTAGCATGGAAAATATGTACGTATCCAACGTATGGTTGATATGTCCCTCATTCGCGGAGCAAAGGTTGTTGGGAAGTTATGCATTCTTTTACAGACATTACTTGTCATCAGTGTTGGACAAGCTACTAAAAAATAATAACTAGTTACAGTAATTAGTTACTTCTTTTCAAAAGTAACTGAGTTACTTACCAGTTACTGCATGATTAAGGTAACTAGTTACCTGGAAAAGTAACTTTCACGTTACTTTTAAATGCATACTTAAATCATCTTCCACACATAGCAAGATCAAGGGCCCATTGTTCTCTTCAGAAAAAAGAAGAAAAAGAAAACTGATGAGAAAAAAGTCTCATCATATGGAGAAAAAAATCTCTCAGATTTGCACAAACTATTGTAATCAGTAGAAAGTCAGAAATGTACTAAAAATAAAGCTGTAAATTCAAAGAGAAAATTTTGGACCCCCTGGTAAGCCGTTTTTGGCCCAAGAGTCATATGTTTGACACCCCTTCACCAATCCATTAAAAATGCAGATTTAGAGGATTTACTTCCATGAAATGGAAGTAAATAGGCTAGGGGCCCCTAGGCTAGGGGCGGTGGAGTGATCATGTATGTTAACAACAACTGGTGCAGACCGGGACATATCACTGTTAAACAACGACACTGCAGCAAAGACATTGAGTTGCTAGCTGTTAGCATGAGGCCTACATATCTCCCGAGAGAACACTCACACGTGATCTGCATTGTTGTTTATGCAAATCCGACGGCGAACGCTGGGACAGCACGTGACGTCATCCATTCAGTAACCAGCAGGCTGCAGACAGAACACCCAGATGCTCTTCTCCTCATCTCAGGCGATTTCAACCATGTTTCACTGTCTCCCATTCTACCCACGTTCACCCAGTATGTCACATGCCACACTAGAGACAATAAAACACTGGATTTATTCTACGCAAACACTAAGGAGGCGTACACCTCATCACAACTACCCCCACTCGGGAGATCGGATCACAACTTGGTTCATCTCCGGCCGGTGTACAAACCCCTAGTGCACAGACAACCTCCGGCCATGCACACTGTGGAGTTATGGTCTGAGGAGACAATGGACACCCTAAAGGGCTGTTTTGAAGCCACCGCCTGGAAGCAGCTCTGCGATCCACATGGTGAGGACATCGATGGCCTCATTCACACCTTCACGGGCTACCTCAGCTTCTGTGTGGACAAATCCGTTCCCACCAAGACCATACGGCGTCACTCAAACAACAAACCCTGGATCAACCCTGAGATTAAAACACTTCTGAGAGAGAAGAAGAGGATCTTCAGGTCAGGGAACAGGGAGATGCTGAAGTCCGTACAGAGGGAGCTGAGGAGAAAGATCAGAGAAGGCAAGGACAGCTTCAGGAAGAAGATGGAGGACAAGCTGCAACAGAGCGACATCGGTGGGGTCTGGAGAAACCTTAAAACCATCTCTGGGCTCCAGAATACCTCCCCCCAGGCCACAGGGGGCAGGGAGTGGGCGAACAACCTGAATCTGTTTTTCAATAGATTTGACCAACCGCCCTCCCCCCTGACTGCACAACAACCACTGCTGCCTCTAAAGAAATCAAGTCCTGCTGCCCACTCCCCACTCTACCAACACCCCCCCACTCCCAACACACAGCCCCCCATCCTGACCCTGACCAGGACCCAGGTGAGGACGGAGCTGAGGAAGATCAAGGCGAGGAAGGCGCCGGGACCGGACGGCATCAGCGCAAAGCTCCTCAAGTCCTGTGCAGACCAGCTGTGTGGGATTGTGACGTATATCTTCAACATGAGCCTGAAACTGGGGAGGGTACCACAGCTGTGGAAAACATCTTGTGTGGTACCTGTACCAAAAACTTCCCACCCCAAAGACCTGAACAGCTACAGACCGGTGGCCTTGACGTCCCACTTGATGAAGACCCTGGAGAGACTGCTCCTTGCTCACCTCCGCCCCCTGGTGGAACCAGCGATGGATCCACTCCAGTTCGCCTACCAGCATGGCATTGGGGTGGAGGATGCGGTGATCTTCCTCCTTCACCGTTCTCTGTCCCACCTGGAGAAGCCCGGGAATATGGTGAGGATCATGTTCTTTGACTTCTCCAGTGCTTTCAACACCATCCAACCGATGATCCTGAAGGACAAGCTGCTGCGCGCAGGGGTGGACCAGCACCTGTCATCATGGATCCTGGACTACCTCACGAACCGGCCTCAGTTTGTGAGAACCCGGGACTGTGTGTCCGACACGATCATCAGTAGCACGGGGGCCCCCCAGGGAACGGTGCTGGCTCCCTTCCTGTTCACTCTTTATACTGCGGACTTCTCACACAACACAACACACTGCCATCTACAGAAGTTCTCTGATGACTCTGCGATCGTTGGCCTCATCTCCAATGGAGATGAAGCTGAGTACAGAGGGCTTATCCAGGACTTCGTGGACTGGTGCCATCGGAACTGCCTCCAGATCAACGCGAGGAAAACTAAGGAGCTGGTGGTGGACTGCCGCAGGCATGGGCAGCCCCTCACAGTACCAGTAAATATACAGGGAACAGACATCGAGATGGTGACATCCTATAAGTACCTGGGTATTCATCTGAACAATAAACTAGACTGGTCACACAATACTGATGCACTCTACAAGAAGGGACAGCGCAGGCTGTTCCTGCTGAGGAGACTCAGGTCTTTTGGTGTACAAGGGGCGCTGCTGAAGTCATTCTATGACACGGTGGTGGCATCAGCCATCACTTTTGGAGTGGTCTGCTGGGGCAGTGGCATTACTGCAGCCGATAGGAAGAGACTGAACAAACTGATTAAGAAAGCTAGCTCTGTCCTGGGGCAGCGCCTTGATCCGATGGAGGAGATAGGAGAGAGAAGGACGGTGGCTAAACTGTCATCTCTGCTGGAGTCCGAGTTCCACCCTATGCAGGACATACTGAATGCACTGAGGAGCTCATTTAGCAGCAGACTACATCATCCCAGGTGCACAACCGAGAGGTTTCGTAGGTCCTTCCTACCAACGGCTGTCAGACTGTACAACCTAAGCAGGGCTGCTCGCAGAGATAGCAAAAAAGACGTAACAAACTAATAGTTTTTTGAATGCAGAAGATGCAATAGACTTACACAGTGGTCCTCTCCGGCATACAACTAGGAGCATGCCGGTCGCTATGGAGGGTGAGAGTGTGTATGGGCACATAATCATACCATGCAGGATAGCTGGGTAGACGGTTATGCTGTTTCATTCCATCTAGCGGCAATGCTCTGCACTGTGTGTGTTTATATATTTGCATATTTGTTCCGTCTAGCTGCAATGCTCCGTACTGTGGGTGTTTATATATTTATATATCTACATGTTATTCCATCTAGCTACATTGCTCCGCACTGTGTGTGTTTATATACTTGCATATTTATTCCACCTAGCTGCAATGCTCCGTACTGTGGGTGTTTATATATTTACATATTTATTCCATCTAGCTACAATGCTCTGCACTGTGTGTTCATATATTCATATATTATTCCATCCAGCTACAATGCTCTGCACTGTGTGTCTGTGTGTGTGTGTATATATATATATTTTATAGTAATACGTACATATGTTTATTAGCTGCTCTTGCTTGCTTGTTTTTTTTTCTTGCCTTCTGATTGTTGCTCTGAGTGTTGCTATCCCTGTGCTGTTGCAATCCTGGAATTTCCCCGTTGTGGGACTAATAAAGGCTTATCTTATCTTATCTTATCTTATCTTAAATAGTTGCATATCACAAAAGAATGTAAATGAATAAGATAAAATAAAACAGAAAGCACAGATAAATTAAAGTTCACCTCAGAAGAAGCTATTCTTTACTGCAACAAATCATAGTCACTTTTTCTGTGCGGAAAGAAAAACTTACACAATTACTTACACAATTTACACATTTACACAACTGCAGACATTAAATGCAAGCTTCTTGCTCAAAAAATGCTCATGTTTAACCCCAGAGGTAGGAGCTGTTGGGTGCTACTCACCACTTGGACAACAGGTGATCAGGACTCGATATGAGAAGTCGCCACAGCCACGGAATTTCTTCCCGCCGGGTTGCGGTGTGAGCAGGACAGCAAACCGGTCAACGGAGGAGACTGGTGCTGCACCAGCTACGTAGGATCAGTTTATATTGCGCTAAAAATATCTATCCATATTAATAAAATGAGTATCACGAATAATGCATCTGATCAAATTTCAGTAACTGTTATCCATTACTGAATTTTTAAACAGTAATTTTGTTACACAGCACGCTACTGCAAAAGAAGCAGCGTTACAGTAATGTGTTGCTGTGTAATGCGTTACTCCCAGCACTGCTTGTCAGCAACTCATAGTTAATCAAAAGTCAAAATATGTTGAGATTAATGTATAGGGTACCCAAAAATCACTTCAAACATATGAGTAACACTCTTTGAACCTATGTGTAACTTATTGAATGGGTTTCTAACTTACAGCTACCCTATAATGGCATTCTTGCAGAGTTGGTTCACAGGAAAATCCCATACAGAGGCTCTGTTCAGCTGCTGCCTGCAGCGCATACACACAGACACACACACAAAGCTAAACACATGTACTTGTTCGTATAGCGGGACCAGTCAGAGATGTGTCTGACCAGTTTCAAGCTACAGGATAACAATCCAAATCACTGTTTTGACCTCCCCCATATTTGATTTTACCTTTGATCATCAGCTGTCCACTGCTGTTCTGATAGATATGCCAAAATGTCGGAACACCGGAGGAGGTGGATCCAATCAGCTGGAAGCACAGAGCTCAGCTGTTTTCCATGATAAATCACCCTTTGCTGTTGGCTGCACCTCCCAGCAAAAGCACACTCCACGCATTTTCTTTTTTTTCCACTTTATTGAAAATAAACTTTTTTATCACCATCAGCTAGCGTGCCTTTGAGCCAGGTCATGTCATCGCTGCTTTTCCTGGCATGTTCTTTGTTGGATACACGGGTGTTCTTTGTCAGACCCAGGTGTCACGATCTGTGCACGGGGGGGATTCCGCCATGCACAGTCTCTTTGCCACGCAGTCTCTTTCCCGGAGTTTGAGCTCTAATTCCTGTTATTTTGTCATTGGTTGGTTTTCACATATTCTGTGATGTTTCTTAGTATGACTTATTTTCCCGTTTACGTTCATTGGAGTTTTGTTATTTACATACTTGGGTTTACTTGTCTTTATTTGTCATCACATTATATTTGTTTCTTGCTAGTTTTCTTCTCTTTCTCTCTCTTTCCGGGGTTGCAGCTGTCAGAGGCACTTCCGGGGGTTTCCCTGGTTGTAGGTGGTGCCCCTGTCAAGCTGTCAGTCCTGTTTGGACTTTTTGTGTTTCTTTAATAAATATCACGAACTGGAGTTCAGCGTCTGGGTCTCTTCTCTCTGCCCCAAGGGGCAATTCATGACACCAGGTCCCCGCTGCTGGCACGCCTCATGTTCTCCACATATGCTGAATTATCCTTTAATCAAGGGGTCACCAACTAAAACTGCAAAAAGTCTGATAAGTTGGTCCTCCTCCCCTGCCGAGGTCTGAACTAGGTGTGGAAATCTTTAGAAACCAAATGATTTGATTATGATTCAGAACTGTGACTTGATTCTAAAACCATTCTCAATGCATCTTGACATATTTTTTTTTCTATTCAAGATTTTTTCCTCCCACTGTGTGACAACTTGGTCCTTCTAAAGCAAAGTATTTGCAATAACCCATGAATTTAATTCCAACATCTTTTATTAAAACAAATGGAAGAGAAATCTGACACATGGTGGGCAGTGGTGGCTTAATGGTTAGGGATGTGAAATGGTGAGCAGAGGGTTGCAGATTCAGTCCCTGGACCAGCAGGATCAGATCTGGGTGGGACAGTTAACATAGTAACGTTTGCCCCACCCTCCTTAACCCCACTGTGGTGCCCTTGAGCAAGGCCCTTAATACCAACTGCTACCGGAGTGGTGGCTCAGTTGGTAGAACATCCGCTCCACACCCGGGAGGCAGGGGTTCAAATCCCGGCCGGGTCATGCCAAAGACCATATAAAAAAGAGGAACTTCCTGCCGTCCAGCTTGGTGCTCAGCAATAATGGAATGGAGGAGGGAAATCTGTGGTGGCGCCTTGCATGGCAGCGGCCCTTCTGATTCTACACATGGTGGGTGTGTGTGATTGACACTGTAGATAGGATAAAGCACAATTTTGTTGTACTGTACATGATTGGTTGTATGGTTGAATGACAATAAAGGGTGATTTAATTTTACAGTGGAGCTGCTCAGTGGCCACAGGTCAGTCTGTGGTTGTACTGAGCAGCTTCCTGGTGTGAGTGTGAACAGGGCATCCTTGAAAAACAGAGGCTGTCTCTCAATGGAACTACCCTGTATAAATAAAGGTTAAATAAAAAAATAAATAAACCCAGACAAATTTCTCTCAAAATGTGCTTTTAAGAACTGTCATCCTTTCATGGACATTCTTTCAGAAGACCACAGCTGTCTACAGACAGGCCAGGATCATTTAACTTGCTTTCACACATTATTTTATTAAGCTCATGTTTTAGCCGCTTTTAGCTCTATATTAATTTTTAAACAAAATAATATTAAAATGAATTCTTTGTTCAATTTCAAACAAAACGTAATATAAAATTTAACAATACAGGAGAACACAACATGTGTTTGTTGACTCCAAATAAATAGGTCTAAAATTCTAAAATCTACTACTAAAATCCTAAAAATGTTTCCCAGTAGAACACAAACTAAATTGTATTACATTAAGAAAAAGACTAATATCCAAAAAAACACAATTTCACAAAAAGTCGACCTCTATACAATATTTTCAGTGCAGAAAAAACTGTTTCAAACTGTAAGACAAAAAATCGGCCACAAAATATAATTCTACGACAGAATTTCTCAACATTTTTTTCAGTCTCAACAGTAAACCCTGTTACAGCATGGAGGGAAAGGGGAGGTGGAACTTTTTATGTTCAGTAACACATGGAGCTTTTACTGAGTTTTTACGTGATAACCAGCAACCTCACTGCTGCATCCCAGCATGGACTACTTTCGTCTCACAAAAGCGCTTATTCTTTTTGTAAGTACAGACCAGTCTGTCTGGGGTATGCAACCCGCTGCATACTCTCCGGAGTGGTTTGAGCCACAGAGTCTCTGCAGAGAGTAGCTTTCGTGGTACAGCAAAGAGTGCAGTCTGAAGCAGGAGAGTGCCCAAGGGCTCGTGCCATAATCTGTCGGGCAGTTGCTGATGCAGCAGTTCAGTTCAGCATTTTCTGCTTTTTTTTCCCACCAAAATAAAACACTCTCCCTTTTCCCAAAATTGTATCAAAAGGCTTCGGGATCTGGACGGAGGACTCTCGGGGTCCGGATCCGGACCGGAGTCCGCCAGTTGGTGACCCCTGCTTTAGACCTATGCAATTACGGCAACTTTATGGTATAATTTTTTTAAGCATTAAATCTCCAGTATTATCTTTTTCAAGTCAAATTTGTCATTTTTCACTTCCTTGTTTTGTTCAATGAACATTGTGATGACTGACTGGTCATGATGCCACATATTGTCAGTCAGCATGGTCGTGATGCAGTCTATTATCCAATCAGCATGGCCGTGATGTCGCTTATTATCCAATCAGCATGGAGTCAATCTAAAACCCCGCCCACACTTCCTGAAGCCAGGACATGAAGAGACAGAGTGGTGACAGAGCGGTGGCTAATGTTTTATTGAGAAAAATTACATATTTTGACTGAACAACTCCATAGTCAGGGATGCACACCCTTGTAACGTTAGCGAAACACGTATAAAATCTTAGGCCAGTCTAACAAATGGTTCAAGAGATATGTGTGGAACAGACACACAGATACATAGACACACACACACACACACACACACACACAGATTCCGTGCATTTATAGACAGATGAGGAACAGACTGACTGACAGACAGACAGACAGACAGACCGCAATGGTATTATCTGGAGTAAGTAAACACTTGCAAACACTGCTCCATTCTTACAGCTGAATTTAGACTAAACCATAACTTCCAAATCACTGTCACAATCCAAACTACACGCAATAACCAGCCAAAACACACTGAGTTATACAATATAAATGCCTTTTATTTCCAGACTTTTATCTCAAATCTGAGATATGTGGCCTCAGGGATACATCCCCGCAGTCCACAGGACCGTGCATTTGGTGAAAGCTCCAGCAGGGATCCACTGGTCCCACTGCTGAGGGGTGCCAATCAGGTTGAATAATCATCTGGAGCCACAGAATAAAATCATCATACTGTAGTGACCCAGCACGCTGCGGATGGACATTATCTCACACTCATCAGGGCTGGAGGAAGCGGAGGACAATCAACATATGGACAGAGAGCCCCAGGGGGCAATCAGACGGGACTGTTATGTATGCGTCCCCAAGGACATCCAGGTGCCAGCTGATGTCATGCTAATGTTAGGTAGTGACTGATGTTATTAGAGAAAAATCACTACGCTAATGTGCCATGCATTCTCTCTGTCTGTATAACTGTATAAAAGAGCTTGTTATACATGCCTCAGCAGCGCAGTAGCTCACTGAGCTACAAAGCGAATTTCATTATGTTGAAATCTTGCACCCTTCCAGCTCATTGCATCTCGCCTATTCTAGTACCTCCACACTGGTGACCCTGGACGTGCATGGTGCGTCTCTCAACTATGCCATTTTCTCCACACTGGTGACCTGACAGAAATGAACTGTCTCTCCCTTATGCTGCACACCACATGGGGACCTGACATGGGATGACCGTCTGCCCCCTTTCACCACACTGTGGAGTTTAGAGTACCAGAGAACGCCTACATCCTCTTCATCCGCACTGGAGCGCACTCTCTGGAGCGGGCAGCGCTGGGACCGACACACACCATGAACGGCGACACGAGCAAACCGAAGGAAGCAGCCTGAACGGGGAAGATCATCGGCGCCGTCTGTGTTGATTTCCATCAAGCTCCCCAACCCTGACTCACCTCCCGACAGCGGACTTTCTGTGCACAGGAGCCCCACGCGCACACCGCAGGATTACGAGGACAGTGCAACTTCCAGCTATGTGGTCACTGTGCCAGGCGCACGCCACGCACCAGGGACAAACCGGCTCCACAGAGTTATACATCGTCCTCTGCCGCTGCACATGCCCGAGAAACACAGCCGATCGCCATCCACGGAACCTTTAGGGCTGCTCACGCACCTGAAGCAGACATGCAGCCCGCACATGGGACTTTGTATAGGTTTCTCAGCCACGGCGCACAATGGGAATTTAGCCGATTGCTTTCCCCGATGACTTTAGGGCTGCTCCCGCACCTAAAACCAAACCGCCAAGTCCCTAACACAGCTTCAGTTTTTTTCACAGCTGCTACGCATCCTCAGGGAATTTGGCCATTCGCCTTCCCCGCAATAATTCATTCTTCCGGTTCCGGCGCCACATGAGTTGGCTGCCTTTTGCAACTGCCTTTTTTTTTTTTTATCTTCCTTCTTCTTTCTACACCTTTCACTCTATATATATCACGGACACACAGATCGCCCCAAAGGTCTCCCAAGTCGGCGGATGGAGCCACTGTCTACAGCAGGAGACGATACAGCAGGGAAGAGCTAGCTAGCACTCAACCGCCACCCGGTGCTAACAGAGAAACTCGACATACCGGGGAACTGAAGCGAAAACAACGCGGGTGCTGGGCTGGAGTTTAGGCGGCGTGCAAGAAATATAAGACAGAATAATAAAGAGCAATGGCAAGAACCAAGCAGACCGCCCGTAAATCTACTGGAGGAAAAGCCCCCAGGAAGCAGCTAGCTACCAAGGCTGCTCAGAAAAGCGCTCCGGCCACCGGCAGAATGAAGAAGCCTCACCGTTACAGGCCCGGTACCATGGCTCTGAGAGAGATCCGTCGCTACCAGAAATCCACGGAGCTGCTCATCCGTAAGCTGCCCTTCCAGCGCCTGGTGAGGGAGATCGCTCAGGACTTCAAGACCGACCTGCGCTTCCAGAGCTCCGCCGTCATGGCTCTGCAGGAGGCCAGCGAGGCCTACCTGGTGGGTCTCTTCGAGGACACCAACCTGTGCGCCATCTACGCCAAGAGGGTCACCATCATACCCAAAGACATTGAGCTGGCCCGCCGCATCCGCGGAGAGAGAGCTTAGACTTTCTGCTGCACATCCACCAACCACAATGCTCCGCACTGTGTGTCTATACATATACTGTATATATTTATAGTAATATGTACATATGTATACTAGCTGCTCTTGTTTTTTTTTTTTCTCTTGCCTTCTGATTGTTGCTCTGAGTGTTGCTGTCCCTGTGCTGTTGCAATTCTGGAATTTCCCCATTGTGGGACTAATAAAGGCTTATCTTATCTTATCTTATTTTATCTTATCCTCGCAGGACTGAGCTGCAAGAGGAGTCAGAGGCTTAATTTTTTTTTTTTTTTTCACAGCTGCTGCAGATCACTGTCAGGTTTACCGGGAAAGTCCCTCACCATGGCGGATCCACACGCAATTTTAGCCCAGCCCAGACACTTTTGATGTCCCGGACCGGCACTCATTTATTCCCATCCACCTCCCCCTCCTCCTCCTCATCGTTCTTCCCGCACCTCAAAGCCGGCCGATCGCCGGTTTGTTCCATTACGCATGATGCGCACCAGCTACGTGTGGACACGATCCACAGCCGTTCAACGTGCTGGAACTTGGAGTGGAGCACACTGTCTTTTCCACCCCTCCCCCGTCCCCCCACGGACTGACATGCCCTCCGACACTCCTCTACAGCAGGACAATTCTACCGGAGCTGGAGCCAAAACGGCCAGGAAGTGGGGGTCACAGCCCCTTCTGAGTGTTCTGGGAGGAGCCGTGAAGTGACCCAGCACGCTGCAGACGGACATTATCTCACACTCATCAGGGCTGGAGGAAGTGGAGGACAGTTGACATACGGACAGAGAGCCCCAGAGGGCAATCAGACGGGACTGTTATGTATGCGTCCCCGAGGACATCCGGGCACCAGCTGCTGTCATGCTAATGTTAGGTAGTGACTGATGTTATTAGAGAACAATCACTATGTAATGTGCCATGCATTCTCTCTGTATGTATAACTGTATAAAAGAGCTTGTTATACATGCCTCAGCAGCGCAGTAGCTCACCAAGCTACAAAGCGTCTTTCATTATGTTGGAGGAAATAAAACCTTGCACCCTTCCAGCTCGTTGCGTCTCACCTGTTCTATTACCTCCACAATACGATATATAGGCCTAATGTTCGTGTTGACAGAAGTGGGTGGATAAAAATATAAAAAGTCATAGTTTGGCTCTTTATAATTCACAGACTGTGTATCACATCCAAGCAGTGCTGTATGGTGCATCTAAACAATAGAATATGATTGATAATTTAATTCAGAGAGCTAAGTCATAATCATGAAAGTTTTTAAACGGCTTGCTGTACTGTCTGTATGAATATAAAATATACGGCATGAAAACTGATCTTTTTAAAACTGAATTATGAAATAACTTTTGTTAGTGTGCCAAAAATATGTGCAACATGTCTTCTGGTTCAAAACACCACCACTTGTTTTAATTACATAAAATTCCAATCAAAATCATTCATCCCCCACTGCAAATTTGGTTTACTGGCAAAATGTACAAACTAGCAGCAGTTTGTCTTAAACAAATCAAGCACGAATAATTTAAATAGCTCAACACAACTATTACAAGTGGCTTCTCCAAATTCAACATAAAATGCCACTTTTTGTAGAAGACCTTGGAAGAACGAGGCGATGTGATATATAAACCAAAGTTTATTATCAGCTCCTCTAACAAGTCTCATCTAAGTGCAGAAGCAGAAGCAAGAAAAGAGACCGAATACCTCCGGCTCTGTGAACTTATACTTGCACATAACAAAAGACATGTATATCAAAGGCTGACATCCCTCATTATCTTAATCTCCCCATTGTCTCCGTACTCCTCCTCATGGCCCTGGGGGGTGAGGGCAGCTCCTCCGGTCTCCATCGCAGTGTCTGGGAACGTCTTTGTTCTTCACTGGCGGTTGAGAGTCTTTGTCCTTTCTGAGGTGTGAAGTCGCCTTACATATGTAATCACCAAACATTCCCACATGCTTCAACATATGTAGGTTATGGAATATATGATTAATATAGCCCACACACTTTTAATGCATACGACCCCCCTTCATGACAAGCATCTTTAGTACTTAGTAGAGCACCCTTTTGCTGTTATGACCTGCTGCAAACATGATACAGAGCAAGACACCAGCTTCTAGCAGCATTCATGAGGACTCCGAGCCCATTTCTTATGGGCAAAGGCCTCCAGTTCACTAATATTCTTGGGTTTGTGTGCTCCAACCACCTTTTCAAATTCCACCAGAGATTTTCAATGGGGTTCATATCAGACGACTTTCATGGCCCCTCTAGTATCTTCCAAGACTTCTTCTGAAACCAGACATTGGCAGAATTTGAGGTATGCTTGGGATCATTGTGAAAATCTGTAAGATTATGATCTTAACACACTGAAACTAGCTTTATTAAATATTAGGTCTTTGGTAGGAAAATAATTTTTAATCAATGATCTCATTATAAAACAAACTGGATTTTATGTTTTTTAACAAAGACTTGGTTAGAAATAATGGTGTATCTCTTCTTATTGAAGCAGCCACTCCTGACTACAGCTTTATAAGTGAACCCAGACTGCATAAGAAAGGAGGAGGAGCAGCTGTTTTTTAAATGATTCCCTCCAATGCAAGCAGATGTTTAATGACAAGTTTACTTTATTTGAATATGTGGCTTTTCAGCTGAATTCCTCCTCCTGTGTATTGTTTCTTAATGTTTACAGACTACCTAAATATCATGCAAACTTTTGTGATGGCTTTACAAAGCTGCTGTCTATTTTCTGTGTTAATAATACAGATAATATTTTGGCCTCCCAGGCCAATCGATGATCGACCTATGACGCAGTTGGCTGCTGGTGATGACAAGCTGGAAGTGGTGGCATCTTTCTGCTACCTGGGTGACATGCTCTCTGTTGGTGGTGGATCTGAGCTTGCCACCATCATGAGATGCAAGCCTGCCTGAAACAAATTCAGGCAAGTGTTCCCAATTCTCGAGACCCGATGTCTCCCTCCAACCACTAAAGGCCGTATCTACAGTTCCTGTGTGAGGAATGTGTTGCTGCGTGCCAGGGAGACATGGACCATGACTGCTGCCTGTCTTAACTGTCTGCGGTGGAATGACAGGGCCATGGTCTGCTGGATGCGTGGCATCTCCACTGAGGATGAGGTCAGCTTGCAAGCATTCCTGGTTAGGCTGCAGCTGGATGACCTCGAGGATGTGCTCCGCATACGCCGTTTGTGTTGGTTCGGCCATTTGGAGAGGAGTGTTGGCTGGATTTGTCATAAACCTCCGTGCACCATGGCTCAGCGCACGAGAGAGAGAATGAAAAACCCAATTGCGAGAGTTGATGGTGAACTTTTATTAACAAACACAAACAAAATAACAAGTCCAGTTATCACCAAGTTCAGTTCAGTTAAACCACACAAAATACGGAGGGGTGTAATGACAGGATTTGGCCACCAAACATACAGGGCTCCAGCTGAATGCTCTACAGCCTGGTCTAAAATGGAGCCTAGTGCTACAGGGCTGCGTTAAGCACAAAAAAGAAAGGCAGTCAGCCTAGTGCTCTAGGGCTGCAATGCACAGGAGAAAAGGCGAAGAAAGACACTTACAAGGTTGGGGCTGATCCGAGGCGCAACATGCAGTCTGGAAGATGAGGATAGAAAGAAGAGCCATCCCGAAACACCAAGGGAAATAATCTGAGAAAAGTGACGGGTTGGAGAACAATCAAGGTAGTGGCTCGTATACGGGGAGAACCAGCTGCCGCATATAGAGGCGAATGCCCAGACAATCTCTTTCCTCTGGAGCGACAAACAAATACTCCTGAAACTAACGAGGAAAGAGATTGCCGGTGTGAGAATGCGTGGGCAGGACTGATTGGCACCCGCTGTGTGAGAGAGCGTGTGAATGAGAGTGAATGGAGCGTGTGCATGTGTGTGTGTGGGTGTGTGCGTGTGGGTGTGTGTGAACACCCGTGACAGTGCAGCTGATGGCACTTGACATTTGTTGCTAAAACAACAATAATGCACACACCTTGTTCACTACTGTTGACAGGCTCCTGTCAAATCCTCCTGTGTCAGTAGCTCCTGAACTTCTACCCAACCGTGCCTGTAATGACTTTGTCTTTTTCTTTACTGACAAAATTCAGAAAATTAGACAGTCAGTCAGTGCTCCTATGCCATGTGCTGGACATGTTCGTCCTCTGTGCCCACGTAGAGGAGATGTAAATGCTATAGCAAAATTTTTCCAATCAATCATAAAAACTTGGATAATATCATACGCCACCTGAAATCCATTACCTGCTGTCTTGATACTCTCTCAACATTTTTTTTTAAACGTTTCACACTCTATGGCCTCAGATCTACTGCAGATAATAAATATGTCTCTGCATTCGTGTGTCTTCCCTCAGTGCCTTAAAACAGCTGTTATCAAGCTACTTCTAAAATAGAGCAACCTAGACACCTCACTCATGAACAGCTATAGGCCCATATCAAACATCCCTTTTCTTAGAACAATAATATAAAAAGCTGTTTTTCAACAATTGTACAACTTCCTGACATTAAATAACTATTCTGATGTCTTCCAGTCAGGTTTACAGCCACACCACAGCACTGAGACAGCTCTAGTTAAGGTCCTTAACGACATCCGCTCCAATACAGATAGTGTCAACACTGGTTTTATTTAGACTATTTTGTGTCTGTAGGTAACTACAAATCTGAGTGAACAAGAATAACCTGTGGAGTTCCCCAAGACCTCTGACAGCTTGGAGTCGCTGTTGACAAAGCAGAGGAGCTGGCCCAAAACTGGAAATGTTGGCATGCACTGGTTAACCTGATTGGCTCTACGTATGGTGATGACCACCAGCCCTTGTAAGGAAGTTCCCAAGGTTCCATTCTGGGACCTTTGCTTTTCAACATCTACGGGGTGGGGGGTGGGGGGCTGAAAACTTCATAGTGGTCAAATTTTTCAATGTAGTCTCCCCATCGACCCACACACTTCTTCCATCGGTGATGCAGCACTTTGATCCCTGAGGTTGAAAAATAAACCACATTTGTTCAAATTTGACGACTATGAACTTTTCAGCCCCACCCCCTCGTATATGCTTTCTCAAGGTCAAATCATAAAAAAACAACAAACTATATTATCATAATTATGCAGATGATACACAAATCTACATCACCATCTCACCAGGAGACTATGGTCCAATTAAAACCCTGATCAAATGCACTGATCAGATTAAAGAGTGGATCTGCCAGAATGTTTTTTAGTTAAAATGAAGACAAAACCAAAATAATAGTTTTCGGAGCCAAAAAAGAAACACTCAAAGTTAGCACTCAGCTTCAATCAATGATGCTAAAAACCAACAGCCAAGCCAGAAATCTGGGTATGGTTCTGGACTCAGAGCTGAATTTTAACAGCCATATTAAGACAGTAGTGAAGTCAGCCTATTATCACTTAAAGAACATAGTGAGGATTAAAGGTCTGAGGTCTCAGCAGGATCTAGAAAAACTTTTCCATGAATTTATCTTCAGTAAACTGGACAACTGTAACACTGTCCTCACAGGTCTCCCTAAAAAGTCCATCAGACAGCTGCAGTTGGTTCAGAACGCTGCAGCTCAAGTCCTCACTAAGACCAAGAAAGTAGATCTTACACTGGCTTCCTGTCTGTCAAAGAATAGATTTCAAAATACTCATGTTGCTTTAATAAGCTCAGAATGGTTTCGAGCCACAATACATTTCAGATCTCCTTGTCCATTATGAACCACTCAGAGCCCTCAGGTCACCAGGGTAAGGCCTACTATCTGTGCCCAGAGTTAGAACCAAACATGGTAAGACAGCATTCAGTTTTTATGCCCCTTACATATTAAGCAAACTCCCAGAAAACATTAGGGCTGTTGAAACTCTCAGCTGCTTTAAATCAAGGTTAAAAAAACTTTCCTATTTGCCACTGCCTTTCAGTAGAACAATTGGTAATCTCCTACAATGCACTGGAACATTTATTTCTTGCACTTTTTTCTGTCTAGTTCTATTTTAGATTGTTTTTCTTTTTAATTTATTTTTTGTTTGCTTTTAAATTCTTATGTATTCCTTTTGTAACTTGCTGTAATGGTTTCATGTTTTATGTAAAGCACTTTGAATTGCCTTGTACACGGAATTTGCTATACAAATAAACTTGGCTTGCCTCGTTGGAAAGTCTAATGACACCCAAGCTTCAGCTTCCTCACAGAAAGCATGACATTTTCTCCCAGGATTTCCTGATAGTTGACCAAATCCATTTTGCCATCCACACCCTGCAGGTTTTTACTGCCAGAGGAACCAAAACAGCTACAGAGCATCACTGAGATACTGTCATGCTTCACTGTAGGCAGGGTGTTCTGTTTAGCATAAGCTTCAATCTTCCTCCTCCACTGATCTATAGGCACAAAAAGTTCCAGTTTCTTTCTTTTTTTTTTTCTTTTTTTTTTTATGGGTCCACATAACAGATTCCCCAAACCTCTTTGACATATTTATATACTTTTGAACAGAGTCAGTAGTGGTGTACTCCTTGGAGTCTGGGCATAGAGACCTTCATCGTTTACTGTGCACCTTACTGTGAAAACTGAAAACTCAGTTCCTGCTGCCACCAAGTTTTGCTGTAGGTCTTTTGCAGTCAGTCAAGGGTTTTTCATCAGTTGCCTCCTCAGGACTGTGGTGGCAGCTGTTGATAGATTCCTTTTTCTGCAATATCCAGGTAGTGTAGTCACTGTTCCTTTGACTTTAAATTTGTGAACTATGCTGTCAACTGTATCTCCAGGAATATTTAGCATCTTTACTATATTTTTGTATCCTTTTCCTTGCTGTGCGAGGATCTCTTCTCTGAACGTGTTGGACAATTCTCTTGACTTAGCTACAGTATTCTTTAAAAGTCCTTAAAACCTTTAGAATTTTTTGCATTTCTGCATAAATATGATCTAAAACATCATCAGGTTTGCCCACAAGTCCTAAAAGTAGACAAAGAGAACCCAATTCTTCCACTCCTTGCGATAAATCATCATGAGACCTCCTCCCCAGCTGGAGCCATGGAGGTGACAAATGTAAATAAGCTCACGAAGAGTGGATTCATTAAGGTGTGAGAAATTGTTGGGTTGTTGCCATGTTTCGGTCAAACAGAGAAACTCAAACTTATGGTCAGTGAAGAGATCCTGTATGAGATGTCCCTTGCTGGTGAGTGAGCAGATGTTTAACAACCTGAAGTTGACAGAGGTGTTACTGCATTTGACAGAGCTGTTAGGTGACCTGGCTAGGCTAGCTAGCACAGTGTGATCAACAGCCCGGTTGAAGTTGCATGGAGAATGTTGAGAGGTGGACCATATGGATTTTATTGTGTTGGAGTTGTCGTAGTTGAAAGTCCAGCGGGAACCCCGTGGATATATCTCCAATGAGGCAAACAAACAAACGAGAGCGGATCTGAAGAAGCTCATCTGTGGAGTAGTGGAGGACACCAGCCATGGGATGCAGGATGATAGAAAGGACAGTCAAAATAGCCATCGACAGGATGTAAAACCTGTCCGCCCTCATAATCAGTAAGGATACGGGTGACCCGTTGGCCAATTGTAGACCCGGGGAGAGCACATAGCCACAGCAGAACAGGAAGGCTAGTGACAGTCCAAACACGTACACAAACACAGCAGTGTCTACTGTTTTCCTTTCCCCAAACATCTCATTTCTTATTCAAACCAAGAAGTTCTATTTTGCTCTCATCTGTCCACAACACATTTTTCCAGCAGCCTTCTGGCTTGTCCACATGATCTTTAGCAAACTGCAGATGAGCAGCAATGTTCTTTTTGGAGAGCAGTGGCTTTCTCCTTGTAACCCTGCCACGCACACTATTGCTGTTCAGTGTTCTCCTGATGGTGGACTCATGAACTTTAACATTAGCCAATGTAAGAGAGGCCTTAGGTTGTTACCGTGAGGTCCTTTGTGACCTCACTGACTATTACCCACCTTGCTCTTGGAGTGATCTTGGTTGGTCAACCTCTCCTGGGGGTGGCAACAGTTCTTAAATTACACAGGTCTTAAATTTTCTCCATTTGTACAGAGTCTGTCTTACTGTGGATTGGTGGAGTAAAAAACTCTTTTGAGATGGTTTTGTAACCTTTTCCAGCCTGATAAGCATCAAAAACTCCTTTTCTGGGGTCATCAGAAATGTCCTTTCTTTGTGTCATGATACACTTCCACAAATATGTGTTGACACTTTGCTAAATCTTAAAATAAAAGATTCTTTAAATAAAAAAGGGTACACACTCACGCTTGATTGTTGTCCCATTGACTGAAAACACCTGACTATAAGTTCACCGACAAATTACCTGCTAATCCCAAATGTTGACAAACCTCTAGGATTTGAAGGTAAGCCACTCAGATATGTAATACTGGATCATTTTCCTCAATAAATAAATGATTATTTAACTGGGTTCTGTTTATCTACTTTAAGAACTTGTTTGACATATTTATGCAGAAATGTAGAAAATTCTGAAGGGTTCACAATCTTTCAAGCACCTCTATATTTTACTAACATGCAATCAAACGTCACCATCAACAGTCCAGGTATTGGAGATGTTCTATCTCAAGAACACCTGATATAACTAATGAAGCCCCTGACTGGTTGCATCAGGTGTGCTTGAGACCACACTTGATTTGAAAATGTGTGCTCTTATGAGTAATTCTGGTCAGGAGGTTGAATAATTTTTAGACTGCAGTAGTCATTGAAAGTACTATATAGTGTTGAATTTGGATAAAATCCTTGAATATTAGTTTTACTTAACTATTTAAGCTGTCCTATATAATTGTTTTTTGCAAACACCTGAAAAAAAAAACAACAACAACAACACTGTGCCAGTAAACTAAAATACAATGGGGGTTGAATAATTTTCATTTCAACTATATCACAAGGTTTAAATATTTATTTAAAGTGCATTTTTCAACCCCCAATCCCTCTCAGGAAAAAATGGATCTGTGCATCATAGATAGTCTATATGTGTGCCTCAACAATTGTTCAGTCTCTTGCAAATTTTGATATCTCTACAGAGTTGCTTGATTTGGTCCAGTGAGTGATGCAGCTTATCTGAGGAAAATAAGTTATTATTAACTGGGTTTCCCCTGCCCTCAATAGGCCAAGTTATGGAGGAAAATCATGACATAATTGTTTGGGTTTTTTTTCACTTAATATTTAAAAGAGAAAGTATTTTAACTGAAGTAGAAAAATCATTTTCACACATTTTAAGTTTAGTGGTTTGGCAGACCTGCCTGACGTTGTGGTTTGGCCCAGAAAGTCTCACGTCACGTTTGTTCTTATATATTCTACTGTGGGCATGAAAACCAGTATATGCCATGCTTTTGTGCGTGAACACCATTTATATATGAGGCCCCGGGTCATTTTCTAGCCCATGCTGAGACCGACAATGCCACCATGCCACCCAAGGGAAAGAAAGGCAAGGCTAGGCATAGAGGGGCTGCTGTCTCTGCCCCGCAGGAGCCTAATGAGGAACTGAAGCCGGTCCCAAGGCTGCTGTGCCTGATGCGGAGGATTTAGAGGCAGTCTCCTTATCCAACAGTCTCTGCACTTCTTTGTGGTTGATCTCACTTGATGTCTGATAATAAAATGCCTGCTGGAATGACCAGATATTGCATGAAACTTGCACAGCCATTGTAGGACAGCCATAAGTGCAAAACAATGCACAGTTTTGTTGTGCACGTACATATGCTAACTCCTGGCAAAGTTTTGGCCAAAATTTACTTTGAGTTTGTGTGATATACAGAAATGTACCAGTTCAGTACGAAGAAGCCAACTTTATTGTCATTCAGTCCATACAGCAGAACAAAGTTACATTTCTCCTGTCTACAATGTTAATCACATTTAGAATCAAAGGGGCTGCTGCCATGCAAGGTGCCGCCAGAGACAACTCTTCCTTCCCCCATTCTATTATGCTGAGCACCAAGCTAGAAGGTGGGAAATACCATTTTTATATGGTCTTTGATATGACCCGGCTGGGGTTTGAACCCACGATCACCCAGTTGGAGGGGGGGGGGTGCTCTATCAGCTAGGCCACCACTCCAGTATGAGTCCAACTGAAAATTGCTGTTAATTTGTAGCAAGTTTTTTTTTTTTTTTTAATCGCCAACTAGTCGCAAGCTGTCACAACACAGTCAGATGCTACCTTGAGGCTGCTGAAGGAGGTGGGCACCAGACGGCAGAGCCAGCACCAGTTAATCAAAGAGCTTGTCACTGTCACCGAAAGAAGCAGTCATTGGCTATGGCTGAAGCTGGAGGAGACAGTGTGGGCTGCAAAATGACCTGTGGGCACCATACGACACAGACCCAGGCTGAATCAGCTGGTGGGCCTGGCTTAGGGCGTCCAGTGATAAATTGCTGAAACGTGCTGTGAAGCTGGGTGCACAACTGATGATGTGTTACATTGGTGGATGCATCACCATATGGTCAGAGACATGCCATCCAACAGGCGTCTCCAACCCACTCAGGACAAATACACACAGCTCTCTTTGCTCATGTTAAATTTCTCACTGAGCATAAATGAAATTTCTAATTTGACATTAATTCTAAACATTTTTGTGTTAAAATCCCATTTGAGAATTTTTTTTTTTAATGATCTTGAGTAAAGTAATAAAATTGAGTTTATTTTTGTTGGATGTAATTTGTTATTAAATGCCTGATAACCAATAATTCCAATTTTAGATTAATCAGTATATTGATTTTGGGACCAGGGCAGTTTGGTGGAGCAGTGGTTAGCACTGTGGGAAACACAGCCAAAAGGCTGTGGGTTCAAATCCACCCCTGGCCATCAGTGACCCTTCTGTGTGGAGTTTGCATGTTGTCCCCGTATCTGTGTGGGTTTCCTCCCACAGCCCAAAAACATTCAGGTTACCAAGCAATAATAATTTCCAAAATTAGAGCAGTGTAACAATGATACAGTTCATTTTTTTAGGGTGACAGTAACTATAAATGTGCATGTAAAATATACAGTTACATTAAAAATAAATTTTTGAATTCTTATATTGTTTAAGAGAGTTTTTTTGAAGAATAGATGGTCTTCCCTGCTGGGGCCAGTTACTGGTGGATATGAGAACTAGAGTGAGAGTGCCTGAACGCAACATTCAAATGATCATGTGATGTTAAAGTCTTACGATTAAACTGAAATATTACTTAGCTAAAATTGATGCGTTTGATTTTTAGTTGCTTTATGGCAAACTGGGAAAAAAAATCTAACCAGAAATTGCAATTTCCAGTTAGACAAGTGTAGAGATGCAGTTTGAATAAATGATACAGTCGATTCAATTTTCTGTGTGCAGAGAGACCAAATGGAAAACGGAACAAAGCAAACCTTCTAAAAAGAATGGATAAACATTCACCAAACTCTTTTTCATTTTATCGTTTGAAGAGGGGAAAACAGCAGCCCGAACTATCAATTCCCTTTAGCAGCTGGGGCCTGTAGCAGCGTAACTGTGGGTTGAATCACTGGCACCTGAGCCAGCCATGGTAAGCATTACGAAAGAAGAAAATTAGCTGCTTAATCTTAAAAATATAGCTTCAGAGTCTGCCTAGCTTTAATATTAAGAATACATTTAGCCTGTGAATTGAGCACCTAGGCCATGAGATCTTTTTTTTTTTTAGTGTACACTGCTAGCAGTCATTTTTGTAAATGTGAGACACCAGTGAAGAGAGGCAGAGAGGAACAGAAAATCACAGCCTCCCATGGTAAGTGACTTGAAATAAAAGCTTAAAGCAGCATTTTGAATGTCAGGTGTGTTCTCAATGTTCTTGTGGAGTTAAAGTGCCCATTTTGGGATCTTTCAGCTTCCTTTAGTAAGTTATATTTCTTTTTTTCTGCATATACAAAGGTTTTTCAATGCTGTAAAGCACAAGTCAAAGCTAAATGGAGTCGTTCTCTGTGACAGACAGCACTGCTATTAAACTGCATCATTCAGACTCCAGGAAGACACACATTCTGAAAACAACATACGCTGTGTGGTGTTGTGAGTGTGGCGTGTGTGTGCATTGCCATACCCGCCCCTGGCGTGACGTCAGGCGGGCCGGCCCATTGTGCGTGCAGAACACTTGTGTGTTCTGTAATAAAGGTTGGCTGGCTGCACGAATAGAGACTCCGACTCCCCTCTTTCTCATACATAACATTTGGCGACGAGGAGAGAAATTATAGCAGTGTTTGGGCTATCTCAACCCCTAGTGCCTTTTCTGGAGTACATGGGAGAGCCGGTGATCCTGTGGCCAAAGTGGAGGGCCATGTTTGAGGATTACATCAGGGCACTGGCCCTAGGTGGACTTGACGGGAGAAGACGATGGGCACTTCTTGCCCATCTTCTCGGTGTGGAGGGCTGAAGAATTCTCGGTACGCTGGGAGAGACAGAGCACTATGACAATGCTGTCAAGCAGTTGGCCGAATTTTTCACCAGGCAGACGAGGACCACGGCGCTATGGGTGGCAGGAGTGTTGGCACCAAACGAGGCTAGGCTAGTTAGCTTGGAGAAGATAACGGCAAAGTCAGTGTCTATGGACAGGCTAGCCACGAAGATAATTGTGCACCAAAAGAGAGCTCCAGGCTACCAGCTGGGCATCGAGGGGGGACCAGGGGCATCCCCAGTTACAGAAGACGGTGGGCCAGCTTGCGAAGCGCAGGAAGGTAAGGACCAGACTGCTGATGAGTTGGACGGCACAGTGTGCAACGACAGCAGAGAGGGAGAGCAGCAGGAGTCATCCGTGCAGCTGAAGGCTAGGCAGCGAGTGAGAGAGACCATGGAGGCTGAGGGCCCCGGGGAAGAGCAGTGACAGTCAGGCACAGAGATGACACAGCAGAGTGCCTGGGACAAGGGTGCTGATTGCAGCGACGAGGCGCCTGGGTTATTCAGTGGCACCGATGAGAGTGATGCTGAGAGCCCCGAGGGAGAGCAGCTATGACCGAGCACGCAGACGGCGCAGCAGAGCGCCTGGGATGAGGGTGCTGAGAGCAGTGAGGAAGCGACTGAGTCGGAGAGGGTCGCCAACCAGAGTGATGCTGAGAGTAATGCTGAGAGCCCCAAGGGAGAGCAGCTGGACACAGAGGCAACACAGCGGAGCGCCCTGGACGAGGGTGCTGGGTGTTACGGCGAGGCGCCCGAGGCAGCGAGTGGCACCAATGAGCAGGATTTTGGCCTCCTCGGAGTTCGGCCACGGGGGGGCTGGTGTGTTCGGAGCCACAACAGTGGTGTTGAAGGTGGTCAGGGTGAACCGACGAGCACGGAGGGATGGCGTGCTGGACAACAGCACTGCGGGTCCTGGGAAAAGAAGCAGGCAACGGTGAACAGGGACACTCTCGTGGAAGAGATTGTTTTAGACGGTGGCCATTGGCGCACATGTCATGGGGCTGCCCGGGGCCTCCGAGCCTGGCTTATCTTGGGTGGCCAAGGGAGTGGATGGTTTGGGGCTGTCCTGGGCCCCTGGCCTGGTTTTACCCCTTGCTGCCAACGGACATTGGGGTCACATAAACGTTAAAGTGTAAATATGTACATATCTTCAGAATCAGAAATCAGAAAAAGATTTATTGCCAAGTACATTAACAGATCACTGATAACATACGAGAGAATTTGACTTGACACAGAAAATGAACCTGCATTTCCAGTGACACGGCTGCATCGGGGACGCGCCTGCCAATAGGATGGTACAGATAAGAAATCATACAATAGGAAGGAGCAAAAAAATCATTGAATTCAGAATATTGACCATAAGTAATCAATATTATGATTACAAAGACAAAAAAAGCCCACGATGCACATTCAAGACCAGAGTCCACAGGACACAAGGAGAGCAGTGAATGTTATCTTGTTGTCAGTTTCTGGGTCAGTGTGGATGTAGTGTTGAAGCAATGTTGTATCAATATGAGCACAAGGACACTTTGGCAGAAGATGTTTTGTCTGGCTGCAGCAATTGTCCTTGGCAATTGTCCCAAGCAGCTACTGTCCAGAGGCCGTGTGCTCAGTGTTTTGAAAAACAAAGACTGGGGATTATCAGGAGGATTTTTGTAAGGGAAATTGAGCCAAATAGACTGAACACAGAGAAAGAACTTTATTTTCTTCTGCAGATTCAGTGCTTAATCCTTCATTGCGAGGGCTTTGAGTCCGTCGTGGATAGACTTAAGCGTAGATGTAATCCACCTTCCGAGACAGTTCTCCATTTGTCGCTATCAAAGTCTCCTCCATTTTTCCAATTTGATGGATGCACCTCGCGTGGCCAGCATTTTGATAGGTTGTATCCATCTTCAGCAATTTGCGGTACACCAGGACAATCCCAGTTCCAATCAGAACGATCCCAGTCACCATTATTACGAAGATATACAAATCTTCAATATCTTCGATAGAGAGATTACTCAGGCACAAGATCCTCCAAACACTTGTCACCCGTAAATAGCCCGCTGGAGCCGTCCCTGTGGGGCAAACAGCTTCCCCCGGAGCACTGTTCCTTGTTGAAAAAATAGTGTCAATTGCGTTCAAAGCCCAGCTTATCAATTCCATAATTTCTTTTCGATAATCAGCAGTAGACGCAGACAGACAACAGCAAGCTGGGATCCAGTTAGTTAGGGAAGTGGGGAGCTAGAGCAGAGAGAAAAGAGAGAAGCGTCTACTCTCCTTGAAGAGCGGAAGTGAAGAGACTTCTTGCTTGTGTCTCTTCACTTCCGCAAGAAGTGAAGAGACACAAGCAAGAAGTCTCTTCACTTCCGCTTCCGCTTGCTTGTGTGCATGAGTGTACGTACGGTATGGGATTATTTTATACATTTTCAGAGACTAGGTCCAATTTTAATTGTTTTGTGTGAACATGGTAGGTTATTTTATTACAGTTCATGATTCCCTGCTATTCTTAGTGCATGATTCGGGTCCTAAATTGGGGAGGGTTTCGACTGTGTGTGTGGTTTGCATTTTGTAAGGGGGAGGGGAATTGTGGTATAGTGAGTGTGGCGTGTGTGTGTGCTGCCTTACCCGCCCCTGGCGTGACATCAGGCGGGCACGGCCCATTGTATATATACTTGTGTGTTCTGTAATAATGGTTGGTTGGCTGCATGAATAGAGACTTTGATTCCCCTCCTTCTCAAACATAACACATTGCTCTACAGCACTTAAGGGTTACCACATCACGAGTCAACATCCGTGAGACTGCTACTTCACAGGATCTTCATGCATCAAAGTGTGCATTATATTTTTGGGTAATGAATATGATTTTACTTATGTACTTCACCGGAGTGGTGGCCTAGTTGTTAGAGTATCCACCCCATAACCAGGAGGTTGTGGGTTCAAATCCCAGCTGGGTCATACTAAAGACTGTCTAAAAAATGGTACTTGGTGCCCAGGATAATAGAATGGGGAAAGGAAAATTAATGCACAGAGCTACCAGAGTAGTGACACCCCCTTTCCTGTAGCTTTCACTATTTACAGTAGCTGTGTGGCCTAGGGTGGGTGAAACAGAGATAGGTGCTGCCCCTTGTCCCACATGCTGTGGAAGGGATTAACTTATGTACTTCACCATGTGAAGGTAGTATCTTACTGGGCTGAGACAGTTCACGGCTAGTTGGAGAATAGCATTCACGAGGCAGTTTCCTAGATGTTCACGGGGGTTTGCAATTTCCTCTGGTGAGTGATAAGGCCTAGCTCTTGTGCTGCAGGAATTTTCAGCATGTTCAAAAAATTTTTCTCTCCAAATAGTCACAGATTCATCATCGCTGTCTCAAACCCTTCTCACTTTATTTTCTGTGAGTCAGAAAGTGTGAGGAAAGTTAGACAACTTTGCAAGGGGTTGGGGACCAATGGAAATAAATTGTGACTAATTGGAGACAAAAAAAGGACAAGACCTTTAACACGTGAGACAGTCACACATGGCCCGGTCATTGTAGCACGCACTGAGACAGCTGAGACCACAGTGTCACCATTCCACTCAAGGGCATGAAAGGCAAGGCTAGGGAGAGGGTTACTTTCTTGCTCTGCCCCATGGGGCCCCGACAGAGGAAGCGGACCCAGTCCCAGAGCCTGTTGTGGCTGATGGGCTTCATGAGGACTCAGAGCCTGCCTCTTCATCCAGACCACCCATCATTTATCTAACAATCTGACATCACTGATAGCCAAATTTCCAAAGCTTTGACTACTCAGAGTTGGGACCAGGAAACAGTCTAACACACTTCTCTGCAGCTTCTCTCCATCCGCCACCCCTAAACTTAGTGTCTTCCCCATCAGAGAATTTCTGTCTTCTCTGTCTAAAGTAAATAAAAATATAATCCATAGGCGCCCTAAAGTGATTGAACATAAAATTAATAAAATCAAAATTTAACATGCACTGTAGGCTTTAAATCCCATGACTTGGCCTCTGTTCCTCCTCATAATCTAAAAATTAAATGTGGTTTGTTAAATATTAGGTCTCTAACTCCCAAGTCTCTGTTAGTCCATTCATCCATTCATTCATTTTCTACTGCTTTTCTGGAGGTCCAGATCACGGAAGCAGCAGCTCAAACAGAGAAGCCCAGACTTCCCTCTCCCCAGCCACCTGCTCCAGCTCTTCAGAGAGGATACCAAGATGTTCCCAGGCCAGTTGGGAGATGTAGTCTCTCCAGCATGTCCTGGGTCTGCCCCAGGGTATCCTCCCAGTGGGACGTGCCCAAAGTATCTCAAGTGGGAGATATCCAGGAGCATCTTGATCAGATATCCAAACCACCTCAACTGGCTCCTTTTGATATGGAGGAGCAGCGGTTCTACTCTGAGTCTCTCCCAGATGACTGAGCTCCTCACCCTATCTCTGAGGGTGAGTTCAGCAATCTGACAGAGAAAGCTCATTTCAGCCGCTTGTGTCTGTAATCTCATTTTTTCGGTCATTACACAAAGCTCATGAGCATAGGTGAGGGTAGGAACAAAAAAAGCTTTCCTAAACAATGAATTTGTATCCATAAAATAGTACAGCTCTTTCTACCTGGAGTGGACAAAACAAAAAGCACAGATCCATACGTCCCCCGGCATTGCAACATGGCAATAACTCAATAACAGCCATCTCTGCTGTTGCTGTCTGAGGAATAAATGAAATTGTATGTGTTTAATTTTATGTTCCAGACTTCAAAAAAGATAAAATGCACATACAGTATTTATGAAAAGTCATGGACTGGGAGACCTGTAGAGTTTTCTAAAACCAAGTCCATTCATCCATCCATCCATCCATCCGTCCGTCCATCCATCCATCCATCCATCCATCCATCCATCCATCCATCTTCTACTGCTTCCTTGAGGTCTGGGTCGCGGAGGCAGTAGTTCAAGCCAAGACTTCCCTTTCCCCAGCCACCTGCTCCAGCTCTTCAGAGAAGATACCAAGGCGTTCCCAGACCAACTGGGAGACGTAGTCTCTCCAGTGAGTCCTGGGTCTGCCCCGGGGTATCCTCCCAGTGGGACGTGCCGGAAACACCTCAAGTGGGAGGCGTCTCGGAGGCATCCTGATCAGATGCCCAAACCACCTCAACTGGCTCATTTCAATGTGGAGGAGCAGCGGTTTTACTCTGAGCCTCTCCTGGATGACTGAGTTCCTCACCCTGTCTCTGAGGGTGAGTCCAGCAATCCTATGAAGAAAGCTCATTTCAGCTGCTTGTATCCGTGATCTCATTCTTTCTGTCATTACCCAAAGCTCGTGACCATAGGTGAGGGTAGAAATGTAAATTGAATGGGCTTGGCCTTAGAGCTTAGCTCCCTCTTCACCACAACGGACTGGTACAACGTCCGCATTACTGCTCTCTCGCTCCATTATCCCCTCACTCATGAATTAGACCCCGAGATTCTTAAACTCCTCAACTTGGGTCAGGAGCTTTTCCCCAACCCAGAGAGGACAATCCTCCTTTTTAAGGCTGAGGACCATGGACTCAGATTTGGACATGCTGGTTCTCATCCCAACTGCTTCACACTCAGCGGCAAACCATCCCAGTAAGACCTACACTACCGTAAAAGTTTGGGGTCACCCAGACAATTATTTTGTGTTTTCCATGAAAAGTCACACTTGTTTACCGCCATGAGTTGTAAAATGAATAGAAGATATAGTCAAGACATTGACAAGGTTAGAAATAATGATTTGTATTTGAAATAATAATTTTTTCCTTCAAACTTTGCTTTCGTCAAAGAATCCTCCATTTGCAGCAATTACAGCATTGCAGACCTAACATGATTGCACAAGGGTTTTCTAATCATCCATTAGCCTTCTGACGCAATGAGCAAACACATTGTGCCATTAGAACACTGGAGTGATAGTTGCTGGAAATGGGCCTCTATACACCTATGTAGATATTGCACCAAAAACCAGACATTTGCAGCTAGAATAGTCATTTACCACATTAGCAATGTATAGAGTATATTTCTGATAAGTTTAAAGTTATCTTCATTGAAAAAAAGTGCTTTTCTTTCTAAAATAAGGACATTTCTAAGTGACCCCAAACTTTTGAACGGTAGTGTATATGTCAGTGCAGGATGAAACAAACATGACAACATCATCTGCAAACAAGAGAGATGAGATCCTGTGGTCACAAACAATGACACCCTCCAATCCTTGGCTGCACCTAGAAATCCTATCCATGAAAATTATGAACAGGATAGGTGACGAAGGGCATCCCTGGCAGAGTCCAACTCTCACTAGGAATGAATCTGACCAAGTGTTGGAAATATGAACCAAACTCTCACAACTGTCATATAGACACTGGATAGCTCATAACAAGCCCAATACCCCATACTCCCAAAGAACCCCCACAAAAAAACATGAGGATGCAGTGGAATACCTTCTCCACATCCACAAAACACATGTAAACTGGTTGGGAAAACTCCCATGAACCCTCAAGGATTCTTGAGAGGGTAAAGAGTTGGTCCGATGTGCCACGCCCAGGATGAAAACCACATTGCTTCTCCTGAATCCGAGGTTCAACCAACGGCTGGACTCTCCTCTCCAGTACCTTGGCATAGACCTTCCCAGGGAAGCTGAGGAGTGTCATCCCTCTAAAGTTGGAGTACACCCTCTGGTCTCCTTTCTTGAAGAGAGGAACCACCACTCCTTACTAGAAGTCCCAGACGTTGGCCCTCTTGTGGCCACTTGATGGTCCCCCTATGGGTTTTCTAGCCAAAAAGGCCAAATTGCCCCTCTCTGGGACTTCTAGTGCTCTTTGAATAGTCTTTAACTTTTTAATATGACCCTTCTCTCTTATCTCTGGTTTTTCTCTCATCTCTTTGTCTTTATACCCTGATTGATGGAGCCTTAAGTATTTTTATCTTGTTTATAGTCAGCTTCATGTGTGCTTGTGTTTGTGTTTATGTTGATTGTAACTGTGGCTTGTAAATATGGATGTCACCAGACTGCAAAACAAATCTACCTAAGGGTACAAATAAAGTAACCTGAACCTGAACCTGAACTCCAGTTTGCCATGCCAAAGGCACTGACCTCCACCCATTGTTGAAGAGATGTGTCAACCATGACAGCTCTACAAAATCCAGGGTTTTGCGGTACTCAGGGTGAATCTCATCCACCCCTGGGGCCCAGCCACCAAGGAGCTTTTTATCCACCTTGGCAACCTGAGCCCCTGTGATGGGCGAGTCGGCCCCCTCGTCCACAAGCCCTGCTTCTCCGTGGAAGGTATGTCAGTGGGATTGAGGAGATCCTTGAAATATTCCTTCCACCACCCGACGATATCCCCAGTAAAAGTCAGCAGCGCCCCATCTGCACCATACACAGTGTGGACAGGGAGATGCTTCCCCCTCCTGAGCCACCGCAGAGTTTGCCAGAATCTCTTCGAGGCCCACCAAAAGCCTTTTTCCATGGCCTCACTGAACTCCAACCACACACAAATTTTTGCTTCAGCAACCACCCGAGTTGCACTCTTCTTGGCCTGTCGGTACACCTCAGCTTCTTCGGGAGTTCCACAAGCCAACGAAGTTTGATAGGACTCCTTCTTCAGCTTAATGCCCCCCCTCACCACTGGTGTCTACCACTTGGTTTGGGGGTTGCCACCACGAGATGCACCAACAACCTTGCAGCCACAGCTCTTGGCAGCTGCTTCAACAATAGAGGTGGAGAACATGACCCATTCAGACTCCATGTCTCCAGACTCCCTCGGAATGTGGTCTAAGTTCTTCTGGAGGTGGGAGTTGAAGACCTTCTGGCCAGACATGCCCAGCACACCCTCACTATACGTTTGGGTCTACCAGGTCTGAGTGGCATCCTCCCCTGCCATTGGGTCCAACTATCCACCAGGTGGTGATCAGTTGACAGCTCTGCACCTCTCTTCACCCTAGTGTCCAAGACATACAGTTGCAGGTCTGATGACTAGATAACAAAATCGATCATTGACCTGCGACCTAGGGTGTCCTGGTACCAGGTGCTCATATGGACACCCTTATGCTTGAACATGGTATTTGTTATGGACAAACTATGGTTAGCACAGAAGTCCAACAACTGAACACCACTCGGGTTAAGATTGGGCAGGCTGTTCCTCCCAATCACCCCCCTCCAGGTTTTACTGTTGTTGTCCACGTGCGCATTGATGTCCCCCAGTAGGACAATGGAGTCTCCAAGAGGAGCACAATCCAGCACCCCAGTCAGAGACTCCAAAAAAAGGTGCGTACTCTGAACCATCATTTGGTGCATAGGCACAAATGATGGTAAGAACCCGCTTCCCAATCCGAAAGGGCAGGAAAACAACCCTTTCATCCACCAGAGAAAACTCCAATATAGAGGCAGCAAGGTGGGGGAGATACAAGAATACCCAGTCCTGCTCATCACCTCTCGCCCAGGGCATCTTCAGAGTAGGCCAACCTCCAGCACCTCTCCAGAATACTGGTTCCAGAACCAGAGCTGTGTGTTGAGGCGATGCCGACTATATCCAGTATCTCTCAACCTCATGCACCAGCTCAGGCTCCTTCCCCATCAGAGAGGTGACATTCCACATCCCAAAAGCTAGTTATGAAGCCTGGGATAAGACCGCCAAGGTCTCTGCCTTCGATTGCCACCTGATCCACATAGCACCGGACCCCCATGGCGGACCCATGTAACTCATTTGGGCTGAGCCCAGCTGGGTCCCATGGGCAGCAACCCAGCCACCAGGCACTAGCCATCAAGCCCCTCCCCCAGGCCTGACTTCAGGGTGGGGCCCCGGTAATCCCATACAGGGCAAGGTACATTGAATCCTTGTTCTAACATTCATCATGAGAGTCTGTTGGATTGGTCTTAGTCTGGCCCTTCACCTAGGACCATTTTATCTTGGGTGACCCTTCCAGAAGCAAATTGCCCAGGACAACATAGGTCCTGGGTTCACTAGGGCATGCAAACCCCCCCCATCACGACAAAGTGACGATCCATGAGGGGTAAAACCAAGTTATTGACATAATTTAAAAAAAAACAAAAACAGGAAGAATATCGTAATGTGTGTGAGTGAGTGAATGAAATAAGAATGTGAGCATGCACGAAGAGGGGCATAGCAAATGACTATTTGACTATGAAAAGCGCTATATAAGTGCAGGTTAGTTAGTTAGTTAGTTAGTATTTCATATAGGTTTTTAGGAAAGTCTTTGTTTTCCTGTTTGAATAATAATGATTGAATAATGTGTTTTAAAACAAAGTTATTCACATAATAAAAACCCAGAGTCTCCATCAGATCATCTTGGCAGTTGTTGAGTTAATGAAGTAAACACGTTGGTCAATAATCAATTTATTCATGCGTAGTCCTTAATTTATACATATTAAACAGAGGAGTCTGCCATGTGAAATGAAAATCAAAACTTTGACATATTATGAACAAAAATAAACTATTTTATTGGCGTTTGCCCTTAAACAAAACTTTAAAATAATCAATCATGACAAGTGCCATCAGGTGTGGATCACATGAGCGGACAGGTTGATCTAATTACTAGGCAGGGAATACAGAGCTACACATATGAGATAATAACAAGGTGGGAGTGTCTGGAGGAAAAGGTCGAGAACTCATGTCAAACAGAAACATATGACAACACTAGGAACTATATGGGAAGAGACGTCTAAAGAACTGACAGATAACTGCCAAATAATCCTGCGGCAGACAGCTGCCCGTCTGAGCTTTTGCAGCATAGCGCAAACACAGGCACGCTGCCGAACCCTGCCAAGCACTGTGTTCCACGTGCTTTTGTGCCTAAAACTTTGAAGAAGGCGGAGTTTGTGTTCGTCAGACACGACAAGCAGCGCCCTCCATTGGGCCTGCACACATGTTGAAAATGGCCGTATCTGACAATGTTAAAGAATCATTTAAAAAATTCCTGTATCCAGACGGTGATCCGGATCATCCCCAAAATTTAATCAGTTCTTCCTTGTACTATTTCCAACAACGCCTGAAATTTTCACTGAAATCCGTCCAAAACTTTTTGAGTTATCTTGCTAACCAACAGACAGACAAACAGACAAACGCTGGCAGAAACATTACCTCCTCCTGGTCTCCGGCCTGGCGGAGGTAATTAAACTAATGACAGATTTCAAAACATTCACAGTAAAGGTTAAGAACTGGCTGAAGGTAAAAAAAAGAATGTACCCACACCTAGGACTTGTGATGTTAGCAAGGTCAGGCTTTTAATGTGTTATTTGGTGTTTGTTTGTGTTGTGTTGGGTGGAAGTGTATTAGGTTCCTATGCTGCTTGTTTATACTGTCTTTATTTGTTGTTGCTTTACTAGTATTTTTTTTTCTTTTTACTTGTATTTCCTCCTGAAAAGTCCAACCAGGGACAGGAGTTGCAAACTAGCTTAATGCTATATACTTTTTGTGCAGAATATCAGATTTTCTATATGACCACTGTGTTTCACTGCATTGTCCCTGATAAATAAATGAATGAAAGAATAATGTGTCTGTCAACAATGAATGGGTTGTGAGAGACAATCCATACATCCTGCTATGATACAATGCACATATTAACCTTGAAATTGTCTGTGCTGTCTCCAGTGTCAAATTTCTCTACAAATACTTTGAGAAGGGGCCAGATCAGTGCCTGGTGAGGTTAGATATCCCCAACGAAAACACCCATGAGGAACTTTGATGCGATGAAGTGACACGTTATGAATTAGGACATTACATCACTGCATCTGAGGCATACTGCCGTATATATGATTTCCCCATGCAGCGTAAACAACGACCAGAAAGGATGCGGGCAATTCACTTAGAAGATGAACAGGTCATCACGTTCAACAATGAAGGCACTGTCCAGAACCTACTGGACAAAGGGCCACCTGCCACTATACTGACTGCCTTTTTTAAGATAAGATAAGATAAGATAAGATAAGCCTTTATTAGTCCCACAACGGGGAAATTCCAGGATTGCAACAGCACAGGGATAGCAACACTCAGAGCAACAATCAGAAGGCAAGAAAAAACAAGCAAGCAAGAGCAGCTAATATACATATGTACATATTACTATAAAATATATATATATACACACACACACACACAGACACACAGTGCAGAGCATTGTAGCTGGATGGAATAAATATATGAATATATGAACACACAGTGCAGAGCATTGTAGCTAGATGGAATAAATATGTAAATATATAAACACCCACAGTATGGAGCATTGCAGCTAGGTGGAATAAATATGCAAGTATATAAACACACACAGTGCGGAGCAATGTAGCTAGATGGAATAATATGTAGATATATAAAAACACAGTGCGGAGCATTGTAGCTAGATGGAATAAATATATAGATATATAAATATAAACACACCCAGTGCAGAGCATTGTAGCTAGATGGAATAAATATGTAAATATATAAACACACACAGTGCAGAGCATTGTTGCTAGGTGGGATGAAACAGCATAACCGTCTATTTAGTTATCCTACATGGTATGATTATGTGCCCATACATATTCTCACCCTCCATAGCGACCGGTATGTTCCTAGTTGTATGCCGGAGAGGACCATTGTGTAAGTCTATTGCATCTTTTGCATTCAAAAAAAAAAAAAAAAAAAAAAAAAACTATGAAGCTCTTTTGAAGCCATGTCTCTTCAGCCACATACAGCCATGGACAAAATTGTTGGTACCCCTCTGTTAATGAAAGAAAAACCCACAATGGTCACAGAAATAACTTGAATCTGACAAAAGTGGTAATAAATAAAAATTCTATGAAAATTAGCCAATGAAAATCAGACAATTCTTTTGAATTGTGGTTCAACAGAATTATTTTAAAAAAACAAACTCATGAAACAGGCCTGGACAAAAATCATGGTACCCCTTGAAAAGATTGAAAATAATGTGACCATAGGGACATGTTCAACCAAGATGTGTCCTCTAATTAACATCACAAGTGTCTACAAACTTGTAGTCAGTCAGTCGGCCTATTTAAAGGGTGACAAGTAGTCACTGTGCTGTTTGTTGACATGGTGTGTACCACACTAAACATGGACCAGAGGAAGCAAAGGAAAGAGTTGTCTCAAGAGATTAGAAAGAAAATTATAGACAAGCATGTTAAAGGTAAAGGCTATAAGACCATCTCCAAGCAGCTTGATGTTCCTGTTACTACAGTTGCACATATTATTCAGAAATTTAAGATTCACGGGACTGTAGCCAACCTCCCTGGAAGTGGCTGCAGGAGGAGATGGATAATACGAATGGTAACAAAAGAGCCCAGAACAACCTCTAAACACATTCATGGTGAACTCCAAGGTCAAGGTACATCAGTGTCAGATCGCACCATCCGTCGTTGTTTGAGCCAAAGTGGACTTCATGGGAGACAACCAAGCAGGACACCACTGTTGAAAACAAATCATAAAAAAGCCAGACTGGAATTTGCCATACTGCATGTTGACAAGCCACAAAGCTTCTGGGAGAATGTCCTATGGACAGACGAGACAAAACTGGAACTTTTTGACAAGGTACATCAGCTCTATGTTCACAGATGCAAAAATGAAGCATACCAAGAAAAGAACACTGTCCCTACTGTGAAACATGGAGGAGGTTCTGTTATGTTCTGGGGCTGCTTTGCTGCATCTGGCACAGGGTGTCTTGAATCTGTGCAGGGTACAATGAAATCTCAAGACTATCAAGGTATTCTAGAGAGAAATGTGCTGCCCAGTGTCAGACAGCTTGGTCTCAGTCGCAGGTCATGGGTCTTGCAACAGGATAATGACCCAAAACACACAGCTAAAAACATCCAAGAATGGCTAAGAGTGAAACACTGGACTATTCTAAAGTGGTCTTCTATGAGCCCTGATCTAAATCCTATTGAACATCTGTGGAAGGAGCTGAAACATGCCGTCTGGAGAAGGCACCCTTCAAACCTGAGACAACTGGAGCAGTTTGCTCATGAGGAGTGGGCTAAAATACCTGCTGAGAGGTGCAGAAGTCTCACTGACAGTTACAGAAATCGTTTGATTGCAGTGATTGCCTCAAAAGTTTGTGCAACAAAATATGGGTTTTCCTTTCATTAACAGAGGGGTACCAACAATTTTGTCCACGTGTGTATGTAACACGTTGTATACACAGATGTGTTTCAACACTTCACGTACACATAGAAGAAACTTCAGTTGCAGAAGAAAAGATTAAATTCCCACCAGGACCACATGGCTGACATTGATGGATGAATCCCAATGATTCCCTTCAACCCGCACACTGCTGAGCTTTTCTATCTCCGAATGCTTTTGTACCATGTGCCAGGACCAACTTTCTTCAGAGACCTCCGTAAAGTTGGAGATGTGGTCATGGACACCTCTCTGGCTGTGTGCATTGCACATGGCATCGTTGACAATGATTAAGAGGTACAGGTACATGTCAAAAAATTAGAATATCATGAAAAAGTTCAATATTTTTTGTCACTCGTTTCAGAAAGTGAGACCCATACACGATATAGATTCATTACACAAAGAGTGATATATTTCAAGTGTTTGAACTGAAGAGTATGTCCATGTACACACTCAATACTTGGTTGAGGCTCCTTTCGGATTAATTACTGTATCAGTGTGGCGTGGCATGGAGGTGATTAGCCTGTGGCACTGCTGAGGCGCTATTGAGGTCCAGGTTGCTTTGATAGTGACCTTCAGCTTGTCTGCATTGTTGGGTCTGGTGTCTCTCATCTTCTCTTGACAATACGCCATAGATTTTCTATGGGGTTTAGGTCAGGAGAGTTTGCTGGCCAATGAAACACAGTGATGCCATGGTCATTAAACAAGGTTTTGATACTTTTGGCAGTGTGTGTGTGGGGGGGGGGGGGGGGGCAAGTCCTGCTGGAAAATGAAATCAGCTTCTCTATAAATCTTGTTAGCAGAGGGAACCATGAAGTGTTCTAAAATTTTCTGGTAGACCACTGCGCTCACTTTGGTCTTGATAAAACACAATGTACAAACACCAGCAGATGACCTCTGTTCAGATTAAAGTAAATTTTGCATTTCATTTGGAAATCAAAGTCCCAGAGTCTGGATTAAGAGTGGAGAGGCACACAATCGCTTGAGGTTTAGTGTGAAGTTTCCACAGTCAGTGATTATTTGAGGAACCATGTCATCTGCTGTTGTTGGTCCACTGTGTTTTATCAAGACCAAAGTCAGTGCAGTTGTCTACCAGGAAATTTTAGAGCACTCCATGCCTCCCTCTGCTGACAAGCTTTATGGAGAAGCTGATTTCATTTTCCAGCAGGACTTGGCACCCCCCCCACACACTGCTGGCCAATCAAACACAGTGGTGATGCCATAGTCATTTAACCAGGTTTTGATACTTTTGGCAAACTCTCCTGACCTAAACCTCATAGAGAATCTATGGAGTATTGTCAAGAGGAAGATGAAAAACACCAGACCCAACAATGCAGATGAGCTGAAGGTCACTATCAAAGCAACCTGGACCTTTATAACACCTCAGCAATACCACAGGCTGATCACCTCAATGCCACGCCACAATAATAAAGTAATTAATCCAAATGGAGCCTCAACCAAGTATTGAGTGTGTACATGGACATACTTTTCAGTCGGCCAATATTTCTATTAAAAAAACTATTTTTTTGAAATTAATTTTATGTAATATTCAATTTTTTTTGAAAACTGAATTTGTGATCAGTCCGCCAAGGTCTCCACCTTTGACCGCCACCTAATCCACATAGCACCGGACCCCCATGATTCCTCCTGCAGGTGGTGAGCCCACTGGAGGGCAGACCCATGTAACTCCTTCGGGCTGAGCCAAGCCGAGTCCCATGGGTGGAAACCCAGCCACCAGACGCTAGCCATCGAGCACCTCCCCCAGGCCTGGCTCCAGGGTGGGGCCCCGGTAACCCCATACCAGGCAGGGTACACTGAATCCTTGATATAGAATTTATCATGAGAGTCTGTTGGATCGTTCTTAGTCTGGCCCTTCACCCAGGACCAGTTTGGCTTGGGTGACCCTACCAGAGGCAAATTGCCCCGGACAACATAGCTCCTGGGATCACTGGGGCACGCAACCCCCCCCCCCCCCACCACCACCACAATAAGGTGACGATCCATGAGGGGGATGTCCAAGTCCGAGTCCATGGTCCTCAGCCTGAAAAAGGTGGATTGTCCTCTCTGGGTTGGGGACAGGCTCCTGCCCCAAGTGGAGGAGTTTAAGTATCTTGGGGTCTTATGCACGAGTGAGGGGAAAATGGAGCGAGAGATCGATAGACGGATTGGAGCAGCATCTGCAGTGATGCGGACGTTGTACCAGTCTGTTGTGGTGAAGAGGGAGCTTAGTTCTAAGGCAAAGCTGTTGATTTACCAGCCAATCTACGTTCCTACTCTCACCTATGGTCACGAGCTTTGGGTAATGACGGAAAAAATGAGATTGTGGATACAAGCGGCTGAAATGAGCTTTCTCCGTAGGATTGCTGGACTCACCCTTAGAGATAGGGTGAGGAGCTCAGTCATCCGGGAGAGGCTCAGAGTAGAACTGCTGCTCCTCCACATTGAAAGGAGCTAGTTGAGGTGGTATGGCATCTGATTAGGATGCCTCCTGGACGCCTCCCACTTGAGGTGTTTCGGGCACGTCCCACTGGGAGGAGACCCCGGGGCAGACCCAGGACTCGGTGGAGAGACTATGTCTCCCAGCTGGTCTGGGAACGCCTTGGGATCCTCTCTGAAGAGCTGGAGCAGGTGGCTGGGGAGAGGGAAGTCTGGGCTTCTCTGCTTGAACTGCTGCCTCCGCAACCCGAACCTCCGGAAAAGCGGTAGACGATGGATGGATGGAACTGAATTTGGGGTTTTCATAGGCTGTAAGCCATAATCATCAAAACTAAAATTAATAAACACTTGAAATATATCACTCTCTGTGTAATGACTCTATATAATATATGGGTTTTACTTTCTGAAATGAGTGACAAAAAATATTGAATTTTTTCATGGTATTCTAATTTTTTTGAAATATACCTGTAGATTTTGTTATGGAAGAGGTAGCATTTGGCCTAGCACTGCCAGACATTTTTGCCAACATGCTCATGTTTGTATTTAGAGGAGAGCGCTTGCAGTTCTGGGAAAGGCACAAGCATGATTTTTGTGAAGATTTCATGCACAGAGCCAAGGTGAATGAGCAAGATGACTATATTGCGAACCAAGTTCTACTAGACCTTAAGGACCATGTTGAAAGACATGGCTTCACCCTAAATGGAAACTTTGGACATCCTGAGCTTGATCCACTTCACATCCAGAGTAGGATTCCTGGTATTATCCAGCACAAGACTGAGCGCAACATCACACTATGGTCACAGAAAACAGACAATCACAAGCAGCAAGCAGTTGTTACAACAGTGATGGAAAACGTGGAGCAGGGACTTGGCAAAATGATAGCACTTGATGCAAGTGGCGGGACAGGGAAAACATTCATATTATGCCACATTCTCAATAAAGTCTGTGCACAGGGCAAAGTAGCTTTTGCAAAAGCAGCAAGTGGCATTGCAGCTACCCTGCTGCCTAAAGGCACCACCTTTCACAGCAGAACAATATGTCTCACTGATGAATCAACTTGCAATGTAAGTGAACATGAGAGCACTGCAACACTCATTAGGATGACACATTTCATGGTCGTGGATGACGTGTCTATTATGGATCGGCGCACATTGGAACCAGCAGATTGAATATTTCAGTGGCTCCAGGAATCACACAAGCCATTTGGTGGCATCACAATGGTCGTCAGTGGCGACTGGAGGAAAATCCTTACTGTTGTACCACATGGTAGCGGAACTGAGATCATAGGAATGTGTTTCAAGAGCTCATACCTATGGAAAAATGCTGAAACTATTTGTCTAACAGAAAACATGATAATCTCTCAAGCTACAGAAGATCAACAAGCTGAATAACAGTTTGCTAAATTTCTGTTGGACCACGGAGAAGGAAAAAAATTGCGTAGTTTCTGAGGAGGGTGAGTTTGCAATTGAACTCAGTGAAACACTAATAATTCCAGGTGACAAACTGGAAGACATTGTCAGTTGGGTGTATGAAAACATGCAAGTCAATGTTTCAAATCCAAGATGGTTATGTGAACATGTCATATTATGCCCGACGAACGAATTTGACACAGTCAATGAGTACATGACAAAGATTTTACCAGGTGAGGAACATGTTTGCAACAGTGTTGACACTGCAGACTCTCATGGTCATCATACATTTCCAACTGAGATTCTAAAAACACTCTGCCCATCTGGAATGCCTCCTCATCGCATCACTTTAAAGGTGGGAATGGTGATCATGCTACAGCGAAACTTGGACCAACAAAACAGGCATTGCAATGGCTCAAGGTACATCTCTGAACAAATACTTCCTCACTTGATGGTTGCAACATCTGTGCAACATCTGTGATTAGTGTCAATGCTGGACACACTCTCCTGATTCCACGAATCACACTAATACTATCTGGCAATATATTTCCATTTACCTTGTGATGTAAACAGTTTCCTGTAAGACCTTGCTTTGCCATGACTGTGAATAAGTCACAAGGCCAGTTTTTACAGTGCGCTGGTGATTTCTTCAGCCATGGCCAATTCTACGTTGCCACAAGCAGAGTTGGCAGATCAAGCAGGCTTCGTATTCTTGCTCAAGATAAAGAAATAAAGCAAAAGCATCACTTTCAGAGCAATGTTGTTTTTATAGAGGTGCTGACACAGTAAAAATGTCTAACTTTGAAGAAATGGCAGTCTACACTGGTTGGCTTTGGAGCAGATGGAGCTGCAATTAACATGGGACATTGTGGAGGTGTTATTTCCCTGCTCAATGAAGAGGTTGGAGAGCATGTGATTCCCTTTCGCTGCATGGCTTACAGGTACATTTAATTACTGCTTTGTTTAAAAATATGTGTATTTTAATTTTAACTTTCATTTTTAATTTCAACTTTAATGTAAGCACATATATACTTTAAAAAAAAATCAAACCTCTTTTTATGCTGTCTCATTCATCTAGATTAGAATTGGCCATGTCAAGTGTGCAGAAGGAACCCATGGTTGCAAAATTCTATGACCTTTTCCACCTACTTTTGAAGACCTATCACTTCAGTCCAAAATCTCAGAACTCCAGGAAAAATGCTGGGAGTGACCATAAGTAATCCATCTATTGTCAAAGGTATTTCCGTGAACCACCTTCAGATATTATTGTAGTTTCAAGTGAAATGGCATAAAAATCATTATTGCATTATTATTAAAAGGATGCGCTGGATTCAGCACATTGAGCGTGCATTGCATGCACTACTCAAATCCTCTGCCCAGGAAGCACAGGAAGAGAGCGGCCAGTATGCTGCAACCCTGCACATATGAGCCATCTGGCTGCATCCTCTCCTTCCACAGACATTAAAGGAAGGCTAAGAAGGTACTATGTTTAAAAAGAAATGCTCATTTTTGTTGCTCAAGCTTAACCATGTTGGTTCAAGAAATGAAATGTGCTGGAATCTCTTAAATTATTTTAGATCAAGGGTGAGATGGAGACAGCACAATCAAAAATAATGGATTTAATGGAATTTCACAGACTGTGAGTTGGAGGCACTCCTGAATGAGGTAGAGGCACATAAAAATGTTTTGTTTGGCATTCTGTCCTCTGGCATTAGTGCCAGATACAGGTAATTCAATAGCCTTCTCACAACCCTATAAGATTAGTTTACTGTTTTCCTTTATTCAGACAGCGATAAGAAGATGTTTATTTAACCTCGACATGTTTCAACTAATGTCTGCAGTCATCCTCAGAAGTGTCAGGTGATCGCTGTGATTTGTGACCAGCTTGGTGGATCAGCTGGTTGAATAAAGGAAACAAAAAGAAGTTGATATGAACCTATTTATTGGGTAGCCACGGTCACCTGTCAGTTGAAAGCAGAACATATTAGACTCCACAAGTACATATTTTATGTCCAAAATGCAAATCTCATCCTTTATAGTCATATACAACTTGCATGGATTACACACACTACTAAATGAATGAAGTGCCCCGGGGAAAGGGTGATATTTGGGGTGCACAGGCACATTGTGCATGAGGGGGATTATTTAGGACCATTACATGAATTTACTCTACAAGAAGCCACCCATCTGCACAGTGCCAGCTTGTAGTTTGTTCCCAACAATGCTATTCATTTTAATCATTAGGAAAAGCATCTGCAAATTGTGCTTTGATATTGGCCGGTTCAACTGCATTGTATGGGAATATGATGTACCTGGGTGACAGCCGGATAATGCCATCCAACACAGCTGGCATAGCTCGTCTCAGGGTCAACTGGGAAATTCTCGATCAGTCTGCCAGCTCTCTCTGGAATGCCCATGTTGCAAAGAACCCCAGTGTTGCTAGCACCTGCACTGGGATGAGTAGCGCACGGCTTCTTGCTGTGTCGCGCTCCAAGAGTGGCCGTAGCTCTGAGCACAGTTTCACAAGGACTGCCTATGGAAAACTAAACTGCCTCACAAGCCAGTCATCACCGTCAGCCAGAAAATCTTCTGTCTCTAAATACCCTTTCTCTTCTCACTGCGCGATTTGCAGTATCCTCTAATAATGCTAACACCATTGTTGTTAGAGGCATTTTCTGCACTTCTTTGAGCTTGCTTTTATGTCCACTCATCTAATTGTGCTCACTTGGATGTTTGTTCATCATGTGTCTATGGTGTGTACAATAATTTTCACATCATTATCAACCTCCCAACATCACATCTAAGTGTCGCCAACGGACCAATAACAGTACAAACATATGTACGCCAGCCATGAAGTTGGTGTGGGTCTACACATATTTCCATGGTCATTTCCTTTTTGACACATCTGAAATTTTCCGTGAAAAAGGACATTTGCCATGTTTTTGTGCATGAGTACCCTTTGTACATGAGGCCAAAGGTCCACGGGGAGTGGCAGCAGCTAAAGTCCCTCATCAAGACCACCTCCATACATACAGTAAGTCTTACCTTGGGCTCTGGCAGACACTTCTCACAAATGAGCCATATTGTTCACACTTCAAGATATGAGGCCAGTATTTGAACATTCTTGATAATTTAAAGAGGTTTTGAATATTTCTTCAAATTTTATGTCTGTAAATTTCTGCATTACATTTGACATTTACATTCATGTGTTTATGTTAGGCCAAGCTGACTTATTCTGCAAATTCCATGGAAGTGTATGGATTACAAAGTTTTTCCAAAACCTTGAAATTACTTGATTTACAATTTCTTAATATTTCATAAGTCTTTAAATAATTAAACTGCACTACTTTGCAGTGTGGGCCTGGTCACACTGGCATCCACCACTTTGTCAGCAGAGATACTGGGAGATAAATTGATTGCCTGATTAGGCATTTGCCTAACCTCCTAAAACCCAGCAATTCATCTTTGTCCTCTGTAGGGGGCATTGTATTTTATCCCATATCCCGCACACTAAACACACCACTCAGTTAAGTCCTGCTGTTCCTTAGAATAGATGAGGGAAGCTTTAAAATGATATCACATGTTGGTGGGTGTGGCTTTTCCAACTTCTCTGTCCCACTTTCAAATACAGCCTACATTTGTGCATGTAAACACCAAATGCCCTACCGGTTTTCTACCAGAGTACTTGCTTTCTATGGGTACTGCACTCGTACAAAGAAATCAAGGCAACTGTGTTCACAAAACTGTCAGGAATGACCAGAGGGTCATTCCTATTCTGTATTTATTTCTTTTTCATTGTGTATTGTGTTTTTTGGGGTTCATGCTGTATTTTCTGTATTTATCAGAGTCTGCTGGTTCTATGATTCTTTTCCAATGTTATTTAGTATTAGTCATGGTCTGAGGTTAGTCTGTTTATATTATGATTATCATGGTCCTGTTGTCATTTTGTTTATCATATTCGTGTTTATCTTGGGTTGTATTGTGTGAATGTGTGTGTGAATGGGTGGATAGCAGGATCTGTAAAGCGCTTTGGTCATCAAGAGATGAGAATAAAAGCGTTATATAAGTGAATGCCATTTACCATTTGTATTGTATGATGTCTCCATTTGTTGGTGTTAACCCCGCCCTCTCTTGTCAGCTGGTTGTAATTATTGATTTCTTCACCTGTTCCCTCTTTTCATGATTATGTTGTGCACTTTTTAATGGACACAGCTCCTCTGTTTGGTGCTGCATCACTAGTCGTCTTTGGCGTCTCACATACACTTCAGTTCTGCCTGCCTTTCGTAGAGTGAAGAGCTGTAAGTTTGGCTGCCCGTTTGCCTCAGTTAGTTTTGTTTTTGGCTTCTTTGCCTAATTGTTAATAAATAATGTCTACTGCTCGCTATGCGCTGGAGTCCTGTTCTCTGCCCCGTTGGGCGACTCATGACAGGATGACACAGCCAGTTTTGGATTCCACTAGCAAGCTTAGCAAGAGGAGGAGGAAATCGAGCCGCGACAAGCAACGGAGGGTGGCCGAGGTGGAGGACCTTGCGGCCAGCACTCGAAGAAGCTTTTCCCCGGAAGATGCTTGGAATTGCTGTGGGGGAGTAATGAACTATCTGGCAACTAGACTGAGTTTGTACTCTCATCCTCGGATTCAAACACTGGCGCTTCCTCCACCACCTCCATTACCATTACCAACAGACTCCTCACCAGAGCCAGCTTCCCGGCCTCCTGTTCTCTCTCCGGTGGAGCAGAGGGAGCTTCTCGGCTGCAAGTTGGCATTCAGGAGCCTGAGTGGAGAGAAGATTTGAGGAGACGCCACTCCTCTCGTCGCTCTGCCTCTTCACCCACAGCTCCCAGCCAGATGATCTCCAGGGCCACCAAGATGGAGACATATGGACTATCAGCAGCAGCAGAGGGGGAACCCAGGCCTATCAGTAAATGATAGGCCTGGTGGGAGGGGCCGGCAGCGGCCATCTGCCACTGCTGAGCTCTCACCACCCACCTCTGTCATTCATTCTGCTGCCTGTTCCATCCCTCAATCCTTACCTGCATCCCCTGTGTCTTGTGTTTTTTTCTGAGAGGTTGGCCATCCTTGATGGAAACCAGATTGTTTGAGAATGTTGTCAGGCTGTGATCAGTGGTGTAGCCAGGAATTTGTGAAGGGGGGGCTTGACCCCAACCACCACCACCATTCTTAACACCCGGGGCGTTTGCCCCCTGTCAACTACAGATTTCTTAACATTTTCAATGCAAACTACTGAAAACCTGCTCTTTATTTACATTTTTATTTTCTTTTATCTCCCTTTTTCTTCCTTTTTTGGGGGGAGGGGCTTCAGCCCCCTCTGCCCTCGCCCTGGCAACACACCTGGTTCTAGCCCAGGAGGAGCTAATGCTGAAGTACAAGCCGTTGCTCCTTCCATGTGTTCCAGCTGGATCGGATCCTGCTGGCTTTGCATGTTCCAGCTTCAGAACCTGCTCCACGGCACCACCTAGCTCCTGAACCTACTTCACGGTGCCACCCAACTCCACCATCTACTCTGGCTACTTTTCTACCTGCCCCTACGGCTCCTGGGGTGCACATTACAGCTTCAGCTGCTCCTGAGGTGCACATTACAGCTACAGCCATTTGTGAGGTGCACATTATGGCGCCGGCTGTCCCTGAGGTGCACATAATGGCTTCAGCTGTCCCTGAGGCACACGATGCAGCTCCAGCTGTTCCCACAGTAGGCACTTCAATTCCTATTTTGCTGGAGGAGCATGATCCTGTTCAGCCCAAGGTCCACGCCCCAGCACCTGTGGCTCATCTTGAGGGGGTCACCCTTGCAGCAGAGGACCAGGAGCTCAGCCAAGTTCTTTTCTTCACTTTCTTAACATCAGTATAAGTTAAGTCTTGCCTAGCTCTTGATGTGTTTGGTGACGCCTCACCCTGCCTTTCTCCTCTGTCTGAGGTGGCCGTGGCAAGGAGGGGGTGGCAGGAGGCCCATGTTTCAGTCATCGTTCCTGAGGTCAGGGGACCTTCAGCCATTGTTCCTGAGGTCAGGAGACCTTCAGTCATTGCTCCAAAAGTCAGGAGACTTTCAATCTCCACTCCAGAGGTTGGCGTGCCTCCACCTGCCGATTTGGAGATCACTGCGCACCTGTTGGCTGTTCCTGTGGACTGTCCATTTCGGCCAGCTGTTAGGAACCTGACAGCTCTCCTGCCATCTGGCTATGATTTACTGTTTCCTGTATTTGCATCCACTGAGCCAGAAATTTCTACTGTTGTGTGTCCTGCACCAAATATTTCTGCATCTGGGTGTTCTGAGTCAGAAATTTCTGCTGTAATGTATTGTGAACCAGAAATTTCTGCTGTAATGTATCCTGAATCTGAGATCTCTGCATTGATGTGTGTTGAGTCAGAAAATACCGCCGTTAAGTGTCCTGAATCCGACATTTCTGTAGAGATAAGCCCAGATTCTTAAAATTCTGCAATATCATGTCCTGAATCTAAAAATTTTGAAATTTCCCCTGAATCTTAAAATTCTGAAATTTCCCCATTTGTATGTTCTGGTCCTGAGGTTAAGGTTGCCATGTTTTCACCTCCCGAGGTCTATGTTCCTAAGTTTCCACCTCCTGAGGTCTATGTTCCCATGATCTCACCTCCAGAGGTCTATTTTCCCAAGTTATCACCTCTAGAGGGTAAAATGTCTATGTTGTCTCCGCCAGAGGGTGGAATGTCTGTGTTGTCTCTTCTGGAGGGTAAAATGTCTATGTTGTCTCCTCTAGTGGGAGAGACGCCCATGTTATCACCTCTGGAGGATAAAATGTCTGTGTTTTCACCTCCACGGGCCAAGGTAGCCATGTTGTCTTCTCCCCGGTTGGAGATGTCTGTATTGTCCTCTCCCAAGGTTGTGATGTCCGTGTTTTCACCTTCAGGGATAAAGTGTCCCTGCTGTCACCCCCAGAGGGTAAGGTGTCCATGATTTCATCTCCCATCTCCAAAGGATAAAATGCCCCTGTTACCATCTTCTGAGTTTTTGAGTTCCTTGTTGTCATCTCTGAAGGTTAAGGTTTCTATGTTTTTCTGTGACCTGGAGAGTTCTGTGTTATCTTTCGACCAAGAAAACTCTGTTTTGAAATTTTTGTTATCCTCTGGTCCAAGAAGATCCTGTGTTGTTTTCTGAGCTAGGGGCTTGTGTGTTTTCTCTCATCTGGTGGTTCAGGGATTTTGGGAGGCCACCCGATGCATTATGTTCACCCCTCAGGTGCCACCCGACACAATTTTTGTTTTGGAGCCATGGTCTTTGGTTATGCCCCATGATTTGTATTCCTGGTTTTTGGCTGTAAGGATGGGGGGGGGGGGGGGGGGGATTTTGTCCAAGAGTCAAAGACCACTCATGGAGAGCTTAGCAGGTACTGCAGTTTCAATGAAAACAATAAGTAATGTACTAAACCAGCATGGGCTCAATGCCCACTCACCTCGCAAGACTCCATTGCTGAAGAAAAAGCATGTTGAAGTTTGTTTAAAGTTTGCATCCATGGTGCGATAACTTCTAATATATCTAAAATTTACCAGATTATATTTTACAGTTTTTAGCAGTGTTTTGATGTGTGATTTCAAATTAAGATTTGTGCCAAGCAATACACCAAGATATTTGAACATGCTGACAAATTCATTTTTTTTTTCCTTTTTAATGAAGATGTCAGCACTGGCAGACTGTTTACCTTTGAGAAGAACATACCCTTTGTTTTGCTAATGTTCAATACAATTCAATTGTATTTATATAGTGCTAAATCACAACACAGGTCATCTCAAGGCACTTTACAAAAGGATGGGTTTAAGGCACACTCTAAAATTTATAGAACCCAGCAGAGACCCCTAAGAGCAAGCACTGTGGTGACACAGGAGAGGAAAAACTTCCCTTTAACGGGCAGAAACCTCAAGCGGAACCATAGCTCATAGAGGACAGCCATCCGCCTTGTGAAGGCCTGTGAAGGCCTCTTCGCTAGATCGTTGAGTATTGCTGCCATCGGCTTAAGCTAAGTTCAATGGTGTATAATTTTACCTGTTGTCCTCTTCTCCTCTCAAGGTTGCTGCCATCTCAGCTGTGTGTTACTCCTGGGCTGCGCACGCTCACCTGAATATCTTTTTCACCTGGACAACTCCTACTCCACCCGGTCTACCAACTGCCCCCCTCCATCTTGCCAACTTTCCCCTCACCTGTTCATTCTGCCGGTTCCACTCCCACCAGCTCCTTCACCATTACACACTGGGTCCCACAGCCGGACCCTCTGCTTGAGTAGTAATTCTCCCCTCCTATCTTCCTCTTCTTCTTTCTCCTCAGTTAAAATCATTATTAATTGTTTCTCCTCTCCCTCTCATCCACAGGCTGTGGGCTCCTCCAGCGTGCTCATTTGTTTTTTGTTGTGGTTTAATAAACTGTGTTTTACGTTAACGCCTGTGTCTGTTTGATCTTCTGGTGTTGTTCACTCTGTGTTTGAATCTCTGGCTAATAAATCATGACAGACCTGTCAGTATCAAGCCAGGTTAAGCTCCACATGCAGGTGTAGGCCTGGCAGCGGCAACATTTTTAACTATAGGCTGTCATGTCCGCTGCGTAATTTTGCAGCGAACATAGAAACTGGAAATGAGCCCAAAATGCAGTGTAAGTAACATGTTTATTTACAGTGGGAAAATGTACAAAATGTCCAAATAACAGTCATAGTGAAAATGGGTGAGACAACCAGCTACAAACTTTGTTGGCTCAGAGGGAATGCCTAACGTGCTCCAAGCAGACAGGAGCGGAGAGAAAAGGCACAAAAGGAGACTTACAATTGTGTTGGAGCGGAAAGGCTCTGAAATACAACATGATGAAGTCCAAGGGAAGGGAGCCAATACTCAGTGAGCCAGGATGTCCAATGTAGACTTAAAGCTGCCACATCGACTGGTCACACTGCTTTGCTATTAATACACAAAACCCTAACGAAGGCAAGTGGACACAGCCATGTGGCAAGCAGGTGCAGGACTGATTGAAACAGTGTGTGTGAGTGTGTGAGAGTTTGTGCATGTGTGCATGTGGTGATAAGATACCTCCGGTGAATGTCTGGTAAGAGGAGGAGACGTGGCTGTAGGACTGTCAGAGAGCAAAGCTCAATCTGAAAGCTGGAATTAATAAGCAACTAGAAAAGCACTCGGAGAGCGCAGACCTCCGCCAAGCGGCACAGTTCCCCCCATACAGTGTTTGTGTGTACGTTTTCAGATTCCCTGAGCATGAAAAGATATGACTAGCAATTGGATTCACAATGATTATTTGTTTATTTGACATGGACAGTGCAATAAACAGACAATTAATGAATGACAATCAATGTGATAGTGATAGGATTAGTGGTTCAGTAGTGTAAAACGGGGCTATAAGGGACGGCGGGTTAATAAGGGACACTTTTCTGGGAAATGTTTTAAATGTAATTCTGCTTTTTTTTATTTTGAGCAGGACGCTGAGTTGTGTTGTTATTGTCAAATATCCATGAATCCTTCATCAAATCTAGGCGGAAGCAAAATTAAAAAAGCAGAATTACATTTAGAAAAGTGTCCCATATTACCCCGCCGTCCCTTATAGCCCCGTTTTACGGTAGTAAAAGCATTGCCTCCTTGGCGGAGGTAATAAACTGAAGTGTTGGTGTGTCCATCTCCTCCACTGACGGATGCAGATTGGTTAGACAGGTTGCCGTGGATTTTATATTATATTGGGGTTGCGCTCCGCGGCAAAACAGAATTTAGAATCTTCCCCGGCAGAGAGGTCGTTTTTACGCAGCGCCTATAGCTGGGCGGGGAATTTGTGACAAATAATCGGGCGGCGGAGAGGTGGCCGTGTCAGGTTTTGCAGCGTGGCGCAAAAACAGGCACACTGGCGGGCCCAGGCCAGCAGTGTTTTCCGCGTGCTTTTGTGCCTAAAACGTTGAAGAACGCGGAGTTTGTGTTGGTCAGACACGACGACCAGCGCAATGAGCGCAGCGCCTATGGCTGGCACAGGCACGCTGGCGGGCCCAGGCCAGCAGTGTTTTCCGTGTGCTTTTGTGGCTAAAACGTTGAAGAAGGCGGAGTTTGTGTTGGTCAGACACGACACCCAGCGCCCTCCATTGCGCCTGCGCACATGTTGAAAATGGCCGTATGTCACAGTGTGGAAAAAAATGCTTTAAAAAATTCCTGTATGCAGACGGTGATGCGGATCATCCCCAAAATTTAATCAGTTCTTCCTTGTACCATTTCCAACAACGCCTGAAAGTTTCATTGAAATCCGTCCAAAAGTTTCTGAGTTATCTTGCTAACCAACAGACAAACAGACAGACAGACAAACAGACAAACACACAGACAAACACACAGACAAACCCCGGCAAAAACATTACCTCCTCCTGGCCTTTCGGCCTGGCGGAGGTAATAATCAAAATCTACAGCCACAAGTCATGGACGGGGTGAACAACCCCGAACATGACATAGGCTTTATCAAAGAGAAAGGATTTCAACTTATTCTTGAATAAAGAGAGAGAGTCTGCCTCCCGAACTGAAGTGGGAAGATGGTTGCACAGGAGTGGCGATCATGTGGCAATTTCCGGCACTTGAACAATGCCATGGAACACGAGCAATGCGGGAATATGTTTAATGAGAAAAATGTTGACGTGTTCAATATTTATTTTCACCGCTATATTACAATACCTTTTTTCACAGATGCATTGATGGTAAAGGTGAGTTAAATTTGTGTTTATTTTGAAAACAAAGCCTTATCTGGAAATTGTGGTAAATTGAAAGTCAAGAAAATATGGTGATACAATGATACAAGCCTTTATTTCCAGCTGACTTTGAGTGGGTGAGCTGAAAAGCTGCTAACAGACACACAGGCAGACACAGACACATGAAGTGATTACCGTACGCCTATGTTGCCTTTGCTCTGAGGCATAAAAATACATAAGCACAAGAATAAAATTTGGCACATGACGAAAAAACCTGGACTAACAGAAGTTTTCAATTGAATGCATGTATAGTTATACGATGTTGTGCATATCAAAATTTCCAGAAGTAAAAGCATAATTATGAATATTAAATCAAAATGGTTTGGAATGTTTCACACTTATGTAATGAATATTGAGAGTTTCTGAAATAATCTTGCAAAAATCTGTTTGTCCAAACATTAATTTATTAAAATACAGTAGCAGTTTCTGGTATAAACAGTAAACATGTAATACTCTTATTTAGCTTCCAGCCTGTTCACCACCGTGGACCTCAGACAGACAAAGAGGAAAGAAAAACAGCATAAAAATGTGATTATTGTTACAGATGAGATATATATAAAAAATACAGATGTCATGTTTCCCCTCAGCTTAATAAATTGCTTGGTTTAGTGAGTGAATCATTTTAAAGTGAGTGAATGAAGCAGGTCACACCGTAGTGTTTTATATGACTGACATTAGTATTATTAAGACAAAAAAATCAGCTGAACTTTCAAGAAAACTATTTAGAAACCAGGTTAAATTAATGTACCCAAGCAGTCCCCATATGGAAAAAAATTACACATTGGAAAAAAAAAAGTGTTGTAACATAAGCTTCAAAAATCAAATTTGCAGTTGTAGGAGCTATTGGTGTTTTAATATTGAAATCGCTGCCTAATTTAAGCACAAAACTTACTCATGGCAGGCATCTGCTGAAGTGGCCTGCTGTGGTCCGTCATGTTTTTGAGGCGAGGAATGTTGGGACTTGTAGTTTTTAGTGATGAACTGAAAACTCCAGGAAGAAAATACCTTGTCTTTCCTCTGCAAAACTAAACAGCAAAACCAGTGTGAAAACAATCGATGAATAAATGGTGTAGGTCCTGAATATGTGTTTTTTTATTTTTTTTTCAGTAACAACCGCTACTTTAAAACAGTTCAGCTAGAGATCACCTATGACAGGAAGTCATCCATGTGCTTTAAAAAAGTTGCACTGCCAACTCTAGTGGCCCAGCATAGTTATTACAATACCTTTTTTTCCTGGCTCCATTGATGGTAAAGGTGAGTTAATTTTGTGTTTATTTTGAAATTAAAGCCATATCTCGAAAATATGTCAAATGAAAAGCGGAGAAAATACTGCTATATAATGTTAAAAGCTTTTAGTTGCTCTTAATTGTGACTGGGCGGGCTGAAAAACTGGTAACTCACAGATAGATACAACCGACCACGCACACACGCACACACACAGACACACACATTGACTGATTACCGTATGCCTCCATTTTCACTGAGACATGATGATATGTCTAGGCCTTGAATCATTATTCGATTTGATTCAGTGGATTCTGTCTATTTCATACCAAGCATAGGATTTAATATCAAGCAAAAGGTTTAATATCCAACATGTTGTTCAGTAAAGTTTTCAAGCAACCTTCTAGGTGCAGACCCTGAGCACCTTCTCTTACACTAGAGAGTCTAATATTCTGGCGTATGGAAAAGCCCTTCAGCACCGTTAATTTTTCACCAAGTCCTTTGTAATCGGGATTGCTTTGGCCTCCTCATCTTCCAGGCGAGAGATTCTTGCTTCATCTTCTGTGGTCCTGCCACTGAGATTATTGATGGTCACAGTCAAAGATTCTATGCCATTTTTCACCTCATTCGGATCCCGAGGCATAAACTCTGGACCCCGTCCATGCCTTATGTTCTTTGTTGGACTCATTATTGTCAGTATTATTATTTTCATTATTGGTATTTTCACTCTCACCTCAGTTTCATCATCACTGTTATTATACCATCTTCTCAGCTACATTTGTATGTTATACTGTATGTTTTCCCCACTTCATCATCGTTTCTGAATTGGCTTTTATTTTGACAGTGTCGTTTGTTTATTTCCTTACTCGCATAGCTCTTCCTTGTTTATTAATTATTGCTCACGGCTGTCCCTCATCAGGTAATTATGTTCTTTGTGGAGAGACTTGAATAACGAAACCGAATTGTCTTTCATTCCAGTTTATTCAAGAAATCATTCCACTGTCTGCTCTTATTCTTGAGCAGCGAACAAAGAGAGTGAACACACCAAAGTTCTCTCATTTAAACATTCTGACATCAAACCATTTCCCTGGCGGGAGAAATCACACATCTCTCTCAAAATCTCTTTATTCACATTCATTAGCCTTTTATTTACATAACTCCCCCTTCTCTCTTCCCGAGCCTCAGTGGTCAGGAAGTCTTCTGTCCCCTGTCCTCCGCAGGGGGTCCAGGCTCTGTGGCTCCGCACCGCAGGGGGCTGGCTCTCCTTCATCGTGGTTAAATCACATATGCAGTGTCCAACATATACATGTCTCACAACACAGCCATATAACCCCCCCCCCAAACGATGAAGAACAGACTAATTCCTAAAATTAAATAGCACCTTACTCACTACTGAATAATCAACACCAACATTCAGTCTGTGCGCCGCTTGGGCTTCAGCCGTCTGCCGAATCTGCTGTGCGTTGGCCCCCGCCTTGCCTGCGGTGCGTTTCTGCTTCGGCGCTGTTGACTGAGGGAGAGAGTGGTTAATTGCCTTCTGCGGGGGCCTGCCTCGTCGAGGCGCCACCGCGACCGGTACAGACACGTCCTTCATGACAAAAGCAGGTTTTAGTCTGTCAATACTGACTGTCTCTTTTCTGTCTCCAAAATCCAGCACAAATTGCTTATCACCTGCCTCCAGCACTCGAAATGGCCCTTCGTAAGGCGGTTTGAGCGTTGCTTTTAGGGCTTCGCGCCTGACAAAAACGAAATCGGCATTTTTCAAAGCCTTGGGGACGAAAACTCGTGGAAAAGCGTGATGAACCGGACCCGGGAGCGTGTCTGCCCCCGTGCCGACTAACGGTCCCAGAGCCGAGAGAGGTGGGGGCTCTGGGGGCTCTGGTAAAAACTCGCCCGGCAGCCTCAGAGTTTGTGCGAATACCAGCTCCGCTGGGGAGGCGTCTAAGTCCTCTTTAGGCGCAGAACGCAACCCTAATAAAACCCATGGAAGTTTATTCACCCAATCTGCATCCGTGAGCGACGCTCTGAGTGCTGCCTTCAAAGACCTATGAAAACGCTCGCATAAACCATTGGCCTGAGGGTGGTAAGCCGTAGTGCGGTGAATTTTGGCTCCTAAGCCGTTGGCCATCGCTGACCACAGCTCAGAGATGAATTGCGGTCCTCTATCGGACGTAATGTCCGACGGAACCCCGAAACGTGCCACCCAAGCCGTTAAAAAAACGCGAGCCACCTCCGCGGCCGTGGTCGTCGCAAGTGGGACCACTTCCGGCCAACGTGTGGTGCGGTCCACCATTGTCAAAAGATACGTGAACCCCTGTGATGCCGGTAGGGGGCCCACAAGGTCGACGTGCACATGGTCGAACCTTCTGGCCGGAATGCGGAACGGTTCTAACGGGGCTCTTGTGTGCCTGTGAATTTTGGCCCGTTGACAGGAAATGCAGGTTTTTGCCCATTCCTTCACGTGCTTGCGCAGGCACGGCCAAACAAACTTTTCCGCCACTAGTTTCACCGACGCGCGCACCCCCGGGTGCACCAGTGAGTGGACCGAGTCAAAAACACGGCGGCGCCACGTGGCCGGAACCACCGGACGCGGGCGCCCCGTCGACACGTCGCAGATCAGGGGGGCATACCGGTTTGTAAACACTTGCTCTCCAGCCTCAACCCTGTTGGTCCAGACTGGAGCGCGCGCACGTCTGCGTCCGCCCCCTGGTCCGCTGCCATGGCTGCGTAATCTATACCCACGTGCACCGGGGCTGCGCGCGCCACCGTGCCGCTCTCCTGCGGCGCGGTCACGGTGGCCCGTTCTGCCTCTGCGCGTGTTGGGGTCGTGAACGCGCGTGAGAGACAATCCGCTACTACATTGAATTTGCCCGCAACGTGCCTAATGTCAGTGGTAAATTCCGAGATTGCGGCCAGCTGCCTCTGCTGCCTGCCGGACCACGGGTCTGAAATTTTGGCCATGGCGTATGTGAGCGGCTTGCGGTCCACATAAGCGGTGAAGCACCGTCCTTCCAGCCAGAACTGGAAATGACGAATAGCCAAATGCAGCGCCAACAGTTCTCTGTCAAACGCGCTGTATTTTCGTTCAGCCGCGCTTAAAGATTTGCTAAAGAAAGCCAAAGGCTGCCAAACTCCGGCTACCTGTTGCTCAATAACGGCCCCTATGGCTAAATCTGAAGCGTCTGTCGTCAGCGCGATACGTGCTGCAGGGTCTGGGTGGGCCAGGAGCGCAGCGTCAGCCAAGGCTTTTTTAACCTCTGTGAACGCGCGCTCCCGCTCCGGGGACCATTCGACCGCCTGGGTCGGTTTTTGTTTTTTGAGCGCGGCATATAACGGTTGCATGATTTGAGCTGCGTGGGGCAGGAATCGGTTATAAAAATTCACCATCCCCAAGAATTCCTGTAGTGATTTGACCGTTTGTGGACGGGGAAAATCCGCTACCGCGCGTACTTTATCTGGTAACGGAACCGCTCCCTCCGGGGAGATGCGGTGACCCAAAAAATTGATCCGCTCGACGCCGAACTGGCACTTAGCTGGGTTAACTATTAAGCCGTGCTCTCCCAGCCTCCTAAAAACTGCTGTGAGGTGCGTTTCGTGTTCGTCCTCTGAAGTACTCGCGACCAAAATGTCGTCGAGGTACACAAACACGAAAGGGAGATCGCGTAACACGGCATCCATCATCCGCTGAAATGTTTGCGCCGCCCCTTTGAGACCAAACGGCATGCGTAAAAATTCGAAAAGTCCGAACGGGGTTATTACCGCTGTTTTAGGAATGTCCTCCGGTTGGACCGGGACTTGGTGATAGCCGCGAACTAGATCAATCTTTGAAAAAATGCGCGCCCCCGTCAGGTGCACCGAAAAATCCTGAATGTGCGGGATGGGATAACGATCGTGCGCCGTAGCGTTGTTTAGCCTGCGGTAATCCCCGCACGGTCTCCAGGAGTCATCGGCTTTCGGTACCATGTGCAGCGGCGAAGCCCACGGGCTCTTCGACCTACGAACGATGCCCAGCCTCTCCAGGCTGGCGAACTCCTCGCGCGCAATGGCGAGCTTAACTGCATCCAAGCGCCGAGCTTTTGCAAACACGGGAGGACCAGAAGTGGGGATAAAGTGTTTCACCCCGTGCTTCGCGACCGTCGCTGAAAAAGTGGGCACAGTGAGCGCTGGAAATTGGGTGAGGAGTGTGTGAAACTTACCACCTGCTGTAGCGACGTGGGTCTGTACTGGTGGCGGGGACACTCGAGCTGAACAGGGGAGAGAGTAAAAAGAGAGTGCATTTACCAGCCGTCTATTAGCAAGATCAACTAACAGATTGTGTGAACACAAAAAATCCGCGCCCAACATGTTGAAACTCACCGCCGCTATCACAAAAGTCCATTCATATGTGCGGCCATGTAAGCATAAAGGCAAGGTCCTTCTCCCGTAGGTGTTGATGTTCGAGCCATTTGCCGCTGTAGCTCCGTTACCGTGGGGTCCAGCCACCCGGTCCGCGTATGTTGGGGTGATGAAGCTCACTTGTGCTCCGGTGTCGATGAGGAACACTCGTCCGGAGCGCGCATCCGTGATGTAGAGCAGCTTGTTGCGTTCTCCGAGGGTCGAAGCTGCTAGCGACCCCCGGTCTTGCCGTTTCCCGAACTCCTGAAGATGCAGGGCGGCACACACCTGCGTGCCTTCTCTGCGAACCTCCGGTGGTAAAAGCAGAGATCTTCTCCTCCGCTGTGTCGTGCCCGCGCTTCTGCTGCCGGGCTATTGGCTCCCCCTCGTCGCGGCCGTGTTGCCGCCGTCGTCGGCCAGTCTGGTTCTGCCGCCTCTGGCTCCCCGCTGTCTCGGGTCGCTGCTGTGGTTGCTTGCCCGCCGCAGGCGTCCAGGATCCCATCTGCCTCCTGGGCCAGCTCCCGGAACTCCTCCAGGGTGTGACACTTTTTGCCGGCCAGCGTGCTTCTCGCATGCGCCGGGAGGTTGGAGAGGAAAATGAACTGAAAAATGAAATCATCGTTGTCCAAACCTCTCAGCTGTATCATCTCCTCCATCAGGGCGCTCGGCCTGTGTCCACCTTGGTCTAGCAAAGACAGGATCCTCCTCGCCCTCACTTCAGCCGAGGGGGTGAAAAACTTGATGAGGGTGGATTTCAGCTTGCCGTACCTGTCGGTCGCGGGTGGCTGCTCCACCAAGCTTTGCACGCACCGAGCTGTGCTGTTGTCCAGTTTAGCGATGACATGGTGGAACTTAGTGTCATCCACCGTTACTCCTGCGAGCGCGAACTGCGACTCTGCTTGCAGAAACCACGACCGTGGGTTATCCTGCCAGAAATCAGGCAGCTTAACGGCCACTGCGCTCGCCAGCTCTGAGCGCTGTGAGTCCGGGACCCTGAGAATTTCTTCGTTCATTCTCAACGTCGTCAGTCACCAATGTGGAGAGACTAGAATAACGAAACCGAATTGTCTTTCATTCCAGTTTATTCAAGAAATCATTCCACTGTCTGCTCTTATTCTTGAGCAGCGAACAAAGAGAGTGAACACACCAAAGTTCTCTCATTTAAACATTCTGACATCAAACCATTTCCCTCGCGGGGGAAATCACACATCTCTCTCAAAATCTCTTTATTCACATTCATTAGCCTTTTATTTACATAACTCCCCCTTCTCTCTTCCCGAGCCTCAGTGGTCAGGAAGTCTTCTGTCCCCTGTCCTCCGCAGGGGGTCCAGGCTCTGTGGCTCCGCACCGCAGGGGGCTGGCTCTCCTTCATCGTGGTTAAATCACATATGCAGTGTCCAACATATACATGTCTCACAACACAGCCATATTCTTCCCTATTTAATGATGCCTCTCCCTTATCTCTTTGTTGGGTTCTCATCGTAATGGTTGTGACAGCATGTTATTCCTCATCACTGTTTGGGTTTCCTCCCCCAGCGTTTGTACTTCTGCCGTTGTGGCTTATTTTGTGTTCAGCTCTCATGCTGCATTGTTTTTTCAATAAATTTTGGTTCAATGTTGTCCTGTGAGTGGATCTGTCTTTAAGCTCCGATGTATGGTCAATACAATTATGACAGTCTTGTTATTATTATTATTATTATTATTATGTAGTCCTATAATGTAGTCATATTGTTTTTGCTGTCATTTCTCTGTCTGTTTATAATAATAATAATAATAATAATAATAATAATAATAATAATAATAATAATAATAATAATAAGGGATTGCATTTATATACCGCCTTTCATTCAAATTTTCTTGTGATGATCTCAAAATGCATACCTCCGCCAAGGCTTATATCTTTCACAGTGTGTGCCACAGTGTATGGTTAGCAACAATACTCTAAAACTAATGGACAGACTTTGATGCAGTTTTTACCAGTAGTGGCTCTGGGCTTACACATAAACCCATTACATTTTGGAGGTGGTCCATGAGGGACGGAAGGAGTCTTGGCAGAGGTCTACGCTCTCTGAGTGCTTTCTAGTTATCTGATGTTTCTTACCTGCCTTGATTAGCTACCTGTGTCTCGTTATCTCCACCTTTAAAAGGAAGAGCTGACTCTGACTCTCCACGAGAATGTCAGACTTCATTGGCCAGCTGAGCAGTATGGCCCTGCTCTCATGTGTACAGCCTCTGTGCCTCATGCCCTCACTCTCACCTTTCTTTGCTTGACCTCTCTGTAAGCAAGAAATATTCTCAACTCATAATCTCCCCTTCTTCTACTCAGTATATCTGGTCTGGCAGATTGCACCTGACTGGCAGACTGGTTCTCATCTGGTGGACCGACAACCCAGAAAACCACCATTACTACCCGTAAGTGCTTGTGCAAAATCCCTTCAACAAGTCCTAGTACCAAAGCACCCTTTCCCCCTTCATCACAGGAGACAACAACTCCCCAGCACTACTCACCTGCAGATTGTGGCAGCCTTGTTGTCTTCTCCACTGTTCGCTACCAGAACAATTGCCTGCAGCCTGCTCACCACCTCCTCTCCTCTCCTCTCTCTCTGCAGGGCTTCCCAGGCCTTCAGTCAAACTAGCACTTCCAACTTGTTACAACTTACCTTTCTGTGTCCAGTCTGTGTCTGCATTTGGGTCTGTACCTGTAGAAAACACTTGTAGCACCCTAGCTGTTTAATGTATTCAGTGTGCTTAATGCATTTTTGCTTACAATGTTGTTATGCCCTGTGTACCGATTGAGGATGTGTAAATCTCCTGTGGCATCCATGCCCCTGAAACTAGGACGTGGTCTCGCTGATATTTCCCTCTGAAACTACTCTATTTCAAATTTTTAAAAAAATTACAGTTTAAAAATCTCCCACACTGTTCATTGAAGTATGGAGTAGCTTCTTCCTGATTTCAATTAGCATATTTTGAAAAAAAAAAAAAAAAGAAAATCTCAAATTCAAAAAAAAAAAAAGTGTTTCTGTGTTTTTTTTTAGGAATGACGTCAGGCCGACTTGTTGCTGGTCTACTTGTGGCAGGTCACAATTATGCATCGATGCTGCTGACGCAGAAGAACCATGCAGAAAAGCTATTATTGGAGCAGCAAGAAATTCAGCCAGTCGCATCTTCAGTGAAGGCAAACATGTGAGCGTGTTTTGGCTTTTAAAACATTCTGGGAAAGAAGGCACTAGACATGATTCATGTAAGGACTACCGCCCATACAGCATGGTTCATAAGGAAGGCTTCAGATCCATAATGCAGACATTTGAGGTGAAGTATGCCATACCATGGCAGCTATTTTTCTCTGACAAAGTTATACCTCAGCTTAACTGAGAAGCAAAGGAAAAGTGGAGGAAGCATAAGCCAAAGCCCCCAGAGTAGCTCTTACCTGTGATGCCTGGACTTGCAGGGCTACACAGTTTGGTCACATCCACTGCTCACTCCATCAAAGACTCCTGGCAGCTCCAGTCTTGTGTGCTCCAAACACAGGTGATGAATGAAAGCAACACAGCCACACACGGACGTGAGTAAAATTTATTTTATTTCACATATATACAAGTTTTCAAGAACTGAAAAGCATCTACTAACCTAAGCCTACTTATTTAATTTAACAGTATTTTATTGCACTCAGATGATGTACATTTTTAAATTCAGACAGTTGTGAATCAAATCTTTTTGAATTGAAGAAAAAAAAATGATTTTGAATTGAACTGTGACCACAAAAATCAGAATTGAATTGAATGTGCCTTCTAAAGATTCACAGCCCTAATAATAACCATCTGCGAGGTGAACTCTCCATAGGCCAATTAGACTGAGGGGCACCAAAGACAAAATTTAAAGACTGTTTAAGGGAAGCTCCCAGTGCTTTTCATATTGACCTGTGCCAGTGACGTACCCTAGCTGAAGACCATGACTCATGGACACCGTTAATTTGTCTGTCTTCTCTACAAAAAAAACCATCAACAGGAATAGTCTCAAGAGCAAAATATAGCCGCAAGCAGCGATCATTGGGTTCCAAGCTGGTGTGGACTTCCATGGTCTTGTATTGCTTAGCAACAGCATTTACAACCTATGGTCTGCTACATATTAGTTTTGAAAGCAGCGCTATGTAACTTTCTTGTTCCTTGTAGGAACACCAAAAAGGCAACAACCACAGCGACCATGATCCCAGTCCCAACAGCCAACCACGGGGCTTTTTTGTTGTTGGTGGTTAAAGTCGTGCCCTGTGACTCGCTGCTGGAACCAAGGCCACAGACCGAGGCCACATCTACTCTCTGCTCGGTAATGACGCCAGGAAAAGAGCTGTTGAAGGCAATGTGGGCCCACTCAGCGTATGGATGAAGTGACACTCACTCGGTCAAACCTTGGTTTACCATCAAAATAATTTAGCAAACATTATCATGAGGTGAAAATCTAACATAGTGCTGCTTTAAAATGTACAGAATAGCCATGCTATTCCACTGACAAGACAAAATGGCTGATACACATTTCATAAATATGATTTTTTTTAACACTATCAGAATTGTGTGAAATTTTGGTGGTTAGCTGAAGAATACTGTTGTGATTGTGACTCAAAGTTTTATCAAATTTTAATCCATATGTCTGAAGTTAAACCCAAAACTACATGCCAAAGAGAAACTGTATAAAGTGGCCTAGAAAATCAAAACGGATTGACATTTTTGGATAATTTTACCAACTTTTCATTATCAATATCTTTAGATAATCTCTGCTTAATTTCAAGCAATTTGGATGAATAGCCTAGGAGGAGTTCATTTTGAGCTCACTTGCACATTTTTGAAAATGTGATGAAGAAAACTTCATTTTCAGTTTGCCACCATCAACAAAAAGTTGCAGAAGGTTTCAGTGAATAAACTGATGAAAGAATTTTTAGTCTAGGCCCAGCTGTTCTCAAGATATTTGCAAAAATATAAAACTATTTATTATAGCACCACCTATGTATGCAGTGCCTTGATTTTTTTTTTTGTCTCTGAGTAGTGGGGAGAGTTTCTGATCAGACTGTGAAATTTGAAATTTCAAGTTTCCATGTATTGCTGTTTTTGCTCCCCATGAACTTTTAGCAGAGAAAAATAATAATAATAATAATAATAATAATAATAATAATAATAATAATAATAAGAAGAAGAAGAAGAAGAAGAAGAAGAAGAAGAAGAAGAAGAAGAAGAAGAAATAGAAATAGAAATAGAAATATAGGCTTCTTGTGGCACAGCTGCTTGGAACTCTATGCAAGAAGAAGAAACTCAAAGCTTTAACTCCAAATTTAAACCAACCCTTCCTCTGTCACCCTGTTGCCACCACAGGAACCTCCCCATAAGAACTAATTTTCAAACAACTTCCTGCTCTTGGGTAGGTTCTTCAGCATGAGCACTGACTTGTCACAGTCACAACATTCAAAAAAACAGAAGCAAATAGGAAGTAACAACAACTCAACAGAAAAAGAGTCTGCTGCTGTGATTACTGTCAGGAAGATTCATATCTCAGATCAGCTGCACAGCTTATTCAAGCTATGCAGCCGTGCAGCACAAACAATGGCATGGCAGAAGCAACGCAGGTGAGGGGGCAAAGCCCTGCACCAGGGGTCCACATTCTCCATAGCAGGGCTGTGGAACAACATTACCAGTAGCTAGAGAGAGTCCCTGCTGGTGCTTCTCATGTGACAATGCTGTAAAATGGATCCACTTTCCTCCATGACAATTAAGCAGCCACGGTGGCAAGTTTGTCCCATGCCTTCCACCCTAGAGGAATTTTGTGTATAAGCAGCCACAAGCATGCTGGCACTAGGTGGAGGACTACCCCTGTGTTCTCAAAGCCAGACTGTGAATAACATTATACAACACCTCATGCTTAATTGGTCTAACCTAACAAAGTTCAAGCATTCATCAAGATCCATCAACAAGTAATTTCAGAATTGAAGAGAAGAAAGCAGTCCTTAGATTTATTTGGATAAGGAAGTGGAGGAGAGTCAACAAAGAGAGAGTAGTTATGTTAGACGGAGCAGCTCCAGAGATCTTCTTCTTTTTCCCTCTTCCAGGCCCATTAGCTAATCAGAGCTGAAGTCATAATTACAAGTGATAATGTGCTGCCAATGGCGACTATACCTGAGCCCAGAAAAGAGCAGAAGGATGGAGCAGTTGCTGGAACTGTAACACACTCTGACAGAAGACGAGAAGGAGACAAGGGGAAGAATACAGATTTGACAGTGTCTCATTACAATTTGAATAAGGTGGCACATCACCGTCCAGCCTCCTCACCAAGCACAAAAGTCATGCTTGATAATGAAGCCCTGGAGAGATGGAGGCCAAGGTTTCTGAACACCTGTACAAAAAGAGATGGATTTCTAAGAGTGAGTACAAGGTTAGTCTTGTCAGAGCCTACAAGGTTTTGTCCTTCATTTGACAGCAATAGAAAAGACACTTTAAGTCACAAAAAAATCCAAATCTTGATGGAAATATGACTTCAGGTAGAAATCTTGTCTTCTTTTCTTGTGTGTGTGTGTGTGTGTGTGTGTGTGTGTGTGTGTGTTTTTGGTATTTGTGTATTGTGAGGACAGTGACGGTGTCCTCATAATTCAGACAATGCAGATACAGTTCTCTAGGTCTGAAAAGCTCAAACTGAGAAACTCTGCTAATGGAATAGAATAGACTAGCCCTTTATTGTCATTGTTACATGAACAGCAAAATTCAGTTTAGCAGCTCTGTTCTGTTTAGCAACAGATTGTTAAGGTGAAAAATAAAAACCACATAGCAACAGTACTGTATATAAAACAACTATCACACAATGTAAGAACATTTAAAGATTAAAAACAAGGTGCATGAGTCAATGACTATTGCATTGCCCGTTAGACTGAGGGTGGATGGTTGTTCAGTTAGTAGGGGACCTGGGGGTGGGGGGTGGATACATTTAACAGTTTGTGGGTAGAAGCTCTTGTTGAAGCTGGATTCATGCTGCACCTCTGCTGTCCACGTGCGTGTAACCGGAAACCTCGTGTGATGAAATTTACGTCATCATCTCCACTCCACTAGTGTCCGCAGTACTCGACCGCGGACAACCGCGTGCAGCCCAAATTTTGTGACCGCGCCGCCTGCCCACGACCTGAACACGTTCAAAAGCGCATGCGCAAGACTGAACATCCCATTCACGAGGTGGTAATATCGGCACAGCATACCAAGACAAAGTAGACAAAGAAGACAACAAAGAAGCAGAAGACGAGAATAGCAGCAGCACCAGCATCCTCGTGGAAAAGGAGCTAAAACCAGGGAGTCAAGCAGCGCTTCTTCGTTGCTGAAAACCTTTGGGCGTCAGCGCATTGGTGCTGCCTATCGAGTGGGAGTGAAACTACAAATGATGGTTGTGCGCATGCGTCAACCGCTTGGCCTGGGTAGATGAAAAAAATGAGCATGTACAGCGCCACATGCGTGCCAGGCTCGTCCAAAGCGCACGCAGACCAGAGTGGACTAGAGGGGAAATGCAGCATGAATAAGGCTTGAATCTGTCTGTCTTTGTCCTGAAAGTCCTATATCTTCTACCAGAAGGGAGGGGGGAGAAAAGGGAGTGTCCAGAATGTGAGGGGTCTCTGATAATACAACCGGCTTTTCTCTGGAGTCTGCCAGTGTAAATGTCACTGACGAAGGATACTGCTGTCCCGATCACCTGCTCTGCTGCTCTCATCACCCGGTGCAGTTCTTGTCTGTCCTCCTTAGTACAGCAGCTGAACCACACTGACAGCAGTAGGTCAGGAGGCTCTCATTGGTGGAGCCGTAGACGTTAATGAGCAGGGGTTGTGGGCATGGCATGAGGGGTTTCCTGTGATGGCCTTGATCTCTTCTGAGACAGGAGGAACTGGAGATGTCCTCCAGAGGGCTGGCCATGATTTTTGGGCGGTGTTGACGACCGTCTCATTTACTATGGTCAACATTGACCGACAGAGGCCATCCAGTGATGACCCTCTGCACAGCCTTGCTGTTCTTGGCTGTGGAGTTGGCATACCAAACACCCAGACAGTAGGTGACTAAATGTTCAATTTTCTCATCAATTAGAGAGGTTTTTCTTTCAATTTTTTCCTGGCAAGTTTATTACTTTTTTAAACTTTTGCTATGTTTCACCTCTTTTCTCTCATATTTTCATGATTTTCTTGTACATTTGCACCTATCCTCTCACTGACAGGTGCATCTCAATAAATTAGAATATCATCAAAAGGTTGACTTATTTCAGTAATTCAATTTAAAAAACTTCTATATTATATAGATTCAGTGCACTCAGAGTGATATATTTCAAGTTTTTATTTCTTTTAATTTTGATGGTTATGGCCACAAAGCACAAAGTTACAAACTTAGAAAGTAACGTGTTACTGTAACGCCACTACTTTTGCAGTAATGTGCTGTGTAACGAAATTATTGTTTAAAAATCCAGTAATGCATTAGTTACTGAAATTTGATCAGATGTGTTACTCATTTTATTAATATGGATAGATATTTTTAGCATAAATAAATACAAACTGACCCTATGTAGCTAATGCAGCCATCAGTCAACTTGACCTGTTGCAAAGAGCCTGCTCACTGCTGCAGCCAGCAATCACAAATGGAGCTTGTTCCTGCTGGGAAAAAGATGAAGCTACTTTGTTTTTGTGGAAGTAGACAGACTATTTTTCCTTTGCCACAGTTAAGGACAAAAGCATATTGGTGGGTTGCAAGCTAAATTGTGATTGACCATGACTGCAATCTTCAGATGCCCCTAAAAACAGCAGCAAGGTCCAACAAAGCTAGTGCTATGTTATGCTAACAACAGGGTGTCATGGATCTACACTATTTGAACGGCCACGGCTGGATTTCAAGCACAGGTATGCATCTGGACAGTTTGTGACCCAGCAAGAATTAAACCAACTGATTGCCAGACACATTACAGAATGAAGATCTGTAACTGCCATTTTTAATCAGACAGCTGAGACTGTGATCCACTGAAGTTAAAACACATTTGCTTGCTACCTGGATAAAGACTATTCAAAAATGGATTTGATCTCCAAAAGGACTGGATCATGTTTCTGTCACAGCAGATATTTGGACTGTGGATAATGGACATTTTCTTTGGATCACAGCACATTAGATTAAATTCATAATATTAAAGGTAAGAAACGTTGACAGCTTCATGCATTATTGCCAGTCACTTTTCTGAAGTGACTCTCACTCTTTTTCCCTCTCTCTCACTCCACAAACCCTATTTCTCACTCCAAAATAAGGATATTACTGGCAATTTTGTATTGATTTTCTTCAGATTTTTCCTATAATAAGAACTCTCAAGGCAGGATAAAGCAGACTGAAAATGTTCTAAAAGCTCTGCCTGAAACAGTCTGTTTTAAGGTCTGACATTACGAAGAAGTCATCTCTGTTTTAATTCAGTCCATACAGCCAATCATGTACAGTAGACTGATTTGCCTCAGGGGTCCCCCCCACCAACCACGAGACAAAGGAACTTGGAGTGTCCTTCTGCTCACCAACACTCAACTCATTCTTCACAGCCATTCAAGCAATGAGGAACAAAGGCTCATTGTGTTTCTCTCCTGTTAACACCCACACAATGCCACAGGACAACTGGAGATAAGGACTCAAAGTCACATGAACTGGACCATTGACTGTCAGAACTCTAATCTTTATACATCTGGACTTCGAATATACCCTACTGAAAGGGTTGTTGTGGCATCTGATTAGCAGAGGCCTTATTTTGATTCACCTCATCTCTCATCTCCTTCAGCTGTGCCTTTGCCACTTGTGACTGCAGGGAAGCTAGCTCTTTCTTTTCCTGTTCACCGTTCTCAATCTCATTATCAATGTACTGAATAACATGAGCTGACCACATAGTGAACGGTAGGCTGGAAAGTCCAACCACTTGCTTTAACAATTTCTGTATGGTGGCGGGTAGTGAGGCCTCTACTGCTCCCCTAAAGAGCATTTCAATTGTGCCGTTAATGGCCGGGTCCTCACCTGTCCTGTCTTGCCACAGATCTCTCACCCTAAGTATGGGGCCCCCTTCTCATGGTCGTTAGGTGGGATGTCACACAGTTTGGCCGATTTCATTTGAACGAGGAACTTCTCTTGAATTATGGGCCACGGTAGATACACCACTGCTGATAATGGGGATTCGTCCCTTTCCAAGTGTGTACCTCCTAGTAGTTCCCCCTCCCGCAGCATCCCCAAGGAGGTGCAGGAAGAGAATAGCCGTCTAAAGTCTCCCAGAGCAGGTGCTATTCCAGCACAGGTCTCAAGGAAAGCTTTGATCCATGGTACACCTCCATCATGTATATTTGGCAGCTGTGATTTATCAAGGCTGTGTCTTGGAGTGAAAATGGAGTGTAGTTTGTGGTCACACGGCCTCCGACTGACGTCGCCGTGGTCAATGGCATTTGCCTCACTTGGGGGGCATGGCTCCTATCCATACATGTATGTACGTTACCATGACCAGGTGTGTGGGCTGCCATATGTGGGCTGTGTTCTGCAGAGGAGGCAGCATGATGTGATCTGATAGAGCTTGTGTCCCTGCGTGTGGGGGGGGGGGGGCTATTAATTCTCCACGTAGAGGGGGAGCTGTTGACTTAACAGCAGGTGGTTCAATAGCCTGAGGCCGTATTTCTGCCTTTGTGATGGAGGCTTCTTAGGTCAGTGGAGGGCCATTGGCGTTAACTGACATCCTCTGCAAGGTGAGCTTAATTTCCCCAAAAAAATGCTGACAGTCTGCGAGAAATTCTCCTGCTCTTTTTAACTCCTTCCCTGCTCTCCCCCTCTGAAATATACTGGCCTCACGGTGCTTACTGCTTGCCTGCTCATGCCCCCCTCTTGCTTGTCTCAAAAACATAGCCAGGTCCCCAGGTTGGGGGGGGGGGGCTGTTTTCACATAGATAGATAGATAGATAGATAGATAGATAGATAGATAGATAGTTTATTTCGAACACAAAAAATATAACAAAAAACAAGCAAATAGTAAATGCAATAAAGTTACAGTATACACTGTTCGAAAGGGAGAAGGAAGAAGTGAACACTTATTAATTCCAACTCCTCTTTTCCATCGATACACCCATGTGTATTTTATACAAATTACTACCATTAATACCCCAAGTAAACAATTTACTGTATTTTTTACAGATCAACATTAACACCTGTCCATTCTAACATACAATGAAGTCCATATATCAAAACCAGTCTCAAACGACACAGATACACACAGTGCTGTCCCACCCACCATTCCATAGTGTCCCATAATGTCCCAGAGTGAACATAATGAATCGTACATATAAATTCTACCCTTCTAACATATAACCTTTCAACAAATGGTGCTTATACCTCTTTTTAAATTGATTTCTGTTTGTACATAGTTTCAGTTCCGGCTCCAGACTGTTCCACAAATCCACCCCACAGACAGATATGCACATACTTTTCTTGGTTGTACGTATCTTGGGTTTTGTGAAGTTTAAGTCTCCTCTCAAATTATGATCATTGTCTCTTTTTTTAAATATTTTTGTATATTAGTTGGGAGTTGATTGTTAATTGCCCTGTACATTACTTGTGCTGTCTTAAATTTAACTAAATCGATGAACTTTATGACATGTGACTTCAAGAACAACGAATTGGTATGGTCTCTATATCCTGCATTGTTTATTATCCTTATAGCTCTTTTTTGTAATGTGCATATTGACTGTAGGTTGGTCTTGTAGGTGTTTCCCCAGACTTCTACACAGTAGTTAAGATAAGGTAAAAATTGTACAATAAGACCAATGATTTATAGTCCAAGATGTGTCTTGTCTGCCTATACATTTTGCTAATTTAGCCCGGATGTGACTGATGTGAGGTTTCCAGCAGATTTTACTGTCTAGCGTCACCCCCAGAAACTTATTTTCCTGTATTGTTTGTATTCTGGTATCATCTATCGTTATCATTATTTCATGATTTATTTTATAATTTCCAAACACCATAATCTTTGTTTTTTTTAGATTTAGAGATAATTTATTTTTGTTGAACCACTGCGTTAATTTTTCCATTTCAGTTGTGACCACCTCTAAAACCTGCTGCAAATTCTCACCAGTGCAAAGGATATTTGTGTCATCCGCAAACAAAATAAATTTCAGAATTTTTGATACTTGGCATATGTCATTTATATACAAGATAAAGAGTTTGGGGTCCCAAAACTGACCCCTGGGGCACACCACAAGTGATGTCCATGCAGGGTGATTTGTGCTCTCCAATTTGTACAAATTGTTGTCTGTTACTTAAATAACTTTCCACCCAACTCAGTCCTACCCCTCTTATCCCATACCTTTCCAGTTTCCTTAGTAGTATTCTGTGGTCAATGGTGTCAAAAGCTTTCTTTAAGTCTATAAATACTCCTACAGCAACCTTTTTTTTGTCTATACAACTAGTAATTTCTTCTATAAGTTCGATCAGTGCCAAAGATGTAGATTTATCTGCTCTAAAACCATACTGGCTATCTGTAAGGAGGTTGTGTTTTTCAATGAAATCATCCAGTCTCTTAGTGAATATTTTTTCAAGTATTTTGGAGAACTGTGAGAGTAAAGAGACTGGCCTGTAATTTGTGAAACAATGACTGTCTCCTGTTTTGTAAAGAGGTGTTACTTTTGCTATTTTTATTTTGTCTGGAAATGTACCAGTTTGAAATGACAGGTTACAGATGTGGGTGAGTGGCTTAACAATTCCCTCAATTAAGTTTTTCACTATTGTCAAGTCAATTTCATTCCAGACCATTGATTTTTTGTTCTTAATTTACTCACAGTCTCGATAATTTCCTTTCAGTAACTGCACCCAAAAAGATTGTGTTTGGGTTTCTGTCCTCTATTTCATTCACAGACCCACTGTGGTTTGTTTCTGGAGTCACTATTGATTTGCTAATTCAGGACCAACGTTTACAAAAAATTTATTGAAACCACTGACCACATCTTCATATTATTAATCAAACTGTCGTTTTCGATAACATATTCTGGATAATTTGCATACTTAGGACGATTACTAATAATCCCCTTGAGTACTTGCCATATTCCTCTTATGTTATTTTTGTTATCCTCTAGTATTCTGTTGTAATATTTTTTCTTACAGGTCCTCATTATAGTGGTAAGCTTATTTTTATATCTTTATATTTGATCTCAGCTTCCACTGTTCTGCATTTAATGAATTGTTTATATAATGTATTCTTCTTTTTACATGCATTTATTAACCCCTTGGTGATCAAGGAATATTTTTTTTTGTTGTTGTCTGTCACTGTATTGTTTTATAGGACAGTATTTATTGTACAATGATTGAAATATTTGTAAAAAATTTATCATATGCCTCTATTTATGTCATTTTCATCATAAACTATCTTCCAATCTTGTATTAATAATTCCTTTGTCAGTAAATACATTGATTCTTCGGTTCTTATTCTTTTATATTTAATATTTTGGTATACTTTTTCTTCCTATAATCACATTGATAGACAACAAAAATCGGCAGGTGGTCGCTGATATCATTCAATAAAAGCCCACTCCTGATATTATTTTCCATAATGTTTGTGAATATGTTATCTATTAGTGTGGCACTGTGTGACGTGATTCTGCTAGGTCCTGTAATTGTTGGATGTAAGCCCATGCTGTACATTGTGTTGATAAATTCTTCTGTCAAACTATGTTGTTTTGAGTTCATCAGATCTATATTGAAATCCCCACAGATGAACATAACTTTATGAGTTAGTTTTGCGTACATTTTTTCCATCCAGTCCTTAAATAAGTCAATGTTTGATCCTAGGTGTTCTATATACACAGCTCACTACTACATCACTACTACATCCTGCAAACATTCCTCTGTCCTGCATTTGTTTGACCATCTGGCAAATCTCTCCTTTCCTTTCTTTTGATCTGTGACTGGGACCTTTGTCAACCATCTAGCCATTGTCTGGGATAGCGCCGACCCCAGGGAGCTGGACTTACAGGCCTGCCATCGTTCCATTGTTTCTTGAGACATTTCATATAGGTATTACCCGTACCCCTTGCTGTAGCCGAGTGACGTATTGTCCGTGTGTTTAAGACCCCAACAGGAAGCTTCTACACAGATGCTAGTCGTCAGTGCACCTGTTCTGGGACTTAACGCCAGTCTATTCACACATTTTAACTCAGAGCAACAGTGGTACCGTATCTGCTTGTATTCTCGCTATCCTAGTCTAACCCCCTATTTACACAATCACTCAAGATCTGTTTTTGCTGTGTGGAATCCTCAATCAGTCACGACTGCTTGATACACACACAGGAATACAGTAAAGATATCAATTGAGTGATGAACCACTCCACAATTCATAAATAAAGAATAACAAACTCAATTTTTCTATCAGCCTCGGCTGCTTGATACATATACAGGAATACTATACAATACCAGATGTGTGAGGAATCACCCCTGCCTTGCTGCGTGGAATTGTCAGACTGGAATTCTCAATCAACCTCTGCTGCTTGACACACATAGAAATACAATATCATGACAGTGATGACACACCTCACTTTTCATATTTATCTTATATATATATATATACTGTATATATATAATATATTACACACACACTACCGTTCAAAAGTTTGGGTGTCACTTAGAAGTTTCCTTATTTTTGAAAGAAAATCAACTTTTTTTTTTCAATGAAGATAACTCTTTAAATTAATCAGAAATACACTCTATACATGCTAATGTGGTAAATGACTATTATAGCTGCAAATGTCTGGTTTTTGGCGCAATATCTACATAGGAGTATAGAGGCCCCATTTCCAGCAACTATCACTCCAGTGTTCTAATGTTACAATGTGTTTGCTCACTGAGTCAGAAGGATAATGGATGATTAGAAAACCCTTGTGCAATCAAGTAGGTCTGCAATGCTGTAATTGCTGCAAATGGAGGCTTCTTTGACGAAAGCATAGTTTGAAGGAAAAAATTATTATTACAAATACACATCATTTATTTCTAACCTAGTCCAAAGTCTTGGGGACTTATATTTTCTATTAATTTATCAACTCATGGTGGATAAAATAAGTGTAGCTTTATCATGGAAAAAACACAACATAATTGTCTGGGTTACCCCAAACTTTTGAACAGTAGTGTAGTATATTATATTATTATTAATTTTTTAATATATATTTACTTATCTGTTCCAATTTGCAATTTTCCAATTTTTCATTTAAATTATCTCACCTTTATATAGTGTCCACATAGGATTTCTGCAGTTTAATTGAGGAATACATCTCCCTATTCTTCAAGTTTTTATTCTGTTCTTGAGCCTTTTCTCTCCAAGCGGAGTGGGGCATTAGCTTTGTGCCTCACAACAAACAAACCCACATAGGCGTGGGCACTGGGAGTGACTATTATCTTGCCATGGATGACACAAACAGAAAAGCTTTCCTTTCATCCAGAAGAAATAGCTTCTAAATTATTATTAAGATTTAAGTTTCTAATTGGGCAGTAATTTTGTGAAATAGGTGGCACTTCCTATATTTTGGCCGACACGATGGAGGCACTGTGCCACAGCTTGTAAGGTGGTTAAGATATGGCTTTATCATTGCATGATGCGCAGTGAATGCAACATGGCAGCCTCTGCCACACATGCAGCTGAACCACGCAAAGATGGCGCCCAGAGCCTATTGTGTACAAACCAACCAAACTTTTTTTTTTTTTTTTTTAAGAAAATGGAGCATTGCATCATTAACTTCAGCTTTAAACATGTCAGAATAACCTTAGAACTTTAATTTAGCGCTTTATTTTAATACTGTTACCTCAAATAATCTCCTCTCAGTAATCTGTTTTACCAATCTAATTACCTCCCTCCTTTGTTCTGGCCACGCAGTCCAGAGCGCGCTATTAGTTAAATCATTCTATGTCAAAAGTTTAATAGATATTTCCAACTCCCGATATTTCTCAAACCACACATTTATCACCTAAAGACACTGAATTACACAGACATTAGCATGCTGAATATGGCCAATATGCCACAGATTTGCATGTACTCATTCTGTTATAGCTTAGCTTATATGTAGAGGATACTTTCATCGAGATCTCGTCAGGTCATCGATACAAGCGGTATCATATCATAAAGATCAGCCTTATACTGATTTTAACAAGCTATTTTTTTTTTGCCATGTACTGTATGCCCACTATTGATGTAAAAAAGTTTCTTGCATTTTTTTATTACCAGTCACTCAATAAAGGTCTTAAAAATTTCTTATGACTGCTAGATACATTACTCACTCATGGTTTTAAATTTGAGATTCTTATAACGTATTACAGTACGGTTATCTATGCTCACTATTGATGTAAAAAAGTTTCTTGCATTTTTTATTACCAGTCACTCAATAAAGGTCTTAAAAAATTCTTATGACTGTGTGATACATTACTCACTCGTGGTTTTAAATTTGGGATTCTTATAATGTATTGGAGTACCTAATTTTATGCTCATTACTGATGTAAAAAAGTTACTTGCATTTTTTATTACCAATCACTCAACAAAGGTCTTAAAAATTTCTTTTGACTGCTTGATACATTACTCACTCATGATTTTAAGTTTGAGATTCTTATAACATATTGGACTACCTTTATCTATGCTCACTATTGATGAAAAAGTTTTTTTCATTGCAAATCTTCCTTATTCATAAAAAAGCAGCTCTTTGTTCCTAGGACATTTCTTCACTCTCTCGCGTGAGACCACGTGATTCATGCTTTACATGTGACCGCAGATTTCCATCACACAGTTTAAAATTTGGAGATCGGATATACCCCTTAATCACTGTAAATTTAGTATGACCCAACGTGCAGAAATTTTGTATAAAAGGTTTTCTGCTTACCTTTTTTGTTTAGGCGCCACAGCAGTCTGCAAAAGGGTCCCTCCGATGTGGTGTGTTCAGGCTCGCCTCGGAAAAATTTCAATACGGTCTGTATTCTTATTGGCAGTGATTATTGGCCCAGTGTATGGTATCATTGATTCAAACCCAGCTGCCACCTGATCTACTAATTTATATTGAACGGGAACACCTCTGGGTACCCCTATAGCGTCAATATATGTGGGAGAGCCTGCATACAGGTCAAAAGGGTTAGTTGCACTTCTCCCAACTCTACCTCGTCTTGGGTTCGACAGTGGATCAAAGTTGGCTTGCTGCCATAGGTTGATATCTGATACCGATGCAGGAATTACTTTAACGGGTGCTATTAAGGACACTATGGTGCAGGTGCCTGACCAGTCATGGGGGAGGGAGTTTCTTAATTTGTAACCTCCGCAATACCAATAGGCATCTGAGCGGGTGTACTTTAGTTTGGTGGCATTTGGCCAAGTCGTGGCATTGATTAACTCCGTGCACCAGTCCCCCAATAAGTGTCCTACCGGGTGTCCGGTGAGGTTGTATTTTGTAATGCAGGTAGAGTGCCAAGATAATAATTCTGTAAGTGATCTCCCATTATTCTCTACACAGATTATATACATATTCTGTTTGCATTCTTATGAACAAATATGTTATGGTAAACTGATAAACAGGAATGAGGCAAAGTTATAGAGCTCTCTCTCTCTCTCTCTCTCTCTCTCTTCTCTCTCTCCCTTTTTAGTCAGGTCTTTCACATTAGATACACACCCAGACTCAACACCCATGCACACTGCTGATAGTACATTCTAGAAGGAAGTGGCGTGCGCAGCGGGTGGCTTGTTCACGCCATAGTTAGACTAGAAAAGCACTCGGAGAGCGCAGACCTCCGCCAAGCGGCACAGTTCCCCCCATAGAGTGTTTGTGTGTACGTTTTCAGATTCCCTGAGCATGAAAAGATATGAGTAGCAATTGGATTCACAATGATTATTTGTTTATTTGACATGGACAGTGCAATAAACAGACAATTAATGAATGACAATCAATGTGATAGTGATAGGATTAGTGGTTCAGTAGTGTAAAATGGGGCTATAAGGGACGGCGGGTTAATAAGGGAGACTTTTGTGGGAAATGTTTTTAAATGTAATTGTGCTTTTTTTATTTTTGAGCAGCATCGCTGAGTTGTGTTGTTATTGTCAAATATCCATGAATCCTTCATCAAATGTAGGCGGAAGCAAAATTAAAAAAGCAGAATTACATTTAGAAAAGTGTCCCATATTACCCCGCCGTCCCTTATAGCCCCGTTTTACGGTTGTAAAAGCATTGCCTCCTTGGTGGAGGTAATAAACTGAAGTGTTGGTGTGTCCATCTCCTCCACTGACGGATGCAGATTGGTTAGACAGGTTGGCGTGGGTTTTATATTATATTGTGGTTGCGCTCTGCGGCAAAACAGAATTTAGAGTCTTCCCCGGCAGAGAGGTCGTTTTTACGCAGCGCCTATAGCTGGGCGGGGAATTTGTGGCAAATAATGGGGCGGCGGACAGGTGGCCGTGTCAGGTTTTGCAGCGTGGCGCAAAAGCAGCCACGCTGGCGTGCCCAGGGCAGCAGTGTTTTCCGCGTGCTTTTGTGCCTAAAACGTTGAAGAACGCGGAGTTTGTGTTGGTCACACACGACAACCAGCGCAATGTGCGCAGCGCCTATGGCTGGCAGAGGCACGCTGGGGGTCCGAGGCCAGCAGTGTTTTCCGCATGCTTTTGTGGCTAAAACGTTGAAGAAGGCAGAGTTTGTGTTGGTCAGACACGACGCCCAGCGGCCTCCACTGCGCCTGCGCACATGTTGAAAATGGCCCTATGTCACAGTGTGGAAAAATGCTTTAAAAAAATTCCTGTATCCAGACGGTGAACCGGATCACCCCCAAAATTTAATCAGTTCTTCCTTGTACCATTTCCAACAACGCCTGAAAGTTTCATGCAAATCCGTCCAAGACTTTCTGAGTTATCTTGCTAACCAACAGACAGACAGACAAACAGACAGACAGACAGACAAACACACAAACCCTGGCAAAAACATAACCTCCTCCTGGCCTTTTCGGCCTGGCGGAGGTAATTAGCCAATCAGATAGTCGCATATAAGCCCATCCTATTGTACTGGGTTGGCCCCACCCGAGAAGATAACTGTAACCCACACCCGGAAGTCAGGATCAGTCTGATAACATTCCCAAGGAGACAGCATCAAACTGATCCAGCGCTTCTTGCTTTACATGTGACTTCTAAATAAATGTTCCATCTTTAAATTGAAGAAATCTCCGGCTTGTTCTTGGATCTTTCAATCAAAGAATCGGGTATTTTTCTAACACTACACATGTCTGCCTTTTGGAAAATATCTGTATGTTTTATGATCAAGTTATTTTAGTGAAGCTAGATGTTTAACCAAATAGAACTGCTTAATTTAGACAAAGGTGCATTAGGACTCATTACAATATTAATATGATGTGCTCACTGTCTTTAGTTCTCTCCGAGATCAGTGATTCCCACCCCCCCACACCCCTTTTCCTCTTCCACTGCTGGATAACCATAGTAATCGCCAGACCTCTGTGCAGCTGTCTCTCTGATTTGTTACAATTCCAAGCCCCTCCCTTCCAGCATGTGGGGAGGGACGTTTAAACCAGAAGACACACAGAGATCAGCCTCTTCTGCTCCTGACCCTGCAGGTGTTTACATCAATCATTTTGCCACACTATCTCTACATTTCACTTCTCTTTTAAGATTTTCTGCCCAGGCGACTGCCTGTTTTTTTCTAGTTAATGTTTTGTAGATTTTTGTAGTTCACGTTTTTCTGTAGAAGTTCCCCTTTGTTAGAGCTAGGGATTAAAACCTGAGTCGTTTTTGTCTTTTTTAGAACTTACCTAACTTAGCCACCGACCAGAGGGAAACTGCACATATCAGACCTGTATCCAGACCAGCTGCCATTATCCAGCATATAGGAGGGTTGCGATCCAGGAGCGGATCTCCCCACTCTCCCTGGTGCAAGCCTGCCTTGAGTGGCGTAGGAGTGAAGTCATATGGATTTTGCATACCAAAATCCCCCATGAGGCACAGAGGAAGACCACCTTCCATCGGCCTGAAATAACCCTCGCCCGGTTTACATATCCACAGTAGGCACTCAACTCCTTCACATCATCTGTTGTGGTGGTCAGGTTGGTTTAAATGTCCTCCATCAGAAAGCAGCTACAAGCCAGTTGGTTAGACCTGATCGTGCTTGATCTTGGATACATTCCTGATCCTGCCTATCCAGTTACTGGACACTCCGTACCCTTGCCACTCTGTCCCAAGTCACTCCATACCCAAATCGCAGCATACCCTAGCCAATCTGTACCCACTTCCATACCCCGTAATTAAATACAAGTATCAACATTGGAGAGTAAACTAGTTTGAAAATGAGACTGACACTTGCAGACAGAAGGACAGGGAGCTCTTCAGGTGAATCGGGATGTTAGGATTATTTACCCACAAATTCTGCCACGGACTTGCTAACAAGGCTAGCAAGCTAGCAATGTAAACACCCATCTTGTGAAGTTTTCGAGGTAGGGACAACTTTTTCAGGTCAGATAATGTAAACCTAAGCATGATGTTATTTTGGGGGTTTCCACAGCAGGTTGAGCACAGCTGCAGAAGTTATAAAGGAAACTACACCTGTCTGCATCTCACTCAGAGCATCTGTCATTATGGGGAATGTACGATCGATACTCGGAAAGACAGATGAACTAGCGGCTATCTCCCGCTACGATAGCATATACCGGGAGTGTAGCCTGTTCCTATTCACAGAAACGTGGCTAACAGAACTAGCAACAGATGCTAACATTGAACTGGAGGGTTTCCACTCAATACGGGCAGACCGAACACCAGACAGTGGGAAGGCAAGGGGCGGTGGAGTGATGATGTACATCAATAACAACTGGTGCAGACCGGGACATATCACGGTTAAACAACACTGCAACAAAGACATTGAGTTGCTAGCTGTTAGCATGCGGCCTACCTATCTCCCGAGGGAATACTCACACGTGATCTGCATTGTTATTTATGCAAATCCGACAGCGAACGCTGGGACAGCGCGTGACATCATCCACTCAGTAACTGGCAGGCTGCTGACAGAACACCCAGATGCTCTTCTCCTCATCTCAGGCGATTTCAACCATATTTCACTGTCTCCCATTCTACCCACGTTCACCCAGTATGTCACATGCCACACTAGAGACAATAAAACACTGGACTTATTCTATGCAAACACTAAGGAGGCGTACACCTCATCACAACTCCCCCCACTCTGGAGATCGGATCACAACTTGGTTCATCTCTTGCCGGTGTACAAACCCCTAGTGCACAGACAACCTCCAGTCATGCGCACAGTGAAGTTATGGTCTGAGGAGGCAATGGACGCTCTAAAGGACTGTTTTGAAACCACTGCCTGGGAGCAGCTCTACGATCCACATGGTGAGGACATCGATGGCCTCACTCACACCATCACGGACTACATCAGCCTCTGTGTGGACAACACCGTACCCACCAAGACCATACGGTGTTGCTCGAACAACAAACCCTGGATCAACCCTGAGATAAAAACACTTCTGAGAGAGAAGAAGAGAATCTTCAGGTCGGGGAACAGGGAGATGCTGAAGTCCGTACAGAGGGAGCTGAGGAGGAAGATCAGAGAAGGCAAGGACAGCTTCAGAAGAAGATGGAGGACAAGCTGCAACAGAGCGACATCGGTGGGGTCTGGAGAAACCTTAAAACCATCTCTGGGCTCCAGAATACCTCCCCCCAGGCCACAGGGGGCTGGGAGTGGGCGAACAATCTGAACCTGTTTTTTAATAGGTTTGACCAACCGCCCTCCCCCCCCCCCCCGACTGCACAACAACCACTGCTGCATCTGAAGACATCGAGTCCTGCTGTCCACACCTCACTCCACCAACAACCCCCCCACACACACTCCCAACACACAGCCTCCCAACATGACCCTCACTAAGACCCAGGTTAGGACGGAGCTGAGGAAGATCAAGGCGAGGAAGGTGTCGGGACCGGACGGCATCAGCGCAAAGCTCCTCAAGTCCTGTGCAGATCAGCTGTGTGGGATTGTGGAGCTCAACTTCAACCTGAGCCTGAAGTTGGGGAGGGTACCACAGTTGTGGAAAACATCTTGTGTGGTACCTGTACCAAAGACTTCCCACCCCAAAGACCTGAACAGCTACAGACCAGTGGCCCTGACGTCCCACATGATGAAGACCCTGGAGAGACTGCTCCTTGCTCACCTCCACCCCCTGGTGGGACCAGCGATGGATCCACTCCAGTTCGCCTACCAGCAAGGCATTGGGGTGGAGGATGCAGTGATCTTCCTCCTTCACTGTTCTCTGTCCCACCTGGAGAAGCCCGGGAATGCGGTGAGGATCATGTTCTTTGACTTCTCCAGTGCTTTCAACACCATCCAACCAATGATGCTGAAGGACAAGCTGCTGTGCGCAGGGGTGGACCAGCACCTGTCATCATGGATCCTGGACTACCTCACTAACCGGCCACAGTTTGTGAGAACCCGAGACTGTGTGTCCGACACGATCATCGGTAACACGGGGGCCCCCCAGGGAACGGTTTTGGCTCCCTTCCTGTTCACCCTTTATACTGCGGACTTCTCACATAACACAACACACTGCCATCTACAGAAGTTCTCTGACGACTCTGCGATCGTCGGTCTCATCTCTAACGGAGATGAAGCTGAGTACAGAGGATTTATCCAGGACTTTGTGGACTGGTGCCATCGGAACTGCCTCCAGATCAACGCGAGGAAAACTAAGGAGCTGGTGGGGGACTGCCGCAGGCAAGGACAACCCCTCACAGCACCAGTAAACATACAGGGAACAGACATTGAGATGGTGACATCCTACAAGTACCTGGGTGTTCATTTGAACAATAAACTAGACTGGTCACACAATACCGACGCAGTCTACAAGAAGGGACAGCGCAGGCTGTTCCTACTGAGGAGACTCAGGTCTTTTGGTGTACAAGGGACACTGCTGAAGACATTCTACGACACGGTGGTGGCATCAGCCATCACTTTTGGAGTGGTCTGCTGGGGCAGTGGCATTACAGCAGCCGATAGGAAGAGACTGAACAAACTGATCAAGAAAGCTAGCTCTGTCCTGGGGCAGCGCCTTGACCCAGTGGAGGAGATAGGAGAGAGAAGGATGGTGGCTAAACTGTCATCTCTGCTGGAGTCTGAGTCCCACCCTATGCAGGACATACTGAACGCACTGAGGAGCTCATTTAGCAGCAGACTACATCATCCTAGGTGCGCAACCGAGAGGTTTCGCAGGTCCTTCCTACCTACGGCTATCAGACTGTATAACCTAAGCAGGGCTGCTCGCAGAGATAGCAAAAAAACGTGACGACCTAATAGTATTGAAAGCAAAAGACGCAATAGACTTACACAATGGTTCCCTCCAGTATATACAACTAGGACAATATCGGTTGCTACGGAGGGTGACAGTATGTATGGGTACATATTCATACTATGTAGGATAAATAAGTAGACGGTTATGCTGTTTATTCCATCTTGCTACAATGCTCCGCACTTTGTATATATATTTATATATTCATGTGTATGTATGTATATCCACTGCTCTTATTTATATCTTCCGTATCTTCTTAACTATTGCTCTGAATGTTGCTGTCCCTGTGCTGTTGCAATCCTGCAACACACACATGCTCTGCACTGTGTGTGTTTATATATTTACATATTTATTCCATCTAGCTACAATGCTCTGCACTGGGTGTGTTTATATTTATATATCTATATATTTATTCCATCTAGCTACAATGCTCAGCACTGGGTGTGTTTATATTTATATATCTATATATTTATTCCATCTAGCTACATTGCTCCGCACTGTGTGTGTTTATATACTTGCATATTTATTCCACCTAGCTGCAATGCTCCGTACTGTGGGTGTTTATATATTTACATATTTATTCCATCTAGCTACAATGCTCTGCACTGTGTGTTCATATATTCATATATTTATTCCATCCAGCTACAATGCTCTGCACTGTGTGTGTGTTGTGTGTGTGTGTGTGTGTATATATATTTTATAGTAATATGTACATATGTATATTAGCTGCTCTTGCTTGCTTGTTTTTGTTTTTTTTTTCTTGCCTTCTGAGTGTTGCTATCCCTGTGCTGTTGCAATCCTGGAATTTCCCCGTTGTGGGACTAATAAAGGCTTATCTTATCTTATCTTATTAGAGGCAGATCCATGGGACAGACGGTTTATTACACACTTCACATCTCACAAGCACAGAACAGAATGGATGAATTCAACAAGCGCTTCTCTCTCCTCTCAAATCCTCTTCACGCGTTTCATGGAGTTTTTCCCTCACACAGCATGACATCTACATCACATAGCATTCAACCCCCCATGCCTCTGACTCCCTCCTGCTATATCTCCAGGAACTCTCTGGGCTTTGTTCTCCCATGTTTATTCCTTGTCTCTGTCTAAGATGCTGCATAGCCCCCTCCTACACTGCCCCCCCCCACCCCAGGCGTCTAAGATAGAACATTAGTCCATACGCTCTCTTGGCTTCAGTCTCCACGAGGAAACGCCTTGCCGAGCGCGCGTCCGTCAAGTAGAGCAGCTTGTTCTCTTCACTGAGGGTCGCAGCTGCTACCGACCGCCGGCCTCGGTGTTTTCCCGAGTGCTTGAATTGGCACGGTGGCGCACATCTGCGTGCGTTCTCTCCGAAGCGGCGGTGGTAGAAACAGAGCGTGTCTTTCTGGCGCTCCTTGGCCCCCGTTGCTACTACCATCGGTGGCTCCTCCCCTACTCTGGTCGTCTCACTGGGCTCCGCCGCTGCCGCGTTGACTGTGATCGCTCGGCTGGTGAGGATGATCCTGTCTGCCTCCTGGGCTAGCGCAAGGTAGTCAACGCGCGGCCAGCAATGGCGAATTGGCCAGAACCGCTCTCGCCACTGATGGAAGGTTCCGGAGGAAGAGGTGGGCAAACAGAAAGTGTCTGTCGTCCGTGCCCATTAACGCCAGCATCTTCTCCATCAGGTCAACGGCCGAACCATCTCCTAACTCGATCCATGTCAGGAGTCTCTCCGCTCTCTCACATTCCGAGAGCGTGTAGCGCTGGATGAGCGCAGCCTTGAGCGCCTTGTATTTGTTGCTGGCTGGTGGCTGATCGAGCAGGCTCGCTACCTGCTGAGCTGTGCGGGTGTCCAGCGCTGCGACCACATGGTAGAATCTGGTGTCGTCTGCCGTTACTCCCCGGAGGGCGAAACTGGGCCTCGGTGTGGTGGAACCAAGAGCACGGGTTGTGCTGCCAGAAATCCGGTAGCTTGACTGAAACTGCACACGCGTGGCTGGGGGTTTCAGTCCGGGCTGTTTGTGGGATGGCTGCTGCCTTGCTGGGGCTTCCTGACCGGGCCGGCTCCGGGGTTCTTGCCTCGTGTTCCATAATACGTCTTGGGTCACCAGTGTGGAGTGTGTGAAATTAGAGGCAGATCCATGGGACAGACGGTTTATTACACATTTGACATCTCACAAGCACAGAACAAAATGAATGAATTCAACAAGCACTCCTCTCTCCTCTCAAATCCTCTTCACACGTTTCATGGAGTTTTTCCCTCACACAGCATGACATCTACATCACACAGCATTCAACCACCTATTTCTCTGACTCCTTCCTGCTATATCTCCAGGAACTCTCTGGGCATTGTTCTCCCATGTTTATTCCTTGTCTCTGTCTAAGATGCTGCATAACCCCCTCCTACAATATATATATATACATTTGTGTGTGTGTGTGTGTGTGTGTGTGTGTGTGTGTGTGTGTAATATGTCTTTTTTAAATTATTACATTATGTATCCCAGCCACAGGGGGTGCACAAGCCAGTGTACTCCTCGTGCCAGTCTCAAGCCCGGGTAAATGGGGTGGGTTGTATCAGGAAGGGCATCCAATGCAAAACCTTTGCCAAATCAAACATGCAGATCATGATGAATGAGATTTTTCATACCGGATCAGTCGAGGCCCAGGTTAACAGCGACCACCACCAGTGCTGCTAACTGAAAGGACCCCAGTTAAATTGGTCTACTTTTGGTCAAAAATCAAGGAGGAGTACAGGGGGAAGGCGTGTTAAGCCTTATTCATACTGCATTTCCCCTCTAGTCCGCTTTGGTCTGCGTGGACTTTGAAAGAGCCCGGCACGCACGCGGCACTGTTCATGTTCACTTTTTTCAACTACCCAGGCCAAGCAGTTGACACATGCGCACAACCATCATTTGTAGTTTCAGTCCCGCCCGATAGGTAGCACCAATGCGCAGACGCACCAGGATTTTTACCAACAAAGAAATGCTGCTTGCTTTCTGCTGCTTGACTTCCCGGTTTTCCCGGTTGCATCCGCTTTTCAACGCGTTCAGGTTGTCGGCAGGCGGCGCCATCACAAAATTTGGGCTGCATGTGGTTGTCCGCGGTCGAGCACTGTGGACATTAGTGGTGTGGAGACGATGACGTAAATTTCATCACACAAGGTTTCCGGTTACACGTATGCGGACAGCAGAGGTGCAGCATTAATCCAGCTAAGGGAGGGAGAGAAAGAAAAGGAAAGGTAGAAGTGTGGAGGAGAGAGTAGGGATGTTAAATCTAGGGACTATGACTGGTAAAGCAGAGAGTTGGCTGATAAAATGGAGAGAAGAAAGGAAGACATACTGTCTGTTCATTAAACCAGATGGAAGAGAAGCAAGACTAAGAGCACTGGAGGTGGATTTAAACCAGGGGTGTCCAATCATGTGCCATGGAGGCCAAGACCCTGCAGGCTTTACCTCCAACCAGTGTGTTCAGCACCAGATTTCACTGAACTTCCTCCCACTGATTGCTGATCAGTGAAAACACCAGCTGAAGCAACTGGGTAGAAGAGAAAACCTGCAGGGTCTTGGCCCTCCATGGCACATGATTGGACACCCCTGATTTAAACTGTTTCTACCATGGTGTAGATAGGAAGAGAAATGGAGTAGATGTAATCGTGAAGGAAGAGTATGTGAAGAGTGTTCAGGAGATAAAGAGGGAGTCAGCCAGAATCATGAGTTTGAAGCTAGAAGTCAAAGGTGTGATGTTGAATGTTATCAGTGCATTGTACTGAAAGCGTTAATACTAGGCATGAGCCAATACCACTTTTTCAAGACCAATACCGATACTTTGACTTGGTATCGACCCGATACCGATCCAAACCCGATACTGTCTCTCTTATTTTAAACAACAAAAGTACAGAACATACTTTGTTAATGACTAGTTGCATTTTGTACACATTTAAAAACAGAAATCTAAAAGTCAAAAAATATACTACAACTTTGACTCAGTTCAGCAACACTGCTGCTTTTTTTTTTTTAAACGTTGCATCATTGGCAGCATTTCACTGGTCAGGACCATGTAAACATGCATTCTGAAGTTTTAAGTGCAAGTTCATACAAAACTTTGAAGCTGAGTATTTAAATAAACATTCAGATGAAATTCAAAGTGCCACTTTTTGCATGGCGTAAAAAATGCTGCAGATCTGAAAATAAAGGAACTAACCCTTTAAGTTGTATTTTTGTCTTCCATTATTATTATCATAAGTATTCTCCTGGCCCTCGCTTTTTTTTGTGTGTTTTTTTTTTTTTTTTTTTTTTTTTTTTTTAGTAGTGTTTGTGATATTATTCTCTGTCTATTCTTAGCTTTTAGGTTTGCTCTTAATTTGAAGTCATTCCTGTCACTTTTCATGTTTATTTTTCCTTGCACACTCTGGGATTAATAAAGTATACAAAATACAAACAAACAAAAAAAAATACTATTTATGTTTCAGTCACCTCCCTCTCATCAACTGCAGGACTGCAAGGTAGGCTCCTCCATTCTGGTTTTTACTTTCAGTTTCATTTTTTTTTTTTTTTTGGTTTCACTTTTAGCACCCAGCCTCCTGAGCTGGAAAAGCAGCGGCTGCTGCTGCAGAACACACGTCCTTCAGCTCGGTTCTTGACAGAATTCAGCATACTCCTTTGCCGTGACAGTTTTGCAAGTGTTTTATCAAGTTGATGGTGTAAAATTGTAAATGCTAGTACCACACAACAACATACTGAGGCGAGTCCCACAGACAGGCTCCAGTGATTTAAGACTCGTTGCCTCTTTTTACAGAAGTCATGAGTAGCACGGCTGAGAACATGATCATGCCTTCATTTTAATATTATTAATGTATCAGATTGGTAAATTACTTTTATTCCTTACCAATAGTAATCTAGCCATTTTGCCTGGATCGAACCCGATACCGATACAGCAGATCAGATCAGTTCATCCCTAGTTTATACTAGGGAGCGGCGTGATGATGCAGCCGGCTGGTGCCATCATCACGCTAGCCTATATATGGAGAGAGCAGCCATCTTAGGGGCTCTCTCCTGGCTAGCTCATTATTAGGAAAAGACCTTTACTTTATGTTATCACTATGCATAATAAAGTTCGTGTTCAAAGAAGACACCACTCTCTGTGCATCATTCCGGGTTTCCAGACATAACATGCATATGCCCCACAAGTTGAATGTCAGGTAGAAGAGAAAAAGGAATTCTGGAGTAAGTTGGATGAAGTGGTAGAGAGTGTTGGTAATGCACTAACAAATGGCGAGAGTGTGTTGAGAAGGTGGAAGGAGTACTCTGAAGAGCTGATGAATAAAGAAAATGAGAGAGAGAGGAGGATGGATGAAGGAAAGATGGTGAACAAGGAATTCCCGAGTATTAGCGAGGTGGAAGTGAGAGCAGCTTTGAAGAGGATAAAGAATGGAAAGATGGTTGGTTCAGATGACATACTTGTGGAGGTATGGAGATGTTTAGGAAAGATGGCAGTGGACTTTTTAACCAGATTGTTTAACACAATCTTGGAGAGTGAGAGGATGCCTGAGGAGCGCACCAGTTTTCAAGAACAAAGGTGATGCTCAGAGCTGTAGTAACTACAGAGGCATAAAGTTGATCACCCAGACTGTGAAGATATGGGAAAGAGTTGTTGAAGCCAGGTTAAGAGGAGAGTTGACAATCAGTGAGCAGTAGTGCGGTTTCATACCAGAAAAGAGTACTACAGATGCAATGTTTGCTCTAAGAGTGTTGATGAAGAAGCATAGAGAAGGTCAGAAGGAGTTGCGCTGTGTCTTTGTGGATCTAGAGAAAGCATATGATAGGGTGCCAAGAGAAATGTGGTACTGTATGAAAAAGTCAGGAGTGTCAGAGAACTATGTGAGGGTGGTGCAGGACATGTACAAGGACAGTGTGACGGTGGTGAGGTATGCTGTAGGAGTGATGGATGGAGTCAAAGTGGGGTTACATCAGGGATCGGCTCTGAGCCCCTTCTTGTTTGCCATGGGTGATGGAGAGGCTGACAGATGAGGTCAGGCAGGAGTCTCTGTGGACCATGATGTTTCCAGACGACATTGTGATCTGTAGTGAGAATAGGGAGCAGGTGGAAGAGAACCTGGAGAGGTGGAGGTATGCTCTGGAGAGAAGAGGAATGAAACTCAGTAGAAGCAAGACAGAATACATGAGTGCGAATGAGAGGGAGGCAGTGTAATGGGTGAAGATGGAAGAAATAGAGTTAGTGAAAGTAGATGAGTTTAAATACTTGAGGTCAGTCATCCAAAGCAATGGAAAATGCACAAGAGAGGTGAAGAAGAGAGTACAGGCAGGGTGGAGTGTTAGGGGTGATTTGTGACAGAAAGATAGCAAGAGTGAAAGGGAAGATTTACAAGATGGTAGTGAGACTTGCTATGATGTATGATTTGGAGACGGTGGCACTGACAAAAAGACAGGAGGTGGAGCTGGAGGTGGCAGAGTTGAAGATGCTAAGATTTTTATTGGGAGTGACTAGGAGTAACAAGATTAGAAATGAGTGTTTCAGAGGGACAGCTCAGGTTGAGCGGTTTGGAGACAAGTAAGAGAAGCAAGGTTGAGATGGTTTGGACATGTGCAGAGGAGGGGTAGTGGAGATAATGGACAAAGAATTTGAAGACGGAGCCTGCCAGGCAGGAGGAAAAGAGGAAGACCACAGAGAAGATTCATGGATGTAGTGAAGAAAGATATGGAGAGGGTTGGTGTAGCAGAGGAAGATGAAGGGATAGGGATGAGATGGACGGCAGATGATCCACTGTGGTGACCCTAAAAGGAGCAGCCAAAAGAAGAAGACAGGTGTATCTCAGGGAAGGGTGGGTGGGATATACCATGTAGATATGTTACTTTGTCCATCATGTGTGCCTGCTGTGTACAATAATTGTTTTCACATCATTAACAGTTTCCAACACAGCACCTTTAAGTGTCGCCAAGGTACCAATAATGGGAAGAAAATGTGTGCTACGCCAGCAATGAGGTTGGTGTGGGGGCTGCGCGACAACTCGTCATGGAAGCCATTGCGTTCTTGGGAACCTTCATTGTGTCAGAACATTTTTGGTAGCCATCCCCAGATCTGTGCATCATAACAGCCCTGCCTCTGAGCTCTGTAGGCAGTTCCTTTGACCTCAAGGCTTGGTCTTTGCTCTGATATTCATTGTCAGCTAGAAAGCCTTCTATAAAGAGGTGTGTGTCTTTCTAAATCATGTCTAATCATTCTAGTTTATTGCAAGTGGCCTCCAATGTGTATCTCAGCAATGATCAAGAGAAATGGGAGGCACCTAAGCTAAATTTCAAGTGTTTCTGCAAAGCTACATAAAATCAGCTTTGTCTTTAGTTCCTAAGACTTACTAAAGTTTAGTAGATTAAAAAAAAAAACTTTGTTCCCTAGGATGCCTGTTGCACTTGGACCAAAGTGAAACAGCTTGACATCAGCCTGGATGTGTCACTGGGTGTGTAGCACTGCCTTCAAGTGGCAGAAGGAGAGATGAAGGGAGTTCAATATGTTCTCCTTTGCCAAAACGCTCATTTGTTTTAATGAGTTAGCACCAATCAGTGGTGTTATGGAGGTGGGACGGGAGCCACACTCAGACTGCGAGTGTGTGTATGGAGCAGAAAGAGAGGGAGCACACCACATTTCCCAATGTATGCAGGCGCAACTGTCCTTAATTAAAGCTCACTCCGAGAGCATGTGCCCTCGGAGTGAGGAACGGTTGACCTTTTGAGGTGTGACAGTTACAATGGTATCAGCAGCCAGCATAACATGAATAATGGGCACAAGTGTCTGTGGCGCTGGTTAACTGGAGGTCCCTCTCTCTGTTGATGAATTCTGAGAGACAGTGAGGTCTCTCACTGTCTCTCTCAACACTGTCTCTCACTCAATACCACCAGACGGGCTGCACAAACAGTGCCGGCCCTTGTCGTAAGGCATATAGGCAGGCGCCTAGGCAGCCACCTGCTCGAGGGGCACTGCTGTAAGCCCTCCCCCAATTTTTTTTAAAGTAATAAAATAAAATTCATAATAGTCAGAGGTCCTATGCCAGCAGACAAATGCTTGGAGCCCCAGGCCAGAAAGGCACCCCTGAAGGGTGACTAACTTTGAATCACTGCAGCAGTGACAATGTGGAGAGTTTGCAATGACTGTGGTAGGTCTTTGTAAAACTCCCTAAATGGGACCCACCTTTACCTCTCGCTCCACACCAGTGTGCCTCGTATGTAAAAAAAAGTTGCATAGAGGAACCTGCTGAGATTTGTAAAATTAAATTAATATGCAGGCTGACTAAAGAGAAAGAGTCAAGCTTTGCTTATTCTTCTACCCGCCAGATGACTGCTGTGACAAACTCTGCTTTAACAGCAGAACTAGCACAAATCTTATCAGCTATGATTTCACCTCTGACTGGCTGATGCTTTGGATTCAATCTCCGGCTACAAACAGCTCTAGCCACTGGTCCTGTGTTAGCCCTTTTGTTATGCATCAATGACTGTGTAAATTTGCTGGTTTTCTTCAGCCAGTTTTTATTATTGATTTTATTGAAACAGCACCAAGCGAAAGTCCAAGCCTCATCCTCTTGTACTATACAGTATATGCAGAATAGCAACCGATCAGTAAATATCACTTTAATCCAATCATCCACAGTCCATGACTGTTTCTCTTTAGCCCACTGTAGCCTTTAGGTGCTTAGGTGTTAGGATTTACAAACACAAAAGAAGTCTATGTAAACCATGACTGATTTTTTATAGTTCAGTCACAGACATTGAATCATTGGCTCTGGCTATTAATTTTTCATCTTTTTTGTTGGAAATTTTCTGTTTTCAAGGCATATTGCACACATCCTGTTTGTACTTTTAGATACAGCTGACTGGGAGAAACTAACATCTTTTGTGTCACTTTGTGCCATATTACGCCAATCTAAACTAGGCATTTGGGTCATGTGCATTGTGCCCATGCTTTCTGTCAGCACATCTCTGTTTTTCTGCTGTGTGCCCTTGTCTCCTGATTTGGAGCTGACTGTGCATGTGACTTGCCCTTGCAGGAGGAGACTCATTTAAAGTGGGTGAGGCTCAGTGCAAAGTTCAGTGTGTTCATATGATGGTGCATTCTTTGACAATGTGCCTTTGACTTTCTCTGTCAATGTGCAGCTGCCCCAAGGTACAAGTGTTGTGTGGATGACTTCTGATCAGAGGGTCAGTGGCTCGATTCCCACTCTCTCTGCAGTTGTCAGTGTCCTTGAGTAAGACACTGAATCCCGAGTTGCTCCTGCTGGGTAAGGCCAGCACCTTGCATGGCAGCTCTGCTGCCATCAGTGTGTGAATGTGTGTGTTAATGGGTGGACAGCAGGATCTGTAAAGCACTTTGGTCATCCAGAGATGAGAAAAAGTATTATATACAACGATTAATATAAGTATTGAACATGTCAACATTTTTTCTAATTAAACATATTTTTAATGAAGCCATTGACCTTAGATTTTCAACATATATCAGTAACAACCCAAGGTAAGCTGTGATAACAAAAGTTTATATTTAATAAAGTGGAATGGCACAGGGAATAAGCATTGAATAGAAGAAGAAAAAGAGGTACAAAAAAGGCCTAGAAAGCCAAGAAACCAGCTGAAATTCATCAGAATTTAGGAAGTCATCCTATCCCCCATCAGTGCAAATTAATTTCAGCTGGTTAAGTCATGACTGATTAGCCTTTAAAAAAGGCCTGTGAATATTAGACTGTCACACCACAAGAACTCATGATGGGTAGAAGCAAAAGGGTCTCTCTAGATCTTAACAACCTTATTGTTGCAAAACATAATGATGGCATTAGTTACAAGTGCATTTCTAAACTGCTGAATGTCCCAGTGAGCACTGCTGGAGCCATCATTTGGGAGTGGAAGGATCATCATTTTAACATAAATCAGTCACGACCAGGAGCTCTTGACAAAATTTCTGAGAGAGGAGTCAAAAGAATTATCAGAAGAGTCATCAAAGACCAAAGACCACTTGTGGACTACAAGTCCACAGGTGGAGTCTGCTAACTCCAGAAAGACCTGGAGTTAGCCTGGAGTTAGCAGGTACCTGCTGGTTCAAAAAAAAACAATAAGTAATGCATTCAACCGACATGGGCTCTATGCCCGCTCACCTCACATTGCTGAAGAAAAAGCATGTTGAAGCTCATTTAAAATTTGCTGTAGAACATTTGGGCAAGCCAGTTAATTACTGGGAGAATATAGTCCTGGTTAGATGAGACCAAAATTGAACTTTTTGGATGCCACAGCACACAGCATGATTGGAGGAGAAATGGCACTGCACAGCAGCCCAACAATCACCATACCAACAGTGAACTTTTGGAGGTGGGAGCATCATGATGCGGGGGTGTTTTTCAGCACATAGTACAGGCAGACTTCATATAATTGAAAGAAAGATGAATGGACAAATGTACAGAGACATCCTTGAAAAGAACCTGTTGCCATCTGCCAAGACGCTGAAGATGAAATGAGGGTGGAAATTTCAGCAAGACAAACACACAGCCAAGGAAACTCTCAACTGGCTCCAGAGAAGGAAAATAAAGTTGCTAGAATGACCTGACCTGAATCCAATTGAAAATCTATGGAATGAACAGATAAGAGTACATAGGAGACACCCATGGCACCTTCAAGATTTGAAGACAGTTTGTGTGGAAGAATGGGCTAAATCACTCCTGAGCAATGCCTGTGCTTAGTTTCTCCATACAGGAGGCGGACTGGAAGCTGTTATTACCAACAAAGGCTTTCTTACTAAACATTAATGAATTTACCAAGCGTGTTCAATATTTATTACCTGTGTCATTCTTCTTCTTCTTCTTCTTCTTCTTCTTCTGGCTTCTCCCTTTAGGGCCGCCACAGCGGATCATCTGTGTCCATCTCACACTATCCCTTCCATCTTCCTCTGTAACATCAACCCTCTCCATGTCTCTTTTCCTCCTGCCTGGCAGCTCCATCTTCAACATCCTTTGTCCAATATATCCACTATTCCCCCCCTGCACATGTCCAAACCATCTCAACCTTGCCTCTCTTACTTTGTCTTCAACCACTCAACCTGAGCTGTCCCTCTGACCATACTCATTTCTAATCTTGTCCTTCCAGTCACTACCAATGAACATCTTAGCATCTTCAACTCTGCCACCTCCCGCTCCATTTCCTGTCTTTTTGTCAGTACTACAATCTTCAAACTATACATCATTGCAGGTCTCACTACTGTCTTGTAAATATTCCCTTTCACTCTTGCTGCAAGCCTTCTGTCACAAAATCACCCCTGACACTTGTCTCCACCCATTCCACCCTGCCTGTATTCTCCTCTTTACCCTCTCGTGCATTACCATTGCTTTGAATGGTTTACCCGAGGTATTTAAACTCATCTAATTTCACTACCTCTACTCCTTTCATCTTCACCCTTACACCTGCCTCTCTCTCATTCACACTCAAGTATTCGTCTTGCTTCTACTTACTTCCATTCGTCCTCTCTCCAGAGCATAACTCTACCTGTCCAGGTTTTCTTCCACCTGCTCCCTACTGTAGCATCAGCATTCTTCTCAGGCTAATTCGGGAAAGCACTCTTCTTCATCTTAAAGAAACTCTCACTCAACTCTGGTCAAGAATTGCTGTGTTTCTTCATCCATCAGGACCCCAGTGTAAACAATTTCCCTTTTGTAGACAAACATGATAAGGACTTGCTTTTAAAAGATTAAGTGGACTATAAAACTTCTGGAGTCAACTTGCAACCAGACAGTTCATGCTGATAGCATTCGTTCTTACCCGTAACTGATACTCTTAAAAAAAGTCATAAACTTCCAACTTTCACTCCTTAACCCATCAGGTTATGCTGATAAACTCTTTGAGCCTTTCCAGAAGCCCCATAAAACTCTGTAGGATGCCCCCTCTTAACATACCAAGACCAAAAAATTATCTACAGCTCAACAGTACCTCCTAGTGGACATCTACAGAATATGTTTCATTACTTGTGCAATCTGGAACTTTGCTATTTCTGACTGAACATTAACACTTTTTATAGTTTACATTCCACAAGATAACTCTGGACACTGTGAAGATAATCGCCCTTTGTGATGGACAATAATGGTTTGCAATAATTCATTAATCCTTGATTTAATTGTGAGTGCATGTCTTAGGAATGTTTTTTTTTTTTCATGAATATTATTCAAATGAAGGTTAAACTTATTAGTAATAGTATAAATGCATGGTCACTGAATATTAGCCTTGAGTCACTTAATTTAGTTAGATTTTATATTGAGTATATAATGAATTTCATAGGCACTGAATAAATGTTTTCTCAAACTCCGTTGTCCGTCTTCCATCTCATGACAACCAATCACCAGGCTCCCTCTCTGTTGGATAATGCCCTTGCATTTGATTGGCTGTTCACAGACAAAGAACTGTTCCCTCATTGGACAACAGCACATTCAAGCTCCTCTTTATAGAAGATAATTGGTCCGTCTTGCTGACAGTCCTATGTTTATGACCCAGCAGTACGCTTCAGTTAAATGCCAACAGAGCTGCCCTGGCAGCTCAGTTTTGTCTAAGTTTTTGTCTAGGTGTTCTGTAAGCTCGTTTTTTGAGGTTTTTCTGTGAGTTTCTGTGAGTTCTTTTGATAAGCTTTTGCCTGTTTTCCTGGTAACTGAGGGGAAACCATTTTTTTTCCTGTGAGCTCACCTTTAAATGAGGGTCAAACTGTCAACTTTTTTTCTTCTTTGCCTCAGAAGCCATTCTTATCCTATTTAAACATTTTTCCTGGACTTTTTGACTTTTTCTGCCATTAAAGTGGACTTGTAATTTCCCTGCCTTTAAAGCGAACTGATACATATTTTTGGACCTTCTTTCTCTGCCTCACCCACACAAGACAATATTAAGAAACCAGGGGTTGGTGGGTGAAACTGACTAAACACATTTTCCTTCAGCCTTTGGGGTTGTCCTACGTGCCGGGGACAACCTAAATTCAGACTGGTTGCCAAAAGACATCACGTCTGCTCCTGGAGCTCCATTTGTCCTGCTGCTGGCTAAGTGTTGCATGCTCCTGGAGCTCCCAGCCAAGTCTACGCTTCTCACAGCTGTGAACGACCTGAAAGACAGTGGGCCGTCACTTCCCCCTGTTTGTTATTGTACTGGCTTTGTGATTGCCGCTGAAATCGGCCGACCACCACTGAATACCTGGAGCTACAGCTGTTCGTAAGTGAGACTCCAACTTTTCTATCTGCTGGGTCTAAACGAGATGTCCTAAATATCAATTATAATTGAACATAACCAATACTTCATGGTACAATTAGTCCCTCAGCCGTAGGACACAGCTATAAACTAAAGGAAAATTCTTATTCTTTTGTTCAGTAACCTCCTTTCAATTTTGTAGATTACTTCAGAAGTTCCTTTTCAGATAATCAGCTTATGAAATTTTTCCCCATAAAATTGCATTCTGATTTTGTTAATTACCTCCGCCTTCCATTACATTACAACTGAAATACAAAACCTGGTTTCCTCTTGGTTCCACAAAGGTATAACTAGACTTTATGCTCAGCAATCCATTAACAGCTGATGTGATATTTGACACCTGTTAATCAATCATTTGAATATAATTTCATTTAACCTGAATGAGTTTCATTTAATAAACTTGTAAACGATAGCAGTTGAAGGATTCTCCTTTGCATATATGCTTTCCTGGTCACGGCAGTAAAGGACTCACTAATTTTTGAGACTGATTCATTAAGTTATTTAAGGTACAATAATGAATTAATCAATAGTTTGTTCTTTTAGAACTGGTGCCCCCTTTTACGAGTGCTTTTTTATTTCATTTAGTGAGTGTTGTGGTGACTGTTTAACTCTGTCCCCCACGCACATCCACTTCTAAATAAAATAAATAATTCCTGTACCTTATTACACAATATTTTATAAAATATTGCCACACTACTCTCACTACAGATCAAAATGTATCTCACTACAGATCCCTGTGTATTCCACTTCATTAAATATAACTTTTTTTGTGAATGCAGTTGCCTTGATTTCTTTGTATGTATGGAATACTTGGGCTGCTACTGACATCTGGTGAAAATCTAAGGTCAATGGCTCCAGCAGAAATATGTTTAATGAGAAAAATGTTGACATGTTCAAAACTTAATATCAAAAATTGCCCAAGTGAAGAGGAATGAAGACCCAATCACTGGACTGTGAGTTTGCAAAGGTTTAATGGAAAACACAAAAATATTACAAGGCAGGGATAACTTACAGGCAGGAATAACAAAAAAGGTTTAATAGCCTGACAGGCTAAAGTGTGGGACACACACCGGGATTACGATGAGAAAATGAAGCGTGGGACACGTGCCAGGAAACAGTGATGACTAGACATTGGACTCACACCAGAATCCAAAGTGAAGGACGTCGTCCCGAGCTGCAGGGCGGCCTCCCTTAAATAGGACAAAGAGGGATTAAACAAATGGTTCACAGTTGTGGGTAACAGGAGTGAGGATAACTTGTTCAAAATAATGAGAGCTGTGAGAGCCGCTAACTTGAGCTAACAGAAGAAGTAAACAAAGAGCGCTGTCAAAATAAAAGCACAGGAGGAACAATGGCAAAATATAACTAACTACGAATATGGGATGTTTACAAAAATGGTATCCAAACCAAATAATGCCCAAGGAGGAAAATAATAATAACCCACCAAGGTAGGGATGAGATAAGCTACACAACCACAAAATGCTAACAATACAATACTAAAGACTACCAGCATTATAAAGGGAAACTGAAAGCAAAGGCAAGAGTAGGCTCATGTCAAAACATGGGAAAACATAAATTAACAGACAAGAAGATCCATCAACAAATAATAATAATAGTAAACAAGACTATAATGACCAAACTAAGATTATGATAACAGGACAACTAAAACAAACAGAAACAACAGGCAAACTTGGATAACATAATGCAGACAATCATACTCAAAAACAACAATAAAACTGAAGTGGCGAAAGTACAGAAAATAATCAGAAATTAAAGCTGCAAGCAGCTGTGTGTGGGGCCCTTGTCCCTGCACAACCGCAGAACCCAGCACCTGTTGTACCTAGCTGGCTCAGAAAATTTCCCGTCGTCGCAGCAAGTGCTGCATGAATAATAAAATAAACCCTTTGGTGCAGTACTTCCTGGAAGCAGTAGGTGGAACCATAACTTCTGTTAATCAATTTTATGTAGCAGCGTGTGGGGTGGGACTAATATCCATTGTAGAAAATTTGGTGAAAATCAGACAAAGTTTGTTCAAGTTACAACTTTCCGATGTTCCATGGCGAGGAGTCAACATTCGCCATGTCGCCATGGCAAAACATGGCAAAACCTCCCTGTCAGTTATGTGTTGCCCAACCATGTAGGACTACATACGACAGTCACCTCAACCTATGTTCCAGATTTCATGACTCCAGGTTGTTCCCAACCATCCCAACAAGATCACGGATTGAATGACGAGGGAGGCGTGTTCATGGTAACAGCAGTGACGCCATGCTAAAGGTGATGTGCAGTTATGATCAACCAGGTGGTCTGATAAACCTCAGAAAATTGCACGTCATTCTAGCAAGCGGCACGTGAGTATGGCATGTGAGTCATGGAATCTTCCTGTCCATTGGCGATACAGGGCACTGTCGCTATGTGTCATTCTTTATTATAGAAATTAGCAGTATCGGCTACCTATTCACCACACAAAATTTGGTTGAAATCAGTCAATGTATTCCAGAGTAAAAGCCATTGGAAGTGTGATGGCAATACTGCAAACTTGGCCACACCCCTTCCGCCAAACTGTCAGGCATTTGGAAAAGTTTTCAACAGCTTTTTATGGCACATGGGTATAGATGATTGTCACCATAAATGGTACCAATCAGACTATTTATTTCAGAGATATGAAGAAAACCTTTGGTGCAACAGTCATGTCTCCAAGAGAGGGCGCTATTGCAACTCATGAATATTCATAGCTGTAATGGTTCAGAGGCATGCCCACATACATCATACCTATCTTGGTGCCAATCCGACATTCCATTCCCAAGGTATTGAAAAAAACAACATGATGCAAACTTTCGGATGCAAACCTTTCTGCCTCCTATAGGTGGCACTCTAGATTTCTATGAATATTGTTCTATAGAACTGTTTGGAATTGAACTGATATCCATAATACTGAATTTGGTTGAAATCTGACAGTGCAAACCAGAGTTATTGCCATCAGAATGGTCATAGAATGTTCATGGCGAGGCATCAAACTTTGCCCCGCCCCTATGGCCAAACCGTCGAGCTTTTGGAATAGTTTTTAAAAACTTTTAATGGCACGTGGATATAGATAATTGTCGCCACAAATTACCTCAATTGGACAAAAAACCCTAGGACGAGTTTGATCAAATGCACAAGGTGGAAATCAGGTCACTACCCCAAAAATGAGATCTTCGATGGAGAAGACAAAAAAATTATTTTAAAAAAATTCTAACAATTACAATAGGGCTCTCGCCCACTGATGTTGTCTGTGGCTCGGACCTTAAAAAGTCTAACAATTACAATAGGGTTCTCGGCCACTGACGTCAGTGGCTGGGGCCCTAATAACTGAAAGTATGAGCACGGTTCTCCCACCATGCTCAGCATCATGACAGGGCCCCCTATCCAAGGGGTGGATTCCAGACACCCCAACGTAGCATCAAAAAGAGAGAGAAAAAAACAAACACAAACCCCCCAACAACAGAAATATCACTCTACCAGGGAAGGTGGGGGGGGAATAAGGCCAGGTGGGACAAAACAAAACGCTCACTCAATATCTACCCACAAACCTAAACAGATCAGGTATCTTACTGAACCCCAAGACCACCGGGTGAGAAGGTAGGCAATTCAGGTGGTCTACTGGAGTCCCAAGACCATCACGAGTTGGAATAAGTTGGGTGGCCTCCCAGAGTTCCTGAGCCACCCAACTGGAAGGTGTAGTCCATTGGGTGGTCTCCCAACATTCCATCCCCAACAGACCAGAAACCATGATCTCCCAGCATCCCTGATCCAATGGACCGTGAAACACAATGCGCCTCCTCCTGGAGACGGTAGCTGGGACCCGTGCCTCCTACAGACCGTAGAGACTGCAGCATGGATCCGATGAGTCAGAAGCTGAGGGGAGTTGACACCCGACGATGTCTGCTGACCAGCGGTGACCCCAGATAGCGATGATGGTGGAGAAACCAGGCAACAAAGATGGCTGACCAGCAGGAAAACCCAATGACGACAACAGCTGACCAGCGAGGAAACCAGGCGACAAAGACTTCTGACCAGTGGGGGAGCCAGGCGACGAAGACCGCTGACCAGCGAGGAAACTGGGTGACGGGTACTGCTGTCCCTCAAGGAAACCAGACAACAAATACAGTTGACCAGCGAGGACACCAGATGAGGAGGACTGCTGACCTTCAGTGAAGCCAGACGAAGAGGACTGGTGACCTTCGGCAAAGCCAGACAAAGAGGATTGATGACCATCGGCGAAACCAGGTGAAATGGACTGATGACCATGGGCAGGAACCAGGTGAAGTGGACTGATGACTATTGGCAGAACCAGGTGAAGTGGACTGATGGCCATCGACGAACCCAGGCGAAGTGGACTGGTGACCACTGGCGAAAGGGATAAAGAGTAGGGGATAAGGACCTGTACTTATGTAGCACTTTTTCTAGTCTCAAAGACCACTCAAAGTGCTTCACTAGTACTAACCCTCTATTCTAAGGGCCTATAGGAGACAGATATCTAGGGACAATTTAGAACAACCAATTAACCTAACATGCATGTCTTTGGATTGTGGGAGGAAACTGGAGCACCCGGAGTAAACCCACGCAGCACAGGAAGAACATGCAAACTCCACACAGAAAGGTTCCTACCCCTGCCAGCCTGGGGATTCGAACCTGGAACCTTCTAGCAATATAAGGCAACAGTGCTAATGACTGCACCACTGTGCAGCATCATGGTGAGAGCTCAGCCAAAGTGTATGGCTGCTGCTGAGCCCTCCCACCAAGAATCAGGCAAGGCATTTCATCATCGGGTGTAAAAGAATGAATAGGTACTTGTCTGAATTGCTGTTCTGTTGTGGTTGCTGCTGCTGAAGGCCCAGACAAATCCCTCTCGATGGCTGCATCAGGCAGGGGCACCATGTAGAGAATAGAAGAGCTGGCACTGCAGGCATGATGATGGGCGACGCTGGAGACGAGATGGCAGCACACTCAGCAGCAGACGGTGAAGGAGGAGCTGCTAGGGTCATCTGGCAAGGAGGTGGGCGCCTCTGTTCCAGGGGATGCTTCCTCGTTAGCTCAGGAACAGATGATGAATGGGGTAGAACGGAGGCTGATGCTGGAGGACAGCGTCCCGAGACTGGCGAAGGGTGAGAGGCTGAGGATGTCTGTACTAGGGGACGCTTCCTTGTCGACACAGGTACAGCTGAAAGTGAGCCCCGTGAAACATCATGTGGAGGGTGGAGATGGTTGTCAGGAGCTCCATGTACTAAGAATAATTCCTCAGGCTGGGATGCGCCTCCACTATCCCAGCCGCTGCCTTCACATTGTCCAGGACTTCCTCCAAAGTGCGGGAGGCGAGAGCTTCAGAGATGAATTCCTGGATGAATTGGGCCGCCCATTGTTCATTCACGCTGGGGCCACCGGCTGCTGCCAACCTCCCTCTCTTGGCTGAGCCCCAGTGTGCTGGTGACATGCCATAAGCTCTCCCTCTGGTAACACACAAAAACAGGTTGTGGAAAAAAGAAAAGTGCAAATTCACAACCGCTGGGTCCAAACTGATGGCATCCTTTTGTCATAAATCATGCAGGCGGGGCGGAATGAAGACCCAGTCGCTGGACTGTGAGTTTCCAAAGGTTTAATGAAAAAAACAAAAATATTACAAGGCAGGGTTAACTTACAGGCAAGAATGATGAACAATGTTGAATAACAAGACAGGCTAAGGTGTGGGACACATGCCGGGATTATGATGAGAAAATGAAGCATGGGACACCTACCAGGAAACAGTGATGACTAGTGAAGCTCGGGGCGGCGTCCATTAAGTAGGACAAAGAGGAATTAAACAAATGGTTAACATGTGTAGGTAACAGGAGCAAGGATAATTAGTTCAAAATAATGACAGCTGTGAGAACCACGAAGTTGAGCTAACACAGGAAGTAAACAAAGAGCACTGTCAAAATAAAAGCACAGGAGGAACAATGGCAAAAGATAACTATGAATATGGGGGTATTTACAAAAATGGAATTCAAATCAAATAATGCCCAAGGAGAAAATAATAATAACCCACCAAGGTAGGGATGAGATAAACTACACAACCAAGAAATGTTAACACAGTACATCTGAAAAGTACTCACAAAGCTTCACTTTTTCCACATTTTTTTTATGTTACAGCCTTATTCCAAAAGGGATTAAATTAATTTTTTTCCTCAGAATTCTACACACAATACCCCATAATGACAAAGTGATTTTTCTTTTTAGATTTTTGCAAATTTATTAAAAATAAAATTAAAAAAAAGAAATCACATGTACAAAAGTATTCACAGCCTTTGCTCAATACTTTGTTGATGCACCTTTGGCAGCAATTACAGCCTCAAGTCTTTTGGAATATGATACCACAAGCTTGGTACACCTATCTTTAGGCTGTTTGGCCCATTTCTCTTTGCAGCACCTCTCAGCTCCATCAGGTTAGGTGGGATGTGTCGATGTACAGCCATTTTCACATCTCTCCAGAGATGTTCAATTGGATTCAAGTCTGGGCTTGGGCTTGGTCACTCAAGGACTTTCCCAGAGTTGTCCTGAAGACACTCCTTTGATATTGTGGTTGTGTGCTTAGGGTCGTTGTCCTGCTGAAAGATGAACCGTCACCCCAGTCTGAGGTAAAGAGGGCTCTGGAGTAGGTTTTAATCCAAGATGTCTTTGTACTTTGCTGCATTCATCTTTCCCTCTATCCTGACTAGTCTCCCAGTTCCTGCCGCTGAAAAACATCCCCACAGCATGATGCTGCCACCACTATTGGCATGGTTATGATTGGTGTCTGGTTTCCTCCAAACATGACACCTGGCATTCATGCCAAAGAGTTCAATTCTTTGTCTCATCAGACCAGAGAATTTTGTTCCTCATGGTCTGAGAGTCCTTCAGGTGCCTTTTGGCAAACTCCAGGCGAACTGCCATGTGCCCTTTACTAAGGAGTGGTTTCCGTCTGGCCACTCTACCATACAGGCCTGATTGGTGGATTGATGCAGAGATGGTTGTCCTTCTGGAAGGTTCTCCTCTCTCCACAGAGGAACACTGGAGCTCTGACAGAGTGACCATTGGGTTCTTGGTCACCTCCCTGACTGAGGCCCTTCTCCCCTGATCGCTCAGTTTAGATGGTATGCCAGCTCTGGGAAGAGTCCCGGTTGTTCGGTACTTCTTCCATTTATGGTTGATGGAGGCCACTGTGATCACTGGGCCCTTCAAAGCAGCAGAAATTTTTCTGTACCCTTCCCTAGATTTGTGCCTCGAGATAATCCTGTCTTGGTCTACAGACAATTCCTTTGACTTCATGCTTGGTTTTGTGTTCTGACATGCACTGTCAACTGTAGGACCTTATATAGACAGGTGTGTGTCTTTCCAAATCATGTCCAATCAACTGTATTTACCAAAGGTGGACTCCAGTTAAGCTGTTAAGATGATTATGGCTTACAGACCATGAAAATCCCAAATTCAGTTTCTCAAAAAATTAGAATATTACATAAAATTAATTAAAAAAATGTTTCAGCCTGTGGCACTGCTGAGGTGTTATGAAGGTCCAGACTGCTTTAATAGTGATCTTCAGCTCGTCTACATTTTTGGATCTGGTGTCTCTCATCTTCCTCTTGACAATACTCCATAGATTCTCTATGGGGTTTAGGTCAGGAGGGTTTGCTGATCAATCAAACACAGTGTGGTCATTAAACCAGGTTTGGATACTTTTGGCAGTGTGTGTGTGTGTGGGGGCGGGTATCAAGTCCTGCTGGAAAATGAAATCAGCTTCTCCATAATGCTTGTCAGCAGAGGGAAGCATGAAGTGTTCTTAAATTTCCTGACAGACGACTGCGCTGACTTTGGTCTTGATAAAACACAGTGGAAAAACACCAGTAGATGACCTCTGTTCAGATAAAAGTAAATTTTGCATTTCTTTTGGAAATCAAAGTTCCAGAGTCTGGAGAAAGAGCGGAGAGGCACAGAATCTAAGTTGCATGAGGTTTAGTGTGAAGTTTCCACAGTCAGTGATGATTTGACGAACAATGCCATCGTTGGTATTGGTCCACTGTGTTTTATCAAGACCAAAGTCAGCGCAGTCGTCTACCAGGAAATTTTAGAGCACTTCAAGCTTCCCTCTGCTGACAAGCTTTATGGAGAAGCTGATTTCATTTTCCAGCATGACTTGGCACCCCCCCCCCCACACACACACACACACTGCCAAAAGTATCCAAACCTGGTTTAATGACCATGGCATCACTGTTTGATTGGCCACCAAACCCTCCTGACCTAAACCCCATTGAGAATCTATGGAGTATTGTCAAGAGGAAGATGAGAGACACCAGACCCAACAATGCAGACGAGCTGAAGGTCACTATCAAAGAAACCTGGGCCTTCATAACACCTCAGCAGTGCCACAGGCTGATCACCTCCATGCCGCGCCCCATTGATACAGTAATTAATCCAAAAGGAGCCCCGACCAAGTACTGAGAGTGTACATGGACATACTTTTCAGTCGGTCCACATTTGTATTAAAAAACTATTTTTTTAATTAATTTTATGCAATATTCTAATTTTTTGAGAAACTGAATTTGGGGTTTTCATGGTCTGTAAGCCATAATCATCAAAATTAAAATAAATAAACACTTGAAATATATCAGTCTCTGTGTAATGAATCTATACAATATATGGATTTCACTTTCTGAAAGAACTGACAAAAAATTTTGAACTTTTTCATGATATTCTAATTTTTTGAGATGTACCTGTATACCTGTCAATGAAGCCAGATGATAGTAATCAATTAGCCAAGTTAGAAGTTTGTCTTAAGGAAATCAAAGCTTGGATGACTTGTAATTTTCTGCTATTAAATTCAGATAAGACTGAAGTCATTCTTGTTGGTCCAAAAAACCTTAGAAATACCTTTCCAAATCAAACTCTTAGTTTGGATGCAGTTATTCTTTCTCTTAATAGTTCTGTGAGGAACCTTGGAGTTATTTTTGATCAAGATCTGTTTTTGAATTCACATATTAAATTCATTTCTAAGACTGCCTTCTATCACTTTGCGTAATGTTGCCAATATTAGGAGCATCTTGTCTCAGAGTGACGCTGAGAAACTGATCCACGCTTTTGTTAGCTCTAGATTAGATTATTGTAACTCCTTATTATCAGGTTGTCCTAAAACATCTTTAAAGAGTCTTCAGTTGATCCAAAATGCTGCAGCAAGAGTTTTAACAGGTACTAGAAAGAGAGATCATATCGCTGAGCCTGGTTCTGCTGGAGGTTTCTTCCTGTTAAAATGGAGTTTTTCCTCTCCACCGTTGCCAAGTGCTTGCTCACAGGGGATCACCTGATTGCTGGGGTCTTTCTGCAATTGTGGGGGTTTCCCTACAGTTGAAAGTGCTATGAGATAACTGTTGTTGTGAAATGGTGCTATATTAATAAAGTTGAAATGAATTGAATTGAATTGAATTGAACTGAATTTGATTGTATGGAGTTGGCCGTGGTGCGGGACAGGAGATCTGCCACTACGTTATCCTTGCCAGGAGTGAAATGGGTGGTAAAATTGTAGGCCCTCAGCCGTTCTGTCCACCTGTGGATCCGCAAAGGTCTGTGTCCCAAACCTATCGTCCCCAGTAATGCTGTCAGCACTCGTGGTCCTGTCCATAGGGTGACATGGTGCCCATAGAGGTAGATATGCCATTGTTCACACGCCCAGACGCAGGCGAGTGCCTCTCTCTCACCCATGGTGTACTTTTGTACAGCTGCCGAGAGAGACCTCGATGCGAACGCCACCGGGCGCTCCATGTCTTCCTCCACCTGGGACATAACCGCCCCCCCCACCGCCGAGCCAGACGCGTCTCAGGTCACAACTGTTGGCCGTTTCGGATTAAAATGGACCAGCACCGGAGGGGAAGTTAATTGACACTTCAGCATAGTAACTGCCGCTGAACAAGCTGGGTTCCATTGCCACGGTGCATCTTGTTTCAACAATGCCCAGAGAGGTCCAATCGTTTCTGAGTAGCGGGGAATAAAACGCCTATAAAAGTTCACCATACCGAGAAACGAGGAAATATGTGCAGGTGTTGATGGTTCTGGGAGGCGTAGGACTGCCTGCACATTTGAATGCAGGGGCCACAGGCCCCCTTCCCCCCCGTTTCCCCACCCGTCCGGTCAACCGGAACTCCACAAATTCGATGGAGTCCACCACAAAAAACCACTTTTCTCTGTTCAGGGGGACTCCGTGTACCTGTCATGATGTGCCATGCACCAACAATGTCATCAAGGTATGTCACCACACCCTTGAGGCAGGCCAGAATCATGAATATTTTCTGGAAACTGCTGGGTGCTGAACTCAGACCAAATGGCATGCTGGTGTACCTGAACACACCTACAGTATGTGGGTTACGAATGCTGTCAGGTTCCTGCTGGCTGGGTGGAGGGACACCTGCAGGTAACCCTGGCGAATGTCCAGCTTCGTGAACACCTGTAAACCACTGAATGTTACCGTAAGTTCCTCCATCGCTGGAAGCGGGTACTTGTCTGGGATGATCACCTTTTTTACCATCCTGAGATCGATACATGGACGGATGCCACCCAGTTTTTTCTTGGCCACCACGATATTTGATATCCAGGGTAAAGCATCCACTCTCTCAATGATGCCTACTTTCAGCAGTTTGGTCAACTCCACAGTGACATCATCCCATAGGGTGAGGGGAACCCGCTGTAGCAGTTAAATTTTCTGCATCACATTTGGGTCTATGAGCAGGCGGTGGTGGAACACGATGACACATACCAGGCCTCTGAATAGTGCCGGCCAGCGGACATGCCATTAGGGTTACACTGTCAGTACCGTTGAGCCCTCTGGGTCCTTGATGGAAAATTCCAATTCGCACAGCAAATCTATCCATAGCAAGTCTGTCCCTTGGCGCGAGATTTGGAAGGTGAACGTAGGGACCATCTTCAATCCACATTCCACTGAAAAGTCGATCATGCCCGCCATTTCGATCTCGGCATGGGCATATCCAAACAACCTCACTGCTCCAGTGTTTATGGTTTTGTTTGGGAAAAGTCTCTTCTTAGTTTTAGCTTGGTCTTCAGCCACACGTTGTTAGTACCGTGGGCTAGCTTATCCCAGACCAGCTCTTCCTCGATAGGCCCGAAGGCGCATTCTCTTGCTAGGCTGCGTAGCTCCGTAAAAAAGGACTGAGTGGATTCACCCGTTTGCTGTTGACGGTCAAAAAACTCATGTCTCTGTGCCGTGACGGTGGAATGATCTCCGAAAACCCAGTCCATTAATTTCAAACCGTCTTTCCACGAGCCGCTGCCACACAGCCCAAAAAATATCTGCTGGCCCTCCTTACCGAGGTAGGGGGCGGTTAGGCTCCTCTGTCTCTCCTCATCGACACCACTCAGGCCGGCTGCAGCCACATACACGTTGAACATTTCCCTCTGGCAAGCCCATGGTATAGCTAGCTCGCCCGGAGACTGCAAAAGCGGAAGTGGTTGTTTCATACACGCCCACATTTTAATCATCGTCCCCAACTGTTATGTCCGAATAACATGAGACAGGAGCCTCTCTCAACTGAACACTGAACTGCCTTTTATTATCATGAACAACACAATATATACTCCAGCCGTGGCCCGCTAGACATCATTACCCCAACCCCCTCAGCCAGGCTACGGCAAGCCCCGAGAGTCAAATCCCACATATAACAGTATCTATTATCATCTAATTTAAAGGTGGACTATGTAGAAACTGCTGATTACTGGCACTCCAGGTGGCAATAATGAACCTTCATCCACCTGGCTGAAGCAAATTTGATAAAGTTGTTTTTTTACTGATGACCCATGATGACCTCTTAAAGTTTGTTTACTCCAACTGAACTGGTAATTCACTGTTATCAGTGTTCTGCATGTAATTAAGTAATTAAGTTAAAACATGGGATTTTGGAGCCTTAGATAAAAACTGTCTTAATACTCACCCTGCTGGTGTAGAGTGGCATTTAGCACTTTGTCAGCCAAGGAAAAAAATCACAAATGAATCCATAGCTCTATCTATCTACCTATAAATGCAAGACATCTCTGTCTGTGTGTCTGTGTGTTCCTTGCATATCTCTCGAACTGTTCGTCAGCCTGACCTCAGATTTGATACGTGCTTTGCTTAGGTTATGAGGGTGTGTATCCCCGAATATGAAGGTGTTTAAATTAAATTAAATCACCCTTTATTGTCATTCAACTGTACAACCAGTCATGTACAGTAGAACGAGATTGTGCTTTACCTATCTACTGTGTTAATCACACACACCCCATGTGAAGCATCAGAGGGCCGCTGCCATGCAAGGCGCCGCCACAAATTTCCCTCCTCCATTCCATTATTGCTGAGCACCAAGCTGGAAGGCAGGAAGTTCCACTTTTATATGGTCTTCGGCATGACCCCGGCCAGGATTTGAACCCCTGCCTCCCGGGTGTGGGGCGGATGCTCTACCAACTGAGCCACCACTCCAGTTTAGTCACAATATGTAATTTTTATCAATAAAAGTTCAGCCATCTTAACTCCTTATAAGGAGTTGTTCTTATAAGGGGATCTGAACAACTCCTTTTATGGTCATGTGATCATGCACAACTCCTTATATGGTCAATTGACTGGGCACTGCACTAGTATCATAAATTATATTTGGCATGACAGCAAAAAATGAAATCCTCTGTTTATCCACTACCATTCTTTTAATAATAGAATGATTCAAAATCAAAGTAGAAGAAGGTTTTATTTGATCTCCTCCATGGATATCCCAACAGTTTTTTGTTTTTTTTTTTTAAGTTAAAATACAACAATTTTGCACTGAGCAGAGGAGACACTAGTAACGGACCTCAAGTTTGCTGAAGGAAAATCTAGCTCTTCCATGGTTTCATAGAGAAGTATGGATTACAACTCCATGTGTGGTCCCAGGCCTTCCATGTCCTGTGATAATAACTGAAGGAACTGAACGACTCTGTCCGTCATGGACGAACAAAGACCGGCATAACCTCTGGATACCTCTGCACAGCTCGCATCAGTGTGTAATTATGATAACCAATTTTTGTGGGCTGTGGCCATAATGAACCTTGATCTCAGTGCGAGCAGGGCTGTGGACAGTCCTTAAACACATTTTCACTTTTTGTCCCCAGCACAAAAAGGATTTGTCCTGTCATTTAAAGACCATTATATCAGTGCTATGCCTTACACACTGTAGATCTATTTATTAAAGGGAGTGAGAGCAAAGACACCAATTAACATTATGGCCCAAAACACACTTCTGAATAGTTAAGAACATTGGGAAAAGCCTCTTTGTGTTTCCTACCTGGTACAAAATTAGCTTCTGTGCTGCTGTAAGAGTGGAATGGACTTTGACATGCCCATAAATGGACTTTGCACCTTAGACAAGCTGTTGACTTGATCATTCTTAACCACCTTCTTGCAGGAATTTTTTTTAAATCCTTTCTGTTGTTCCATTGCTTTCAACAGTTTTCTTGCTGGGACCATGGTTCCCATCAAGCAGCCAGATGCAACAACAACAGGTGCAAAACCATTAAGATGCACTCTCTTTTAACAGCAGACTAATTTGCATATTTAGATTTGCACAGGTATATCCTCCAATAATAGTAATTACAGGGTGATTCCAAATGTTTGTCATAATTAATCTGGAAAAAATATCGCCATTACTTACAGCCATTCTATATAACACTTTAAAATATTTTTTTTTAATAAAGCCAGAATGTCTAGCTGTTTAATCACGTTGGAAATTAATAAATTGGGTTTTTTTTGTTTGTTTTGTTTTGTATTTTTCCCCCCTTAGAAATTAAAACAGCTAAACAAATGTTCTCCAAGGCTGGTCACTCCAATATTGTTTCAGGGGCTGTATTAGGATGTGCACATGCGCTCTGAAATGTAACTATTAATTTTATTATTTTACGCTCTTTCTTTATTGGGAATAATTGCTGCAGTGAGGCCACCTACCAGCTCATTCTGATTCCAGGAAAAATGAGATGTCCGTATTATAGTAGCAAAGGATTTATAGATGGCTGAATGTGGAAGCATGTATAAAAATAATTGGCAGCCTACGGATTAGGTGAATGTTTCTGTTCTCAGCAGATGTATGAGCAAGCTGTCAGCATGTGACTTTGTGAACACACTTCAAGCACACTTCTGAATGCAAATAGCCAGTCCTTGTCTCTGCTTTCTTTTGACTGGTGAATGCTATAAGACTTGACATGTGCAGGTTGTTTCAGTCATTTTATAAAAAAGCATGTCGCACTTGTCATGTCATGGTCTTCAGTGTCTAATTCTAGTTTACATTTTACATTCAGGAACAAGCAGAAATATAGAAAAAGCTTCACTTTGATAGCATGACCTGGAATCAGATGTAAGAGCTGTATGAAAAAATACACAGCTGTGGTTATGGTCCCGATAATACCATTTTTAGTTATTTATTTATTTTAATGGATGGTTTCATGAGTCTAACCTTCTTAGTTAACAAAGGAAAAATGTAGAGTAAAACTGATTGTTTTAAAATATTTATTTTTCTCCTGAAATATTATTTGCATAAGAAAAAAATGTTGCCAGACAGTGGTGAGGTGTGGTGTAGGAAGTGACAGATGGATTGAAGGTAGGGGGTGGATTACATCAGGAATCAGCTCTTGAGCTGCTCTTCTGTGCTGCTGACAGGCTGACAGATGAGGTCAGGAAGGATTCGCCGTGGACGATGACATTTGCAGACAACATTGTGATCAGTGTGTGACGAGTTCCACATCCACACTCTTTTCTGTTCCTTAGTATTGCGTATTCACAGTATTGTGTTGAGGTTTGGGAAACAACTGCAAGAATTCATTGCAGTCACTGACCATACTACAGAAAAGAGCAAAAGGATCATTCATAAAGTAGGATATCTAGAACACACTAAACACTCTTTTTTTAAAATCAAATCTATTAAAATTTAGAGACATTGTGACTTATCTAAAAGCAAAACTGTAAAGCAAAAAAAGTAAACCTGAAAACATTCAAAATCTGTTTTGGAAATGGGAAAGGAATTATCATTTGAGGGGTCAATACAATTTTAAAATATTAAAGATACGTAGAACTAGGAAGAATTTTTGTGTGTCAATATGTGGTGTGAAACTGTGGAACAGTATGAGTGTGGAATTAAAGTAATGTCCAAACATAAACCAGTATAAAGAATGTATAAAAATATGCTGCACACAGGCTATGGGGATGCGGAAGGGTGATATGGTGTTATATGTCTATGGTTGTGCATGTGTAAAATGTACATGTACTGCATGTGTGTATATAGGGAAGAATAGTTTGGTATGTGGGGTGTATGTATTTGCAGTTATATGGGTATGTATAAATGTGTAGGGTGTTTATATGTGTATATATGTATGAAAAAGTATATTTTTGTATGCTTGTATGTACGTATATATGTACTGTCTGTATAGGGTGTGTATATACTGTATGTGTCTATATAATGCATATATGTAGGTAGAGTTGTATGTCAATATCTGTGTATGTATGTATATATGTAGTTACACATAAGTGGGTATTTCAGGTTGCACGTCAGGAGGAATAATTAATCTGATGTGATGGTAAAGAGGTAGGATCTAAATAAGCTTTACCTCTTCCTATCCCTTATGGGGACTGACAGTACATGGCGTTTCTAGGTAAGGGCTAAAAACGTAATATATATATATATATATATATTCCAAATGTGGTGCTTAAATTATGGTATAGTATCTCACAAAAGTGGGTTACACCCCTCACATTTTTGTAAATATTTTATGATATGTTTTCATGGGACAACTCTGAAGATATGACACTTTGACACAATGTAAAGTAGTCAGTGTACAGCTTGTATAACAGTGTAAATTTGCTGTCCCCTCAAAATAACTCAACACACAGCCATTAATGTCTAAACGGCTGGCAACAAAAGTGAGTACACCCCTAAGTGAAAATGTCCAAATTGGGCCCAATTAGCTGTTTTTCCCTCCCCAGTGTCATGTGACTCGTAAGTGTTTACAAGATCCCAGGTGTGAATTGGGAGCAGGTGTGTTTATTTGGTGTTATCGCTCTCACACTCTCTCATACTGGTCAATGGAAGTTCAGCATGGCACCTCATGGCAAAGACCTCTCTGAGGATGTGAAAAAAAAAGAATTGTTGCTCTAGATAAAGATTGCCTAGGCTAAAAGAAGATTAGCCAACACCCTGAAACTGAGCTGCAGCATGGTGGCCGAGACCATACAACGGTTAAACAGTACAGGTTCCACTCAAAACAGGTCTCGCCATGGTCGACCAAAGAAGTTGAGGGCACATGCTCAGTGTCATATCTAGAGGTTGTCCTTTTGAAAATAGGATGCATGGGTGCTGCCAGCGTTGCTCCAGAGGTTTTAAGGGTGGGGGGTCACCCTGTCAGTGCTCAGACCATACGCCACACATTGCATCAAATTGGTCTGCATGGCTGTCATCCCAGAAGGAAGCCTCTTTTAAAGATGACACACAAAAAAGCCCACAAACACTTTGCTGAAGACAAGCAGACTAAGGACATGGATCACTGGAACCATGTCCTGTGGTCTGATGAGACCAAGACAAACTTATTTGGTTCAGATGGTGTCAAGCCTGTGTGGCAGCAACCAGGTGAGGAGTACAAAGACAAGTGTGTCTTGCCTACAGTCAAGCATGGTGGTGGGAGTGTCATGGGTTGGGGCTGCATGAGGGCTGCCGGGCACTGGGAAGCTACAGTTCATTGAGGGAACAATGAATGCCAACATGTACCGTGACATACTGAAGCAGAGCATGATCGGAAACTTGGCGGCAGGGCAGTATTCCAACATGATAACCACCCAAATACACCTCCAAGACAACCACTGCCTTGCTAAAGAAACTGAGGGAAAAGGTGATGGACTGGCCAAACATGTCTCCAGACCTAAACCCTATTGAGCTTTTATGGGGCATCCTCAAATGGAAGGTGGAGCGCAAGGTCTCTAACATCCACCAGCTCCGTGATGTCGTCATGGAGGAGTGGAAGAGGATTCCAGTGGCAGCCTGTGGAGCTCTAGTGAACTCCATGCCAAGAGAGTTAAGGCAGTGCTGGAAAATATTGGTGGCCACACAAAATATTGACACTTTGGGCACAATTTGGACACTTTCACTTAGGGGTGTACTCACTTTTGTTGCCAGCAGTTTAGACATTAATGGTTGTTTGTTGAGTTATTTTGAGGGGACAGCAAATTTACACTGTTATACAAGCTATACACTGACTACTTTACATTGTATCAAAGTGTCATATCTTCAGTGTTGTACCATGAAAAGATATAAAATATTTACAAAACTGCGAGGGGTGTACTCACTTTTGTGAGATACTGTAAAAGGCTTATAAGTATGCTGAGCTAAACAGCAGAGTTCAACTGTTGAACAGTTTTCTGGCAGTTCTCTTGCCACAACTTTTTGGGCGGGTCTAAAACGGGTCTGCTTTACATAATACAGACCTAACCTCACCCCGTCATACACCAATACCAGCCGCACATGCACTCAAGGATTTTGCCACTGAGTAGCCCACGAGTGTGAATGAGAGGGAGGCATGTGTAACAGTGAAGTTGGAAGGAGTAGAGGTAGTGAAAGTCGATGAGTTTAAATACCTGGGGTCAACCATCCTAAGTAATGGAAAATACACAAGAGAGGTGAAGAAGAGAGTGCAGGCAGGGTGGAGTGGGTGGAGACGAGCCTCAGTGGTGATTTGTGACAGAAAGGTAGCAGCAATGGTGAAAGGGAAGATTTACAAGACGATTGTGAGACCTGCTATGATGCATGGTTTGGAGATGGTGGCGCTGACAAAAAGACAGGAGGTGGAGCTGGAGGTGGCTGAGTGAAGATGCCAAGATTTTCATTGGGAGTGACTAGCAGGGACAAGATTAGAAATGAGTCTATCAGAGGGACAGCTCATGTTGAGCTGTTTGGAGACAAAGTAAGAGAGGCAAGACTGAAATGGTTTGGACATGCGCAGAGAAGGGATAGTGGAGATATTGGACAAAAGGTGATGAAGATGGAGCTGCCAGGCATGCGGAAAAGAGGAAGACCACAGAGAAGATTCATGGATGTAGTGAAGGAATACATGGAGAGGGTTGGTGTAGCAGAGGAAGATGAAGTGATAGGGTGAGATGGAGGCAGATGATCCGCTGTGGAGACCCATAAAGGGAGCAGCCGGAAGAAGGAGAAGTAGAAGAAAAAAAAGTCAAGGTCAGAGCTGGGTGTGCATCCACACTCACCGCTACATTTTGGTTTGACACACCAGCACAGTCTGCATGGAGACAGCTTTACATCAGCAGCACTGCACCCACTGGTTCCAAGGTTGTCATAGCCAGGAGCGGCACTGGGGTTAAGCTCCCAGTGCTCATAAAATGCTCCTTACAGCGTGCGTCTCGAAAAGCCTCTGACAACTAAGTCCAACTCCTAGCCTGCCCATGTGGTTTAGTCTCTAAGCCCGGCGGAACTGCTTTTGCTAATAGGAGAAGGGGCGAGGGCGGATCTCTGGTGCCTTAAAACCAGATGCTTCGGGTAGATGGTGGCTCGTCAACCTGGGAAGGTAGCCCATCTAGGGGAAGGTAAACCCTGATTTCAAACCTCCGCTGCCTTGCGGCACACCCGGTCACGGGAAAGATTTCGGGAGTCAACCCTGAGGAAAATCCGGAGTCGGAGCCCCTAAGGCAGTTCTCTGTTGTGCTCAACATCGTTCTGGCAGCTCCTGCGACGGCGCTGGTGCCAAACTATAGCAGCCCTGCTGTTCCTTTGGATTCATCAGTGACGTGGAGAGGGGGGACATGCTGAATGGGTAACATCTTGTCCTCCATATCTTCCTGCCCAGGCTTGAATCCTACCAACGCCCAACGCTGGAAGGTAGAACACCGGTGCGCATCGGCCTGTTCAGCCACAGGCGGTGCTGTTCCAGCAGAGTAGACGTTTAGGATTCTCTTCCATGGTCATCATAGACCGACGGAGGCTGACGACTGCACCCACTCCAGTTTTTCTCACCTTTGGATACAAAAAAATTGTAAAATATGAAAGAATGCCATCCATCCATCCATCCATCTTCTACTTCTTATCTGGAGTCTGGGACATGGAGGCAGCCCATAACCCAGACTCCCCTCTTTCCTCTCTCTACCCACCTCCTACAGCTCTTCAGTGAGGACACCAAGGTGTTCCCCGGGCAGCTGGGAGACATAGGTGAAATAAATGTCATGATTTAATTTTTTAATCAATTTTGTTACCAACAACACTTGCATTTTCACCAGGCACAGTTATGAAAGCAAAGTTGAATTGCTGAGTAAACTGATCATTTGAAAGTTTTTTTTAACTCAAATATTAAATTGAAAAAATTCAAAAACTAAATTTCTGTGTAAAGTCAGTTTCACTTGACTCGAACTCCATTGAAAATCTCTGTTGGGATTTGACAAAGGTGGTTCCAGCACACAAACACAAGAATATTAGTGAACTGAAGGTCTTTGCTCGTGAGGAATGGGCTAAGAATCTTCAGGACCACTGCCAGAAGCTGGTGTCTGGCTATGCACCACATTTGCAATAGGTCGTAACAGCTAAAAGGGTGCTCTACTAAGTACAAAAGATGCCTGTCATAAAGTAGGTTGAATAATTTCAGACTGCAGTAGTCATTAAAAGCAGCATTTTGTGTTGAATTTGGAGAAACCACTTATAACATTAGTTGTGGTTGATTCTATTTAAATGTTCTTGTTTGAAATTATTGCAAACGGCTGCTAGTTTGTGCATTTTGCCAGTCAACCTAAATTGTACTGAGGGCTGAATGACTTTGATGGCAACTGTACACATTAGTTCACTTTTCACTTATTTATTTTATATTTATATATTTATTTGATTTAAGGAAAAGGGCAACCTGAATTTCCGTCTGAGGATTAATAAAGTAAATCTAAACCTGATGAGCACTGCACTATAAACTTTACAAGGTGTAGTCTACTAAATTCTACCCTGAGGCACCCCATGGCCTCAGGGTGGAAAAGACCCCCGGTGCAAGCCAGGTACCAGATGGCTCGATGTGGTGGAGAGAGACCTCCTACAGCTCGTAGTCACTGTTGACGACGCAAAGGAGTTGGCCCAAAACCGGCAATGTTGGCATGCACTGTTAACCTGACTGGCTCTATGCATGGTGATGGCCACCAGCCCTCACCTTGGAGAAGAAGTAAGTAAGTAAACCTACTAAATTGGATAGAAGCAGAGATCCTGCAGTGTGCTAGCTCTTTTATGTATTTTTTCCAAGGTGCTACAAATTTATAACAGATCTTCTCTTTTCATTGAAAATGTACTGCATTTCTGATGTGACAGGCTGTGACAGGATGTCCACGTTTCTGATGTGTCTGCAGATTACTGGCCACTTTGTGGGTAACAGTGGGCAACCCAACTTTGACTCATTTGAGGTTGTTGCCTCCAACTCACTGACTGGATGGACTCATCTGAAATACAGCTCTGTTCTTGGCTATTTTACAATTAATACTTGAGGTTATTCTGGAGGGTTTTACATTAATAACTAGAAAAGCACTCAGAGAGCAAATACCTTGGCAGAGGAAAATTTCATCCAAATCCATCCAGTAGTTTTTGTGTAATCCTGCTGCACAAATACAAACAAAGCCCTTGGTGGAGGTATGCACTCTCAGATCATCACCAAAATCTAATCATCTGTTCCCCGTGCCATTACACACCTTTGCTGAAAATTTCATCAAAACCCGTTCATAACTTTTTGAGTTATGTTGGTAACAGACAGACAGACAGACAAACCCCAGTAAAAACATTACCTCCTTGCCGGAGGTAACAAACATTTTGAATCACTTCTAATGACATCAAGCAGAAAAACTTTAAGGCTAAAAACGGGTTATCCTCAACAAAATAGTGTGCATGTCTTTCGATGACACATTCTCAGTAGGGCTAAATCTAAATAAATGTGGATTAATGGCATTGATGGATTATGGAAATAAACAGTATTCCAAAGATATTATGGGTTGGTTCTGCAGAAAAAGAAAAAAGGGGCAGCATAGAACTTTTATTATTGGATAAGATTTTTTTATTGGATAAGATTTTTAGAAAATTAAAATTTTGAAAAATGTGTCTGTTAAGCCAACAGTCCCAAACCTTTTTTTCTACCAGGGACCAGTTTCACGCAGGAAAATCTTTCCACGGACTGGGTAGATGCTTGGGGGTTCTGTGCTATGTGGCTTTGGCCCTTGGGGCTTGCCGTAGCCATCTGGGGGGGATGACATCAGTTGGGCTGTGGCTGCTGTATATATTCTGTGTTCTCTCAATAAAGTAATGTATCGTCACTTCCTGTATTGCTGTCTGTCCGTGTGGTTTGCTCTCCTCACTCTCATGAGGATTTTGCTTTTAATTGTATTTTAACCACTTTTTTCCATCTACCATTAGTTCTTATTTCTGTTTATCAAGCCTCTTGCACCTGTGTGCGCACTCAGTGCCATCTAATCACCCTCTTCAGCCTTCAGCCTTAAGTTTGCGGACGACACCACCCTCATCGGGCTCATCTCCAACGGCGATGAGTCCGCCTACAGGAGAGAGGTGGCCCAGCTGGCGTCCTGGTGCAGCAATAACAACCTGCAGCTGAACGCTCTGAAGACAGTGGAGATGATTGTAGACTTCAGGAAAGTCACTACTCCTCTGCCCCCCCTCACCCTCTCAGGGCTCTCCCATCACCACTGCTGATTCCTTCCGCTTCCTAGGCACTACCATCACCCAGGGACCTCAAATGGGAGCTGACCATCAGCTCACTCATCAAAAAAAGCCCAGCAGAGGATGTTCTTCCTGCGGCAGCTGAGGAAGCTCAAGCTACCCACCAAGATGTTAGTGCAGTTCTACACAGCCATCATCGAGTCCATCCTCACCACCTCCATAACCGTGTGGTACGCAGGAGCCACTGCCAGGGACAGACTAAGGCTGCAGCGCGTCGTGCGCACTGCTGAGAAGGTGATCGGCTGCAAGCTCCCATCTCTCCAGGATCTGTACATCTCCAGGACCCGGAGGCGTGCTGGCCGGATCATAGCCGATCCCTCACACCCTGGTCATGTACTGTTTGCCCCCCTCCCCTCTGGTAGAAGACTTCGGTCCATCCAGACTAAAACCTCCCGTCACATGAACAGCTTCTTCCCCTCTGCCATTAGACTGCTGAACACTAAGTGACTCTCGTGCACCATGTACAGCAGCTCAACCAGACTCATGTCAATCATCACTGTTTTCTTCCTGCATTACCGACTGCACTATATAGTTCTCCACAGTAATCTGCTGCTGGCTAATATATATTTTAACTGTTGACCAGTATCACTAATCTTATCCTACACTTTATTACATGTATAGTTTATTTCTCTTATCTTATCATGTTTAATGTTGCAGCATTGTACCGAGACAAATTCCTAGTTTGTGTACTACATGAACAATGGCAATAAACCTGATTCTGATTCTGATTCTGATTCTGATTCTGTTCACCTTTTATCAGTATTTTTGTTAGCTTCGGGTTAGCCACTAGCTATGGCTACTAGCTCTCCTTCCTCTCCTCCTCTGGTGTGCTCTCTCTGTCAGATGTTTAGCTACATCTCTGCCTCTTTTAGTGATAACGGTAAATGTAATAAATGTTGTCTTTTTGAGGCGTTCGAGGCGAGGTTGTCTGATTTGGAATCCTGGCTCCGCTGCATTGAAACACCGTCTGCGCCAGTTAATCTTGACGGACGTCCCCTAGCTGCAGCGGAGCTCGCTAGCGTAGGGCGACCTGTTAGCGATCCTCTGGTCCTCTTCAGCACTGAGGAGACTGGGTGGGTGACTGTGAGAAGGAAGCCTAGCCGCAAAGCCCCGGTTAACCACCAACCTGTTCACGTTTCTAATCGTTTTTCCCCGCTCAGCGACACACCCGCTGAGGAAAAACTCTGATCATTGGCAACTCTGTAGTCAGAAACGTGAACCTAGATACTCCAGCAGCCATAATCAAATGCATTCCTGAGGCCAGAGCAGGCGACATCGAATCAAATTTGAAAATGCTGGCTAAAAGTAACTGTAAATACTCCACAATTGTTATTCACGCCGGCATTAATGACATCCGTCTCTGGCAGTCGGAAGTCACGAAACTTAATGTGGAATCGGCGTGTGACTTTGCCAAAACAATGTCTGCCTCTGTAGTATTCTCTGGGCCCCTCCCCAATCCCGACCAGTGATGACAATGTTTAGCCGCTCGTCATCCTTCAACCGCTGGCTGTCTGTGTGGTGTCCTGCAAACAACGTGGGCTACATTGACAATTGGAGCTCATTTTGGGGAAAACCTGGTCTTATGAGACGAGACAGCGTCCATCCCACTTTGGATGGCGCATCTCAGTTGTCTAGCAATCTGGCATCGTTTTTATCCAAATTTCCAAAACCTTGACAACTCAGAGTTGGGACCAGGAAGCAGAGTCGCAATCTTACACGCCTCTCTGCAGCTCCTCTTCATCCGCCACCCCTCAACTTAGCTCCTGTCTTCCCCATTAGAGAATCATTGTCTGCTCCCTCCAAAGTAAATAAAAATATAATGTATAAGCATCCCAAAGTGATTAAACAAAAAGTTGGTAAAACTCAAATTAAACATGAAGCATCTAAATTGAATGATTTGGCCTCTCTTCCTCCTCATAATTTAAAAATTAAATGTGGTTTATTAAATACTAGGTCTCTAACTCCCAAGTCTCTGTTAGTCCATGATTTGTTAATTGATTATCAGTTTGATTTAATATTCCTTACAGAGACTTGGTTAGGGCAAGAGGATTATGTTGGTTTTAATGAATCAACTCCCTCTGGTTATTTAAACTGTCAAAATCCCAGAAGTTCTGGTCGTGGAGGAGGAGTAGCAACAATTCACCATTCCAAATTACTAGTTAATGTAAAGCAAAAAACATGTTATAATTCTTTTGAGGGACTGGTCCTCAGTATTGGGCACTTTAGCAATTTTAGGCTAAACCCAATTTTATTTGCCATAGTTTATCGTCCTCCATCAACCTACTCAGCATTTTTATCCGAATTTGCTGAATTCTTAGCTGATTTAGTGCTGAAATCAGATAATTAATATTTATTAATATATTTATTAATATATTAATATTTATTTATATATTAATAATTATAGTAGGGGACTTTAATATACATGTAGATGTAGATAGTGACTGCCTTAATGTGGCATTTAATTCAATATTGGACTCGATGGGGTTTTCTCAGAAAGTAGGAAATTCTATTCATTATCTCCACCATACGCTGGACCTTGTTGTGACATATGACATAGAAATAGAAAATCTAGTAGTGTCTCCTCATAACCCTGTACTGTCAGACCATTGTCTGTTAACCTTTGATTTTACTATTTCTGACTATTTGGCTCCTAAATAAAAATTTTACTACAGTAGATGCCTCTCAGATGATGCTGTTACCAAATTTATGCAGATTGTTTCCTCTATGCCATGTGTCAACACAACGGAAATAAGCTATGGAGAGCTTGCTCCTTCTGTAATTGATAGCATGGTAGATAGTGTTACAGCTTCTCTGCATCAGACTCTAGACTTGGTGGCCCCCTTAAAAAAGAAGAAGTCTAATCAGAGATTTCTAACTCCTTGGTTCAACACAGAAACTCGTAGCTTAAAACAGAATGAATGAATGAATGAATGAATGAATCTTTATTTCGGATAGATTAAAAGTACAGGTTAAAAGAAACTGAATAATATAACAAAGGGGGAAAGAAAATCCGACAAGGTCAAATTAGACAATAACTCCTCTGATTATACAGTTCAACATAAGTTATCTGAAATGGGTGATGGCTGAAGCTGCAGCTTATATTGCCCACCCATGTTCCATCCAAGAATTCAAAAGAAAAAACAAAACAAGAGCGATTACAATTCAGAACGAAGCTAAGACAAAATGTGACAAAAAACTAAGCTACAACACAACGCAGGCTGGATATGACAATTCTTATGTGATTTTACATGTCATCTTGTATATATGTTTGGAGTATTTCTTCCTTTAGTTTTTGTTTAAATTGTCCAAGCGTTGTACATGATTTTAATTCAGGTCCAAAATTGTTCCATAATCTGACTCCTTGCACTGAAACACAGTGTTGCTTGGTGGTAGTTCTCACTGAAGGTTTTTGAAATATACATGTTCCTCTGAAATGATATTGTTTCTCCCTTATTTGGAACAACTTTTGGATATTTGCGGGCAGTGATAGATTCTTCACTTTAAACATTATTACTGCTGTTTTAAAGTCAACCAGCTCTTTCAACTTGAGAGCTTTTAATTTAAGAAAAAGTGGGTTTGTTGGTTCCCTGTAAGCTGCTTTGTTTATTATTCTAATAGCTCTCTTCTGAAGCATAAAGACTGGATATATGTTTGTTTTATATGTATTTCCCCATACTTCAGTACAATATGTCATGTATGGGAGTATTAATGAATGATACAAAGTATATAGTGTGGGTTGATTCAGCAAATATTTCACTCTGTGTAGTATTGCAATTGATTTGGATATTTTACCTTTAATATAATTAATATGTGACTTCCAACACACTTTATTATCAATTATTACTCCAAGAAATTTAGTTTCAGATACCCTTTCAATCTCTACAACATTTACACTGAATTTAGATACTGAGTTGTTGTGATGGTTGTTAAAGACTATAAATTTTGTCTTACTTAAATTGAGCGTTAATTTGTTTGAATCAAACCACAGTTTAAACTTTCCTAATTCCTTTCCGAGTGTATCCAAAAGTTGTTCCAAATTGCTTCCACTGCATAATAGATTAGTGTCATCGGCAAACAATATTAAGTCCATTTTTTCTGAAACTTTACATATATCATTTATATACATATTGAATAACAATGGCCCCAAAACTGAACCCTGTGGGACTCCAGAAGTAACCTTCAGTAACTGTGAGTTTTTGTTACCAACACATACATACTGATATCTATTCTTTAAAGTAGAACTGAACCCACCTTTTTGCGCAAAAAGTAGAATAGCGGATTAATTCCTTATTACCTATTGTATTTTTCAACAAATAAAAGAAATTTTTTAGGCCGTGCGATGGCCAAGCTATAAGCCGATAAACTTTTGCCTCTGGCTGGCAGTGCCAAACAAACCGGAAGTAGTGCAGACGACGCTGCGTGACGTCACGAGTGTGACCCTTAGCAAAACAACAATGGCAGATGATAGCAGTTCCAGCAGTCAAGAACACCAGAGTTTTCAGAGTGAAGAGGCATTCAGGATCGGTGATGAGACAGAGGAGGATGCAGGAGTGTCAAGTGAACAGGAAGAGAGCGAGGGAGGCATTGAACCGTACAGATTCGAGCCAGAATTGTTGGGGGATTCCGGCACAGACTCAGAGTCAGACCGCAGCAGTGATGGGGAGGAGAGTCGCTTATTGAATACAGAATGGTGAGTCTTTACTTCTCTACTTTGGCATGTTTGGGGTGTCAGGATAAGAAAAATTAAGTCTGGACTGCAGACGATTTTTGTGTTTCAATAACAATAATTCCAGTAGAAAAGGGACAATGCGGTCTGAGGGTGGTGCCAATGGTCTGATGCAATCAGTGCAGTGACCAGCTGGTGACCATGCAATGCATCGCTTCCCGATCGCTTTTTTTTTTGCTTTATTTTTTTTTTTTGTTACTTATTTGTACCTGTAGGTAGATTCGGTTTGCAGTCTGGTGACAAGCCACCGGCTGCCGGTCACTGCGTGCGCGAGCGCCCTAAACCTACATGTTTTTGGTATGCGGGAGGAAACCGGAGAAATCCCGGAGAAAACCCATGCAACATGGGGAGAACATGCAAACTCCACACAGCTCACTGTTGGTCGGGGGCTGGGATCGAACCCACGATCTCATGATCCCCGCGATCCCCCGGCCAAGGGTAAACTGTGCTGCCACAGTGCTAAACCACTGCGCCACCGTGCAGCTTTTCCTCCCCCTTTCTTTTCTTTCATCGCCATGACAGCTTTCCTTGGCCACTGAACAGATCTTCCCAGGTGTTGGAAGTGTTTTGTAGTCGACTATCACGACAAAATGCACCAAAAACAACCAGTGTCGACGTGCTCGCAATGGTAAACATGGAGGACTGTGCCCAATTAGTGACGTCACGCGGAACTCCGGCTGCACTTCCCGATAATCGGCGGATTCGTCGGATTTTTCAGGGCGGGAAATTCAAAATCGCGATTTTCTCCAAGATTCCGGGATTGGTGGAGGGGGTGCCAATGATAAATTATCTTTATAATTGTATGTATCACCCAGTGCCGTTCAATGCCGTTCACTTCAGTTCTACTTTAAGTAACTACTTAACCAGGACAGTGCTACCCCTCTAATACCACAATTTTGTAGTTTCTTTAATAATAAATTATGATCCACTGTATCAAATGCTTTTTTAAGATCCAGGAATACCCCAACTGAATACTCTTTATTTTCAATGGCAGTTGGTATTTTTTCTATAAATTCCATTAGAGCAAATGCAGTTGTCCTCTTGTGTCTGAACCCATATTGCTGCTCACACAATAAATTATTCTTCAGTATGAAGTTGTCAATTCTCTCATAGAATATTTTTTCAAGTATCTTGGAAAATTACGGCAATAGTGAAATTGGTCTATAGTTTGAGAATTCCCCTCTGTCACCCGTCTTGTATATCGGAATTACTTTAACTATTTTCATTGCATTGGAAAATATACCTGTTTGGAGAGACAGGTTACAGATATACATCAGTGGTTTCACTAAGCATTCAATAATAGTTTTGACTAAGAGCATGGCAATACCATCACAGTCCGTAGATGTTTTACTTTTAAACGATTTAACAATTTCAATGACCTCTCTCTCGTCTGTGTTCTTTATGAAAATGGAGTCTTTTATAGCAGTGTTATTGCTTATTGTATCACCTGTAGGCGCCGTAATGGGTATTTCTCGAGCCAAATTAGGACCAATGTTAACAAAAAAGTTATTAAATTCATCTGCAGGTGAAGCTGCATTCAGACTCTGAGTCGTTTTATTATTTTCTGAAAAATCGGTTGGTAGCTTGTATTTCTGCTCTTATTTCCAAGAATACTGTTAAGTATTTTCCATGTATTTTTAATATTGTCTCTGTTTTTCTCCAGTTCTTTACTGTAATAGTCTCTCTTACTACATCTTATTATATATGGGCTGCACGGTAGTGCAGTGGTTAGCACTGCGGCAGCACAGTTTACCCTTGGCCGGGGGATTGTGGGGATCGTGGGATCGTGGGTTCGATCCCAGCCCCCGACCAACAGTGATCTGTGTGGAGTTTGCATGTTCTCCCCGTGTTGCGTGGGTTTACTCCGGGATTTCTCCGGTTTCCTCCCACATGCCAAAAACATGCATGTTAGGTTAATTGGCTTTTCTAAATTGTCCCGAGATATTTGTTTCCTATAGGCCCTTAGAATAGAGGGTTAGTATTAATGAAAGCGCTTTGAGTGGTCTTTGTGACTAGAAAAGCGCTATATAAGTGCAGGTTAGTTAGATATGTTAACTTATTTTTGTATGTTTTATACCGATGCTCTGCTTCTTTTGTCCTTTTCTTGAGGAAAGCTTTATATAATATTTTTTTCTTTTTACACGCCTTTTGTAATCCTTTAGTTAACCATGGCTTATCGGCAAATTTATGTTTAAGCTTTTTCTTTACTAATGGACAATTTTTTTCATAAAGAGTCGTTACAATGTTCATAAATGTGTCAAAGGCTTCATTTACATCTGATACATAGACTTCTGTCCAGTCTTGCTTCAGCAAGTCCTCTTTAAAAGAACTGATTGCATTTTGTGATTTGTATCTGAACGATTTTAAATTTTTTTTCTGTATTGGCCCCCGTGTGGCCATGGATAAGTGCAAAGGTTGGCAAGTGGTCACTTATATCATTTATCAATAATCCACTTTCTATTTTCTTATCAATAATATTAACAAACAGGTTGTCAATAAGTGTAGCAGTGTGAACTGTGATTCTACTGGGATGTGTTATTGTGGGATATAGACTCATGCTGTACATAGAGTTCATGAACTCTGTAATTACATTTTGTTGATGTGGATTTAGTAAATCAATATTGAAATCTCCACAAATTACTACCATTTTCTTACTAGTAATATTATTGTACAGCTCGACTAATTTATCTCTGAATGTCTCAATGCAAGTTCCCGGCGTTCTATATATACAACTTATAATTAGATTTTTTGTTTTATCTTGGTCAATCTCAACAGTAACACATTCCAAAATCCCTGGTAGTGCAAAGGACATTCCATTTACAAGCCTGCACCTATACAGGTCATCAATATACAGTGCAACACCACCACCCTTTTTTTGAGCTCTGTTAATATGAAACATCTGATATCCCTTTATTGCCATCAGGGGAGCCTGCTCTTCATTAAGCCAAGTTTCAGAGACTGCGATAGCTGTAAATTTTCTGTCTAGCTGTTTTAAATAGTCCTGAATCTGTGGAAAGTTTTTGTTAAGACTTCTGCTGTTGAAGTGTATTATTGATAGTTTACCATCTAGTTGCACTTGACTTTTGAATTGCTTTTCAGTGTAATATTCCCAATGGTTATGAATATTATTGAAAAAGTGGTTATCAGGATCAATATCATTCTCCATCTCTTGTAGTTTATGTTCAGTATAATGGCATATTTTCAGAGTTTGAGTTTCCTTACTCTGTGGCAAATGACTTCCTCCAACTGGGGATAATTGATGTGTACTCAAGCCAGTCATAAGTTTTTTGTTTGTTTTGCTGATTTTTTTTTAAAGTACATTGACATGGTATGTCAAAAGAACTATTCTTACCGTGTGTGTGAATATGGATTATCATTGTCTCTTAATTTTCTTAATCAGTGTTCATCTGTATTTATTTAAGTCAGTAACATCTCTGATCATTATACTCTTTGTTTGCTCAGGTGTTCCATTTAGTTTGATCCAAACTCTACAATTTCTTGTCCATGTTGCCTGTATCTTATTTTGTCTTTTCAGCATCCGTGCTTGCCGTGCTATTTCAGCATTTGTTTTTGTTAGGTGTTCATTTAGGTAAACTTCTGTTCCTCGGAGCTTTCTGGCCTGCCTCAGTATGTCATTCTTTACCCTTCTGTTCACAAAGCGCATCACAATTGATTTCTTTGTTTTATTATCTTTTCTGGGTAAAGCATAACAGGCTGAAATTACATTTGCTTCGACCTTTATATCTCTACTGTCAAGGAACTGAAGCACCTGGTTTTCTAGGGAGACTGATTCACTCAGGGGAGCCTCCTCACCTCTCAGTCCTGTTGTAGCGTGAGCGTATGATTGATATTTGATGTCTAGTCCACTTATAATTAGGTCATCCATACGAGAACCTTGTTCAAGATCCTCGACGCGTCGCTCCAGGTCCATAATTTTTTTGTCTTTTTCCTGAATTGTTAATTTTAGTTCTCGTACTTCTTCCATTTGGCCTATTATTTTGGCCTGCTGGCTAACCATTTTGGCCACTTCTTCTGACAAGAAGTTCAGAGATTTTTTGATCTCTTCCATTTCCTCCTTCTTTGGTGGCATTTTTACTGACCTGTGGATAGTAAAAACAATCTCTGCTTGTGTCGCCGGTATCCGATCCGACCGACCTCGAATCCAGCTGGGCCTCAGCTAGCCCCCTCCGCTGCTAGTCCCGCTGCTTGTCAATTAGAAAGAAATTTTTGTCAAGAAGACTTGTCAATTACAAAGAAAAAGGCGCTCCACTAATTTAGATGAAATCTATTTAGCTTGTAGAAATCATCTTTTAATTTGTAAAAAATCTCTTCAAAAAGCTAGAACGAGTTATTTTTCTGCATTAATAGAAGAGAACAAGAATAAACCCAGGTTTCTTTTCAGTACTGTAGCCAGGTTGACAAAGAGTCAGGACTCTGTCAATCCTAGCATTCCCTTAGAGCTTACTAGTCAGGACTTTATGAACTTTTTCAATAATAAAATTTCATCCATCAAAAATAAAATCAATCAGATTCTTCCCACCGTTAAATACAGTAACTACTATAACTCCTTCAATTGATATCTGTCTTGATGAGTTTACTCCAATTGACCTTTTAGAGTCAGACAAAATAGTTTCCTCATCCAAGCCTTCAACTTGTCTTTTAGGCCCTATTCCTACCAGGTTGTTTAAAGAAGTCTTCCCACTTATTGGTAGCTTTATTCTTCATATAATCAATTCTTCATTAACTTTAGGACATGTACCACAGGCTTTTCAAACGGCTGTAATTAAACCCTTACTCAAAAAGCCAACGCTGGATCCAGGAGCTTTAGCTAACTATAGACCAATCTCTAATCTCCCTTTCATTTCAAAAATCACCTGCAGGGAAATGGTTTACTTGAAGAGTTTCAATCTGGGTTTAGAATCCATCATAGTACTAAAACAGCCTTAGCGAAGGTCACTAACGACCTCCTCATCGCATCTGATAAGGGACTTGTTTCTGTACTTGTCCTTTTAGACCTTAGTGCAGCTTTTGATACTACTGATCATAATATTCTGCTTGATAGATTAGAACACTATGTTGGACTTAATGGAACTTTGTTGCAGTGGGTTAGATCTTATTTATCTGATAGGTTCCAGTTTGTTCATGTCAATAATGAGTTTTCTTCCAACTGAAAGCTCAGTCATGGAGTTCCACAGGGATCTGTGCTAGGCCCTACTCTTTTTTAAGTTTATATATGCCTCCGTTAGGCAACATTATTAGAAAGCACTGTATACATTTTCATTGTTATGCAGATGACACACAATTATACCTGTCAATGAAGCCAGATGATAGTAATCAATTAGCCAAGTTAGAAGCCTGTCTTAAGGAAATCAAAGCTTGGATGACTTGTAATTTCCTGCTATTAAATTCAGATAAGACTGAAGTCATTCTTGTTGGTCCAAAAAACCTTAGAAATACCTATCCAAATCAAACTTTCAGTTTGGCTGTAGTTACTCTTTCTCTTAATAGCTCTGTGAGGAACCTTGGAATTATTTTTGATCAAGATCTGTCTTACAATTCACATATTAAATTTGTTTCTAAGACTGCCTTCTATCATTTGCGTAATATTGCCAAGATTAGGAGCATCTTGTCTCAGAGTGATGCTGAGAAACTGATCCACACTTTTGTTAGCTCTAGATTAGATTGTTGTAATTCTTTATTACCAGGTTGTCCTAAAACATCTTTAAAAAGTCTTCAGCTGATCCAAAATGCTGCAGCAAGAGTTTTAACAGGTACTAGAAAGAGAGATCATATTGCTCCGGTTCTGGCCTCCCTTCATTGGCTTCCCATAGAGTTTAGAATTAAGTTTAAAATCCTTCTTCTTACTTACAAAGCTCTAAACAATCAGGGCCCTTTTTATTTAAAAGATCTGATACTACCGTATTATCCTAACAGAGCACTACGCTCCCAAAATGCAGGATTACTTGTAATACCTAGAATCTCCAAAAGTACAATGGGAGGCAGAGCCTTCAGTTATCAAGCTCCTCTCCTGTGGAACCAGCTGCCAATCTGGATTCGGGAGTCAGACTCAATCTCTGTTTTTAAGAATAGGGTTAAAACCTTCCTTTTTGATATAGCCTACAATTAGGGAGGGATCATGTGTTTGTGAACCCTCCCTTAGTTATGCTGCTAATAGGTTTAGTCAGCCGGGGGACCTCCAATAATACTGGTTGGCTGCGTTTGAGAAGTACATTGCGGCATTGGGCCTGGGTAAACTTGACGGACTGCGGAGGCGAGCGCTTCTGGTTTGCAATCTCGGTGTAGAAGGTCAGAAAATTTTCCACACGTTAGGGGAGATGGAGTCTTGTGCAGATGCTGTCGGGCTCCTTGCTGACTACTTTGCCGAACACACACGGAGCATAAAGCTGTGGGTTGAAAGGCTGTTTGTGCCAAAAGATGCTAAGCTAGCTAGCTTGGGGGCGCAAACAGCCCAGCTAGTAGCAACGGAGAAATTAGCCACGGAGCTAGGTAGACGCCAAACACAGAAGCTAGAAGCTAAAGGCTACAAGCTAGATAACATGATGGAATTGGAGCCACAGGAGAGGGAGCCCGTGTCCATCAGGAACAACAAGCCAGCTGAACAGCACAGCACTGAGTGACTGCAGCATGGGGAGACAGCAGTGAATGAACTCGCCTCAGCTTTTCCCACAACCAGAGTCGAAGCAGTGGGAGGGGGAGCGCGAGCATGCTGACAGCCCTGAATAGCAGCAGCGACAGCCGGGCATACAAGTTCAGGTTCAGGTTACTTTATTTGTACCCGTAGGTAGATTTGTTTTGCAGTCTGGTGACATCCATATTTACAAGCCACAAATTACATTCAACATAGACACAAACACAGGCACACATGAGATTGACTATAAACATGATGAAAATACTCAAGGCTCCATCAATCAGGGTATAAAAAGACAAAGAGATGAGAGAAAAACCAGAGGTAAGAGAGAAGAATCATATTAAAAGTTAAAAACTAGTCAAAGAGGTTAAAAACTCAAAGGTCTAAAACTCAATAAAATATTTAGAACCCAAGTAACATCCTACAAAAATAAGTAAATATAAAATGGAGTTAATAAATAGGTACCTAAATTAGGTGCAATATATTGTTACAGCTTGTTCAACTCTTTGACAGCAGCAGGAACAAAGCTGTTTTTGTAGCGCTGGGTTTTACTTTTTAGGGACAGCAAACCTCCGTCTTAAGGGAAGAAGCTAAAAGATGCAGTGCAAAGGGTGGGAGTCATCATTTAAAATGGAGGTAGCCATCCTCTGTACTTGTCTGGTGTACAGGGATGTCAGGCTCAGCTGTGACTCACCAAGCAAACGACTGGACCATATAACTACCTGATCCAAGGATTTCCTCTGTTTCAGTTTTATCTGACCAAACCATGACACTAAAGAAAAGGATAAAAACAGATTCAATAAAAGCCCGATAAAACATTGTCATTATGGTTCAGTCAATTTGGAAGCGTGCAAGTTTTCTCAAGCAATGCAAATGTTGCTGACCCTTTTTGCACACCCTTTCACAGTTCTCTTCAAAGTTTAAATTACTATCAATAATCTTCCCAAGATATTTGTAGGATTGTACACATTCGGTGGTCTGGCCTTTTAGTACAGTGACTTTGTGCCTGGGAGTTTTCCTCCTAATGTCAATAATCATGTTTTTAGTTTTTGTCGTATTCAGCTGCAGGTAGGAATCCTCACACCAGTGAACAAAATCATCAACTACTGGGCAGTGGCCACTCTCACCATCCTGGAGGAAACTGACAATAACTGAATCATCAGCATACTTTATGATGTGTCTGTTGTCATGTCTGCTCCGACACATGTTTGTGTACAGGATGAAGAGTAGTGGTGACAACACACACCCCTGAGGAGAGCCAGTAGAAGACCACTTTAGGTCAGACAATGTGCCATTGACCCTTACTCTCTGCGTCCTGTTGGTTAAGAAATCCAGAATCCAACCCACCAGATTATTGCTCAAATCAAATTGTTGCAGGAGCCTTTCAACTAAGATATGAGGTTGGATTGTATTAAAGGCGGAGGAAAAGTCCACAAATAAAAGCCTGGCGTGTGTCCCATTAAAATCCAGATGTTTAAAAAGCATGTTAAACAGAGTGACAGTGGCATCCTCCACTCCTCTGTGAAGCCTATAGGCAAACTGCAGAGGATCCAATGCATGCTCAGTCTGCTTTAGGACCTCGCATCTGACCAGTTTTTCAAAAATTTTCATTAAAATTGAAGTCAAAGCAACTGGTCTAAAGTCGTTGATCGTTTTAGGACAGCTGGATTTTGGAACGGGAACAACCACGGCTTCTTTCCAGATTTAGGCACATGTTGTGTTTGTAAGGACTTATTGAAAATGTAATGAAATACAGACAGCACAGCGGAGTACCTCGGATGACAGAGAGAAGGTACCAGACTGCTTCTGTACCCAAGACGAGCTGTAGTCGAAGACAGACACTGGGAGCAAACAGTAGAAAGAGCTAACAGTCGCCACGGCGGTCAAGCAGAGCCAGTTTAACTCAGGTTCGACGCGGGTAGGTCTCAGTGCTGGCGATCAGGACATGGGTGCCGAGCATGGTGGCAAGGTGCCTGCATCGGCGAGTGACACCAAGGTGCTAGACCCAGATGCCCCCCGTACTTGGCTGCAGAGGGATGGAGGATCTGCAGCTACAATGGTGACCGCTACAACAGCTTCAGAAGAGGAACTTCCACGGCGAATATGGGCCAGGCAACAGCCAGCGAAACACCAGGAACACCTGCACATTGTGGCTACGCTGGGTGCAGTGTGCTTCAGATGGTCTCACTGCTTGTCAAGGCACCCCAATCAGTTTCAACAAGTCCGGGAAGACTCTCCAGGTGGTGAGGCTGGACAGGAGTCGGTGACAGCAGTGTGGGATACGGGTCCCGCCATCCAGAGGTTCAGTCATCGCTCCGGGGTTCTGCGGTCTCCAGGGGCACCTGCTGAGGGGCTGCCCTGGACCCCCATGCAAGTTCCAGTTTTTCTTCACATAAACAACTGTGCGGTAGCACTTGGCGCATAGTTTTGTGTTTTCTGTGCATGTTATGTGAGATTATTTTGGGTATTTTGCTTTTAGTTAGGGGCACGGCTGTGATTTTACTTTCATAAAGGACTCTTTTAGTTACCAGTGGCAGAATAATCCACTGCGCCGTGGGGGCTCCACAGTAGTCCACCCATCAGCCCTATTTTAGTTATTTTTTGTGAATGTGTCAGGCCATTTAGTGCATTGTTTTCGTGCGTGATTTGGGTCTGTGTGGTTTTGGACTTCTCTGTGTTCTCTCAATAAAGTGCGGTTGGATGTTCAGCATAAGACGACTCGCATCTCACTCATTTCCATACATAGCAGGTTCCAATAACAAAAACCTTAATCAGCACATAGTATGTAATCTGAATGCGACAATTACACTTTAAATAAGACACTTACAATAATTATTACATTCTAATATGAACTCACCATAATGTAGAATCAGTGGGAACCCAAGGCTTGTTGGCTTTCCAAAGAAGTTCACTGCAAATGTCCTCAGTAGTAGGCAGAATCAATTCTTCCTCAACAGTAAAGGGCTTCTTAGCTTTAGCAATGTGGTCCGCCACTAAAGGTGCGATCACACCAAACGCGAACGGGCGGTGCAAATCCATACAAAGTGAATGGGAAGAGGCAAGTACACGTGAGATTGCGCAGTCAAGTGTTCTCATCCGAGGCTAGCTAGCTAGCTAGCTGCTAGCTTTGAGATTCTGCCATCACCGGAGTAAAGGTATCACCATTGCAGAGTAAACTAGTGTGAAAATTTGACTCACTCACCTGGAGACAGGAGGAAAAGGAGCTCTTCAGCTGAATTGGGATTTCGGAGTTATTTACCCACGGTTTCCTGTCACGGACATGGTAGCAAGCTAGCAACATAAACACCCATCATCTTATGAAGTTTTGGAGGCTTGAGACAACATTTTCAGGTGAGCCCCCAGTCGGATAATGTAAACATGACGTTATTTTGGGAATTTCCACAGCAGGTTGAACACAGCTGCAGAAGGTTTAAAGGCAACTTCGCCTGTCTGCATCTCACTCAGAAGGGAAATTCATGTCTGTTTGCATGTTTACATTGAGTTATAATGTAATCGTGCCACGCGAAAAATTTGCTTGTTCGCATTTCTTTTTTATCCAAATTTCCAAAACCTTGACAACTCAGAGTTGGGACCAGGAAGCAGAGTCGCAGTCTTACACGCCTCTCTGCAGCTCCTCTTCATCCGCCACCCCTCAACTTAGCCCCTGTCTTCCCCATCAGAGAATCATTGTCTGCTCCCTTCAAAGTAAATAAAAATATAATATATAAGCATCCCAAAGTGATTAAGCAAAAAATTGGTAAAACTCAAATTAAACATAAAGCCTCTAAATTGAATGATTTGGCCTCTGTTCCTCCTCATAATTTAATAATTAAATGTGGTTTATTAAATATTAGGTCTCTAACTCCCAAGTCTCTGTTAGTCCATGATCTGTTAATCACTTGCATTCCGGGCAATTTTCCTAAAAATGCCAAAAAATAACGTGCCCAAAGTAAATCGAAAGCTGTTATTCAACCCTTTGCAGCATCTTCATGGGGTTGGTCTCATTTAAAAGAAAACACTTTGAATTTTTTGGCAAAAAAAAACATAATCTCTCTACGTGCTCCGGCCACTGAGTTACAGTCATCTAAACATACTGAACTTGAAGAAAAAAAAATTGGACACAGTGTTTTTTTGGATACAAATGCTTGTAAATAACACACAGCTGTCCGATCGGGCTGGAAAATGCAACAGAAATGTAGAACCAAGTGTTATCCAGCTGAGATCCAAATTTTGTAACAATACCACAAAAAATGAATATTTTACACAGCTTTGTTCTCAGGCTGTTCCCAGGCGTTTTGGAACTGTGCCAAATTGTGCCAAATGGCACAGTTTGGAAAAACATCTGTAACTTTTGAATAATTCAATGTAGAATCTTCATTTTAGGCTCTAATGAAAGGTCACACTCAGGGCTGTGTCTGTGTGTGTGTGTGTGTGGGCGGGGGGTCGTCCCCCCCCCCCCGCTACCAAGGACCAAATTCGGCCCTGGCTACATGACGGATTACACTCCTTGCATGTTTTCACAGCGGCTCCCCCACCCCTCGCTACTGTGTGTGTGTGTGTGGGGGGGGGGGGAACCGTGAACGGACCGTGAACGCCCCCCCCCTCGCTACAGAAGAGGGCCATCGCTACATGATGGAATAGACTGATATGGTTCCCCCCGCGGACCGGGGGGCGTTCGGACCATGCCCCCCCCCGCTCCTCTTCTGCAGCGGGGGGGGGGGGGTGTTCACGGTCTGAACACGGCAAATGAACCATTTATCGCGGCGCACGCACTTCGTACTTTGTGCGCAGTACAGTTGTAATTTACCGATCGGTCAAAAGTCATTTTTGGATTACAGTTTTCAGGGATAAATAATAATTTAGCTTATAACACCTTACCTCTTCAAAGCAGCAGAGTCGCGGCGAACATCTCTTCCCCCATTGTCAAGACGAACGCGACGCTGCTCCGCTCGTGGATCCCGATCAACATAATTCCATTATTGCCGTTTTGGCGAATGAGTTACGACTTTTGTCGTCGGCATCCGTCTATTCTGCTGGAATGAGTGCAGGTCCCACTTGTGGGTGTTCTCCATGCTGCTGGGTGAGCCTGGGTCTGTAGTAGATTTCGTCCAGCGTCCTTTGTTTTCATCTGTTGCAGCAGTAAATATCTCTTCACCCAGCCTGAACTTCTGTGCTTCAACTGGCTCCTGCGTTCACAGTAGGCGGGTCCTCCTTCCTAGATTTTCATTCATTGGCTCTTCAAGGTTTCAGAAACCCAATTCAAGGCTCTTATTAGTCGAATGAGAGGTCAATCAGATGAACTAATCTGTTTGCGGCTGTCTCTGCAGTTTTTTTTTCAGTGGCGCTTGGAGGGTACACCACCTACACCACCACCATCAATATCCTTATCATGCGTCATGCACACGAGGGCGCACGAGCGCACTCTCGTGCGCCCTCGTGCGTCATAGGACGCAGAGACTTGCCCGCCCGCGGAACAACGGAGCGCAAGTGGTTAATTGATAATCAGATTGATTTAATATCCCTTACAGAGACTTGGTTAGGGCAAGAGGATTATGTTGGTTTAAATGAATCAACTCCCTCTGGCTATTTAAACTGTCAAAATCCCAGAAGTTCTGGTCGTGGAGGAGGAGTAGCAACAATTCACCATTCCAAACTACTAGTTAATGTAAAGCAAAAAACATGTTATAATTCCTTTGAGGGCCTGGTCCTCAGTATTGGGCACTTTAGCAATTTTAGGTTAAACCCAATTTTATTTGCTATAGTTTATCGTCCCCCATCAACCTACTCAGAATTTTTATCCAAATTTGCTGATTTCTTAGCTGATTTAGTGCTGAAATCTGATAGAATAATTATAGCAGGGGACTTTAATATACATGTGGATGTAGATAGTGACTGCCTTAATGTGGCATTTAATTCAATATTAGACTCGATTGGGTTTTCTCAGAAAGTAGGAAATTCTACTCATTACCTCCACCATACATTGGACCTTGTTCTGACATATGGCATAGAAATAGAAAATCTTGTAGTGTCTCCTCATAACCCTGTACTGTCAGACCATTGTCTGTTAACCTTTGATTTTACTATTTCTGACTATTTGGCTCCTAAAGAAAAATATTATTACAGTAGATGCCTCTCAGATGATGCTGTTACCAAATTTATGCAGATTGTTTCCTCTATGCCATGTGTCAACACAACGGAAATAAGCTATAGACAGCTTGCTCCTTCTGTAATTGATAACATGGTGGATAGTGTTACAGCTTCTCTGCATCAGACTCTAGACTTGATGCCCCCCTTAAAAAAGAAAAAGTCTAATCAGAGATTTCTAACTCCTTGGTTCAACACAGAAACTCGTAGCTTAAAACAGAAGACTTGTCAATTAGAAAGAAAATGGTGCTCCACTAATTTAGATGAAATCTATTTAGCTTGGAGAAATCATCTTTTAATTTATGAAAAATTTCTTAGAAAAGCTAGAACCAGTTATTATTCTGCATTAATAGAAGAGAACAAGAATAAACCCAGGTTTCTTTTCAGTACTGTAGCCAAGTTGACAAAGAGTCAGGACTCTGTCAATCCTAGCATTCCCTTAGAGCTTACTAGTCAGGACTTTATGAACTTTTTCAATAATAAAATTTCATCCATCAGAGATAAAATCAATCAGATTCTTTCCACAGCTAACTTAAATATTGTAACTACTACAACTCCTTCAACTGATGTCTGTCTTGATGAGTTTACTCCAATCGACCTTTGTGAGTTAGACAAAATAGTTCCCTCATCCAAACCTTCAACTTGTCTTTTAGACCCTATTCCTATCAGGTTATTTAAAGAAGTCTTCCCACTTATTGGTAGCTTTATTCTTCATATAAATTCTTCATTAACTTTAGGCCATGTACCACAGGCTTTTAAAATGGCTGTAATTAAACCCTTACTCAAAAAGCCAACGCTAGATCCAGGAGCTTTAGCTAACTATAGACCAATCTCTAATCTCCCTTTCATTTCAAAAATCTTAGAAAGAGTTGTTGCTATGCAATTATTTGACCACCTGCTGGGAAATGGTTTACTTGAAGAGTTTCAATCTGGGTTTCGAATCCATCATAGTACTGAAACAGCCTTAGCGAAGGTCACTAACGACCTCCTCATCGCATCTGATAATGGACTGGTTTCTGTACTTGTCCTTTTAGACCTTAGTGCAGCTTTTGATACTATTGATCATAATATTCTGCTTGATAGATTAGAACACTATGTTGGACTTAATGGAACTTCATTGCAGTGGTTTAGATCTTATTTATCTGATAGGTTCCAGTTTGTTCATGTAAATAATGAGTTTTCTTTCAACTCAAAGCTTAGTCATGGAGTTCCACAGGGATCTGTGCTAGGCCCTACTCTTTTTAGTTTATATATGCTTCCGTTAGGCAACATTATTAGAAAGCACTGTATACATTTTCATTGTTATGCAGATGACACACAATTATACCTGTCAATGAAGCCAGATGATAGTAATCAATTAGCCAAGTTAGAAGCCTGTCTTAAGGAAATCAAAGCTTGGATGACTTGTAATTTCCTGCTATTAAATTCAGATAAGACTGAAGTCATTCTTGTTGGTCCAAAAAACCTTAGAAATGCCTTTCCAAATCAAACTTTCAGTTTGGATGCGGTTACTCTTTCTCTTAATAGCTCTGTGAGGAACCTTGGAATTATTTTTGATCAAGATCTGTCCTTCAATTCACATATTAAATTTGTTTCTAAGACTGCCTTCTATCATTTGCGTAATATTGCCAAGATTAGGAGCATCTTGTCTCAAAATGATGCTGAGAAACTGATCCACGCTTTTGTTAGCTCGAGATTAGATTATTGTAATTCTTTATTATCAGGCTGTCCTAAAACATCTTTAAAAAGTCTTCAGCTGATCCAAAATGCTGCAGCAAGAGTTTTAACAGGTACTAGAAAGAGAGATCATATCTCTCCGGTTCTGGCCTCCCTTCATTGGCTTCCCATAGAGTTTAGAATTAAGTTTAAAATCCTTCTTCTTACTTACAAAGCTCTAAACAATCAGGCTCCTTTTTATTTAAAAGATCTGATACTACCGTATTATCCTAACAGAGCACTACGCTCCCAAAATGCAGGATTACTTGTAATACCTAGATAAAAAGAACAAACAGAAACTGAAAAGTCTCATGACTAAATTTAATTACCAACAAATGATCAAAGGACCCACCAGGATAACCAAACAATCTAGAACACATATTGACATGGCATTTGTTAATAAACCAGAACGAATAACCAGAACCTATAATCTTGTAACTGGTCTCTCAGATCATAACATGGTTCTTGCTGTCAGAAAACTTACTAAAAAGCGACTACAGTATTTTGGGGGAGTTGATATTGACAAAGTAAATTTCATTATTCCCAAATCAAAAACTGCGGAGTTTGAACATCACTTAGAACAGGGGTCGGGACCCTATGGCTCGCGAGCCAGATGTGGCTCTTTTGATGGCTGCATCTGGCTCGCAGACAAATCTTTAATTATAAGGTTCAAGTTCAAGTGGGGTTGCCGTATTTTGCTGTCGAAAATAGCGGCCGATGTGCGCATGTGCAAAAGGGTCCGCACAACGGCTTGTCGTGAGTAAACTTCCCTTGTTTTAATCACGTTGTCAGCTAACTAATTTTAGAATCCCTTTTGAGAAGATGACTAAAAGAAAAAGAGACGAGGAGTATCGTACTTTTCAGCAGGAATGGACAGAGGAATTTGCCTTTGTGGAGAGAGCAGGTTCTGCAGTGTGTCTAATATGCAATGATAAAATTGCATCTATGAAACGGTCAAATATAAAGCGGCACTTCGACACACGCCATACTACATTTGCATCGAAATATCCTGCGGGGGACAGCAGGAAGAAAGCATGTCAAGAGCTACTATCAAGAGTGCAAGCTAGTCAGCAGCAACTCCGTGTTTGGGCCCAACAAGGTGACTGGAATTTGGCTAGCTTTGCTGGCGCTTTAGCAATTGTGAGAAACAGAAAGCCATTTACAGATGGGGAGTATGCCAAAGCATTCATGCTTGATGTTGCCAATGAACTTTTTGATGACTTTTCGGATAAAGACAAGATAATTAAACGGATAAAAGACATGCCTCTGTCGGCAAGAACTGTTCACGATCGTACCATCATGATGTCAAATCAAATTGAGGCAACGTAAGTGAAGGACATAAATGCGGCACGGTTTTTTTCTCTCGCTTTGGATGAGTCAACAGACATAAGCAATTTATCCCAGTTCAGCGTGATTGCAAGGTATGTTGTCGGTGACGCACTACATGAGGAAAGTCTTGCTGTTTTGCCTATGAAAGGGACAACAAGAGGGGAGGATTTATTCAAGTCCTTCACTGAGTTTGCTAAAGAAAAAAATCGACCGATGGATAAACTTGTTTCGGTGTGCACTGATAGTGCTCCGTGCATGGTGGGGAAAAACAGAGGATTTGTAGCGCTTCTTCGTGAACATGAAAAGAGACGCATCCTAAGTTTTCACTGCATCGTACATCAGGAGGCGCTTTGTGCTCAGATGTGTGGCGAGCAGCTTGGTGAGGTGATGTCGCTGGTCGTTCGGGTGGTCAACTTTATTGTTGCCCGAGCTTTAAATGATCGCCAGTTTAAAACACTGCTGGATGAAGTTGGGAATAATTATCCTGGTCTGCTTCTGCACAGCAACGTGCATTGGTTGTCAAGGGGGAAGGTGCTCAGCCGTTTTGCGGCTTGTCTGAGCGAAATCCGGACTTTTCTTAAAATGAAAAATGTCGAGCATCCCGAGTTAGCTGACACTGAGTGGCTCCTGAAGTTCTACTATCTCGTGGACATGACTGAACATCTCAACCAGCTCAATGTGAAAATGCAAGGCGTTGGAAATACAATCTTATCCCTGCAACAAGCGGTGTTTGCATTTGAAAACAAGCTAGAACTCTTCATCGCCGACATTGAAACAGGTCGTTTACTATACTTTGAAAAACTGGGAGAGTTTAAAGATGCATGCACAGCAAGTGAACCTGCTCAACATCTTGATCTTCAGCAGCTAACAGGCTTCACATCTAATCTCCTGCAGTAATTCAAAGCGCGCTTTGGAGAATTTCGCGAGCGCACTCATTTTTTTAAGTTCATCACCCATCCACACGAGTGTGCAGAGGACAGCGCTGACCTAAGTTACATCCCCAGTGTCTCCGTCAGAGATTTTGAGTTACAAGCTGCTGACCTGAAGGCCTCAGACATGTGGGTGAATAAGTTCAAGTCACTGAATAAAAATTTGGAAAGACTTGCACGACAGCAAGCAGAGTTGGCGAGCCAACACAAGTGGGCAGAAATGAAAAAACTTCAACCCGCAGACCAGCTGATTGTCAAAACTTGGAATGCGCTTCCCGTCACATACCACACACTACAGCGTGTGAGTATTGCTGTACTGACAATGTTTGGCTCTACGTATACATGTGAGCAGTCTTTCTCACATCTAAAGAACATTAAGACCAACCTACGATCACGTTTAACAGATGGAAGTCTCAACACCTGCATGAAGCTTAACCTCACCACGTATCAACCAGACTACAAAGCCATCAGCAAAACCATGCAGCACCAGAAGTCGCATTAATGGTAAGAAATACTCATCATTGATTAGCAACAGCATAACAATGTTATTAAAAAGAATTCAGAGACTTATTGTACTTTAAAAGTGTTGAAATGACATAAAATGCACACATTTACTTGTATTTTTAGTTTTAAACATATTGTATGGCTCTCACGGAATTACATTTAAAAATATGTGGTGTTCATGGCTCTCTCAGCCAAAAAGGTTCCCGACCCCTGACGTAGAGAATCAAAATTGGGAGCAGCTCATGTCAATATATGAAGTAGATGATTGTTGTAATTTTATAACTGCAACAATCACAAAGTCTATAGATAAATTTACAAGGCAAATTAAAAGTAGACAACAGAAGATTAACCTACCATGGTTAAATAATGAAATAAGAAAACTTATGAAGAGGCAAGACTCTGCATCGAAAACATCATTAACCTCTAAACTACAAAATGATCACCTCGTTTACAAAAGTTTAAGAAATAAAGTGGTACAAGAGCTGCGTAAATCAAAAGCATCTTATTACAATAAATTGATAGAACATGCAAAGGGTAACAACAGTTCCCTATGGAGGCATTTAACTAACTTAATCAACAAAAAAAATGATCAGAAGGGGGTAAAGGAACTTAGAATTAATGGCAAAACCATCAGTGATAATGTTACATTGGCAAATAAATTTAATTCATATTTTGTGGAGTCAGTGGAAGAATTAACAAAAAACTTTGTGCTGCTAAATGTGCTCAACAATACTAAACCAATACTCTCAACAGTTTCTTTTCACATTAATGAGGTAAATGAAGATTTAATTGCTGGCATTGTTAAAACACTGTCAAACTCAAAAACTAATGATATCTACAATATGAGCACTTCCTTTCTCAAAACGCACAGCAAAATATTAATCAAACCACTGATTCATCTCATTAATCTCTCCATTAGGTCCTGTACATTTCCATCTGGCTGGAAAAAAGCTGTCGTCATACCAGTTTTTAAATCGGGTAGTAAAGATGATATATGTAATTACCGCCCAATCTCTGTTTTACCAGTCCTGTCTAAGGTTCTTGAAAAAGTTGTAGCTACACAGCTGATAGACTACTTACAAGACAGTCAACTTCTTCATCCACACCAATTTGGTTTTAGACCAGGATACTCAACAGAAACAGCAAACTGCTGCCTTATTGAAAATGTCAAACAGTTCTTGGACAGGGGTAATGTGGTGGGAGCTGTTTTTCTGGATCTCAAAAAGGCTTTTGACACTGTAAACCACAGCTTGCTTTTATCCAAAATGGTATCTTTTAACTTTTCTCCCAATACAATAAAATGGTTTGCATCTTATCTTCAGAACAGAGAACAGTGTGTAAAAGTTCACCAGGATAAATCCTTCCTTTTAAATAATTGTATGGGTATCCCACAAGGGTCCATTCTTGGTCCTTTACTTTTCAGCATTTTTATTAATGACCTGCCATTACACTGCTCAGCTGCAACATGTCAACTTTATGCAGATGATGCAGTTATTTACACAGCTGCTAAGACTCCAGCTCAGGCTGCAGACGTCCTGTCTTCAAGCATGGTTGATGTCCAAGAGTGGCTCATTCAGAACCATCTACTGCTGAACCTTCAGAAAACAGTTTCAATGTGCTTTTCAATAAAAAAATGTAATTTGCAACATTTTAAAGTTAATATACATGATCAAGACATTAGTTCAGTTACAGAATTCAAATACCTTGGCATTGTACTAGATCCTCAACTCAAATTTAATCTTCACATAAAGAAGATTTCTAAAACAGTAAAAAAAAAATTGAATTGCTTTAAATTAATTAGACATTACATACCACACCAAGCAGCCATACTGTATATGCATTCTATGGTTTTTTTCGCATATATCATACTGTCTGACAGTTTGGGCTCAAGCAGCTCCTTCTACAATAAAACATATAGGTTCATTATATAATAAAACTCTAAAAATTCTGGATAAAAAGCCCATTAGGTGGCATCATTGTTATATTCTAAAAAAAATATAATCTACTGAGTTTTGAGAGTTTCATTGACCTTTGTTTTCTGAAATTAATTTTTAAATGTTTCCATAAATCAGTGCCAGAGCCACTTGTTGGATTCATCCAAAGACAGGACAGCAGCAGAGCCACCAGGACTTCTGTTAACAATAACTGTAAAATATCCCACCGCAGAACCACATTTGGACAAACAGCTTTTTCTATAAAGAGCAGTCATATCTGGAACACAATGCCAAATGAAATCAAAATAATAACGGATTTTAAAACATTTACTACAAAGGTTAAAAACTGGCTGAAAAGTAAACAAGAATGTACCCATGTATGAAATGATTGTCTGCAGGGTGTGAGTGAATGAAGGGAAGGCAAATGTGTAACAGGCATTTTACTCTAACAGGCAAATGTGAATCAGGTTTTTATATTGTGTATTTATAATTTTGTTTGCATTGATGTATGTGGATAATGTTTATACTGTTTTCATTTGTTTTTTCTTCATCTTTTTCTCTTTTTCTCTGTTTCTTTTCTCTAAAGCCCATCCAGGGACAAGAGTTGCAAACTAGCTTAATGCTATACACTGTCTGTGCAACACATCAGATTTTCTTTTTTGTCTATGTTTATTGCACTGTCCCTGACAAATAAACAAATAAATAAATTAAAAAAAAAATCTCCAAAAGTACAATGGGAGGCAGACCCTTCAGTTATCAAGCTCCTCTCCTGTGGAACCAGCTGCCAATCTGGATTCGGGAGTCAGACTCAATCTCTGTTTTTAAGAATAGGGTTAAAACCTACCTTTTTGATATAGCCTACAATTAGGGAGGGATCATGTGTTTGTGAACCCTCCCTTAGTTATGCTGCTAATAGGTTTAGTCAGCCGGGGGACCTCCAATAATGCATTGGGCCTCACTCCTTTCTTCACTCTCAATGAAATATTTTTTTTTTTGCTGGTCATTAACATCTGTTTGTTCTCTCCCATAGATTGAGTCCCATCGTGCTGTTTGCTCTCTACATGTCTGTTATTTTCATCTTCTCTGTCCCCTCACCCCCCAGCCAGTCCCAGCAGATGACTGCCCCTCCCTGAGCCTGGTTCTGCTGGAGGTTTCTTCCTGTTAAAAGGGAGTTTTTCCTCTCCACCGTCGCCAAGTGCTTGCTCACAGGGGATCGCCTGATTGCTGGGGTCTTTCTGCAACTGTGGGGGTTCCCCCTACAGTTGATAGTGCTATGAGATGACTGTTGTTGTGAAATGGCGCTATATAAATAAAGTTGAATTGAATTGAATTGAATTTGGTGTGAACGCACTTTAAGAATGATGCTTCCAGCACAGACACATTGGTGGCCCTCAGTAACTGTTTCTGTCATTCATGTTCACATTTTTTTCTTTCAAAAAATTCCAAGGGCTTGTCTTTTAATGTCGAGTGTTTTGTCTCAATGTGGCAAAGCAGTTTTGAGGGTTTCATGTCTTCATTAGCTAGCTGGTCACCGCATATTGTGCAGAGTGGGTGTGAAGCCTGTGGATTACCTGTTGTGATGAACCCGTAATTTAGGTAGGAATCTTGGTACTTTCTTTTAATGCACCTTTCTTTTTGCTGGCAGTCTGTGACTCTTCTGCTGTACCGCTGTTTGTCCATTCTCCATTTCCAGAACAGCTGTCCAGTGAACTTTGTTTTTGGCTCATTTTTTCAAGGGTTAGCTTGTGTCGCTTATGCATGAGAAAGACACACCACTCAGTCAAATCCCGTAATCACTATGGTGTAGTGAGGCGAGGGCGGTAGTGGTCATTTTTCAAAATAAGATACCCAGAAGACTAATGAAAAGAAAATAACTATTATTTTAACCACGGTTATTCTTTCTTTGTCGCCTGGTACCAAATGATCCCCAGACGGTCTGCAGACTGGGGATTGGGGACCCCTGTGTTACAGTAAGCAATTTATCAATTAAAAGCTGCATCTTATCAAAAAGCAAGGGATAGTTTCCACTGATGTATCCTGGTATGGTGCTAGATGTTCCAAAAGAAGTGATTAAAGGAATTGACATAAAAAGGCTCTTTTTTTTTTTTTTTTTTAATTTGAAGGCTCCAGCCCCCCCCCCCCCCCCCCCCCCCCCCCCCCCCCCCCCCCCCCGTGACCCGAAAAGGATTAAGTGGAAGAAGATGAATGAATGAAACAGACACCATTAGCTAAATACAGCTAAATTATGTAGTTCAGCTCTGGACAGAGGTATGATTGAACTGGGACATCCAACACTTGTGGAAATAATAAGTGTACAAAAAATATATCCTTAATAAAAAAGTACAAGCTCCTATCTGAGAAACCACACTGCTAATGTCTTTTGTTTGACGTCTTAATGATATCCAATTTATTTATGAGTTAAACTGACAACCACGAGGCTGACTAAAACGTTGCCCCACACATGGTGTTAAGAGGACAGACTATTTTCCTTTTAACCAGTAATAACAGGCAAAATAGTGTTATTTCTGGTCATTTATAATTAATCAAGTTTTTAGTTTCAAAATGTTGCACCCACAGTAGATTTAGCAGAAAAAAAAACCCAACTACAACAGGAACAGGAACCTCTCATCACTGTTAAATATATCCCCATTTCAAACAAAATTGATTGCCATATGAGAAAAAGGCTTTTTTTTTTACAATGTCTGTATTAACTTTGTACCTTGTAGCAGGCACTATCATCCTCCAGTTGCTACATTTTTGGGCGACTTTCTGTGGTGCACACGGCAACATTCATTTGGTCTCCTTTCTGGGGCACAATGGCAGCCTTGTTGGTCGGCCATATTGGTCCTCTCTGAAAATTCAGTTAAGCTCCTTCCCTTGGAAAAAGGCAAGTTCCAACAGTGTGTTTTTATGTCACTACAACAGGTGAATCAATCAAGACTAAGCAGTGGCTGTTCTGTTCAAATTTGCCAGCTTGCAGACTTCTGTGTCCTGGTGGGCAGGATGTGCGTGGGCCTAATTACATCCTGGTGTTTGGCGGAGGAGGAAAAGGGAAAAGAGTTTTACAAGCATCTGTAAAATAATGAAAGTTTTTTTTTTTTTTTGTGATAAAGGGAGACATGAGATACCATTTTAGATAATGCAGATTTGTTTTAAAGGAAGTTTATAGCCACTGGAGTGCATCTTTAATGAAAACTTCAATTTGTGTCTGGAACAACACTTCTTTTTTTTAAAAAAAACCTTTTTTTATCATTTTTCCCCATAAAGAAAGTAAGAGCACACAGACATAAAACATGAAATAAACAATGAATTAATGTTAAATTAATATATATACACCAAAAAAAGGAAAAAAAAGACAAGAAAAAAACACACTTCTAAGGTCAGATATTGAATAAACCTAAAATAAATTAGCAGTAGGCTACAGCAGATAAGTACCATTAGTAATGATTGTATCATTTTATTGTGACTAAAGACACAAGAGGGAAAAACTCAAATAAAAAAATCCCCCAGTATAACATGGCTTCATATACGATGCAGTGAAAAGGTATACTTGATCACGGTTAGATTTGAAAATGGTACAATATAACTAGATGTTACATCGTGTAGCAGTTGGCTGTGGTATTATTCAGGCACACTAAAATTGGAGAGTTTTTTCATATAGTCATAGAAGGGTTGCCAAGTTTCATAAACGTTTTTTTTTTTTTTTTTTTTGTTACTTATTTGTACCCGTAGGTAGATTTGGTTTTGCAGTCTGGTGACAAGCCACCGGCTGCTGGTCGCTGCGTGCGCGAGCGCCCTAAACCTACATGTTTTTGGTATGCGGGAGGAAACCGGAGAAATCCCGGAGTAAACCCGCGCAACACATGCAAACTCCACACAGCTCACTGTTGGTCGGGGGCTGGGATCGAACCCACGATCTCATGATCCCCGCGGTCCCCCGGCCGAGGGTAAAACTGTGCTGCCACAGTGCTAAACCACTGCGCCACCGTGCAGTTTGAGGTGGAACCAAGCAAGGTAAACCTGATATGTTCAGATGTAGTGTTGTAAGATGTGTCTAACTCATGTGTCTAGATAGGGCAGCTCAGTGCGTGAACGTGAGTGAGTGCGCGCAGCCGAGGCGTGCCCCCGGCCCCTTTGTGAATGGCCCCGCGGAGCGGACGGTGTGTGTGAAGTGTGCGCGTGAGTAGAGAGAGAGGCGACCGGGGCAGGTAGCGAGCTAGAATTGCTGCTAATAACAGTGCAAGTCTGTTAATAAAGCCCCAACTCTTCAGTAAAAACGGCCTGTTCTTCTGTGTACCACCATATGGTTTTTAACAAGCGTGAGGTTTACTCGGGAGTTGACCCCTGAGGAAAAGCTGCCTCCAGCCCTGGAGAAGACAGATGTCCCCTGTGTCCCCCAACCATGGTTAGGAGGCCAAGGCAGGAAAGGTTAACACTGACGACCACGAAGGGACTCTCACGTTGCTAAGAGGGTGGTGAGTACTAAAAGCAAAGGACAACAACAACTAGGCCAGGTGACTGTGATAGCAGCTAAGCTAATGCGACATGGCGGCCGCTCGCTATCCCGCCGATATTTACAAACAAGAAACTAACTACTCAAACCCGTTCATGTCGCTAACTAATAATCAGGAATACAGACAAGGTACTGTGGAAGCTCATGAACGTCAGGCTGAGACAAAGTGTGGACATTATAACCCATTTCTGTGTGATGAAAGCTGCGCAAACACACTTGTTGATGGAGAAGATTTGTTCGCGCCATTCGGCAGCCCCGCTCAATTTGCCCCCACAAATCCCTTTTTCAGAGCCGACAATCAAAGCCACGCTCCCGTGGGAGGCCTAGACATTTACGTGCCCCCGAATCCTGCACCAACGCATCGTTAAAGTTGTATTATGCAGATACAAACCCCTTTACCACTGCTCACATGAGAAGTTTTGTACACAGCACACCAGCCACTTCCAAGCCAAAAGCAGGTACGCTCCCCGTGTCTACTCCTTACATCAATTCAGAGGAGACTGATAAACAGGGACATTCACCATTGAGCCATTCCTGTCACTCACATACACATTAAGAGCTGCTCTGCGCCCCGTCAGTCTCTTACATCGGACAGTGATGAGGACTATGATCCCAAAGAAAGAGTCCCCACTCTACGTTCAGGCCAGTACGACGGCAGCACACCATGGAGAGAGTTCCTGCACAGATTTGAGAGCTGCACAGAGGCAAATCACTGGTCAGAAAAGACAATGGCCATCCAGCTGAAATTCTGCCTTGTTGGAGCTGCAGGCGCCATCATCCACAGAAACCCTCGTTCATCCAAATGGGACTACCGCCGCCTGCTGGAGGAACTCAAAACTGCATACGGCCCTTCCTCATATCACTCAGCGGCTGTGGCAGTGGAGCTGAGGCAAAGAGTACGCAAATTTGGTGAGGCCCTTCATGTGTTCAGAGATGACATTTATGGGAAAGTAGCTGTAGCTTATGGGAATGGTCAGAGGCCGAGCAAGATGCTATAACTGTTGAAGTTTTCACAATGGCCTGGGCAATGCAGAGCTAATCCAAAAACTGCTAGAAGAACATCCAGCCACACTAGCCAGAGCTTACGAGATAGCCCATCGCCATGAAACCACAAAGAGAGCTGCGTCATATGTCACCAGCGTCATGCAGCCAGGGCCCGTAACCTCACTGAACGCAGGCCCCGGGGCCGCTGTTGTCAGAGAAAGAGATGAAAACGAGACTGTAGCTGCACTACACTTGCAGCTAGCTCCTCACCCAATCGCTTTGTCCCACACACGTCCGCAAAAACACCAGGGCAACACAGGAACTTTAAAAAGGGTGACATTCGCTGCCATAACTGTAAGGGCTGGGGTCACAAACAGAGCCAGTGCTCATCCCCTCAAAGAAATGCAAAGACTTTCATTCCGAGGCACTCCCAAGGAAGCACACAGGCCACTGTGCTCCACTTTAAAGGCCAGAGTCGTGAAATGAGCATCCACATGCGCATATATGAACTGGAGGTGTGCGCAGTCTTGGACAGTGGAACGTGGAGGAACATGCTGCCCCTTCACCATTACAATGCCATTCACCAAGACATGAGACCCCCACTACGGTCATCCATCGTTGAGACTCTGCTCGGGGTGGGACAGGAGACGTGTTTGTGAGTGGTGAGGCCAAAATATCTGTCAGTATTAACAACTGGCAAGTGAAGTGGACTTCCTTGTGGCGAACATAACGGGCAATGAAGTACTGCTAGGCCACCCATTCCTCACCCAAGCCGAGGGGCCGCCTTGATTTTGGTAAGTGCCGCATAGTGCTGTTTGGAGAAGAAGTGCCATACTTTCACCCAGAGACTGTACCAAAGTCGCATGCTGTGAGAGTAGCCAGAACTGTCGTGGTTGAACCTGGACAAGAGTACCTAGTCAAGGGCACTGTGCCTTGTGCCAAACAGCTCAGGGAGACATGATGCTCAGCCCCACAAAAGGCTTTATTGAGAAGCACAAAGACTCATTGCCAGGTCCTAGTCAACGCTCAGTCCCACTATGTTGTTCCACTACGTCTCTTTAACCCTGGCAACAAGGCCGTCACTATTAAAGAAGGTGCACTGCAGGCCTCCTTCAGCCAGCTGAAGCTCTTCCCGCCCAGTGCCCCCACAGCGCAGACTTTCCAGCTAGCTCCCCTGCGGTCCCAAGCACCTCCAGGAGCTCTATGCCCAGAGTTCCACTGAGCTTAATGACATGAAAAACTTGATCTTCTAACCTGTTGTGTGCCTATGAAAATATGTTTTCCAGAGGGCCCGGTGACCTGGACGACCAGTCTTGTGCAGCAACGACATCATTACCCGCCTGGAGGCTCCGTGAAGCAGCCCCCTCGTCGCATGGCCGGGGAAAAGCAGCACACGTAGACCAGCAGATCCGTGAGAACCTCCAGAACGGCCTCGCCACCGCAGCCACAGCAGTTGGGCCTCACCGATTGTTATGGTACGTAAAACGGATGGGACTTACCACCTTTGTATAGACTATGAACACTCACCGACCGCACATCACTGACACGGTACCCACTACCCCCGCATCCAAGACAATTAGACACTCTCCGCCACCGCCAATGGTTCAGCACCTTGGACCTTGCTTCAGGTTATTGGCAAGTCGAGCTGACTCCAAGAGCCAGCCGCGCAAGCCGCCTTTTGCACCCAAAATGGACTATTTTTTTTTATTTTGTATACTTTATTGATCCCCAGAGGGGAAATTGAGGACATCCACCTGGATGGATGAAGCAGCCACGGTACGGTGCTATCCCTTAACCATTCACACACACATTCACACCTAGGGCCACTTTCAGAGTCTCTCATTTAGCCGAACCTGCATGTTTTGGCCTGTGGAGGAAACCGGAGAAATCCCGAGTAACCCACGCAGATACGGGGAGAACATGCAAACTCCACACAGATCACTGTTGGTCAGGGCTGGATCGAACCAGGGATCCCATGGCAAGGGTGAGTTGCTGTGCTGGCACAGTGCTAACCACTGCGCCACCGCACTAGCCCAATTTGAATGGAACTTTATGCCATTTGGGTTATGCAATGCGCCAGCGACGTTCCAACGCCTTATGGGACCCGCGTCCTTGCCGGCATGCAGTGGGAGACCTGCCTCGTCTACCTTGGATGACATCATCATTGCGGCCAAGGAGTGGTCCGCGGATGCTGCAGCGGCTGAGTCAGGTGTTCCAGAGACTTAAACACGCAAACCTCAAACTAAAACCTGCCAAATGCTGCCTCTTCCGCCGCCAAGTAGCCTATCTAGATCACATTGTGTCTGAGCACGGTGTAGCCACTGACCCCAATAAAGTCCACAAAGTCCAAGCTTGGCCCACTCCCACATCGGTCCAAGAGCTCAGATGTTTCATTGGGCCTCCGGCCTCCTACTATCGCAGGTTTGTGAAAGACTTTGCCTCCATTGCCGAAACCGTTACACAACCTGACAAGGAAAAACGCACATTTCCAGTGGGACGCTGAACACCAAGCTGCTTTCAACACGCTCAAGCACCGCCTCACCACAGCCCCTGTCTTAGGCTGCCCACTGGACCATGGTGAATGATCTGGACACCATGGCTAGCGACACAGGCATCGGCGCCGTCCTTTCGCAGATGCAGGATGGCGCGGAACGTGTGTTGCATACGGCAGCCGCAAACTAGCCAAAGCTGAACAGAACTATTGCACTACAAGATGAAGAGCTGCTAGCCATTGTCGATTTCACGTCACATTTTCAGCAGTATCTACTTGGAGCGGCCTTTCAAAGTACGTACCGGCCACAGCAGCCTGCGTTGGTTAACCGAATGAAAGAGCCAGAAGGTCAGTTAGCCCGATGGCTTGAGACGCTAGCAGAGTACGAGTTTGAGATCATTCGTCGCCCAGGTCGCTTACACACTAATGCTGACAGTCCTCGCCGCAGGCCTTGCCACCAGTCCTGTCCTTGTAAACTGCAGAACCCCTCCTCACAGCCGAGAACCACAAGTCACAAGTGACAGTGTGAATTGGGACTCCGAAACCAGGCTCCCTGTCGCTGAATCCGGTGGGGGTAGAGACATGCTCTACAACTACAGCCGTGAGTCCGGTGTGGGGTAGAGACATGCCCTACAACTACAGCAGTGAGTCCGGTGGGGGTAAATGCAGACAGCTTTACCAATACAGACACTTTAAAACTAAAAGAGACAATTTATGTGACTTAATACAAATGAGACCACACTGTTCCTGGCTGGACTATGGAGGAGTTGTGCCAGGCCCAAGCCGCTGATACAGACATTGCACCAATAAAGCCTTGGTTAGAGGCCAGCAGTGAAGCGCCCTCCCTGGACCACAGTCGCCCCTTGCAGTCCAGCCACCAAAACATGCTGGAGCCAATAGAAAAGACTGTATTTCCGAGATGGAGTTCTGGTCCACCGTTTTTACTTTTTGGACGACACACAGTACTACCCCCAAATTGTCCTGCCACGCAAAATGCAACCCGACGTCATGCGCCAGATGCACGAGGGGCCAATAGGTGGACATTTTGGTATTGAACGGACTGTGGCCAGACTTCAAACCAGATACTACTGGTACCACATGAGAGAAGACGTGGCCCTCTGGTGCCGGACTTGTACCAACTATGCATGCAGAGCCAGACTCCACAAAACGCCACAAGCGCCCATGGGAACTGTCGGGGTCGGAGCCCCCATGGAGCGCATTGCACTGGACATTATGGGCCCACTCAATGAGACAGAACGCAAAAACAGCTATGTGCTCGTAATACAGGAGTATTTCACAAAATGGGCTGAAGCATTTCCTATCCCAGACGAAAAGGCTGTCACCGTGGCATGCGTTGTTGCAACAGAAGGGGTGTGCCACTTCAGAATGCCTCACTCTTTGCACAGCGACCAAGGGCGCAATTTTGAATCAGAGGTGTTTCAAGAAATGTGCCGTCTAATTGGCATTGAGAAAACCCACACTATGCCATTCAGACCACAGTCAGATGGCCAGATTGAGCGTTTCAATGCCACACTTCAAAAGATCCTGGCCTCTACTGCAGAACGCTGTCACTGGGATTGGGACCTGATGACCCCATATGCAGTTATGGCCTACAGAGCGACCAAGCACAGTGCTACTGGTTTCACCCCCAACTATATGATGTTCGAACGTGAAATAAATGAGCCAGTGGACCTTGTAGCCGGTCTGCCCCCGGACTCTGACCATGCACCTTCAGCCCCAGAGTACGTGCAACAAATACGCGAGCGGCTGGAGCTGGCTCACAACATTACTCGAGAAGCCCTGGGTGAGTCAGTCACACGTGCAAAAAGACAATATGACAAAAACGCTTGCCACACACAGTACAAAGTTGGAGACACAGTGTGGTACCTCATCAAAGGAACACGGCATGTCAAAAACAGAGTCAAAAAGTTCCTCCCCTCCTACGAAGGACCCTTGTTTGTTATGGGACAGTTGGATGACCTAGTCTACCGGATCCAAAAGAGCCCCAGAGCCAAAGTCAAAGTCGTCCACCATGACCAACTGAAACACTACCACAGCCATGAGCAGCTGGACAACACTTGGGTCCTGGACCAAGCCCAGAACTGGACACCTTCTGAGATCTTGCCACCGGCTGTGAACGGGGACCCAGCAGACCAGGACCTCAGCCTGTACAACTTGTTCGTTACTGCCTCCAGTGATGGCCCCAGCAATTCCCGGCCGTCTACTCCACCTGCTAATGTTCCCAATGTGATCGGGTCTCTTCCACCCACTCCTTCCCATGTGATATTTGACCATGGTGGGGGTGCGGTGGGAGAACCACGCCATCAGGCTCAGCACGTGTCACAGCCCAAACGTCGGCGCAGAGGACCGGACCGTTACGGGGACTGGGTTACTGAGTGAGCCAACTGTAGCAGTTCATATTTGCACTAGAGACTCTCCAGTTTACATTTTGTTTTGGACTCTAGTCTAGTTATAGTGTTCTATACGTTTGTTTAAAAAAAAAAGCTGAAGAGACAATGCTTTCATATACCTACATGCACTTTATTTCATTTGAATGTATTGTATTCTGATTAGTTGGTCAGTATTACTCCCGGTCGCCAAGGAATAGGTTTTAAAAGTGTAATGTACTCCTTGCTTAATTAGAAACAATTGTATTTCAATGTATGTGTCCCTCATGTTTTCACTGCTAAATGAGCTCATTTTATCACTGCATAGACACTTGTTATTATAGTATAATCTACCTACCTGTTTGAATTCATGTTATATATTGGACACTGCTACTGCTACTGCTAGGCCTACGAATGTAGAGAGTGTGTACCAGTTTTGTATTATTTAGATGGAATGGAATTGATGTTAATTGCCTGTCCATGGAGGGGGTAGTGTTGTAAGATGTGTCTAACTCATGTGTTTAGATAGGGCAGCTCAGTGCATGAACGTGAGTGAGTGAGTGAGTGAGTGAGTGAGTGAGTGAGTGAGTGAGTGAGTGAGTGAGTGAGTGAGTGCGCGCGCGCAGCAGAGGCACTTCCCCGACCCTTTGTGAATGGCCCCGCGGAGCGGACGGTGTGTGTGAAGTGTGCGGGTGAGTAGAGAGAGAGGCGACCGGAGCAGGTAACGAGCTAGAATTGCTGCTAATAACAGTGCAAGTCTGTTAATAAAGCCCCAACTCTTCAGCAAAAACGGCCTGTTCTTCTGTGTACCACCATATGGTTTTTAACAAGCGTGAGGTTTACTCAGGAGTTAACCCCGGAGGAAAAGCTGCCTCCGGCCCTGGAGAAGACATATCTCCCATGTGTCCCCCAACCATGGTTAGGAGACCAAGGCAGGAAAGGTTAACAGTAGCATTAAGCAGAGCTTCCTTAATCCAGAGGGAGTGCGTTGGAGCTATAGGTGACTTCCATTTCAACAATGTTAACCATCTCACCAGAAGTGTGAGGAATGCTATAAAGTTGGAGAAGTGAGTTGCAACTGGCAGTGCAGCAGGGGGGATTCCAAACAAAGCTATAACTGCATTTGGTTTACATTGTATTTTTTTAGTACTTGTGATATTGTTGTAAAAATGTCAGACCAAAACATAGACAAAGACGGACAGGACCACATCGTATGAACAAGAGAAGCAGAGGCTGAATGGCAACGGTCACAGGTTGGCTCCACTTCAGGATATGTTTCTTTTAGTCTAGTCTTAGACTAAATGGTCCAATAAATTCTGTGAATATGTTTGCACTGGATAATGCCATGCTTAGTATAAATAGAAGAGGAGCGAACCCTTTTAAGAATCTGATCACATTCATTGTCCGGAAGACTGATCAGCAAGTCTTCCCCCGACAGGGATTTGATCCTCTCCATGGGGTCAGGCTGTAGAGATTGAATTTGGTCACATAATTGAGAAATTACTTTCTTAGGTGAAGAGAGAGGTTTTAGAAAAAAACACCCAAAGATGTTTAGTTCGGTAAAGCTGGAAATTCTGCGATGACTTCACGGGCAAAACTATGGACGTGAAGATGGTGAAAAAAAAGGTGATGTTTGGGGGATTGATAATTTTCAACAACCTCACAGAAGGACATAAAGGTCCTATCAATATAAACAGTATCTCACAAAAGTGAGTACGCCCCTCACATTTTTGTAAATATTTTATTATATATAATAATAATACATTATTATTATTATTATTATTATTATTATTATTATTATATTATTATTATTATTATTATAAGGCTCCAGCCCCCCCACAACCCGAGAAAGATTAAGCGGAAGGAGATGGATGATGGATGGATAATATATTACATATATTGGGCGGTGCGGTGAGCAGTGGTTAGTACTGTGGCAGCACAGCAACTCACCCTTGGCCATGGGATTCCGGGTTCGATCCCAGCCCCCTGACCAACAGTGATCTGTCTGGAGTTTGCCTGTTCTCCCTGTGTCTGCGTGGGATTTCTCCGGTTTCCTTCCACAGGCCAAAAACATGCAGGTTAGTTAATTGAGACTCTAAAGTGGTCCTAGGTGTGAATGTGTGTGTGAATGGTGAAGGGATGGCGCCGTATCCTGGCTGCTTCATCCATCCAGGTGGATGATCTGAATTTCCCCCCTGGGATCAATGAAGTACACAAAATAATTAAATAAAAATAAATAAATATGATGTCTTTTCATGGGACAACACTAAAGATTGACACTTTTGATAGGATTTAAAGTAGTCAGTTGTACAGCTTGTATAACAGTGTAAATTTGCTGTCCCCTCAAAATAACTCAAAACACTGCCATTAATGTCGTAAACGGCTGCAACAAAAGTGATACACCCCGAAGTTAAAATGCCCAAATTGTGCCCAGTTAGCTATTTTCCCACCCCAGTGTCCAGTGACTTTTAGTGTTACAAGGTCTCAGGTGTGAATGGGAGTAGGTTTTTAAATTTGGTGTTATCGCTCTCACCATTCTCTCATGCTGGTCCTGGAAGTTCAACATGGCAACCGTTCATGGCAAAGAACTCTCTGAAGATCTGAAAAAAAAAAAAAGAATATGTTGCTCTACAATTACGATGGCCATAAGCTATAAGAAGATTGCCAGCACCCTGAAACTGAGGCTGTATACTGTGGCCAAGAACCATACAACAGTTTAACAGGACAGGTCCTCACCCACTCAGAAGCAGGCCTTCCCATGGTCACCAAAGAAGTTTGAGTGCACGTGCTCAGCATCATATCCAGAGTTGTCTTTTAAAAATAGACCAACTTTTGCTGAACCTTCCCCCCTACTGCTGCAATTCTCTTCCCCATGTTTACCTGCCTCTCCCGTGTCTTCCCCTGTGCTTCCTGTCTGTCCATGTGTCCTGGGAGGGAGAGCGCCGACGAACAGGAGGTCAGTGATTCCAGAGGATCCGGTCCCCGCCATGCTGCTGTACCCTGATGGGAGAGGAGCGCCCCCATGGCCCCGAAACCTGAGCTGGCATGGAGCCTCCTTGTTTCTGCATCATGGGACCCGGTATCTTCGGTGAGGTGAGTCCTGGCTCCGTCACACCGCGTTGGAGTTCCCCCTGCTTCAGTCGCCACATCGGAGGGTCCGTCGGAGTTTGCCACCATGTCAGGAGGTCCACTAGCACCCGTCGCCTCATCCGGGGTCCCCTCCAGTGGCAGCCACCATGCCTGGGAGGGTCACCAGCTTCTCAACCAAAATGCCTGCTGCCTGGGCCACCGCAGCAGGTTCGCCGGAGTCCTGGACGGCGGTGGGGCTCAAGTTCAGGCACGTGCTCTGTTCTGTTTGCATCGTGTGGTTAATTTATTGTGCTTGGAGAAGCGATCAATAATTAATAATACTCAGAACAATTAACAATACTACACTATTCTTTAGCACACCATAAGAATGACTAATGAAAATTAGCTTTCAGTTTTTAATCAAATGTATTTATTTATCAAATTATATTTATATTTACCCATGCCATTTCATTTTAAATAAAGCCAAACATACTATGCTATGTGTAGAGGGAAAAGGACCTGTTTTTATCTAATGATTTTTTTTTGTTTTTTTTTTTGTTAATGTAGCGATACCTGGTTTTAAGACTATCCCGGAGGACAGGGGTGTGATAAGTAGTGGAAAAAGAGGGAGGAGGGACTGGCACTTCTTGTGATTGAAAGATGTTGTAATCCTGGACACATTTATGTGAAGGAAAAGTGCTGCAGCCCCGACATTGATCGCTGGCTGTGAATATGAGACCCTATATATGCTACGATAAATGACGTGTGCCTTGGTAATTATTGTCTACGTTCCTCTGTCAGCTGACACAGCATTGGCCTGTGATGTCATCAGCTCCACCAAGGCCACATTACTGTAAAGCACCCCTGACACATTTATGGCCATCACAGGTGGATTTTAATCATGTCTCACTGGGGAAAAAAAAAAAAATTGCCAAACCTTCACCACTTTGTTTGACTGTCCCACCAAAGAAAATAAAACACAGGATTTACTGTATGCAATGTCAGGGATGCAATTAGTGCCACAGCTCTACTTCCCTTAGGCAGATCAGATCGTAACATGTCCCTTGTTATCACCAGTACTTTTCCCCTTGTGCAAAGGCAGCCTGCTTATACACGAGCTGTGAGGAGGTGGACGGACACAGTAGGCTGCTGATAGACTACAGGGACTGCTTCAAGATGACGGACTGGGGAATACTCTGTGAACCACATGAGGTGGACATAGACAATATGACCAAATGCATCACAGGAATACATCAGATTCTGTGAAAGTTATGACCCATGCCAACTCAGACTGTAAACTGTTTCCCCAACAACAAACCATGGGTCACCAGCGACCTGAAAGCACTTCTGAACAAGAAGAAGAGAGGCTTTAAGTCCAGAGACAAGGAAAAGCTGAGGGGACGGTAGCTGAGCTGAGAGAGATGCTGAGGGAGTGCAAAGACAATTATAGCAGGAAATGGTATGATAAACTCATGAAACAACACTAAGGATGTGTGGATGGGAATGAAACAACTGGTATAAGGGGAGAGTCAGAGAGACAACCAGGGACCTCAGGAGAGAGATGATGAGCTGAATCTGTTTTTTAGTAGGTTCAACTCACCATCTTTCACCCCCACAATAAGTCCAGACACCCCCCCCCCCCACTCTCTGTGCAGCACCTCTGTCCATCTCCCCCCATGACCCCCTTCCTGTCCTCGGGGGATACCAGGCCCCTCCCTCACATCACTGTGACTACAGACAGGTTAAAAACAGCTGTAGGAGACTCCATCAGCGGATTGTGGCGAGTCCTGATGGCATCTCTGCCATGATGCTGAGGACCTGTGCCAACCAGCAATCCTGGGTACTGGAAACACCTGTACAACTGAGCCTGAGTCTGAGAGAGTACGCGTGCTGTGGAAGATGTCCTGCCTTGTTCCTGTCCCCAAGAAGTCATCTTCATCGGACCTGAATGATTACAACCAGTTGCCTCACATCTCATGTGATGAAGGTCCTGGAAGACTGTTCTTAGCTCACCTGAAGCCACAGGTGAAGACATGGCTGGACCCTCTGCAGTTTGCAAATCAGCCCCATTTAGAGTTGAAGACGCTGTCATCTACCTGCTGCAGCAAGCCCATCTGCACCTGGATGGTGGAGGAGACACTGTGAGAATACATTCTTGATTTCTCCGAGTGCCTTTAACACCATCCAGCCACTGCTGGATTGACAGCTCTGTGAATCATCGCTCATTACTGACTACCTGACAGATGGCACAGTTTGTCGCGACTGGGCAGTGTCTTGTCTGACGTGGTGGTTAGTGATACGGAGGTCCACAGGGGACTGTGCTCTCTCCTTTTCTCTTCACCTTTTACACCACTGCCTTTCAGTAAACACAGAGTCATGCCACCTGCAAATTCTCTGACAACTCAGCTGTTGTTGGTGTATGAGAGGGGGGGAGGAGGGTAGTACAGGGCACTGTAGACCAGATTTGTGGAGTGGACAGAGCAGAATCACCTGAGGCTGATATCAGCAAGACCAGAGAGATGATGATTGACTCGAGGGAAGAAGAAGACGCCTTCTCAGCCTTTGCAGATTAGGGGGGAGGATGTGGGAGGTGGTTGAGGGCTACAAATACCTGGGTGTCATGATCAGCAATGGACTGGACTGGAGATCAACACCGATGCTGTGCACAGAAGGGGATGAGCAGACACTACTTCCTGAGAAAACTGAGATCCTTCAACGTGTGCAGAAGGATGCTAGAGCTTTTCTAGGAGACCATTGTCACCAGCGCCATCTTCTTTACTCCTGTCTGTTGAGTAGCAGTATCAGAGCCAGTAAAACCTACAAACTTGACAAGATTATCAACAGGGCTGCTCTGTAATGGGTCACATGTCGGAGACCTTTGAGACAGTGGTGGAAGAAGAGGACACTAAATAAACTGTGATCCATCATGAGCAATCCTGATCACCTCCTCCACCACAAACTGGACAAACAGTGGGCATTTTCTCCAGCAGACTGCTTCAGCTTCGGCTTGTCGAATGTTTAGGTACAGGAAATTGTTCCTGCCGCATGCCATTTCACTGTACAATAACTCACTTTGATGTTGAATTTTGGTCATAACTATGCTGTGATACTGTACCTTACAGTTTAATTGGATGCCTCATATTTCACTCTGCTCCTGATAGTCCTGCATTGTACAATGGTATGATTTATTGTTCTATACGGGTTGCCATCTATTCATCTATGATGTTGAAAGGGGTTAATGTATAGTTAGTGCCAGAATAATAATTCTGAAGGTGATCTCCCATTATGCTCCACACATATTCCATAGCAAATTCTGTTTGCATGCTTATGAACGATTATGTTATGATAAACTGAGATATATAGAAATGAGACAAAAGTATAGAGCCCTCTCTCTTTTCTCTCTCTTAGGACAGGTCTTTCACATTAATCTACACCCAAACTCAACACCCACGCACACTGGTGATAGCACATTCTAGAATGAAGTGGCGAGTTTAGTGGATGGCCTGTTCCCGCCATAGGTAGATTCAGCCAATAAGATAGTTGTGTATAAGCCCATCCTATTGTACTGGGTTGCCCCCCGAGAAGATGAATGTAACCCACACCCGGAAGTCGGGATCAGTCTGACGACGTCTCGAGGGGACAGCGTCAAACTGGTCCAGCGCTGCTTACTTACATGTGACTTCTAAATAAATTACCATCCTTTAAATTGAAGAAATCTCCGGTTTGTTCTTGATCTTTCATCAAGAAACGGGTATTTTTTAACAATGTGGATATGTCTTTTTTTATAGTAGTTTTAGTTTACTTTCCATGGGTGTCATGTGCACCTCCATAGAGGCAGAGAGAGACAGACCTTAAGCGCTGGATACACTCATGACACCTGATTAAAGAAAAGAACAGAAACCAAAAAACTGTGCCAAAATATACAAAAACTAGAATAATCAAAAACTTACATGGGCGTCCAGGGCGACATCGCCCAGCGGATGCAGGAGGGAAACAGGATAACATGGATGAAACGTGAGATTGACATACAATAGTCCAGCAATGATCAACTGTGGATGCACTGCTTAAATACACACAGAAGGTGAGCTGCAGGCGTAAATCATTGAGTGAGCGGGGCCTGATGATTGACTGCTCCCAGCTGAGCTGAAAGCAGATAGAGGCAGTGTCTGGAAAAGGGGAGGCTCAAGTGAAAACAAACCCAAAAAATACATACAAGAAATTAACAGGATGAAACTTATCAGACAAACAATACTAGGAATAAGGTGATGATCTGAGCTCAGAGAAACTCTGAGCTCAGATACATGACAATGGGTAATCTTCTTTGTCTGTTATGCTGTGTGTGTTTCTGTCTGGTTGTCTACTGTCATGCTGCTGTTACACTGTAATTTCCCAGTTTGGGACCAATAAAGTACATCTATCTATCTATCTATCTATCTATCTATCTATCTATCTATCTATCTATCTATCTATCTATCTATCTATCTATCTATCTATCTATCTATCTGTCTATCTATCTATCTATCTATCTATCTATCTATCTCTAATTTCAAAATACAGAAAGCTTAATTAATAACTAGGTTAGCATAGTTATCAGTTAGGATTTCTGAGAAATAATGGCTAACATACTGTATAACCAACACAACTAACTGAGGCCAGTTTTGAACCAAGAGTTAACGTCTTGGTGCTAGCTTTGCAGTGATGTTTTCAACCCTCCACTCTCATGCCAATGACCAAATAACTGTCTGATGTATCTATTTGTACCACAAGTTCAATAAACATTCAGGACTGTTTTTATTGGCATACTTTTAGTGTGGACTATAGCCTAAATCTGGTGTATTGCCTGATTTTTTTTTTAATTTTGATGTTTTTTTCACTGATTCTCTGACAAATTAATTGAACAAACTAAATAAAGCTAAACTATTAAGAAGCGTTTGTGAAAGGCATTTCTTCTGTTGCAAAGAGTTGTGTCTTCAACATAATTCAAGTTTACAAAATGGAAAGAAGAAAAGCAACAATTCACATTAAATGGAGTGAAAAATTTTCATCCCTTTCAAGGTTTCCTTTTAATAGAAGCTTCGCTAATTATTTCTCCACAGCACAACACTCAGCTGTCCTCCAAATATGATTCTTTGTGTCACAAATCTTTTCCTGTGATGGAGATGAAAAAGCCTCGGGGCACAACATCAATTTATCCAATTTAAACACCAACCAAATCTGATTTTCTCACTCTTCACAGAAAGGGAGGCTTGGCATGTGGTAAAATGAAAGACTGATCAAACAGCTCCCCGTTGGCCATCGCTCACTTGCCTTTCATCGAAATGTTTATAAAACCATTGGCTTTGAAGGACAGCACATCATTTAAAATCCTCATCCTGTGATTGAAATAAGGGCCCTATTATTCCTTCCCATCTGACTTTAGAGACTTGATGAATGACAACACACAGGATCAGCAGAGAGGGAGTTTGTGCCATTCAGGGTCTATCTTCATTGGTTTTGATGTGATATCAAGTCATCTAATTTACAGCTGCCCCAGCTTGTGTGGCTTAAGCACTCAGAGTAATAGAAAAGTGGGGATCTTAACCATCCTTTAATAATGTCATGAGAACATCTGAGGGGACCAAATGAGATCTGTAAGGTTGGATGGAGAAAGAGAGAAGGGGGTACGCAGTTTGGCTTTGCAGCCAGAAATTAGGAATGATTACTGCTGATGTGGATGGTTTCTCATTTTCTGCTCTTAGTTTAATTGCTGGTTGCTGTACCACATCACACAGGCACAAACAGAAATGAGAGGAAAGTGGCTTTAATAGTGGGGCTTTCAGAATGAATGAAAAATGACAATAATTACATTTGTAGAATTTGAGGGAGTTCAACACATCGAGCAAATAATTCAAAGAAAACTCTGCATCTGTTCATTTGTATTCTAGGGACCCAAGTAAATGTAAAATTTGAATTTGTTTTAATTAGTGGTTTTCACAAAGTTATTTCTTGTTTTCCTATTAATTTTCAAGTACTACGTTCCTGCTTCTGATTGAGTCAGTACATTCCGGGTTGAAAATAACTGTGCACAGATACTAAGCTATTTTTAGAGATATTTTGATGGGTTTTGTCAATTAAAGAATATTTGGCTTGAATTTACAGAAAGATCATGGTTTGGCTAACATTTCCCTCACTCTACTGTCTGTTAAATGAGTAGATGTATCCCTACTGGACAAGTGACAAGTTAGCATTGCCATCCTATTTACTTAATACAGTAGTCATTGTGTTGCATACTGTAAGGACGTTTTGTGCATACCAGTGGGACTGATACTTCAAAAATGACATTTTCTGTCACAAGTATCAAGCATAAAAAGAAGGACATTGCTCTAACATCAAGATCTTCCAAAATGAATGAAAAATGTTAGTAAATAGTTGAAGGAGATGAATCAAAGAGTTCAGCACATTAATTTTATGATGATGGATTTCCTGGCAAAGGGTACCACAATTACCAGGACTCACTGTGCTTTACTGCTGCAGAAATGTGTGGTAGTCCACCAAAACTGAGCGGCGTGGCGTGCTGACTAAAGGTATCCACCTCCTACAAGACAATGCCCTGGTTCTACAACTCACATATTGCCAATACGAAGCAAATCCATCCTCCACCCCTCTTACTCTACCAACCCTCGCACATGACTTTTCTCTTTTCAACAGAAAGTCATTGTTGAAGAGCAAGCACTCAAGATGATGAAACGCTGATTTCCAAGGTCAAGTTGTGGCTCCTGATGCATCCTGCAAACTTGTACAGGCAAGACCTCCACCGCTGCATAAAGCAGGGAAAATATTGTAGCTATGGGAGCAAATCACTTGTACCAATACAGTTTAAATGTTTAAAGTTACTAGCAAAAATTGGGGGGAAATGTCTTTCAATCACTAATCCATCCCATAGACATGCTCATTGGTACTTTCTAGTTTAGGCCCTGATTTTTGCCTTGTTTGTGGACACTTGAATAAATGTTATAAATGTTAAATCATAATGTTAGGATTTCAACAGCCTAAAGAAGCCCAGGTCTGGCCATGTATTACTGACAGAGATGTTTTATTGTGCTTGGAAGTGGCAGCAGTTGAGGCTGATGTTATGTGAGCAAGAGGGTCATTGTCAACATGTTGGCTCTTCAGACACTGCTTTATCTGGAAATCTCATCCCAGGCAACAGCCAGACAATCGATGGCCTCAGGCAGGCCCCTGGAAAGGCTTCATACACTGAAAGTGTATGCTGAACAGTACAGGTGGGTGGCTGTGTGCACCACCCCATTTTTATAGTTATTATGCTTTGTTTTAAGCTGATTCACAACATTATATATTTAAATAAAATTGTAATCATGGAAAGGCCTCAATGAAAAATAACATCTTGTAAATTGAATAGATTAGGCATGATTGGGCTGCAGGGATTTACTTAATGCAGCACCTAATTAGGGCTGTGATATATCAGACATCAGTATTTTGCCATAAAATGTTGCTCTAATTGTATTATCTCACACTCTGTAAAAAATGTGCAGAAAAATCTTTTTAGTCATATTGATCTTTAACTTTCTTGTGTATTTTAATTTATTTTTCCCCTTGTCCTGTCAGGCAGCTAGGTGAGCAAAACAGAAATCTGCTTCCCTTATTGTGCCAAACAGATTTACAGTACTTTTCCAAAATGAGCTTGATACAGCACATATATGTACATGTAGTGCATATTGTTATAAACTCCTTTTGTAATAACTTTAAATACTTTATTTAAATTGCTCCACCCATGAAGGACCCGACCGGGGTGGGGGGGGACTGGGGGGGGGGAGAGAATAGAGAAACGAACAAACAGATAAGACAAACAAACTAATAACTGAAACAAACAGAAAACAGACGGTTTCTTCCACATGTCACGCCGCGCCACTCATCAGCAGCGCCACCTGCTCGCACACCTGTTCATCATCAGCGGCGAGGAATATAAGCCGCCTCGCCCTAAGCTTCGGCCTGAAGCCGTCAGACTTCTTCCCCGTCAACGTGACACTACTTATTCTTCAGCACGACGCTGTGTGGTAAGGAACACTTACCTCATCTTTCCCAGTCTGCTCCCCTGTGCACAGGTGGATTCCTCGGCAGCGGACAACTCCGTTCCCTCGTCCATCCTCGCTGCTGCACCGAGCCCTGCAGGTGGCTGTCTTCCGGGTTCCGTCCTTGTTGTACCAGTCATCTGTCCCTAGCAAGTAAGCTTCTCCCTCGCCTATTCTCCTCTTGTGTTGGTGTGTGCCCATCACCCTGTGTCTCTGTTCTCTCCCATAGGGTTGCCGGCTGTACGGTCTCCTGCCTCTGTGCCTGAAGCAGACGCCGCCACCAACACATTAACATTCCGCAGACACACACCCATACACCCCTGTTGTTAATAAACAATTTGAACTACTCTGAGCCTGTGTGTGTGCGTCTCCTGAGCCGAACGTTATGTCAGTACGGCTTCAGCAGAGCAGCTCGGCAGACGGCGGACTCGCACACCGGTTTTCCACTCTCGAGGCTCGAGTGGATCAGATTGTTTATCAGCAACAGGTGATTTTTAATCAATTGATTACTATAACTAACCGCTTGAACCGCTTGGACCCCCAACAGCTGTTCCCCCCGGCTCGTCAGAGTGGCGCAGCTCCTGCTGCTCCAGCGGCCGTCCAGCAGGCTCCGGGTGCACTGGTTCGGCTCACGCCCATTCCAACCCCCGCCCGCTTTAGCGGTAAGCTCGGCGGAGCGCGGGGGTTTATTATGCAGTGTGAGTCCGTTTTCCACCGGGTGCCCGGGGACTTTCCCTCAGATCATAGCCGAATTGGTTATATCGGGAATCTCCTGGAGGGGCGAGCATTAACATGGACCTACGCCGTAATGGCGAGGCCCAGTTATGCCACCCTCACGTATGACCAGTTCGTGAGACGCTTCCTGGAGGTCTTTGACCATGCTCTTACCGAGACGTCCAGGTTGATCGGCTTCTCGCCTTCCAGCAGGGAAGCCGGTTGGCAGCGGACTACGCGGTCGACTTCCGGGTAGCGGCGGAGGAGTTAGGCTGGGAGGAACGCTCCCTCTGCGGCCTTTTCCTCCGCAGTCTCAATGATGATCTGAGGGATGAACTAGCCGGGCGGGATATCCCTGAGACGCTAGCGGAGCTGACATCTCTAGCGATCAGTTTGGATAACAGGCTGCGCGAGCGCTCCTCGGGGCGGAAGTTGTCTTCTTCTCGCCCTCGCAAAGCCTCGCCGCGCCTGTTTCCAAGCTCGCCCCCTGGCGGCACCGCCACCATCGTGCCCCGAGGAGTCGGAGCCGATGGTGACGGGCTGGACAAAGCTTTTCCCCTGCGGAGAGAGACAACGCCGCCGTGAGTTGGATCTCTGCATGTATTGCGGAGATGACCAACACACGGTGAAGCTTTGTCCACGGAAAGCCAGTCGGCGGGGTCCGTGAGTCACTGTAGGGGGCCTCGCGGACGTCAACCGGTTAAATCCACTCACCCAATTTGAAGCTGCCCATCCGTTTCTGCCACAACCCCACTGGGCATCTCACCCACGCATTGGTGGATTCGGGCGCAGAAGGCAGCTTCATTTCACAAAGCCTGGCAACTCGTTTGGGCATCCGCTGTCAGGCACTGAAGAATCCCATCTCCCTTGTCAAACTCTCTCCGTGCCTCCCTTGGGAGAGTATCACACCAGACCATCCCCGTCCCGGTCATCATCTCGGGAAACCACCGGGAGGAGATGACCTTTTATGTCCTACCCAACTCTGTGTCGCCCGTCATCCTGGGGTATCCTGGCTACGCCTTCACAACCCTGTCCTGGATTGGAAGTCAGCTGGGGTATCGGCATGGAGCACGTTCTGCATGGGCACCTGCCTTCAGTCCGCTGCCTGCTCTCCGTCCGCTTCTCCCCCTGCGACGGACGCTGCACCCCCGGACCTGTCTCTGGTGCCTCCGGAATTTCACGACCTGGGTATGGTGTTCAGTAAGACTAAAGCTATGTCTCTCCCCCCTCATCGGCCCTATGACTGTGCCATCAACCTCCGCCAGGGGGCTCCCTTACCTTCTGGTCAGCTCTATAGCCTGTCAGCGCCGGAGAAGGAGACAATGAACGCCTACCTGAAGGAATCACTGAGTGCTGGGATAATCCGCCCATCATCGTCACCCGTGGGGGCAGGGTTCTTCTTCGTGGGAAAAAAGGATGGGTCCCTCCGCCCTTGCATTGACTACCGGGCCCTCAACGAAATCACTGAGAAGGACCATTACACCCTGCCCCTCATGGACACTGCCTTCCACTCCCTCCAGGGGCGACCTGGTTCACCAAGCTGGATCTACGCAGCGCTTACCACCTCGTCCGGATCTGGGAGGGAGATGAGTGGAAGACAGCCTTCCGTACCCCGAACGGCCACTTTGAATACCTGGTAATGCCGTTCGGGTTGACCAACGCTCCTGCCGTCTTTCAGCGCCTCATAAATGACGTCCTCCGGGACTTCATTGGCCTTTTCGTGTTCGTCTACCTGGACGACATTCTCATCTTCTCCAAGTCCAGGGACGAGCACCAGGTCCACGTGAGGCGGGTCCTGCAAAGACTGCTGGAGAATCGACTGTACTTGAAGGCTGAGAAATGTGAATTTTACGCCAGGACTACATCCTTCCTGGGGTTCATCATCGCCCACGACAAGGTGCTCCCAGACCCAGAGAAGGTGAAGGCGGTGGTGGAATGGCCTACACCTGCATCCCGGAAGCAGGTGCAACAGTTCGTTGGTTTCGCCAATTTCTACCGCCGCTTTGTCCCCAACTCAGCTCCATCGTCGGACCACTGACCCGCCTCACGTCCCCTAAGGTCCCGTTCCGGTGGACCGAAGAGGTCGCTGCTGCCTTTCAGGCGCTGAAGGCAGAGTTCTCCTCCTCCCGGTCCTTCGCCAGGTCGACCCCGCGCTTGCAGTGCATCGTGGAGGTAGACGCCTCGGACACGGGAGTGGGGGCAGTGCTATCCCAGCGGTCGCCAGACGATGGCGCCAAACGGCCCTGCGCCTTCTTCTCCCGGCGCGTGTCCCCGGCGGAGAGGAACTACGATGTGGGGGACAGAGAGCTCTTGGCCATCAAACCCTCGCCCTGCAGGAGTGGCGCCACTGGCTAGAGGGGTGAACCTTCCGGTTCGTGGTCCTGACGGACCACAAGAACTTGGAATACCTACGATCTGCCAAGCGCCTGAACGCCCCGCCAGGCGCGCTGGTCCTTCGTTCTTCGCCAGGTCCAGTTCTCTATCACCTTCAGGCCTGGCCTCTAAGAACGGCCTGCCTGACGCCCTTCTAGGCAGTTCACTCCGTGGAGTCGGAGGAGACGCCCCCACTCCATCCTGCCCAGGGTCGTGCGTCGTGGGAAGCCATCTCGTGGGACATTGAGAGCAAGATCCGGAAGGCGCGGGAAGTGGAACTCTGACCCTGGCGGCGGACCAGAGGGGAGGCTGTTCGTGCCATCCGCGGTCCGAGAGAGGTCATCCATTGGCTGCACCCACCTCCAAGCTCACCTGTCACCCTGGCACTCCCGAATGATAGACCTCCTCCAACGGTCCTTTTGGGTGGCCAGGCCTGCCGGAGGGACGCAGCCCGCTACGCCCGGGCTTGCCCAATCGTGCCATCAGCAAGTCGGGAAAGGCCCCTCCAGCGGGTTTGCCCCAGCCCCTGCCCGTCCCTGGCAGGCCCTGGTCTGCACATCACGTTGGATTTCGTCACCGGACCTCCCCGTCTCCAACTCCTATGACACCATCCTGACCATCGTGGACCGCTTCTCCAAGGCTGTGCACTTCGTCCCCCCTGGGAGGCCTCCCTACTGCCCCTGGAGACGGCAGGATCATCCTCGTCCAACACGTGGTCAGGCTGCACGGGATTCGGTGGACGTGGTCTCGGACCGGGGCCCCCAATTTTTCATCTGAGGTTGGAGGTCATTTTGTAACGCCATCGGAGCCAAGGTGAGCCTCTCCTCGGCCATCACCCCCAATTCCAACGGGCCAGTGTGAACGGACCAACCCAGGAGCTGGAGGGCTGCGCTCCGCTGTGTGACCGCATCCAAGCCCACGTCCCTGGAGCCAACCATCTTGCCTGGGTTGTATACGCCCACAATACCGCTCGCTCTATCTGGCTACAGGGATGTTCCCCTTCAAGGCGTCCCTGGGGTATGATCCCCCCCGCTGGGCCCCAGGTGTCGGGAAGGCCCATCGTCCCCATCCTGGGCTGGGGGGGTGGGGGGTGTTTTCTCCTCTGTTGTCCTACACATGGATTATATATACAGTGGGGCAAAAAAGTATTTAGTCAGCCACCAATTGTGCAAGTTCTCCCACTTAAAAGATGAGAGAGGTCTCAATTTCCATCATAGGTATACTCAACTATGAGAGACAAAATGAGAAAAAAAAAATCCAGAAATCACATTGAAGGATTTTAATGAATTAATTGGTAAATTCCTCAGTAAAATAAGTATTTGGTCAATAAACAAATGTTCATCTCAATACTTTGTTATATACCCTTTGTTGGCAATGAAGAAGGTCAATGTTTTCTTTAAGTCTCACAAGGTTTTCACACACTGTTGCCTGGTATTTTGGCCCATTCCTCCATGCAGATCTCCTCTAGAGCAGTGATGTTTTGGGGCTGTCACTGGGCAACACGGACTTTCACCTCCCTCCAAAGATTTTCTATGGGGTTGAGATCTGGAGACTGGCTAGGCCACTCCAGGACCTTGAAATGCTTCTTACGAAGCCACTCCTTCATTGCCCAGGCAGTGTGTTTGGGATCATTGTCATGCTGAAAGACCCAGCCACATTTCATCTTCAATGCCCTTGCTGATGGAAGGAGGTTTTCACTCAAAATTTCACGATACATGGCCCCATTCATTCTTTCCTTTACACGGATCAGTCCGTCCTGGTCCCTTTGCAAGAAAAACAGCCCCAAAGTATAATGTTTCACTCCATGCTTCACAGTAGGTATGGTGTTCTTTCTCCTCCAAACACAGACAAGTTGAGATTTTACCAAAAGTTTTATTTTGGTTTCATCTGACCATATGACATTCTCCCAATCCTCTTCTGGATCATCCAAATGCTCTCTAGCAAACTTCAGATGGGCCTGGACATGTACTGGCTTAAGCAGAGGGACACGTCTGGCACTGCAGGATTTGAGTCCCTGGCGGCATAGTGTGTTACTGACGTAGCCTTTGTTACTTTGGTCCCAGCTCTCTGCAGGTCATTCACTAGGTCCCCCCATGTGGTTCTGGGATTTTGCTTACCGTTCTCGTGATCATTTTGACCTCACGGGGTGAGTTCTGCGTGAAGCCCCAGATCGAGGGAGATTATCAGTGGTCTTGTATGGCTTCCATTTTCTAATAATTGCTCCCACAGTTGATTTCTTCACAACAAGCTGGCTTACCTATTGCAGATTCAGTCTTCCAGCCTGGTGCAGGTCTACAATTTTTGTTTCTGGTGTCCTTTGACAGCTCTTGGGTCTTGGCCATAGTGGAGTTTGGAGGTCTGACTGTTTGAAGTTGCGGACAGGTGTCTTTTATACTGATAATGAGTTCAAACAGGTGCCATTAATACAGGTAACAAGTGGAGGACAGAGAAGCCTCTTAAAGAAGAAGTTACAGGTCTGTGAGAGCCAGAAATCTTGCATGTTTGTAGGTGACCAAATACTTATTTTACCAGGAATTTAACAATTAATTCATTAAAAATCCTTCAATGTGATTTTCTGATTTTTTTTTTCTCTATTTTGTCTCTCATAGTTGAGTATACCTATGATGAAAGTGGAGACCTCTCTCATCTTTTAAGTGGGAGAACCTTGCAGATATTGGTGGCTGACTAAATACTTTTTTCCCCACCGTATATATATATATATATATATATATATAGTGGTGTGAAAAACTGTCATCCCCTTCCTGATTTCTCATTTTGTTGTATGTTTGGCACACTTAAATGTTTCATATCATCAAACAAATTTAAATATTAGACAAAGATAACACAAGTAAAAACAAAACACAGTTTTTAAATGAAGGTGTTTATTATTAAGGTTAAAAAAAAAAATCAAACTTACATGGCCCTGTGTGAAAAAGTGATTGCCCCCTGAAACTAATAACTGGTTTGGCCACCCTTAGCAGCAACAACTGCAATCAAGCATTTGCAATAACTTGCAATGAGTCTTTTACAGCACTGTGGAGGAATTTTGGCCCACTCATCTTTGCAGAATTGCTGTAATTCAGCCACATTGGAGGGTTTTCGAGCATGAACCGCCTTTTTCAGGTCATGCCACAGCATCTCAATCAAATTCAGGTCATGACTATGACTGGGTCTCTCCATAGCCTTCATTTTGTTTTTCTTAAACCAATCAGAGGTGGACTTGCTGGTGTGTTTTGGATAATTGTCCTGCTGCAGAACCCAAGTGTGCTTCAGCTTGAGGTCATGAACAGATGGCCGGATATTCTCCTTCAGGATTTTTTGGTAGACAGCAGAATTCATGGTTCCATTTACCACAGCAAGTCTTCCACGTCCTGAAGCAGCAAAATGGCCCCAGACCATCACCACCATATTTTACTGTTGTTATTAAATTAAATCACCCTTTATTGTCATTCAATCATGTGCAGTAGAATGAAATTGTGTTTCTCTTATCTACAGTGTTAATCACACACACCCATACGTATAGAATCAGAGGGGTCGCTGCCATGCAAGGCGCCGCCACAGATTTCCCTCCTCCATTCCATTATTGCTGAGCACCAAGCTGGGACGCAGGAGTTCGCTTTTTATATGGTCTTCGGCATGACCCGGCCGGGATTTGAACCCCTGCCTCCCGGGTGTGGGACGGATGCTCTACCAACTGAGCCACCACTCCGGTGGCTGATGTTTCTTTTCTGAAATACTCACACCTTCCAAAAAGTACAACTTTTGTCTCATCAGTCCATCGAGTATTTTTCCAAAAGTCTTGGGGATTCAATTCAATTCAATTCAACTGTTTTTATATAGCGCCATTTCACAACAACAGTCATCTCATAGCACTTTCAACTGTAGGGGAAACCCCCACAATTGCAGAAAGACCCCAGCAATCAGGCAATCTCCTGTGAGCAAGCGCTTGGCGATGGTGGAGAGGAAAAACTCCCTTTTAACAGGAAGAAACCTCCAGCAGAACCAGGATCAGGGAGGGGCAGTCATCTGCTGCGACTGGCTGGGGGGGGGGATAGAGAAGATTAAAAGAACAGACATGTAGAGAGCAAAAAGCACGATGGGGACTCAATCTGTGGGAGAGAACAAACAGATGTTAATGACCAGCAAAAATATTTCATTGAGAGTGAAGAAAGGAGTGAAGTCCAGTGCATTATTGGAGGTCCCCCTGCTCTCTAAACCTATTAGCACCATAACTAAGGGAGGGTTCAGAGACACACAATCCCTCCCTAATTGTAGGCTACATCAAAAAGGAAGGTTTTAACCCTATTCTTAAAAACAGAGATCGAGTCTGACTCCCAAATCCAGATTGGCAGCTGGTTCCACAGGAGAGGAGCTTGATAAATGAAGGCTCTGCCTCCCATTGTACTTTTGGAGATTCTAGGTATTACAAGTTATCCAGCATTTTGGGAGTGTAGTGCTCTGTTAGGATAATAGGATTGTATCAGATCTTTTAAATTAAAAGGGGCCTGATTATTTAGAGCTTTGTAAGTGAGAAGAAGGATTTTAAACTTACTTCTAAACTCTATGGGAAGCCAATAAAGGGAGGCCAGAACCAGAGAGATATGATCTCTCTTTCTGGTGTTAAAACTCTTGCTGCAGCATTTTGGATCAGCTGAAGACTCTTTAAAGATGTTTTAGGACAACCTGATAATAAAGAGTTACAATAATCTAATCTAGAGCTTACAAAAGTGTAGATCAGCTTCTCAGGATCACTCTGAGACAACATGCTCATAATCATGGCAATATTACGCAAATGATAGAAGGCAGTCTTAGAAACAAATTTAATATGTGAATTGATAAACAGATCTTGATCAAAAATAACTCTGAGGTTCCTCACAGAACTATTAAGAGAAAGAGTAACCGCATCCAAACTAAGAGTTTGATTTAGAAAGGTATTTCTAAGGTTTTTTGGACCGACTAGAATGACTTCAGTCTTATCTGAATTTAATAGCAGGAAATTACAAGTCATCCAAGCTTTGATTTCCTTAAGACAGGCCTCTAACTTGACTAATTGATTACTATCACCTGGCTTCACTGACAGGTATAATTGTCATCTGCATAACAATGAAAATGTATACAGTGCTTTCTAATAATGTTGCCTAGCGGAAGCATATATAAACTAAAAAGAGTAGGGCCTAGCACAGATCCCTGTGGAACTCCATGACTGAGCTTTCAGTTGGAAGAAAACTCATTATTGACATGAACAAACTGGAACCTATCAGATAAATAAGATCTAAACCACTGCAACAAAGTTCTATTAAGTCCAACATAGTGTTCTAATCTATCAAGTAGAATATTATGATCGATAGTATCAAAAGCTGCACTAAAGTCTAAAAGAACAAGTACAAAAACAAGTCCATTATCAGATGCGATAAGGAGGTCATTCGTGACCTGCACTAAGGCTGTTTCAGTACTATGATGGATTCTAAACCCAGATTGAAACTCTTCAAATAAACCATTTCCCTGCAAGTGGCCCAATAATTGTGAAGCAACAACTCTTTCTAACATTTTTGAAATGAAAGACAGATTAGAGATTGATCTATAGTTAGCTAAAACTCCTGGATCCAGTGTTGGCTTTTTGAGTAAGGGTTTAAGTACAGCAGTTTTAAAAGCCTGTGGTACATGGCCTAATGTTAATGAATAATTGATTATTTGAAGAATAGAGCTACTGTGGTGACCCAGCACACTGCAGACTGATACTATTTCGCACTCAGCAGGGCTGGAGGAAACGGAGGACAATTTACATACGGACAGAGAGCCTCGGGGGGCAATCAGAACAATGGACTGTTGTGTATACATCCCTGGATGAGGGAGAGGACATCCGGGCGCCAGTTGATCACGCTAATGATATGTATTGACTGATATGTACTGTATATCAACTATGCTAATATGCCATGCATTCTCTCTGTCTGTATAACATGTATAAAAGAGCTTGCTATACACAGGCCTCAGCAGCGCAGTAGCTTACTTAGCTACAATGTGTGTTTCATTATGTTGGAGGAAATAAAACTTTGCACCCTTCCAGCTGATCGCATCTCGCCTGATCTTTTTCCTCCACATTGGTGACCCTGGACAGCCATGGTGCGTCTCTCGACTATGCCATTTTCTCCACACTGGTGACCTGACGAAAGAGAATGACCGTCTACTCCCTCTCACTGTGCTGTGGATTCCAGAGGATCAGAGAATGCCGGCATCCTTTTCATCCACACCGGAGCGTGCTCTCTGGAGCGGGCAGCGCTGGGACCTGACATGCACCATGAACGGCGACACGAGCGAACGGAAGGAAGCAGCCTGAACGGGGAAAATCATCGGCGCCGTCTGCGTTGATTTCCATGAAGCTCCCCGACTCTGACTCACTCCCGACAGCAGACCTCCGGCGCACAGAAGCCCCGCACGCACACCGCAGGATTACGAGGACAGCGCAACTTCCAGCTATGTGGTCACTGCACCAAGCGCGCGCCACGCACAGGGACAAACTGGCTCCACAGACTGATACATCGTCCTCCGCCACTGCACATGCCCAAGAAACATGGCCGACCGCCATCCTCGGAACCTTCAGGGCTACTCATGCACCTGGAGCAGACACGCAGCCTGCACACGGGACTTTGTATGGGTTTCTCGGCCATGGCGCACAATGGGAATTTAGCCGATTGCTGTCCCCAATGGCTTTGGAGCTGCTTCCGCACCTAAAAGCCAAACCGCCAAGTCCCTCACACAGCTGCAGTTGTTTCACAGTGGCTACGCATCCTCAGGGAACTTGGCTGTTCGCCTTCCCCACATCCTCACAGGACAGAGCCACGAGAGGAGCCAGAGACTTAATTTTTTCACAGCCGCTACGGATCACAGCCAAGTTTACCGGGAAAGTCCCTCACCATCGCAGAGCCACATGCAATTTTTGTGCGGCCCAAACACCTTTGACATCCCGGGCTGGCACTCACTTACTCCCACCCCCCTCCCCCTCCTCCTCCACAGCACTCTTCCTGCACCTCACTCCCTAAAGCCGGCTGATCACTGGTTTGTTCCATTACGCACGACACGCACCGGCCCCGTGCGCCTATGATCCATAGCCGTTCAACGTGCTGGAACTCGGAGCGGAGCACACTGTCTTTTCCACCCCTCCCCCATCTCCCCACAGACTGACATGCCCTCCGACACTCCTCTACAGCAGGACAGTTCTACCGGAGCTGGAGCCCAAACGACGTGGGGGGGGGGGGGTTCACTGCCCCTTCTGAGTGTTCTGGGGGGAGCCGTGTGGTGACCCAGCACACTGCAGACTGATACTATTTCACAATCAGCAGGGCTGGAGGAAACGGAGGACAATTTACATATGGACAGAGAGCCCCAGGGGGCTCCAGAACAATGGACTGTTGTGTATACATCCCTGGATGAGGGAGAGGACATCCAGGTGCCAGTTGGTCATGCTAATAATATGTATTGACTGATATGTATATACTATGCTAATGTGCCATGCATTCTCTCTGTCTGTATAACATGTATAAAAGAACTTGCTATACAAGCCTCAGCAGCGCAGTAGCTCACTTAGCTACAATGTGTGTCTCATTATGTTGGAGGAAATAAAACTTTACACCTTTCCAGCTTGTCGCATCTTGCCTGATCTTTTTTCCTCCACACTACCAATAAATGGGAAGACTTCTTTGAATAACCTGGTAGCAATAGGGTCTAAAAGACATGTTGAAGGCTTGGATGAGGAAATTATTTTATCTTACTCAGGTTCAGGTTCAGGTTACTTTATTTGTACCCGTAGGTAGATTTGTTTTGCAGTCAGGTGACATCCATGTTTTCAAACCACAATTACATTCAACATGAACACAAACACAGGCACACATGAAGCTGACTATAAACATGATAAAAGTACACAAGGCTCCACCAATCAGGACGTAGAACAAAGAGATAAGAGAAAAAGCAAGGAGATAAGAGAGAAGGGTCATATTAAAAAGTTAAAGTCAAAGAGGTTTAAAACTCAAAAGTCTAAAACCCAATAAAAGATTTAGAATCCCAATAAAAAAAACCTACAAAAATAAGTACATATAAAATCAAATTAATAAATATGTAACTAAATTATGTGCTGTGGAGGAACTAAATAAGTTCAGGTGTGACACGGCGAGCTGAAGGTTTCAGAGTTTTATTCCTCCATCATCATGAGACACACAGTAGCGCTGTGCTGTGTTTGTGTTCTGAGGGCGTTCTTGAGGCATGTAAAGTCAGCTCTTTTATACACACAAGAGAGAATGCATGGCACATTTACATATTGATATACGTACATATCAGTCAATACATGTCAATCGCGTGATTAACTGGCACCGGACTTCCTCTCCTTACTCCGGGGATGTATAACAATAGTCATTGTTATGGTTGTCCCCCTTGGGGCTCTCTGTCCGTATGCAAATTGTTTTGCTTCCAGCCACCTAGCTGAGTGTGAAGATTGAATGTCCATGTAGATTGTGGTGGGTCACCACAGTGCGATATATTGCTGCATCTTGTTCAACTCTTTGACAGCAGCAGGAACAAAGCTGTTTTTGTAGCGCTGGGTTTTACTTTTTGGGACAGCAAACCTCCGTCTAGAGGGAAGATGCTGAAAGTGGCAGTGCAAAGGGTGGGAGTCATCATTTAAAGTGGAGGTAGCCATCTTCTGTACCTGTCTGGTGTACAGGGATGTCAGGCTCAGCTGTGACTCACCAAGTAAGCGACTGGACCATCTAACAACCTGATCCAAGGATTTCCTCTGTTTCAGTTTTATCTGACCAAACCATGACACTAAGGAGAAGGATAAAACAGATTCAATAAAAGTCCGATAAAACATTGTCATTATGGTTCGGTCAATTTGGAAGCGTGCAAGTTTCCTTAAACTCCTTCTGACGAAGGCTGCAGTGCAGTTGAAACATGTAAAGAAGGTAAAGACATCTCGTTTCTATTTTATTTTTTGTCTTATATATGAACAAAAGATAAATAATTAAAAGAAGACACAATGAACCTTTTTGACCTATTACGTGGAAGTTATGGAAGAAGAGAAATGTGTGCTACTGCTGCTAGGGGCAAAGTTCTCCCAGCCTACTTCTCCTGTGGACCGTATTCTCCTGGGCCGACTTCCTAATTGACTCTCCATTCTCCAGTAAAAGACTGTCACACAAGTTTTACTTTGAGATGGAGCCGAACAGTGAGAACTGCAACACAAAAGCCATGAAAATCCAAACATGGCAGGGCATGCAAAAGAAGACAGACGGGAACTAATGAATGATTTTAAATCCCAATCTGTCACAAATTAAATAAAAACAATCAGCTGACCCTTCTGACGAAGGCTGCAGGGCAGTTGAAACATGTAAAGAAGGTAAAGACATCTCCTTTCTATTTTATTTTTTGTCTTTTATATGAACAAAAGATAAATAGTTTCCTTAAACAATGCAAATGTTGCTGACCCTTTTTGCACACCCTTTCACAGTTCTCTTCAAAGTTTAAACTACTATCAATAATCGTTCCAAGATATTTGTAGGATTGTACACATTCAGTGGTCTGGCCTTTTAGTACAGTGACTTTGTGCCTGGGAGTTTTCCTCCTAAAGTCAATAATCATATCTGTAGAAGAGCTTGGAATAACGAGGCGATGTGACTTATAAACCAAAGTTTATTATCAGCTTCGCTCCTCTAACAAGTCTCATCTCAGTGCAGAAGCAGAAGTAGAAAGAGGCAGAACATATTCAGCTCTACATACTTACACCTACACATAACAAAAGACATGCATATCAAAGCTGACATCCCACATTATCTTAATCCCCCTCCTTTGTCTCCGTATCCCTCCACCTGGCCTTGGGAGGTCAGGGCGATCGATCTGGTCTCCACCGCAGTGCCTCGGATGCTCTTTGATCCCCGCTGGCGGTTGAGACCTCTTTGTCCTGTTCTGAGGTGTGAAGTCGCTTTACATATGTAATCACCAAACATTCTCACATGCTTATACATATGTAGGTTATGGGATATATGATTAATATAGACCACAGCCCACCCCACCCCCAAACGACTAAGAAAAGGACAATAGAAAAATTCACAGTTTAAGATAATTATAATGACATACTAACTGCTACACCTCTTGACAAGGAAGAAACTTTCCAGCAGCTATGCTCCTGTAGAGAATTCAGTGGTAATCATAACAGTGTAGTAATATCACAAGTCAGTCTTAAACTGTCACAGCACAATTAGTGAACAACTTTTGAGTAGTTTGCATCAGTCCTTGTGTCGTCTGGGTTTTAATCTTCTCCCGAATCTGCTGTGGGTCCGCTTGGGCGTCCTGGTGGGACCTTCCTGTAAGGAATCTGCAGCTTGGGGAGGAGAGTGATTATTTGTTCCCTGCAGGGGGGCTGAGTCTTTTCTCTTGGGGGGTCTACCCCACCGAGGTGCTCTCGCCAACCGTGCAGGTTCGTCTCTCAACAAGAAGGCAGGTTAAAGTCTGTCAATGCTGACTGTTTCTTTTCTGTCCCCTAAATCAAGCACAAAATGCTTATCACCAGGTTCCAGAACTCTGAAAGGTCCGTCGTATGGTGGACGGAGGGTTGGTTTTAAAGCTTCATGCCTAACAAAAACGAATTCAGCGTTTTTCAAAGCTTGGGGAACAAAAACCCGTGGAAAAGAGTGATGTGCCAGTCCGGGGAGAGTGTCCGGTCCGTTGCTGCCTAAAAGCCTCGGGGCTGGAATATGCCCTTGCTCTGGGTTCTCTGGTAAAAATTCACCTGGGAGCCTGAGAGGTTGTGCAAAAACTAATTCTGCTGGGGAGGTGTCTAGATCCTCTTTAGGCGCAGCACGCAACCCCAATAAAACCCAGGGAAGTTTATTTACCCAATTTGTGTCCGTTAGTGATGCTCTGAGGGCGGCCTTTAAAGATCTGTGAAAACGCTCGCATAACCCATTAGCCTGAGGGTGATAAGCGGTGGTGCGGTGAATTGTTGCCCCTAAGCTGCTGGACATGGCTGACGAAAGCTCCGAGACAAATTGAGGCCCTCTATCGGACGTGATGTCCGATGGGACGCCGAAACGTGCCACCCAGTTTGTTAAAAAAACGCGAGTGACTTCCTCCGCTGTGGTTGACGCCAGAGGGACCGCCTCAGGCCAGCGCGTAGTACGGTCTATCATTGTTAACAGGTGAGTGAAACCTTGGGAGGAAGGTAGTGGTCCCACGAGGTCGACATCTCAACCGGCCGACCTCGCCCAGTAGTCCCAGCTGCATGGCGCCGCCGTATTTTCGACTCAATTCACTCCCTCGCGCACCCGGGTGTGCGCGCTTCAGTTAAAATGGTCGCCGAAAAGTTTGTGTGGCCCGGCCTGCGCAAAAACGTAAAAGAATGGGCAAAGACTTGCATGTCTTGTCAGCGCGCCAAAATACACAAACACACAAAAGCCCCTCTAGAGCCTTTTCGAATCCCAGCTAGAAGGTCCTGCTGTAGTGAGGCTGGCCTGCACGGGTGGTGGAGAAACTCGAGCTGAGCAGGGAATAGAAGCAAATGACAATGCATTAACCAAGCGTCTGTTTGCTAGATCGACTAATAACCCATGTGCACACAAAAAATCCGCGCCCAACAAGTTAAAACTCACCGCCGCTACAACAAATGTCCATCTGTAGTTGCGGCCATGAATGCAGAGGGGCAGATTCCTTTCACCATAAGTGTCGATGATGGAGCCGTTGGCTGCCATCGCTCCATTGCCCCGGGGAACCCATGGCCCGGTCTGCGTGGGAGGGCATGATAAAACTCAGTTGAGCTCCAGTGTCAATTAGGAACTGTTTGCCGGTGTGTCCGTCAGTCACATAAAGAAGTTTATTTTTTTCGCCGAGAACCACAGCCATTAACGGTTCTCGGTTTGGACGTTTTCCCGAACTTTTGAACTTGCAGGGGGGAACACATTTGTACGCCCCCTCGGCGAAACGGTGGTGGTAATAGCAGATGTCGTTCCGCCTGTTGCGTCTTGGTCGTGTTGCCGCCATGGTAGGCGGGCTCTGCTCGGTTGTCCGTGGTTCTCCGTTGCTCTGGGCATCTGCGGATGCTGCTGTGGCCACCTGTTCCCTGCGGGCGTTGGTGAGTCGCTGCGCTTCTCGGGCCAGCGCGCGGAAGTCCTGCTGGGTGCTGCACCGCATGTTGATCAGCGTCCCTCTCATGTGTGGCGGCAGAGTGCTGAGGAAGATGTGTTGGAAGAGGAAGTTATCATTGTCCTCCTCCTTGAGCTGCAGCATGTCCTCCATGAGGGCCTTGGGTCTGCATCCTCTGTGGCCGTAGATCGCCAGGATCTTCTCTGCTCTCTCCTCGGCTGAGGGGATGAAGTTCTCGACGATGGTCGCCTTCAGCTCTCTGTATTTGTCATAGGCAGGCGGCTGTCGGATTATGCTCCGCGCGCATCTTGATGTGGCAGCGTCGAGTTTGGCGACGATGTGATAAAACTTTGTCTCGTCCGCCGTTATGCCCGCCAGTGCAAACTGAGCCTCAGCTTGCTGGAACCACGAGCTCGGGACTTCTTGCCAGAATTCTGGCAGCTTGACAGTGACGGCGCTTGTGTGGGCCGTCCTTGATGTGTACGCCGGGTGAGAGCGCCTTTCTTCTGCTCTCACGGCGGGGCTGGTGCTCGGTTGAGCACTCTCTTCTGCCGTGGGGGAACGTCTTCCGTCCGTTCCCCTGTCTGCATGGGCGCCGGCGTCTGCCTGGGTCGCCTCAGATGAGTCAATCGTGGGGGAACGCCTCTGGTCCATCCTCGCGTCAGGGTCACCAGTGTAGAAGAGACCTCTTTGTCCTGTTCTGAGGTGTGAAGTCGCTTTACATGTAATTGTGGTCTATATTACTCATATATTCCATACCTACATATGTTAGGACATGTGAAATGCTTAGTGACTGCATATGTAAGGAACTTCACACCTCTGAAAGGACAAAGGAATCTCACCCACTGTGTGAAGAACAAAGACGTCCCAGGGCGTGACGGCGGAGACCGGAGGAGTCACCCTCACCCCCCAAGACGAGGAGAGGAGTTCCCATCACCTCCCAAGACGAGGAGAGGAGATAACAGGACAATGAGGGGATTAAGATAACGAGGGATGTCAGCCTTTGTAACGCCTGTCTTTGATGTGTGCCTGTATTTAATCAGCGAGCTGGCAGAACTCTGCCTCTTTTTACCTTCTGCCACGCTCTGCACCTGATGAGACAAGTTAGGAGAGCTGTTCATTAAAACGCTGCTTTTAAACAAAATCGCCTCATTATTTCCAGCTCCTCTACACTGGTGACCTTGACGCAAGTATGGACCGGAGGCGTTCTTCTTCAAGCGACTCATCCGTGGCAACTCCGGCAGACGCCAGCAACTACGCAGACGAGGGAGCGGACGAACAACTGTTCCCCCCGGCGGAAGGAATTGAGAGAGCTCAACCGAGCTCCAGCACCGCCGTGAGAGCCGAAGCAAGGCACCCTCACCCGGCGGGCACAACAGTGATGGTGTGCGCGAACGCCGTCGCTGTCAAGCTGCCAGATTTCTGGCGAGAAGACCCCGCCTCTTGGTTTCAGCAGGCTGAAGCCCAATTCATACTGGCGGGCATCACGGCAGACGATATGAAGTTCTATCATATCGTCTCTAAACTCGACTCCGCCACTTCGAAGTGTGTGCGGAGCTTGATCCGGCGACCACCGACCCGGGACAAGTACGAGACGCTCAAGGCGACAATCGTGGCGAACTACGTCCCGTCAGCGGAGGAAAGAGCCGAGAAAATCCTGGCGGTCTACGGCCACAGAGGGGGCAATCCGAAGGCCCTCATGGAGGATTTGCTGCAGCTCAAGGAAGAGGACAATGACAATTTCCTCTTCCAGTTTATTTTCCTTAGCACGCTGCCGCCACACATGAGAGGGACACTCGCCAGCATGAAGTGCAACAACCACCAAGACTTCCGCACACTGGCCAACGAGGCTTACCGGCTCGTCAACGCCTGCAAGGAGCTGACACCCACAGCGGCATCCGCAGACCTCAAAACTGACGCCCCGAGCCATGGAGAGCCACAACCCGTGGTGCAGACCCAACCCACGGTGACAGCGGCGCGGTCCAAACGTAACAAACAGAATGACGTCTGTTATTACCACCACCGCTTCGCTGAGAAAGCCCGCAAATGCGTTTCCCCCCTGCAAATTCGCGATGTCGGGAAACGCCAAAGCCGAGGGCCGTTAACAGCAGCGGTTCTCGGCGAGAAAAACAAGCTGTTGTACGTGACGGATGGACACACAGGCAAGCAGTTCCTCATCGACACAGGAGCTCAGTTGAGTCTCGTCATGCCCTCTATTCCATGCTCAGCTCGAGTTTCTCCACCACCTGTGCAGGCCAACGTCACCACGGCAGGAGGTAAATTTGAGCAACTCCTCACCCAATTTCCAGCACTCACAACCCCCAAATTCTCAGCCACTGTAGCTAAACACGGAGTTAAACACTTCATTCCGACAACGGGACCTCCCGTTTTTGCCAAAGCTCGCCGCTTAGACGCGGCCAAGCTCAACATAGCACGGGACGAATTTGCAACTCTCGAAAAATTGGGCATTGTTAGACGCTCGAAGAGCCCCTGGGCTTCACCACTTCACATGGTTCCGAAATCCGATGGTTCGTGGAGACCGTGCGGAGATTACCGCAAATTAAACAATGCTACAGCGCATGACCGCTACCCAATCCCTCACATTCAGGACTTTTCACTGCATCTAGCGGGTGCGCGCATTTTTTCAAAGATAAACTTAGTCCGCGGTTATCACCAGGTCCCAGTCCGAGCTGAAGACGTTCCTAAAACGGCGGTTATAACCCCTTTCGGCCTTTTTGAATTCTTGCGAATGCCTTTCGGCCTCAAAGGTGCGGCCCAAACTTTTCAACGTATGATGGACGCGGTCCTACGCGACCTCCCCTTTGTCTTCGTCTACCTCGACGACATGCTGGTAGCCACCTCGTCCGAGGAGGAACATGAGCAGCACCTCACTACCGTTTTTCAGAGGCTGGAAGAGCACGGACTAATAATCAATCCAGCCAAATGCAAATTCGGCGTTTCGCAAATTGATTTTTTGGGACACAAAGTCTCCCCGAAGGGGGCAGTTCCGCTTCCAGACAAAGTTCGTGCGATAGAAAGTTTTCCATGGCCCCACACGGTCAAATCGCTACAGGAATTTTTGGGGATGGTTAATTTTTACAACCGTTTCCTCCCCCACGCAGCTCAGCTCATGCAGCCCCTATATGACGCGCTCAAAAAAAAGAAGGCTTCCAGCGTGGTCGAATGGACCCCGGAGCGCGAACGCGCTTTCGCGGAAGTTAAAAACACTCTAGCTAACGCCACAATGTTAGTTCACCCAGATCCCGCGGCCCGCATTGCACTAACCACAGATGCTTCAGACCTGGCCATAGGGGCAGTTGTAGAGCAACTCGTCAGCGGGGTCTGGCAACCTTTAGCATTCTTTAGCAAATCGCTAAACCCAACTGAACGCAAATACAGCACTTTTGACAGAGAGCTGCTGGCGCTTCATTTGTCCATCCGCCACTTCCAGTTTTGGTTAGAAGGGCGGAGTTTCACGGCTTTTGTAGATCATAAAGCGCTCACCTTTGCTATGGCTAAAATTTCAGAACCATGGTCGGGCAGACAACAGAGACAACTAGCTGCGATTTCAGAGTTCACCACAGACATTCAACACGTAGCAGGCAAACTTAATGTAGTAGCGGACTGTCTCTCTCGCGCTGTGGCACCGCCAGAGCGCGAGGAGACAGATTACACTGCCTCAGCAGCGGAACTCTTCACTAACACAGACACATACGCAGCACCTATCCTTGAAGGGATAGATTATGCAGCCATAGCAGAAGAACAAAACACCGACGCGGACATGCGCGCGCTCTTGTCTGGACCAACAGGGTTAAGGCTGGAGAAAAAAGGGTTACGCGACGGCGTGCCCCCCCCTAATATGCGATATTTCAACCGGCCGACCTCGCCCGTTAGTACCAGCTGCTTGGCGCCGCCGCATTTTTGACGCAATTCACTCCCTCGCACACCCAGGTGTGCGCGCCTCGGTCAAAATGGTTGCTGAAAAGTTTGTGTGGCCAGGCCTGCGCAAAGACATAAAAGAGTGGGCAAAAACTTGCATTTCTTGTCAACGCGCCAAAGTACACAGACACACAAAAGCCCCTCTGGAGCCTTTTCCAATCCCTGCTAGAAGGTTCGACCACATCCATGTCAACCTAGTGGGACCACTGCCTTCCTCCCAAGGTTTCACACACCTGCTAACAATGATAGACCGCACCACGCGCTGGCCAAAGGCAGTTCCTCTAGCGGCAACTACAGCGGAGGAAGTCGCTCGCGTTTTTCTAGCAAACTGGGTGGCACGTTTCGGCGTCCCATCAGACATCACGTCTGATAGGGGGCCTCAATTTGTCTCAGAGCTCTGGTCAGCCATGTCCAACAGCTTAGGGGCAACAATTCACCGCACCACCGCTTATCACCCTCAGGCTAATGGGTTATGCGAGCGTTTTCACAGGTCCTTAAAGGCCGCCCTCAGAGCCTTACTAACGGACACAAATTGGGTAAATAAACTTCCCTGGGTTTTATTGGGGTTGCGTGCTGCACCTAAAGAGGATCTAGACGCTTCCCCTGCAGAATTAGTCTTTGCTCAGCCTCTCAGAATCCCAGGTGAATTTTTACCAGAGAACCCAGAGCCAGTCCCAAGGTTTTTAGGCAGCAACGGACCGGACTCTCTTCCCGGTCCAGCTCATCACTCCTTTCCACGAGTTTTTGTCCCTCAAACTTTAAAAAAAAGCTGAATTCGTTTTTGTTAAGCATGAAGCTCTAAAACCAACGTTACGCCCAGTATTCGATGGCCCTTACAGAGTGCTGGAACATGGTGATAAACACTTTGTGCTTGATTATGGGGACAGAAAAGAAACAGTCAGCATTGACAGACTTAAACCTGCCTTCTTGTTGAAAGACGAGCCTGCACAGTTGGCACGAGCACCTCGGCGAGGTAGACCCCCCAAGGGAAAAGTCTCAGCCCCCAGGCAGGGAACAAATAATCTCTCCCCTTCCCACACTGCAGATTTCCCACAAGAAGGTCCCAGCAGGACGCCTAAACCAACCTACAGCAGTTTTGGGAGAAGAATTAAACCCAGGCTGCACAGGGACTGATACCAACCACTCCACAGTTATTCTCTAATTGTGCTGCAACAGTTTAGGACCGACTTATGATTTTACTATACTGTTATGATTACCACTGAACTATCTTAGAAGCATGGCTGCTAGAAAGTTCTTCTGTGGCAACAGCTGTAACACGTAGTATGTCGTAGTAACTGTTCTAGACTGTGAATCTTTCTGTTGTCCTTTCTTAGTTGTTTGGGGGGCCTGTGGTCTATATTACTCATATATTCCATACCTACATATGTTAGGACATGTGAAATGCTTAGTGACTGAATATGTAAGGAACTTCACACCTCTGAAAGGACAAAGGAATCTCACCCGCCGTGTGAAGAACAAAGACGTCCCAGGGCGTGACGGCGGAGACCGGAGGAGTCACCCTCACCCCCCAAGATGAGGAGAGGAGTTCCCATCACCTCCCAAGATGAGGAGAGGAGATAACAGGACAATGGGGGGATTAAGATTACGAGGGATGTCAGCCTTTGTAACGCCTGTCTTTGATGTGTGCCTGTATTTAACCAGCGAGCTGGCAGAACTCTGCCTCTTTTTACCTTCTGCCACGCTCTGCACCTGATGAGACAAGTTAGGAGAGCTGTTCATTAAAATGCTGCTTTTAAACAAAATCGCCTCATTATTTCCAGCTCTTCTACAGTAATCACCAAACATTCTCACATGCTTATACATATGTAGGTTATGGGATATATGATTAATATAGACCACAATATCTTTAGTTTTTGTCGTATTCAGCTGCAGGTAGGAATCCTCACACCAGTGAAAAAAATCATCAACTACTGGGCCGTGGCCACTCTCACCATCCTGGAAGAGACTGACAACAACTGAATCATCAGCATACTTTATAATGTGTCTGTTGTCATGTCTGCTCCAACACGTTTGTGTACAGGATAAAGAGTAGTGGTGACAACACACACCCCTGAGGAGAGCCAGTAGAAGAGCACTTTTGGTCAGACAATGTACCATTGACCATTACTCTCTGCGTCCTGTTGGTTAAAAAATCCAGAATCCAACCCACCAGATTATTACTCAAATCAAATTGTTGCCGGAGCCTTTCAACTAAAATATGAGGTTGGATTGTATTTAAGGTGGAAGAAAAGTCCACAAATAAAAGTCTGGCGTGTGTCCCATTAAAATCCAGATGTTTAAAAAGCATGTTAAACAGACTGACAGGACCTCAAATCTGACCAGTTTTTCAAAAATTTTCGTTAAAATTAAAGTCAAAGCAACTGGTCTGAAGTCATTTACCATTTTAGGACAGCTGGATTTTGGAACGGGGACAACCAAGGCATCTTTCCAGACCTTAGGCACATGTTGTGTCTGTAAGGACTTATTGAAGCTACAGTAGTTGAAATGGTTTGGGCATCTGATCAGGATGCCTCGTGGATGCCTCCCATTTTGAGGTGTTTCAGGCGCGTCCCATTGGGAGGAGACCCCGGGGCAGACCCAGGACTTGCTGGCAAGACGACGTATCCCAGTTAGTCTGGGAACGCCTTGGTAACCTCTGAAGAGCTGGATCAGGTGGCTGGGGAGAGGGAAGTCTGGGCTTCTCTGCTTGAACTTCTGCCTCCGTGACCTGGATCTCCAGAAAAGTGGTAAAAGATGGACGGATGGATGGATGGATGGATGGATGGATGGAGAAAGCTTTGGATGTTGTTTTGCAGCTGTTGATTTTTGATCCTATACAGGAACTGAACAGTTCTATAGTCCACCAGGTCCTGGAATTTTATTATTTTCACTTTGATGAAGATTGGATTTGTTGGTTCTCTGTTGGTAGAATTTGTAATTATTCTTAGTGCTTTTTTCTGAAGATTGAAGATTGGGTTTACAGTTGTCTTGTATGTGTTCCCCCATACCTCCACCAGTAAATCATGTATGGGAGAATGAAGGAACAATACAACATGTACAGAGATGGCTGGTTTAAAAAATATTTTGTTTTATATATAATTGCAACTGATTTTGATATTTTAGATTTGATATATTTTACACGTATGTTCCTTCCAGTTTAATTTATTATCATTATTACTCCGAGAAATGTTTGTTTTAAACACCCTTTCAATTTCTACATCATTTATTGTGAGGTTCTTGATTGAACTAGTTGATTTATTACCAAAGATGATGTATTTAGTTTAGTTTAAGTTCAAGGTTAATTTACTTGACTAGTGACATGTTCTGAATTTTTTGACATTTAATATTTTTGTCAATATACACAGCAAGTCCACCACCCTATGTTTTCTAGGAGTAGAGTACATTTCATATCCATCTGTGTTAACCAAGGACGACTGTTCTTCATTAAGCCAGGTCTCTCAGATGGCAATGGCTGTAAACTTGTTTTTAAACTGGTATAAACAATGTTCTATTTTTGGAAGATTTGAGTTCAGGCTCCTACTGTTGAAGTGTATAGTAGACGCTGTTCCACTTTTTAATTTTTTTATTAAACAGTTCACCTGAATAGTATTCATATTGGTCCGGTATATTAATGAAGAAACTGTTCTCAGGATCAACATAGTTCTCAATGTCATGACCTTTGTGCTCAGTAAATTGGAACGTTCTTAATCTGTTGCTTTCATGGTCAAAATGAGGTCTTATTGATCACTGTGTACAGTTTGGAGAGAGTTAATGTTGTTGTTATCCATAAGCTATTGATATCATATCTTGCCTTTTTCTACCTTTACTGATCACCTGTGCACCTATCCAGCTCTGTGATGTCTTTAACTATGAGTACTGGTGGCCCATTCAGTTTTATATAAATTTTGCAGTTATTTCTGTCATGATCCGCTCTGCATCCCTGCTGCCCTAATTATCTCCATAGCTGCGTGCACACCTGTTCGTCTCACCTGGCGGCTTATTTAAGCAGTGCTGCCTTCTGGTCTGCGCGGAGACGTCTACGCTCCCATGGTTTGGCAAGACCTTCTCGCCTACTGGCTGGAGATGTGGCCTGGTGGTGAGCCTGCTGTTGGATAGCTGGTGATGTGGCTTGGTGGTGAGCCTGTTGCTGGAAGGCTAGAGATGAAGCCTGGTGGTTAGTCTGCTGCTGGATGGCTGGAGATGAGGCCTGGTTGTCAGCCTGCTGCTTGATGGCTGGCGATGTGGCCTGGTGGTTAGCCTGGTGCTGGATAGCTGTAGATATGGATTTGTGGCGGGTCTGTTTGTCATGGTCCGTGCGCTGATCTCGTCCGCGCTCGGGCCATGCATCATCTCCGCCAGGCTTGACAGCAGCCGAGCTCTTATTGTGACAGCGCTCGGAGGAGCTTCCTGCTGTCAAAGCCTGACAACTGTGCTGCATTTGCTGCTCACCAGCAGCCCTGTACTTAAGCGGGCGCTGAGAGCAGTATGATGCAGGAGTCTCGTCAAACAATCCCTTGCCAGACGTTGAGCAAGCGGTTCTCGCCTCAGACATCAACTATTCCTGATCTTCAATTCCTTGTTCATGTTCTGGATTACAATTACGCTTGGTGTTAGCCTTACGATCTCCTGTGTCTAGTGTTGCGTGTTTTAGCCCACCGTGGCTCATTACTTTGTGTGTTATCTTGTGTTTGGGAATTAAACATCTATGCAAACCTCACCGGTGACTTTTGGCGTCTTATGGTGGCTTGCGAGGGCCACCGCATGACACTGTTGCTGGATGGCTGGAGATGTGGATTGGTGGTGGGCCTGCTGCTGGATAGCTGGAGATTTGTATTGGTGGTGGGCCCTCTGCTGGATAGCTGGAGATGTGGAATCGTGGAGGGCCTGTTGCTGGATGGCTGGAAATGTGGATTGGAGTTATTTTTGATCAGGATTTGTCCTTCAATTCACATATTAAATTTGTTTCTAAGACTGCCTTCTATCATTTGCGTAATATTGCCAAGATTAGGAGCATCTTGTCTCAGAGTGATGCTGAGAAGCTGATCCACGCTTTTGTTAGCTCGAGATTAGATTATTGTAATTCTTTATTATCAGGCTGTCCTAAAACATCTTTAAAAAGTCTTCAGCTGATCCAAAATGCTGCAGCAAGAGTTTTAACAGGTACTAGAAAGAGAGATCATATCTCTCCGGTTCTGGCCTCCCTTCATTGGCTTCCCATAGAGTTTAGAATTAAGTTTAAAATCCTTCTTCTTACTTACAAAGCTCTAAACAATCAGGCTCCTTTTTATTTAAAAGATCTGATACTACCGTATCATCCTAACAGAGCACTACGCTCCCAAAATGCAGGTTTACTTGTAATACCTAGAATCTCCAAAAGTACAATGGGAGGCAGAGCCTTCAGTTATCAAGCTCCTCTCCTGTGGAATCAGCTGCCAATCTGGATTCGGGAGTCAGACTCGATCTCTGTTTTTAAGAATAGGGCTAAAACCTACCTTTTTGATATAGCCTACAATTAGGGAGGGATCATGTGTTTCTGAACCCTCCCTTAGTTATGCTGCTAATAGGTTTAGTCAGCCGGGGGACCTCCAGTAATGCACTGGGCCTCACTCCTTTCCTCACTCTCTATGAAATATTTTTTTTTTTTGCTGGTCATTAACATTTGTTTGTTCTCTCCCATAGATTGAGTCCCCATCGTGCTGTTTGCTCTCTACATGTCTGTTCTTTTCTTCTTCTCTGTCCCCTCACCCCCCAGCCAGTCGCAGCAGATGACTGCCCCTCCCTGAGCCTGGTTCTGCTGGAGGTTTCTTCCTGTTAAAAGGGAGTTTTTCCTCTCCACCGTCGCCAAGTGCTTGCTCACAGGGGATCGCCTGATTGCTGGGGTCTTTCTGCAACTGTGGGGGTCCTCCCTACAGTTGATAGTGCTATGAGATGACTGTTGTTGTGAAATGGCGCTATATAAATAAAGTTGAATTGAATTGAATTGAATTGAATTGGTGGTGGGCCTGCTGCTGGATAGTTGGTGATATGGCCTGGTGGTGGGCCTGCTGCTGGATAGTTGGTGATGTGGCCTGGTTGATCGCCTACTGCTGGATAGCTGGTGATTTTGGCCTGGTGGTTAGTCTGCTGCTGGATGGCTGCAGATGATGCCTGTTAGTCAGCCTGCTGCTGGATGGCTTGCGATGTGGCCTGGTGGTAAACCTGGTGCTGGATGACTAGATATGTGGATTGGTGGTGGGTCAGCTGCTGGATGGCTGGTGATGTGGCTTGGTGGCCAACCTGCTGCTGGATGGCTGGTGATGTCACATCACACATGGCTGGAAATGTGGATTGGTGGCGAGCCTGTTGCTGTATGGCTGGAGATGTGGTCTGGTTGATATCCTGCTGCTGTATGGCTGGAGATGAGGCCTGGTGGTTAGTCTGCTGCTGGATGGCTGCAGATGAGGCCTGGTGGATAGCTTACTGCTGGATGGCTGGAGATGAGGCCTGTTTGTCAGCCTGCAGCTGGATGGCTTGCAATGTGGCCTGGTGGTAAGCCTGGTGCTGGATGACTAGAGATGTGGATTGGTGGTGGGCCAGCTGCTGGATGGCTGATGATGTGGCTTGGTGGTCAACCTGCTTCTGGATGACTGGAGATGTGGATTGGTGGTGAGCCTGTTGCTGGATGGCTGGAGATGTGGATTTGTGGTGGGCCTGTTGCTGGATGGCTGGAGATGTGTCCTGGTGGTTAGCCTGGTGCTGGATAGCTGGAGATGTGGATTGGTGGTGGGCCTGCTGCTGGATGGGTGGAGATGTGGAATCGTGGTGGGCCTGCTGCTGGATGGCTGGAGATGAGCCCTGGTAGTTAGTCTACTGCTGGATGGCTGGAGATGAGGCCTGGTGGTCAGCCTGCTGGTAGATTGCTGGAGATGAGGCCTGGTTGTCAGCCTGGTGCTGGATAGCTGTAGATGTGGATTTGTGGTGGGTCTGTTGCTGGATGGCTGGAGATTTGTATTGGTGGTGGGCACTCTGCTCGATACCTGGAGATGTGGAATCGTGGTGGGCCTGTTGCTGGATGGCTGGAGATGTGGATTGGTGGTTAGCCTAGTGCTGGATAGCTGGAGATGTGGAATCGTGGAGGGGGTGTTGCTGGATGGCTGGAGATGTGGATTGGTAGTGGGCACTCTGCTCGATACCTGGAGATGTGGAATCGTGGTGGGCCTGTTGCTGGATGGCTGGAGATGTGGATTGGTGGTTAGCCTGGTGCTGGATAGCTGGAGATGTGGAATCGTGGAGGGGCTGTTGCTGGATGGCCGGAGATGTGGATTGGTGGTGGGCCTGTTGCTGGATGGCTGGTGATGTGGCCTGGTGGTAGGCCTGCTGCTGGATAGTTGGTGATGTGGCCTGGTTGATTGCCTGCTGCTGGATAGCTGGTGATGTGGCCTGGTGGTTAGTCTGCTGCTGGATGGCTGCAGATGATGCCTGTTAGTCAGCCTGGTGCTTGATGGCTGGAGATGAGGCCTGGTGGTTTGTCTGCTGCTGGATGGCTGCAGATGATGCCTGTTAGTCAGCCTGCTGCTGGATGGCTGGAGATGGTGCTTGGTTGTCAACCTGCTTCTGGATGGCTGGTGATGTGGCCTGGTGGTTTGCCAGCAGTAACGCAAAAAATGCTGCCAATAGTTTAACTGTTGCTGCTCAGTGCTGTGAGCAGGGGTCAGATACGCTATCGTGAATATAACTATGGGTGTGATACTCTAATTTGTTGTCATGTCGGAGCAGACATGACAACAGACACATTATAAAGTATGCTGATGACTCAGTTATTGTCAGTCTCCTCCAGGATGGTGAGAGTGGCCACGGCCCAGTAGTTGATGATTTTGTTCACTGGTGTGAGGATTCCTACCTGCAGCTGAATACGACAAAACCTAAAGATATGATTTTTGACTTTAGGAGGAAAAATCCCAGGCACAAAGTCACCATACTAAAAGGCCAGACCACCGAATGTGTACAATCGTACAAATATCTTGGGATGATTATTGATAGTAATTTAAACTTTGAAGTGAACTGTGAAAGGGTGTGCAAAAAGGGTCAGCAACATTTGCATTGCTTGAGAAAACTTGCACGCTTCCAAATTGACCGAACCATAATGACAATGTTTTATTGGGCTTTTATTGAATCTGTTTTATCCTTTTCTTTAGTGTCATGGTTTGGTCAGATAAAACTGAAACAGAGGAAATCCTTGGATCAGGTAGTTAGATGGTCCAGTCGTTTGCTTGGTGAGTCACAGCTGAGCCTGACATCCCTGTACACCAGACAAGTACAGAGGATTGCTACCTCCATTTTAAATGATGACTCCCACCCTCTGCACTGCCACTTTCAGCTTCTTCCCTCAAGACGGAGGTTTGCTGTCCCAAAAAGTAAAACCCAGAGCTACAAAAACAGCTTTGTTCCTGCTGCTGTCAAAGAGTTGAACAAGCTGTAACAATATATTGCACATAATTTAGGTACCTATTTATTAACTCCATTTTATATTTACTTATTTTTGTAGGATGTTACTTGGGTTCTAAATATTTTATTGGGTTTTAGACCTTTGAGTTTTTAACCTCTTTGACTAGTTTTTAACTTTTAATATGACTCTTCTCTCCTACCTCTGGTTTTTCTCTCATCTCTTTGTCTTTTTATACCCTGATTGATGGAGCCTTGAGTATTTTTATCATGTTTATAGTCAATTTCATGTGTGCCTGTGTTTGTGTCTATGTTGAATGTAATTTGTGGCTTGTAAATATGGATGTCACCAGACTGCAAAACAAATCTACCTACGGGTACAAATAAAGTAAGCTGAAACTGAACCTGAACCTAATTAGACATATCACACCCACAGTTACTATATTCATTGCTAATGTACCTCCCTTTTGTGTAATATTGCTTCATTATACAGGCAATCATGCCTCAGAATTGAATCAACATGTCCAAGCAAGCACTGAATACAGTATAATCAATTATCAATTGATAATATTCAATGATGCTCCTAGGGACTAGGTACATCGATGGTATCAATGTACCTAGTTCCTGCAGTTTGATCTTAAACATACAAATACATTAACAAACCTGTGAACCCAGAACCTTTACAGGAAGTAACCCTGCATTAATTTCTTGTATTATTAAAACCACAAAAATAACAATGAGGTATTACCAGAGACTACTTAAGCATTTAAGATGAAAAACTAGCTTCTCCAAGCTATTTGACAAGCAATGTCATTAATATAAAAACAAAACTGTTGGTGCCAAAATGCCCTCCTGTTTTAAGGACTGTCCACATCAATCACTATCAAGATAATGATAACTATAACATTATAATTATAATTATAATTAAAATTGTTCATATGGTTTTCGCAGCCATTCGCAAGGGTATTTGTTACTGTAGCTTTAGACCAGCTGAAAACTATTGTTTTCTTAAAAGTACCAAAAATTCCACATTTACCACTCAGACCTGCTCAAGATGCAAGCTCCCGTGACAGTAATTAGTTTCCTGAAGAGTATAATTTGGTAATTTGTGAAGGTCTTTAGCTCACCCCAGACAATTGTCGCTAGTGTGGTGTGGTCATAAAAGGGCCTACTTCCATCTTGTGACCCTGCGATAAATCCACCACATTGTAAACACAGTTTGCATCTATAAAAGTTATATCACAAGATGAAGCATAAAAATGGGTTGTTGTGAAAGAAATGATGTACCAGTGCAATTATATGGCCTTCTTTATTTCATGTGTTAAACTGGAATGAGAAGGAATTTGCTAAAACACAGCTAGGATAAGATTTGCAGCAGCTGGTGATGAGGGTGGGGGAGCAGGACATGGTAGAAATGATTATTAATGTCAGACATTGTCATGGACTGTATGGTTTTATCTTCTCAATGAAAACAGCTCTTTCAAATGCCGTTGTTTTAGTGTTCTGTTTTGGACCGTCCAAAAACAAGTGTGTTGTAAGTAGCTGGAGGCTTTCCCACTTAGTGATGCAATGCTATATTGAGTAACTGACAGTATATGCTGTCATGCAACAGGCAGGCGTTGAAGGATAAGCTTTTAGCTCCACATCTGTTGCAATAATATCAGTAGTTAATGAGATTTCTGATCAACATCAGCTATCACTAGCTATGCTTCCACTGCAGGTTAGAGAAACATTTTAAGTAGAACTCTCAGCAGATGACTGTTTACATGCTTTGGAAGACTTTTTTCCATTCTGCCAAGTCAAAGAGGTGCTTGATGATGTAATCACGTATGGACAATGACATGCCTGAATGATGCAGTCAACAAATGACAGGCACCATTAAGAAGAATCTACATGCTGGCATTAGTCCTGCACAGCCCCAGAGTCCCTGTCACTCTTAGGTCCATGGTGCCAGCATCAATCCTGATGGACATCAAACTGTCAGAGACACGATTAACTTCCACGATATTGTGTTTTAATTTCTCACTAACTGCAATCCCTACACCGTTCTGCTTTGAGTTCTTTCTGTTGTAAATGAGTTTGAACCCCTCACCAATGTCCCCGGCCCTGGCTCCCATCCAGTTCATTTGATGGATACATGTAACATACATGCAGCGATTCCTCAGGTGTTCAGGCAGTTCACAGCTTCTGCCAGTCAGCAGGCCGATATGGAGCATACTGAACCACAGATGTGCTGGCTTGTTTGGCTTGATTTGCCTGTAAGTGGGTAAACCTTGCTGAATTCTCATGTCATCCAGGTGAGGGCAACACGTATCGCTTATGGTAAACACTCTAGCTCTTCTTGAATTCAAGTGATCGACATTGCCATTGGATACGAATGAAGATACCTCAGTCTGTTTGCCACCCCACATGTCACTGAAGGCCTTCACATTTGTTGAGGTTCCCAGGAGCCTCACTGCCTACTAAGGACAAAATTATGACTCCTTCCATTTTTTTGTCTCTTTCAATGAGTAACAACTGTTGTGTTTGTGACACTAATGCTGCCAGTAGGGATCAGATTATTATTGATTTCTTGTTCATTACAATGTTCTAAGAAGCCAGTGGCCAGAGGTGGGTAATACCACAAAGTTCTGTCCCATATTTGTTGCAGCTATTGACTTACCCAGCTGTTTCTCAGAGGCACAGCTCTACAGCCAGTTAGATGAGCTCATTACTTCCACCTTTGAAGTAATGAGCTCATCTTTACAGCTTTAAACATCTTCTTGTTCTTCCAGTTATACTGTATGTCAAGTACTTTAACTGCTATCCTGTTAACTAATAAATACCCCTAAAAAGTATTGCAGTAATTTGTGCTTTATTTGTAATATTTAATATAATATTTCAGCTATTGTTACAAGAAACTCAAAATTAGAAAACACTTCTTGGGCTTGTAAAGAGGACAGAGGATTTTTGGAACTTTTTGTTATTTCAATCTTGATAAACTTTGTGAGGAGCTGCTTCCCTGGACATTCATTGTCTGTCATCATCACCTGTCAGTCAGACAGGTTAATGTATCTGTGACATGAGAGAGGCTTAAAATCATCCTGCTTGCTGGCTTATCTGCCCGATCTACGTTTGGTGTGTAACACTGCTCTTCACTGATATGTACCTTGCCCTGGGCTCCAGCCAGCACACCAGTAACACCTGGAACATTCTTCAAACCCAGCCCGGACAGATCCTCTGAATGGGGAAACGTCAATAAATCAATGTCAGCCGGAAGCACATGGTGATCCTCTGATTGTTTGAGCAGGATTAAGAGGCCCTGGGCTGCTCTGCGTGCGTAGTTCTGTGTGTTTGAGACTGAAGCACAAGAGAACTTGTGCCTGGACCCTGAATGAGGAGCAAGCCTGCTGATTGCAGGTCATCATTTTTATTGACCTGTGAGTGTCTAGAGTAAATGGTAGTGAGGGCAAGTGTGTCTCAACAATGATATGTGTTACCTGTAAAAATGACCAAGATGTGATCAGTCATGTTAAGCTTATAAAATATAAATTCATGTATAGCCAGATTATATACAGTGGTGTGAAAAAGTGTTTGCCTCCTTCCTGATTTGTCATTTTTTTTGTATGTTTGTCACACTTAAATGTTTCACATCATCAAACAAATCTAAATATTAGACAAAGATAACACAAGTAAACACAAAATACAGTTTTTAAATTAAGGTGTTTATTAATAAAGGGGAAAAAAATCAAAACCTACATTGCCCTGTGTGAAAAAGTGATTACCCCCTAAACCTAATAACTGGTTGGGCCACCCTTAGCAGCAACAACTGTCAGTCAGGGCCCTGATAATATATGTGGGCGCTTGGTAAGGTCCTGTGCACATGAACTGAGTCCTATATTTCATTACATTTTCAATAAGTCCTTACAGACACAACATGTGCCTAAGATCTGGAAAGAAGCCGTGGTTGTTCCCGTTCCAAAATCCAGCTGTCCTAAAACGGTAAACGACTTTAGACCAGTTGCTCTGACTTCAATTTTAATGAAAATTTTTGAAAAACTAGTCAGATGTGAGGTCCTAAGGCAGACTGAGCAGGCATTGGATCTTCTGCAGTTTGCCTACAGGCCTCACAGAGGAGTGGAGGATGCCACTGTCACTCTGTTTAACATGCTTTTTAAACATCTGGATTTTAATGGGACACATGCCAGGCTTTTATTTGTGGACTTTTCTTCCGCCTTTAGTACAATCCAACCTCATATCTTAGTTGAAAGGCTCCTGCAACAATTTGATTTGAGCAATAATATGGTGGGTTGGATTCTGGATTTCTTAACCAACAGGACGCAGAGAGTAATGTTCAATGGTACATTGTCTGACCTAAAGTGCTCTTCTACTGGCTCTCCTCAGGGGTGTGTGTTGTCACCACTACTCTTCATCCTGTACACAAACATGTGTCGGAGCAGACATGACAACAAACACATTATAAAGTATGCTGATGACTCAGTTATTGTCAGTCTCCTCCAGGATGGTGAGAGTGGCCACGGCCCAGTAGTTGATGATTTTGTTCACTGGTGTGAGGATTCCTACCTGCAGCTGAATACGACAAAAACTAAAGATATGATTTTTGACTTTAGGAGGAAAAATCCCAGACACAAAGTCACCATACTAAAAGGCCAGACCACCGAATGTGTACAATCGTACAAATATCTTGGGACGATTATTGATAGTAATTTAAACTTTGAAGAGAACTGTGAAAGGGTGTGCAAAAAGGGTCAGCAACATTTGCATTGCTTGAGAAAACTTGCACGCTTCCAAGTTGACCGAACCATAATGACAATGTTTTATTGGACTTTTATTGAATCTGTTTTATCCTTTTCTTTAGTGTCATGGTTTGGTCAGATAAAACTGAAACAGAGGAAATCCTTGGATCAGGTAGTTAGATGGTCCAGTCATTTACTTGGTGAGCCACAGCTGAGCCTGACATCCCTGTACACCAGACAAGTACAGAGGATGGCTACCTCCATTTTAAATGATGACTCCCACCCTTTGCACTGCCACTTTCAGCTTCTTCCCTCAAGACGGAGGTTTGCTGTCCCAAAAACTAGAACCCAGCGCTACAAAAACAGCTTTGTCCCTGCTGCTGTCAAAGAGTTGAACAAGCTGTAAAAATATATTGTACATAATTTAGGTACCTATTTATTAACTTCATTTTATATTTACTTATTTTTGTAGGATGTCACTTGGGTTCTAAATATTTTATTGGGTTTTAGACCTTGAGTTTTTTAACCTCTTTGACTAGTTTTTAATTTTTAATATGACCCTTCTCTCTTACCTCTGGTTTCTCCCTCATCTCTTTGTCTTTTTATACCCTGATTGATGGAGCCTTGAGTATTTTTATCATGTTTATAGTCAGCTTCATGTGTGCCTGTGTTTGTGTCTATGTTGAATGTAATTAGTGGCTTGTAAATATGGATGTCACCAGACTGCAAAACAAATCTACCTACGGATACAAATAAAGTAACCTGAACCTGAACCAGAACCTGAACAACTGCAATCAAGTGTTTGTGATAACTGGCAGTGAGTCTTTTATAGTGCTGTGAAGGAATTTTGGCCAACTCGTCTTTACGAAATTGTTGTAATTCAGTCACATTGCAGGGTTTTCGAGCATGAACCGCCTTTTTAAGGTCATGCCACAGCATCTCAATCGGATTCAGGTCAGGACTTTGACTAGGCCACTCCAAAGTCTTCATTTTGTTTTTCTTAAGCCATTCATAGGTGGACTTTCTGGTGTGTTTTAGATCACTGCCCTGCTGCAGAACTCAAGTGCTCTTAAGCTTTAGATCACGAACAGATGGCCGGACATTCTCCTTCAGGATTTTTTGGTAGACAGAAGAATTCATGGTTCCATTTACCACAGCAAGTCTTCCAGGTCCTGAAGCAGCAAAACAGCCCCAGATCATCACACTACCACCACCATATTTTACTGTTGGTATGATGTTCCTTTTCTGAAACACTGTTGTAGCAATATTTAATGATAATATGTGATAAGGTACAAAGATTATTTATTTTATAATTGGGAGTGTAAGTGAGGGTAGATCGGGTTTTCCTTCTTCCACACAAACTCTCACAAACTACGAGAGACAGGCTCTTGAAATGGGGCACCAGTTCAAATGATGAACAATTTAATTAACAACTAATCTCTGTACCTTCAATCAATCAGTCAATCTCAAAATTCATGAGTTCTTTGCTGCAGTGACCCAGAAAAGCATACACAAACGAAAGAAATCCAGTACAGCTTCTCTCAAATTAACAAGTTTATTAAAGAACCCAGGTTAAATGGTTTTACATTCAAATGATTTGTAAGCAGGTTCAAATAATCGACAGGTGTCAGATATCATTTCAACTGATACATAGATTCCTGAGCATAAATCTATAGTTAAACCTTTGTGGAACTAAGAGGAAACAAGACTTTGAATTTCAACCATAATGCAAAGGAAGGCTGAAATAACTAACGAAATTTTGCATAAAATTGGACGCAATTTTACGGACAAAATGACATAAGCTGATTATATGGAAAATGGAATTCTAAGTTACTCTAAAAAAACGGAGCCTTATGGAAAGAGAATGTTAATTTTCCTTCAGTTTATGGCTTCTCTTACAGCTGGTGGACTAATTGTACCATGAAATATTGGTTATGTTCAATGATAATTTAGACATTACATTTAGCCCAGCAGATAGAAGTGGAAGTTTCACTTACGAGACAGCCGTTTCCAGATTCCAGTGCTGATCTCAACACCTGCAAGTGGCACAGGGAAAGCGACGGCCAGCCGTCCTTCCAATCGTTACAGCTGTGATAGCCTAAACGCTGCTGGGGGCATCCCGGGGTTTGTGGGCATGAAGCCGGCGGCAGAATGAGAGGCTGGCCCCGGGAGCAGGTGTGACGTCTTCTGGAAACTGATCCTCAAATTTAGGATGTCCACAGCACACAGGACAACCAAAGGCTGAAGGAAAAATGTATTTAGGCAGTTTCAACCATGAGATCTGAGTTCTTCTGGCGTCATGGTACATGGGTGAAGCAGAAAAAGTCTAAAAACTCTATTAGTCCACTTTAACGACAGGAAAAATTAAAGTCCAAGAAAAAAACATTCTACAGAATAAGCACGGCTTCTGAGGAGAAGAAGAAAAGGCGTTTTGGGAAGTTTGAGTCCCACAGAGAAGGTGAGCTAATTTAAGAAAGGATGGTTTCCCCTCAGTTGCCAGGAAAACAAGAAAAAGGCTTTCAAAAGACAATTTTAAGAAGACTAACACAGGACTTGAGAAGGTTCAAACACACCCAAAAACTTCTAACCGCCAGGGCGGTTCGGTCTCTATTTAACTGAAACGTGCTCCTGAGTCATAAAGTATGTGTCATGAGCCGAGCCGGCTTGGTTTTCCCCGGCTCGGCCCTGAGCTCTTTTGGCTTCATTGTTTATGTGCTTTCTGTGTATTTTTTCCATCCTCTTAGCCACTGCCCGACCGGCAGCTGTTAGTCAGCCTCTGATCTTTTTCCCACACTGCTGACAGTCTGTCAGTCCTACCACGCCCTCTCGCTCTCCATATTCCACCAGCTGTCCCAGCCCCGGTAATCATCTTTCCCACACTCGCCGAGGTGTTCCCAATTTGTCACGCCAGCGGTGTTTGTACAGGAGCAGCTCTTTGCTAGACAAATGCCGCTGGATCATTGTACATGTTAGATGGCTGCGGTCCACCGTCTAACCGCCGCGTCACTGTAAGGACTATTGCTGTGTTTGCTCGTGGTCTGCACTGGGATTACTCGGACTGCCTCCTCACTGTGAGTACTGTTAGCGTTTCTATTCGCCGTTGTGCCACTACACTTTGGCTCTTGCCCAGTACGTTCCTCCGGTGTGTGTTGGGCGCCCTGGAGGATTTTCGAGTGTAAATGAGCTGCTCATGTCCTCATGTGTAATCACTTGTGTGTTAATAAATGTGTGTTGGTGTACCAGCGAGTAAATCCTTGTCCTTTTTCTCCCCTCGCCGTGCACTATGGAGAAGCACACGGGGGGCTTATGACACTATGATTGGCAGCAGGAAGCACCAATTATTGGCTACTGTGTGTCATGAACGGGGTTGTTGTTCCAACCCCGTTCCATGATCTGTGGCTGTAATCTCCTGATTGTTGTTAATTATTTCCAGCTGGCAGGTCATTAGAGCCTCGGAGTCTGGGCTCTCTGCCAGTCTACAGCCGTGCCTCCTCCTCTCATGCATTCACCAGCTGTGCCATCACCCTTTTCACATGAACACTGACCTTAACTGAGGCAAGTGAGGCCTGCAGTTTTTTGGATGTTGTGGGGTCTTTTGTGACCTCTTTGATAAGTCGCTGCTGTGCTCTTGAGGTAATTTTGGTTGGCCGGCCACTCCTGGGAAGGTTCATCACTGTTCTATGTTTTTGCCATTTGTGGATAATTGCTCTTTCTGTGGTTCACTGGAGACGCAAAGCTTTAGAAATGGCTTTATAACCTTTTCCAGACTGATAGATCTCAATTACTTTGATTCTCATTTGTTTCTGAATTTCTTTGGATTGCAGCATAATATCTAGCTTTTGAGGATCTTTTGGTCTACTTCACTTTGTCAGGTACATCCAGTTTAAGTAATTTCTTGATTGAGAACAGGTATGGCAGTAATCAGGCCTGAGTGTGGCTAGAGAAATTGAACTCAGCTTTGCAAAGATTTGATAAACCACAGTTAATTTATATTTTAATGTGGGATGGAGGGATCACTTTTTCACACAGGGCCATGCAGGTTTGGATTTTTTTTTTACCCTGAATAATAAACACCATTTAAAAACTGCATTTTGTATTTACTTGTGTTATCTTTGTCTAATATTTAAATGTGTTTGATGATCTGAAACATTTAAGTGTGACAAACATTTAAGTATGACAAAAAGGGGGCAAACACTTCTTCACACCACTGTACATTGATCCATCCATGAGGTCACTACCTAAGGTGTGTCTATTTTATAATTCTTGTTCTACTTATATGTGCGCTATTTTATTCAAATGTGTGTTTTTGAAACACTGTTTTTATATTTGTCTTTTTTCCTATTTTTCTGTGCAGTAGTCTGGTGGAGCACCCACAATTTTGTTGCACTTCAATGACAAAAAAGCCTATACTATTCTATTCTATTCCCTTTTCCACAGCTCCATTAATGTTAAAGTCGCTGGAAGGAGAGGTACCGTTCCAGCAGCAACTCTCTCGTGTCTTTGTGTTTTTATCTGATTATACTTTTATATAGTGTGTTGTGGAGAAAAAGGAACGGGCGAAGGCAACGAGCTGGAAAGACACAAGGCTTTATTTTTCTCCAACATACAGCAAACACGCTTCATAGCTCAGTTGAGCTATTGCGCTGATAAGGTCCCTGTACATACCTCTTTTATACCTGTTGCTTGGACAAAGAGAATGTGTGGCATATAAGCATTCCGATTGTCAGTCAATGCACATCATTAACATAACATAAACCAGCCCCGCTTTGACCCATGTCTTCTGGTCTCAGCGACTCCGGGTTATTCTTTCTTTCCTTGGGGGGCGCATAACTTAACAGTCCAGTCTGATTACCACCCAGGGCTCTTTCTCTGTCTGTCCATTGTCCTGCCTTTCCTCCTGCCCTTCTGAGTGTGAGAGAACCCCAGACCTGTGTATTGTGTCCACCACAGTGTCTCTTTTTCACTAAGGCTCAGAAGAAAGACTCGGATTAATGACTGGACCAAGTTTTTTTTTTTTTTTTTCTATTTTAGTCCTGGTCTTTCTCCTATTTTTTCTCTTCCTCAGGCATTGGAGAACAACAGAGGTGGGGCCGGACAAGTTGTTTATACACGCGACCAGCTGATTACGTTGAGGAGCCCGGTGCCAGGAGCACTGCGGCTGGCAGTGAAGCACCTCATTCTGCATGAGCTCAGGAGGAAATGCCGCGGAAGAAGCGCTGGACCTAAGTTGAGGATGAGAAGAAGGAAGCATAAAACGGCTGTACCGATGTTCATCACCGGGAACGTGCAGTTGCTGGGAAACAAAGCAGATAAGCTTACAGCGCTGGTCAGGATGCAAAGGAATATCGTGAGTCTAGTATCATGCGTTTTACAGAGATGTGGTTACACTCACAGATCCCAGATGTTAACGTAGTGATACCTGGCTTTAAGACTATCTGGGGCGACAGGGATGTTATAAGTAGCGGGAAGAAGAGGGGAGGAGGATTGGCACTTCTTGTGAATGAAAGGTGGTTTAATCCTGGACACATTTATGTGAAGGAAAAGTGCTGCAGCCCCGACATTGATCTGCTGGCTGTGAATATGAGACCCTATTATATGCCACGAGAAATGACATGTGCCTTGGTAATTGTTATCTATGTTCCTCTGTCAGCTGACACAGCAGTGGCCTGTGACATCATCAGCTCCACCAATGCCACATTACTGGATAAGCACCCAGACACATTTATGGCCATCACAGGTGATTTTAATCATGTCTCACTGGAAAAAAAAAAAAAAGACATTACCAAACTTTCACCACTTTGTTGACTGTCCCACCAAAGAAAATAAAACACCGGATTTACTGTATGCCATTGTCAGAGATGCATATAGTGCCACAGCTCCACCCCCCACCCCCCATTGGCAAATCGGATCATAACATGGTCCTGTTATTACCCAAGTATGTTCCCCTTGTGCAAAGGCAGCCTGCTTATACAGGGACTGTGAGCAGGTGGACAAAGTAGGCTGCTGATAGACTACAGGACTGCTTTGAGACGACAGACTGGAGCATACTCTGTGAACCACATGGGGTGGACATAGACAATATTGCCAGCTGCATCACAGAATATCTCAGATTCTGTGAAGACACAACCATGCCAGCTCAGACTGTACACTGTTTCCCCAACAACAAACCATGGGTCACTAGTGACCTGAAAGCTCTTCTGAACAACAAGAAGAGAGCTTTTAAGTCCGGAGACAAGGAGAAACTGAGGAGAGTACAGCACTAGCTGAGAGAGATGCTGAGGAGGTGCAAAGACAACTACAGGAGGAAGCCAGAGGATAAACTCAGGCAAAAAACACCAAGGTTATGTGGATGGGAATGAAACAAATAACTGGGTGCAAGGGGAGAAACAGCCACACATCTGGGAGCCTTGAGAGAGCTGATGAGCTGAATCTGTTTTCTAATAGATTAAACTCACCATCTGTCACCCCCACAACACAGCCAGGCCCCCCCACCCTTCTGTCACCCCCACAACACAACCAGACCCCCTACACCCCTCCTGTGCAGCACCTCTCTCCATCTCCCAATGAGCCCATCTGCACCTGGATGGCAGAGGAGACACTGTGAGAATCACATTTTTTGATATCTCCTATGCCTTTAACACCATCCAGCCACTGCTGCTGGGTGAGAAACTGTGGGTGATGGGGGTTCTGTGATCTCCTGGATTACTGACTACTTGACAGGCAGGCCACAGTTTGTCTGGCTGGGCAGTGTCTTGTCTGGCGTGGTGGCTCATGATACGGGAGCGTCACAGGGGACTGTGCTCTCTCCTTTTCTCTTCACCTTATACACCACTGACTTTCAGCACAACACTGAGTCTTGCCACCTGCAGAAATTCTCTGACGACTTAGCTGTTGTTGGGTGTATGAGAAGGTGAGAGGAGGGGGAGTACAGGGCACTGGTAGACAGATTTGTGGAGTGGACAGAGCAGAATCGTCTGAGGCTGAACGTCAGCAAGACCAGAGAGATGGTGATTGACTTCAGGAAGAAGAAGACACATCTCAGCAATTGCAGATTAGGGGGGAGGATGTGGAGGTGGTTGAGGACTACAAATACCTGGGTGTCATGATCAGCAATGCGCTGGACTGGAGATCCAACACCGATGCTGCGCACAAGAAGGGGATGAGCAGACTCTACTTCCTGCGGAAGTTGAGATCCTTCAATGTGTGCAGCAGGATGCTGGAGCTTTTCTACCAGACCATTGTGGCCAGCGGCATCTTCTTTGCTCCTGTCTGTTGGGATAGCAGTATCAGAGCCAGCGACACCAACACACTTGACAAGATTATCAAGAGGGCTAGCTCTGTAATTGGTCTCAGGCCGGAGACTGTGGTGGATTGGAGGACACTAAATAAACTGCAATCCATTATGGACAGTCCTGATCACCCCCTCCACCACACACTGTACAGACAGCGGAGCACATTCTCCAGCAGACTGCTACAGCTTCGCTGTCGAACTGTTAGGTAAAGGAAATCTTTCCTGCCACATGCCACTTCACTCTAGAATAACTCACTCTGATGTTGAATTCTGGTCATAACTATGCTGCCATACTGCACTTTACAGTCTAGTTGGTACCTCACATCTCACTCTGCTCCTGATAGTCCTGCATTGAGGAGCGGGTATGATTCTTGTGTCTCTACGGATCACCATCTATTCATCTGTGATGTAGATAGACTTTTTTTTCAGTAATTTTACTTTCCCTGTGTAATCCCTTTGTCTGTTACGCTGTGTGTGTTTCTGTCATTTGATTGTCTACTGTCATGCTGCCTTTACACTGCAGTTGCCCAGTTTTAGATCAATAAAGTACATCTATCTATCTATCTATCTATCTAGCTATCTAGCTATCTATTCCATCCCATTTAATCGAGGGGAAATGAATGTAGTTCAAAGCTCTTTTAGAGGTCGATGAGAATAGTAAGATATAAAATAAATGCTTATCCTACTGATAAGGCATGAATTATTAAAATAACTAAAACTCACAAAAAAGGTCTCCAAAATTATGTGAAACTAAGGCAAACAAAATCAGCTCTGAGTAAGCAAGGAGAAGGTAAAACATGTTCTAGATTGCTACATCTTCTCTATTATCCCCTTCAACTGTTAAGGAAAAAGAGTGTGCAAATTACTGAGCATGGAAAAAATTACCAAAGTGTGCCAAACAATATCTGCTCACATGAATATCAATATACAGTAAAGGTCCTGCAATTAAACAACCACTGAGCCTCTTTCTTATTAACCAGGGTCTTTCAGATCTCTAAAATTACCATGTCGTTCTGTTAAAACTTATTTCAATTTGGTTTAAAAGTAAAGAGATAGTAGACTTAATAAAGATGGTCTTGTGCATGGTGTGGCTAAAGCATCACTACAAATAACACACTAAGCACCTGATTTACTACTACTTCTTCTTTCAGTTGCTTCCTTTAAGGGTCACAACAGCATATCATCTGCCTTCATCTCACCCTATCCCTTGCATCTTCCTCTGTAACACCAACCTTCCCCATGTCTTTCTTCCTGCTTGAGCTTCAATCAATATAGCCCAATTTCCACTGACTGTTGGCTAACAGCATCAGTAGTGGTCATTGTAAACCCAGACTTCAACCATTTCGGTATGGAAGTCTCATTTGTGATGATCAGCAACTTTGATTTTGCGAATATTTCATGCCCTTCCTGACCCAGCCTTCCACATGTACCTGGCCTTGGGACTGGCACTGGGAGTGCACTGGCCTTGTTCCTGTTGTGTGCTAAGATTACTGTGTTGATACAAAGAATGATACAAGAAGAAATTGTTAAAAGTACTGTATTTCTGTGGATTAACTTTTGAACCCATCCTCCCATGTGTAATTTTATAACATTTTAGATTGTTGGGGTGCCATGGGATTTTTTTTCAATGTAAAAAGGGTTCCATTGTTCAAGAAAGGTTGGAAAAACACTGCCTCAGAGATATTGGTCCACATTAAAATGTTAGCATCACATAGATGCCAGTCAGTAAAGAGGGCTTGTTTGTAGTGCTGGCATGGCTAGGCTGCCCCCCCCCCCCAACGCTTCTTGCAATCACCAGATGTGTCTACGATGGAATACAAGCCACTGTTCAGTTTGATCGACTAAAATCCGAGCACTTCAGTGTGAACTGTGGTGTGAAGCTGGGATGTGTCCTTGCCCCAACATTATTTGGTGTTGTAGTGGTGCGGGTGGGGGATTATCCAGTCAGAGATGGCAGCTGGGGAAAGAGGGAACAAATGGGTGAAGAAGGAAGTGTCACTGGGGGGCCTCAGATGGGACAGTAAGGACTATTCAACCCCCGGGGAGAGGAGGAAGCGCCAGAGCCGCTGGAGGAGGAAAGGGTGTGAGAAGTGGTACTGGCGTTATGTTATGTTAATGTGTCACGCATGTCTTTGTTCCGCACAGTGTATTATGGTCAGGATTCCTGTGTCTCAATGCATGGAATTAAAGGTTATAAAAAGAGGATGCACAGAGACCCAGGAGATTTTACTGTACTGAATGTTGGAGAAGGAATAAAGTTTGTGTGTTGTCCAGCTTGGTGCCTCACCTGCATCCTTTCTCCACAATGGTGACCCCAAGACGTGTCATGGAGAGCGAGCCGAGCATCGCCCCGGAGACTACCTGGAGGGAGAGCACCAGCGCCACGTGCGCTGTCTCAGTCAAGCTCCCAGACTTCTGGCTTCACAACCTGACCGCGTGGTTCCTGCACATAGAAGCCCAGTTCGCACTCCACGGGATAACAATGGACGACACAAAGTATTACTATGTGGTCGCTGCGCTGGATGCGTGTGCCACGCAACAGATGACGAGCCTGCTCCAGGAGCCACCGGCCAAGGGGAAATATGAGGTGCTCAAGAAGATGCTATTCAAGCACTATACCCTTTCTGACAGTGAGAGGGCAGAGAAACTCTTAACACATTCGAAGTTAAGTGACAGATCAGCCGTGGAGCTCATGGCGAGCATGTTGGTGCTGATGGGGAAGAATGACGAGTCTTTCCTCTTTGCCCACTTGTTCCTCAGGAACCTACCAGCTGCAGCGAGGGCGATCCTGGCAAACTCGCCGCAGCTGGTGACCAGTGACTACCGCTCACTGGCGCAGGAAGTGGATTGCATCATTTTAGTGACCAGATCTCTCAGCGTGAATGCAGTGGCACTGGTATCCATGAGGGACTCCAGCGAGGCCATTGATGGTAGCAGGAGCAGACACCAGGAGACACAGGAACGGGACGATCTGTTTCTATCATCGCCGCTTCGGTTCCAATGCCCAATGCTGCCTGCCGCCATTCCAATTCAAGAAATCAGGAAATGGCATGGCCAGCAGTCAGTATCAGCAGCGACCGCTGGCGACAGAAATTATGCTGCTTTTTATCACAGACACACATTCGGGGAGATGTTTCTTGGTGGAATCCGGCTCCCAGAAGAGCCTCATCCTGCTGGCTAGTGCAGAGAGATCGGCAGGAGGCATCGGTCTTGAGCTTACAGCCACCAATGGGTCTACTATTAGGACATTTGTTGAGCGGACACTGACGATATGCCTACAAGGACGAAACGGTTTAACAAGCACTCACAGTCCCGACTTTCTCGGCTATGATAACGAGACACGTGGTCGAACATTTCATAACTACAAAGGCCCGCCGGTGTTCCCCCAACCTCGGTGCATGGACGTGGCTAAACTGGCCAGCCCACACGAAGAGTTTGCCAACTTAGAGCAGTTGGGCATCGTCAGGTGCTCCAACAGCCCATGGGCATCCCCACTACACATGGTGCCTAAGGCTGACGGGTCATGGTGACCAGGCGGTGATTTCCAGTGCTTGAACAACGCCATGGAACACGATCGGTATCCTATCCAGCACATCCAGGATTTTTCCATGCACCTGGCCAGGACGTGTGTTTTTTCGAAAGTGGATCTGGTCTGCGGTTACCACCAGGTCCCAGGGTGCACGGAAGATGTTCTGAAAACAGCGGTAATAACTCCTTTTGGCCTTTTCAAGTTTTTATGCATGTGGTTAAAAGGCGCGGCACAAACTTTCCAGAGAATGATGGACGCAGTGCTTCACAACTTGTCCTTTGTTTTTGTCTGCATAGACGACATTCAGGTAGCTACCGCCCATCTCAAGACAGTTTTCCAGAGGTTGGAAGCATATGGGCTTATAGTGAACCCGGCGAAGTGCCAGTTCGATGTGCCAGTGATTGATTTTTTGGGCTACTACATTTCGCTGGAGGGTGCGATTCTGCTCCCAGATAAGATGTGAGCTATGCCGGACTTTCTGCGTCCGCAGACCACGAGGGCCCTACAGGAGTTTTGGGGAATGGTAAATTTTTATAATCGTTTCCTTCCCTGGGCAGCCCAGCTAATGCAGCCATTGTACTGTATGTCACGCTTAAAAAAAGGAAGACCATGGAAAACACTGACTGGACTCCCGAGCTAGTCCAGGCTTTCACAAATGCCAAAACTGTGCTTGCCTATGCCGTGTTGCTAGCCCACCCGGCTCCGTCGGCACGGATAGTGCTCACCACGGACGCATCTGATGTTGCCATAGGGACAGTGGTAGAGCAGTACGTCTCTGGGTCGTGACAGCTGCTTGCATTTTTCAGTCGAACTTTGCGCCACAACGAATGCAAATACAGCACGTTCGACAGAGAATTTTTTTTTTTTTTTTTTGTTACTTATTTGTACCCGTAGGTAGACTTGGTTTGCAGTCTGGTGACAAGCCACCGGCTGCTGGTCGCTGCGTGCGCGAGCGCCCTAAACCTACATGTTTTTGGTGTGCGGGAGGAAACCGGAGAAATCCCGGAGTAAACCCGCGCAACACGGGGAGAACATGCAAACTCCACACAGCTCACTGTTGGTCGGGGGCTGGGATCGAACCCACGATCTCATGATCCCCGCGATCCCCCGGCCGAGGGTAAAACTGTGCTGCCACAGTGCTAAACCACTGCGCCACCGTGCAGCCAGAGAATTGCTGGCTCTACACCTGGCGATGCGCCATTTCCAGTTTTGGCTAGTGGGGCGTGAGTTCACCGTGTTCGTGGACCATAAGCCGCTGACGTATGCAATGTCCAAGGTCTCAGAACCGTGATCCGCCTGGCAACAACGGCATTTGGCCGCAATCTCAGAGTTTACAACGGACATTCAACACGTTGCCTGTAAGCTCAACGTTGTGGCTGATTGCCTGTCACATGCATTAGTTCCCCGGTCTACATGGGAATAGATTTCCCTGCCACGGCTGTGGAGCAAGCCAGGGATGCGGACATTTGCGCACTCCAGTTGGCACCTACTGGGTTACAGCTGGAGAGCAGCATGGTGCAAGAAGGGTGCCCTCCTTCATTCTGCGACATCTCCACTGCCACCACCCGTGACTGGTGGTTCCGAGCTCTTGGCGCCGCTGCACTTTTTAGTCAGTCCACCTCCTTTCGCATCCAGGCGTGCGTGCTTCGGTGAAACTAGTGGGGGCGAAATTGGTCTGGCCTTGCTTGCGCAAGGACGTGAAAGAGTAGGCTGCAGTTTGTGTTGCATGCCAGTGGGCCAAAGTGCACAAGCACACCAGAGCGCCCCTTGAGCCATTCCAAATCCCAGCAAGGAGGTTCGACCACGTCCACGTGGATTTGGTGGGACCCCTCCCGCCATTGCAAGGTTTTATGCACCCTTTGACAATCGTGGACCGCACTACACACTGGCCTGAAGTGGTCAAGCTGGCTTCTACCACGTCTGTGGAAGTGGGCTCATGCTTTTTTGTCAGCTTGGGTTGCACGGTTCGGATCCCCGTCGGACATCACTTCCAACTCTGGTCCGCGATGGCCCAGAGCCTGGGGGTAAAAATTCACCGCACTACCACGTACAACCCCCAGGCTCATGGGTTATGTGAGTGTTTTCATAGGTCATTTAAGGCAGCACTCGGAGCTTTGCTCACAGATACAAATTAGGTCAACTGCCTGCCCTGGGTTTTTAAGGGTTGCGCTCTGTACCTAAGGAGGATTTAGCAGCCTCCCCGGCAGAACTTGTTTTTTTCTCAGCCGCTGTGGATCCCTGGGGAGGTTTTACCGGAAAACCCCGCACCCTGGGCCAATCCGCCAGCGCAATTTTTGCACAGTACAGAGGTTTTTAATGTGCTGGGCCTGGCCCACCATTGTTTTTCCCGCACTTTCATTCCCAAGAGTTTACAGAACACCAGATTTGATTTTGTCAGGCATGATGTGCACCAGACCCGGCTGTGCCCACTGTACGATGGACCGTTCAGGGTGTTGGAACCTGGGGTGAAGCATTTTCTGTTAGACTTGGGGGGGGAAGGCATAGGGAGACCATCTGCATTGACAGGCTGAAGCCCACTTTTGTGTTGGCAGACAAGCAGGTGGTGTTGGCCCAAGCTCCCCGGCATAGATGCCCACAGTTGGTGGCTCTGCAAGTTGGTGTTCCCTCAAAAGGGACCTGCGTTTGCGAAACTAATGTGTTTCCCCCATTCCCTTTTTCCCTCCACAGACTGACTTGCCCTCCTGTACACCTCACCAGCAGGGTGTTTCAACTGGATCGGCGACCCCTCGCTACAGCCACTATGGGTGCCGGCTCAAGCCCAAAGGACAGGGGGGGTTAGTGCCCTTTCTGAGTGGTCAGGAGGGGGGGCTGTGTGGTGGTACAGATGTGGGATTCCTCACCCAGAGACGGCAGCTGGGGAAAGAGGGAACAATGGGCTGAAGGAAGAAGTATCACCGGGGGGCTCAGACGGGACAGTAAGGACTATTCGCCCCCCGATGGGAGGAGGAAGCGCCAGAGCCGCTGAAGGAGGAAAGGGTGTGAGAAGCGGTACTGGCGTTATGTTAATGTGCCACGCATGTCTTTGTTCCACACAATGTATTATGGTCGTGTTCTGCCCTCAGTAGTGTGTTTTGTAAGAGTTGAGAAATAGTTCATAAGTTTATATTAAATATCATAGTCCTTTTGTAATAATTCATTTGTAGTAAATCCTGTTAAAAATGGTTATTGTGTTAAAAGTGATTTCTGTATAGTTAGTAGTAATTTGTCTGTATTTTATATTGAAAGTGCAGCAGTTGCCGCTAGGATTTATGGGTAGAAGAAACTGTCTTTGTTGAAAGAGAAAAATAAGGCAGAAGTGCATAGCCTGCCCGCGAATGTCTGAAACGTTCCTCCTGTGTGTTAAACGCCTTTCTACACCTCCGAAAGCAATGGCTGTAAGTCTAATTAGTGTTATGTTAATCTTATAAGTTTTGTTAAATGTGAACTTGAGATCGTTTTTTAGAATATATCGTTCCAGCAATTAGTCCTATCCCAGGGCCCCGCTAGCTTGTTTTATGTATTGAGTGTATTGTGTTTCCAGGAATTAGTCTTACCCCAGGGGCCCGCTAGCTTATTTTAATGAATGTATTTTTCTGTTTTTATTTCTAGTTTCACTCGGACTTTTCAACGAGCTTCGAGCCACAGTGGTAAGGTACTGTAAGCTGTCTAAGGAGACTGAAATAAAGGAGCAGGATGCTCGGTTTCCTGGCTCGTAAAAAAAACGAGTTTGGCTTGCTGTTGATCTACGTTAACATACACAGTGTATACAACACGTAGGGATAACAGTACAGTGAAAAGCCAGGTCAGCAGTTGGTGAAGATAGGGTCCACGACACAGCGAGGGACGACACTCAAGAGAAAAAAAAGCCATGTCAGCAGTTGGTGAAGATAAGATTCACGACACAGCAATGGACGACACTCAAGAGAAGAGGGCGGAAGAAAAGGCGAACTCCGAAGCCAAATCATCATACAACGCTAGCTCCAGCTCCAGACGTTCTAGCTCCAGGTTGTCCTCGAGGTCCAACGTAATGGAAGCAGCCATCATGGCACTAGCCTCTGCTGAAGCTGCGAATGCTAGAGCCTTGTACAGTAAGAGACAATTAGAAATTAAAAAACAAGCAAAGCTAGAACAAGCAGAGCAACAAGCGAGGCTAGAACAAGCAAAGCTAGAACAAGCAAAGCAACAAGCAAAGTTGAACTGGATCTAGAGGTGCTGGAGATAGAGAAAGAAACAGCGGCCGCCACAGCAAAAGCAGAAGTTCTAGAGGCTGCCGCAGCTGCCGAGCCGGACGAAGGAGAGAGTGTAAGGAGCGCAATTTCATCGCAAGCTGTCAGACGGAGAACTATGGAGTATGTGCACCACCAAATCCAGCTAAAGTCACAGGCGCGACCAGCTGAAGAAGAAACACCTCAAGTCGAACCTGCACAAAGGGCGCAATTATTCACTCCGAGGAGACCCGAACAAACATCTCTCTCCACCAACATTCAAGAAAACGTACGTGAAAAATGAATCCATCGACATACCGAGAGACTATGTCAGGCCAAACAGCTACTATGCTTCCCACAATGGTGACCCACCTATGGCAGACTTTGCTAGGTTCCTCGCGCTCAGAGAGCTAATCACAACCGGACTCTTTAAGTTTGACGACACACCCGAAAACTTTAGAGCATGGCAGTCGTCATTCATAAATGCAACTGAAGACGTCGGTCTCACATATAGCCAGGAGTTAGACCTCCTAGTCAAGTGGCTTGGTAAAGAGTCCTCAGAGAACGTTAAAAGAATCAGAGCTGTCTATACCACTAACCCCAAAGCTGCTCTCCAGTTGTCATGGGACAGGTTAGAAGAGTGTTATGCTACGCCAGAAGTAGTAGAAAACGCCTTGTTTAAAAAACTAGATAACTTCCCTCGCCTTACAAACAGAGACAATGTAAAACTCAGGGAACTTGGAGATTTACTCTTAGAGCTGCGGGTCGCTAAAGATGAAGCTTATCTCCCAGGTCTCGCCTACCTCGACACACCCCGTGGGGTTAAGCCCATAGTTGAAAAGTTGCCTCCAAGTTTACAAGATAAATGGCTGCATGCGGGCTCAAAATACAAACAAAAATATGACGTAACCTTCCCTCCCTTCTCATATTTTGTAAAGTTTGTCCAAGACGAGGCTAAAGCAAGAAATGACCCAAGTTTTACGACATGTAGCAGCCAACCCTTCAGCAAAGGTGAGAGACTACCATTCAAACAAACTAGCTACAGAACGCCTCTAACTGTAAACAAAACAGAGGTCGACACAACTGATCCCGCTAGTACTAAAGAGGACGATTTAACACGCTACTGTCTAGTCCATAAGAAAATACATCCTCTAGCCAAATGTAGAGCTTTTCAAAATAAACCGCTACAGGAAAGGCGAAGCATACTCAAAGAACACAAACGATGTTTTCGCTGCTGCTCTCCCATGCACGCAATAAAGAACTGTGACATGAAACTCAAGTGCGAGGAGTGCCAAAGTGAAAGACATTGCTCTGCCATGCATCCAGATTCAAGTCAGCAACCCCAGCCAGGAAACACACCTGAACCAGAGCCTCAGCCCCGAGACAACACGCCACCTGAGGTAACGTCACGGTGCACTGAGATCTGCGGCGAAGGTAATCCTCCACGTTCTTGCTCAAAGGTATGTCTAGTTCGAGTTTTCCCCAAAGGCCAACCAGAACGCTCCGTTAAGATGTATGCAATCCTTGACGATCAGAGTAATAAATCGCTGGCCCGTCCTGAATTCTTCGAGCTGTTTGGGATCAAGGGTAACCCTCTGACATACCTCATGAGAACATGTGCTGGTTTAACTGAAATGCTTGACAGGGAAGCAGTGAGGTTTCAAATCGAGCCAGTAGGTGGAGGCCCACGCTTAGACCTCCCTCCTCTCCTTGAATGCGACGAGATAATGTTCAGTAGGGGTGAAATACCTACGCCCGAAGTCGCTCTTGCTCACGCCCACTTGAAACACCTCGCTCCTCTCATTCCCAAGTATGACCCAGATGTACAGATGGCAATTTTACTGGGCAGAGACATCCTACGAGTCCACAAAGTAAGACAACATGTCAACGGACCCCACAATGCTCCCTTTGCTCAACGCCTGGACCTAGGCTGGGTAATTGTGGGAGAGGTGTGCCTTAACGCTCATAAGCCAACCGTCAACGTTTATAAAACGTACATGCTCTCCAACGAACACCCATCTCTCTTCACTCCTTGTCCTAACAGCATCAACATCAAAAAGAAACCATGCTACAGCGGGGAGCACAAGGACGGCCTCTCTAAACGCAGCTCAAAACCCAATGCAGTGGAAGAAAAGCTTGGGGACAAAGTTTTTGAGTGCACAGAGAACGATAACAAGTGTGCCGCGTCCTTCGAAGATGAGACCTACCTTCCTAAAGATAATGGAGGAAGAAGTCCACCAGGATGGAAATAACAACTGGATCGCTCCTCTGCCATTCAAGTGTCCCCGCTTGCCGCTCCCAAATAACAGGGACCAAGCATTGTCTAGACTCGGCTCACTAAGACGCAACTTAACAAAAAAAAACCCAAATGAAAGAACAGTTCTCAGAGTTTATGGACAAGCTGTTTGAGAACAATCACGCAGAGATCGCTCCACCCATCACCGATAACACTGAATGCTGGTACCTGCCCATTTTTGGGTGTATATCATCCCCAGAAGCCCAATCAGATACAGGCTGTCTTCGATTCAAGTGCAGAGCAATTTGGTGTGTCACTCAACTCAGTACTGTTAACAGGTCCAGATCTTAATAATACCCTCCTCGGCGTGCTGATTCGGTTTGGGAAGGAGCTCATCGCAGTCACTGCCGATATCCAGCAAATGTTTTATGGGTTCTTAGTCAGACCAGACCATAAAGACTATTTGAGGTTCTTGTGGCATGAGGGAAATGACTTGTCAAAAGAGGTGCAGGAGTACCGCATGCGGGTGCACGTTTTTGGAAACAGCCCGTCGCCAGCGGTAGCTATCTATTGCCTACATAGGGCTATCCAGAAAGGCGAGCCAAAGTTTGGAGCAGACACAAGACACTTTGTTGAGAGACACTTTTATGTAGATGATGGGTTGATTTCGCTCCCCACTGAATCTGCAGCCATAGACTTGCTCAAGCGCACATGCGCATCCTTGGCCGAGTCCAATCTCAAGCTCCACAAAATCACCTCGAATAGCGTCTCAGTCATTCAAGCCTTCAAGCCAGAAGATCTGGCCACCAGTATCAAAGACTTGAGTCTCGGCGATGACACTGCCAGCTCAGAGAAGTCTAGGCCTGTGCTGGGACATAAACACTGACTCTTTCACATTCAAGGTTGCCGTCGACGACAAACCCTACACCCGCCGCGGGGTTCTGTCAACAATTAACAGCATCTTCGACCCCTTGGGACTAGCGTCACCAGTGACAATCAAAGGCAGACTCTTGTTACGTGAACTGTCGAATGGTGTCCAAGGTTGGGATGCTCCTCTCCCTCAGGACAAAATGGACACATGGGAAACATGGAAAATGTCCCTCCAAGATCTTAGCAGTCTTAAAGTGCCACGCTGCTATGTACCAGCTTCCCTCTCTAAGTCCACTTACACCGAACTGTGTATCTTTTCCGACGCCTCAAGCTGGGCTATTGCGGCAGTAGCATACTTGAAGACAGTCAATGCAGAAGGAAAATGCAAAGTCGGATTTGCGCTTGGAAAAGCAAAACTTTCACCACAACCAGAGCCCACGATACCTCGCCTTGAACTTTGTGGAGCAGTTCTAGCGGTTGAGATGGCGGAGCTCATTCTGGACGAACTTGATCACAAACCAAATGCCGTCAAATTCTACTGCGATAGCAAGGTGGTTCTTGGGTACATCTGCAATGATTCGAAGCGCTTCTATGTTTATGTGCATAACCGCGTTCATCGGATACGTCAGTCCACATCCCCTGAACAGTGGCACTACGTCACATCAGAGCAAAACCCAGCTGATCTAGCCACCAGGTCAATACCTGCATCACAGCTCATGGACACTATGTGGTTTAAGGGACCAGACTTCCTTTACAAACCACCTGAATCCGGGAATCCTTTGAGTTAATCGAGCCTGAAGTAGACTCTGAAATCAGAAAAGTTGCTACCTTTTCTACTCATGTTCAGAAGAACGGGCTCTCATCAGAATGCTTCCAGCGCTTTTCAAGTTGGAACTCGTTAGTACGTGCCATTGCATTCCTAATTCACCAAGCTCATTCTCACTCATCAAGCAACTTGTCGGATCATTCATGCAGAGGCTGGCATCGATGTAGCAAGCCACGCACTCCAGAGGAGCTGGATGCTGCCAGTAACCTCATCCTCCAGTCTGTTCAAAAGGACGCTTTTCCCAACGAGTATGCTGCTCTCCATGCCAACCAAACCGTCCGCAGTTCAAGTCCCATCGTGGCTCTTGACCCCTATATGAATGAAAGCCTCATCAAGGTTGGAGGTCGCCTCAAACATGCTTCATTGAACACAGCATCCAAGAATCCAACCATTCTCCCAAACAAGCATCACGTGACCCAACTGCTTGTCCGTCACTATCATGCCAAAGTTGTGCATCAAGGAAGGCAGTTCACGGAAAGCGCAATTAGGCAAGCCGGACTGTGGATTGTAGGTTGCAAAAGACTGGTCTCGTCCATTATCCACCATTGTGCAATGTGCAGGAGACTCAGGAGAAAACTAGAGACTCAGAAAATGGCAGATCTTCCACCTGAGAGACTCAAAACATGCCCTCCATTTTTATATGTCGGGTAGTAGATAAAAGGAAGTAGTAGCATTAGTAACGCCAGGCGGGGAGTGTTCTGCCCTCAGTAGTGTGTTTTGTAAGAGTTGAGAAATAGTTCATAAGTTTATATTAAATATCATAGTCCTTTTGTAATAATTCATTTGTAGTAATTCCCGTTAAAAATGGTTATTGTGTTAAAAGTGAGTTCTGTATAGTTAGTAGTAATTTGTCTGTATTTTATATTGAAAGCGCAGCCAGTTGCCGCTAGGATTTATGGGTAGAAGAAACGGTCTTTGTTGAGAGAGAAAAATAAGGCAGAAGTGCATAGCCTGCCCGCGAATGTCTGAAACGTTCCTCCTGTGTGTTAAACGCCTTTCTACACCTCCGGAAGCAATGGCTGTAAGTCTAATTAGTGTTATGTTAATCTTATAAGTTTTGTTAAATGTGAACTTGAGATCGTTTTTTAGAATATATCGTTCCAGCAATTAGTCCTATCCCAGGGCCCCGCTAGCTTGTTTTATGTATTGAGTGTATTGTGTTTCCAGGAATTAGTCTTACCCCAGGGGCCCACTGTATTTTTGTTTTTATTTCTAGTTTCACTCGGGCTTTTCAACGAGCTTCGAGCCACAGTGGTAAGGTACTGTAAGCTGTCTAAGGAGACTGAAATAAAGGAGCAGGACGCTCGGTTTCCTGGCTCTTAAAAAAAAACGAGTTTGGCTTGCTGTTGATCTACGTTAACATACACAGTGTATACAACACGTAGGGATAACAGTACAGTCGGGATTCCTTGGTCTCAATGCATGAAATTAAAAGTTATAAAAAGAGGATGCACAGAGACCCAGGAGATTTTACTGTACTGAATGTTGGAGAAGGAATAAAGTTTGTGTGTTGTACAGCGTGTTTCCTCGCCTGCTTCCTTTCTCCACAGTGTATTAGTTTAGATAGATAGATAGATAGATAGATAGATAGATAGATAGATAGATAGATAGATAGATAGATAGATAGATAGATAGATAGATAGATAGATAGATAGATGTACTTTATTGATCCCAAACTGGGAAATTACAGTGTAACAGCAGCATGACAGTTGACAGCCAAACAACAGAAACACACACGGCAGACAAAGGGATTACCCATGGAAAGTAAAAAAGAAACTAACACGACTATAGAACCTACTGTATATACATAATAGCTTAATATATGATGACCCGTATAAACACATGAATCATCCCATTGCACAAAGAAGGACTATCAGGAGCAGAGTGAAATGTGAGGTACCAGTTAGTCTGTAAGGTGCAGTGTGGCAGCATAGCTATGACCAGAATACAGCATCATAGTGAGTTATTGTACAGTGAAATTGCATGTGGCAGGAAAGATTTCCTGTACCTGGCCGTTCGACAACGAAGCTGTAGTAGCCTACTGGAGAAAGTGCTTCGCTGCCTATCTAGTGTGTGGTGGAGGGGGTGATCAGGATTGTCCATGATGGATCGCAGTTTATTTAGTGTTCTCCTCTCCACCACTGTCTCAAAGGTCTCCGGTCTGAGACCAATTACAGAGCCAGCCCTCTTGATAATCTTGTCAAGTCTGTTGGTATCTCTGGCCCTGATACTGCTACCCCAACAGACAGCAGCAAAGAAGATGGCGCTGGCGACAACGGTCTGGTAGAAAAGCTCCAGCATCCTGCTGCACACGTTGAAGGATCTCAGCTTCCTCAGGAAGTACAGTCTGCTCATTCCCTTCTTGTGCGCAGCATTGGTGTTGGCTCTCCAGTCCAACCCGCTGCTGATCCTGACACCCAGATATTTGTAGTCTTCAACCACTCCCACATCCTCCCCCCTAATCTGCAGTGGCTGAGAAGGAGCCTTCCTCTTCCTGAAGTCAATCACCATCACCCTGGTCTTGCTGACATTCAACCTCAGGTGATTCTGTTCCGTCCACTCCACAAATCTGTCTACCAGTGCCCTGTACTCCCCCTCCTCTCCTCCTCTTATACACCCCACAACAGCTAAGTCATCAGAGAATTTTTGCAGGTGACATGACTCAGTGTTGTACTGAAAGTCCATGGTGTATAAGGTAAAAAGAAAAGGAGAGAGTACAGTCCCCTGTGGCACTCCCGTATCACTAGCCACCACTCCAGACAAGACACTGCCCAGCCTGACAAACTGTGGTCTGCCCGTCAGTTAGCCGGTAATCCAGGAGATCACAGCGCTGTCAACCCCCATCCCCAGCAGCTTCTCTCCCAGCAGCAGTGGCTAGATGGCGTTAAAGGCACTGGAGAAATCAAAAAAAGTGATTCTCACAGTATCTCCTCCACCATCCAGGAGCTAATGGGCTCGTTGCAGCAGGTAGATGACAGCATCTTCAACTCCTAAATGGGGCTGATATGCAAACTGCAGAGGGTCCAGCCACGTCTCCACCTGCGGCCTCAGGTGGGCTAAGAACAGTCTCTCCAGGACCTTCATCACATGAGATGTGAGGGCAACTGGTCGGTAGTCATTCAGATCTGATGGAGATGACTTCTTGGGGACAGGAACCAGGCAGGATGTCTTCCACAGTACCGGTACTCTCTCCAGACTCAGGCTCAGGTTGTACAGGTGTTTCAGTACTGGATCTAGTTGGTTGGCACAGGTCCTCAGGATCCTAGCTGAGATGCCATCCGGGCCCGAAGCCTTCCACTGACGGAGTCTCTCCAGCTCTTTCTCCACCTGATCTGTAGTCACCGTGAAGTGAGGGAGGGTCCTGGTGCCCCCTGAGGAGGAGGAGGAGGAGGGAGATGGAGAGAGGTTCTGCACGGGAGCGTGGGTAGGGAGGGGTGTGTGGGGGTCTGGTTGTGTTGCTCGGGTGACAGACTGTGAGTTGAACCTATTAAAAAACAGATTCAGTTCCTCAGCTCTCTCCTGGCTCCCAGATGGCTGCCTGACTCTCCCCTTGTACCCAGTGATTTGTTTCATTCCCTCCCACACATCTTTAGTGTTATTTTGCCTGAGTTTCTCTTCCAGCTTCCTCCTATAATTGTCCTTGCACCTCCTCAGCGTCTCTCTCAGCTCATGCTGCACTCCCCTCAGCTTCTCCTTGTCTCCAGCCCCAAAAGCTCTCTTCTTTTTGTTCAGAAGTGCTTTCAGGTCACTGGTGACCCATGGTCTGTTGTTGGAGAAGCAGTGTACAGTCTGAGCTGGCATGGTCATGTCTTCACAGAATCTAATGTATTCTGTGATGCAGTCGGTCATATTGTCTATGTCCACCCCATGTGGTTCACAGAGTATGCTCCAGTCCGTCGTCTCGAAGCAGTCCTGCAGTGCATCAGCAGCCTCCTGTGTCCACCTCCTCACAGTCCGTGTATAAGCAGGCTTCCTTTGCACAAGGGGGACATACCTGGGTGTTACCATGACCATGCAGTGATCTGATTTACCAATGGGGGGTAGAGCTGTGGCACTATATGCATCCCTGACATTAGCATACAGTAAGTCCAGTGTTTTGTTCTCTCTGGTGGGGCAGTCAACAAACTGGTGAAAGTTTGGTAGTGTTTTTCCCACTTAGACATGGTTAAAATCACCTGTGATGGCCATGAATGCATCCAGGTGCTTCTCCAGTAATGTGGCCGCAGTAGAGCCGATGACGTCACAGGCCACCGCTGCGTCAGCTGATGGAGGGACGTAGACGATAACAATTAAAGCGCATTTCATTTCTCACGGCATATAATAAGATCTCATACTGACAGCCAGCAGTTCAATGTCCGGGCTGCAGCACTTTTCCTTCACATAAATGTGCCTAGGGTGACACCACCGCTCATTAACAAGAAGTGCCACTCATCCTCCCCTCTTTTTCCTACTGCTTTCCACGTCCCTGTCTCCCCTTTTAGTCCTGAAGCCAGGTATCTCTACGTTTGCATCCGGGATCTGTGAGTGTAACCACGTCTCTGTAAAACACATGAGACTACACTCATGATACTCCTTTTGTGTCCTGACCAGCGCTGTGATCTCATCTGTCTTGTTTCCCAGGGAACGCACATTCCCGGTGATGACCATCGGTACAGCCGGCTTATGCTTCCTCCTCCTCCTTCTAACCTTCGCTCCAGCCCTTCGCCCGCGGTGTCTCCTCTTCAGCTCGTCCGGGATGAGGGACTTCACTGCCGGCCGCAGCGCTCCAGGCTCCGGCCTCCACAGCGCAATCCGCTGTTCACGTGTGTAAACAATGCGTCTGCCCCCACCTCTGTTGATCTCCATTGTCCGAGGAAGAGAAAAAGCGACGAAAACTAGAAAAAAAAAAGACCGGCTAAATAGAGAGAAAAGTTGGTCCAGTCTTAGTCTGAATATTCCTACAGAGCCCTGGTTAGTAAGAGACACACTATATACAGGTATAAACAGATAGAAACACAAAGACACGAGAGAGTCTCCGGGGCCATTAAAAGTTTATGCCTAGTTTCACAGTGCCTTCCTCACCCTAAATGGTGTGTTCCTACACTGTCACAAATCTGGAGGTCTTTAACCTCTCCTGATTACAGTGCATCTGGAAAGTATTCACAGTGCTTCACTTTTTCCACATTTTGTTATGTTACAGCCTTATTCCAAAAGGGATTTGATAGGATATTTTCAGGTTTCATTGATTATACTATATGATTTTAATGCTGTATTATTCTATTTTATATTATAATCGTATCTGGTGCATATAATGAGCCAATGTCTGATTCTCTGTGTTTCTCCATTGTCTCAGAGCTTGAAAAGAATGTCTGTTTCTCAGTGTAAGATTAGGCTGAGCAAGATTGTAAATAATGACGAAGGTTTTTGTTTTATCATACCAAGCTGCTCTGTTCAGAATGCCCGAAGTTAGGATGACTTAGGATGACCAGGTCATGTAAAGATCATAGCAGAATGTTCAGTGCTGTCCATAGATTAGAATCAGTCTCGGGGAAAGATGGCTCCAGCCGTCTTTAGGTTTAGATAAGGTCAGGGACGCCTGCCCAGGGTATAAGAAGCAACATCCTTGAACACATGTTAGGGAGTTGGTGTGAGCAAGCTCTGAGACACGTTATGCTGTGACCGATTGCCTCCTTTTTCTGATCAGAAAGAGAATAAATGGCTCAGAACTTGGAAACCGCCTATTGATTATTGATTCAGTCTCAATCAATTCATTTTTGATCTAACATGATTAAATTCATTTTTGCCCTCAAAATTCTACACACAATACCCCATAATGACAATGTGAAAAAGTTTTCTTTTTTGAGATTTTTGCAAATTTATTTAAAAAAAAAATAAAAAATAAGAAATCGCATGTACATAAGTATTCACAGCCTTTGCTCATTACTTTGTTGATGCACCTTTGGCAGCAGTTACAGCCTCAAGTTTTTTTGAATATGATGCCACAGGCTTGACACACCTATCTTTGGGCAGTTTCACCCATTCCTCTTTTCAGCACCTCTCAAGCTCCATCAGGTTGGATGGGAAGTGTCGGTGTGCAGCCATTTTCAGATCTCTCCAGAGATCTTCAATTGGATTCAAGTCTGGGCTCTGGCTGGGCCACTCAAGGACATTCACAGAGTTGTCATGAAGCCTCTCCTTTGATATCTTGGCTGTGTGCTTAGGGTCGTTGTCCTGCTGAAAGATGAACCATCGCCCCAGTCAGAGGTCAAGAGCACTCCGGAGCAGGTTTTCATCCAGGGTGTCTCTGTACATTGCTGCATTCATCTTTCCCTCTATCCTGACTAGTCTCCCAGTTCCTGCCGCTGAAAAACATCCCCATAGCATGATGCTGCCACCACCATTGGCGTGGTTATGACCAGTGCCTGGTTTCCTCCAAACATGACGCCTGGCATTCACGCCAAAGAGTTCAATCTTTGGCTCATCAGACCAGAGAATTTTGTTTCTCATGGTCTGAGAGTCCTTCAGGTGCCTTTTGACAGACTCCAGGTGGGCTGCCATGTGCCTTTTACTAAGGAGAGGCTTCCGTCTGGCCACTCTACCATACAGGCCTGATTGGTGGATTACTGCAGAGATGGTTGTCCTTCTGGAAGGTTCTCCTCTCTCCACAGAGGAACACTGGAGCTCTGACAGAGTAACCATTGGGTTCTTGGCCACCTCCCTGACTAAGGCCCTTCTCCCCCGATTGCTCAGTTTAGATGGCTTGCCAGCTCTAGGAAGAGTCCTGGTGGTTCGATACTTCTTCCATTTACTGATGATGGAGGCCTCTGTGCCCATTGGGAGCTTCAAAGCAGCAGAATTTTTTTTGTACCCTTCCCCAGATTTGTGCCTCAAGACAATCCTGTCTCAGAGGTCTACAGACAATTCCTTTGACTTCATGCTTGGTTTGTGCTCTGATATGCACTGTGAACTGTGGGACCTTATATAGACAGGTGTGTGCCTTTCCGAATCATGGCCAATCAACTGAATTTACCACAGGTGGACTCCAGTTAAGTTGTAGAAACATCTCAAGGATGATCAGTGGAAACAGGATGCGCTTGAGCTTAATTTTGAGCTTCATGGCAGAGGCTGTGAGTACAGTGGTACCTCTACTTACGAACGTCTCTACATATGAAATTTTCAGGTTACGAGACGCCTCAACGGGAAAATATTGCCTCTAGTTACGAACAAAATTTCAGGATACGAAAGGCAAAAAAAGTACGCGCTCCTCGCAGCTCCCGTATTTTACCGAACGTAAACATACCTGTAGCTGCTCTGCCATTGGCTATCGCCTAGCATCTTCCTGGTATCCCATTGGCCACGAAGTGTTCGGCCAGTTTTACGTGTGTTAACAGTACAGAACTACCATTTATTATTTTATTTTGCTGGGAAAGGTCATGGGTCTTGAGGTGAATGACGAGGACATCAATGAGTTGATTCAGGAGCACAACGAGGAGCTTTCCACGCAGGAGCTGAAGGAGTTGGAGGCAATGCAGCACACAGCAGTGCAGGAGGAGTTCAGAGAGGAGGAGGAGGAGGAGGAGGCATCCATTATTCCAACAGCCCGAATTAAAGAAATTTTAGGAAAATTCCATGAAGTTTCGGAATTTGTTGAAAAGAATCACCCGGAAAAAGTGTTCACTAGTCGGGCTATCGCTCACTATGATGATGTTTGCCTTGCACATTTTCGAAGGATCGTTACAAGCCGACAAAAGCAAACGTCCTTGGATCGTTTCTTCAAAAAATGTCAGGCAAAAACCACTGATGAGACAGAACATGAACCAAAGAAGGCAAAAGGTGACGCCGACGCCGACGCCGACGATCGCAGTTAAAAGGTAAATGAACATAATTTTTATTATTCTTTCTCTTTTATTATTCTTCCTCTCATTTTAAACTCTCATTTTATGTTTATTGTGCAGTAATCTAATTGTAACATGTATTTGTTACATGTTTTGATGCGTTTTTACGATTTATAAAAAATTTATGCCCGAATTTTGGGGGCTTGGAACGGATTACGGCATTTACATGTAAAACGCGCCTCTACTTACGAATTTTTCACGTTACGAGAATTCTTCCGGAACGAATTAAATTCGTAAGTAGAGGTACCACTGTACTTATGTACATGTGATTTCTTAGTTTTTTTTATTTTTAATAAATTTGCAAAAATCTAAAAAAAAAAATCACATTGTCATTATGGGATATTGTGTGTAGAATTTTGAGGGGAAAAATAAATTTAATTCCTTTTGGAAAAAGGCTGTCAATTAACAAAATGTGGGAAAAGTGAAGCACTGTGAATACTTTCTGGATTCACTGTATGTTCTAAAACAAAGATAACCAAGGTGATGGTGCACAGACTCCTTTATGCTGATGATGCTGCCCTTGTTACGCAGTCAGAAGCAGAACTTCACCACATCATTTATGCTTTTGTTCAAGTTTGTCATGATTTTGGCATGAAAACAAACATCAACAAGACAATTGTACTAGGGCTCAACACCCTTAGTCTACAAAGATTATCTTCTGGAAACAGTAAAAAAATCTTCCATACCTTTGCTCTACAATGGCTCATAACAACTCACTCGCTATGGAATTAAATCAGGGAATTGACAAAGCTGCTACCACATTTGGTAGACTGCAAAAGAGAATTTCAAGTAACTTTAATATGTCAGTCTCTTTGAAGGTAAAAGTATATGAGGCTTGCATCCTTAGCATGCTGCTGTATGATGCAAAATCCTGGACCACAAATAGGTATCAGGAAAATTTTAGAGCATTTCATGCTTCCCTCTGCTAACAAGCTTTAAGGAGATGTTGATTCCATTTTCCAGCAGGACTTGGCACCTCCTTACACTGCCAAAAGTACCAATATGTGGTTTAATGACCATAGCATCACTGTGCTTGATTGGCCAGCAAACTCTCCTGACCTAAACCCAATAGAGAATCTATGGAGTATTGTCAGAGGAAAGTGAGAGACACCAGACCCAACAATGCAGATGTGCTGAAGGCTGCTATCAAAGAGACCTGGGCCTCCATAACACGTCAGTAGTACCACAGGCTGATCGCCTCCATGCCACGCTGCAGTGATGCAGTAATTAAAGCAAAAGGAGCCCTGACCAAGTATTGCATGTGTACATGGACATACTTTTCAGTCGGAAAAAGATTTCTGTTTTAAAAATCCTTTTTAAAAACTGATCTAATGTAATATAAATAAAAAAAATACACTTCCGGTGTCACACGAGTAGGCTGCCTTTTTGCAACAGCAGATCAGTTTCTTCTTATTTCTATTTACTATCTGGCTTCTCTTGCTAATCTTTCTGATCCGGCGACACCTTATCCATCACAGATGGACACGGATCACCCAAATGTCTCCTGAGCCGGCAGACGAAGCCACTGTTTTTAGCAGGATACGTGACAGAAGAGACCAGCTGTTAGCACTTAACCGGACCAAGATGCTAGCACAAGACTTCGACAAACTGGGTGAAATAAGACAGAAACAACGTGGATGCCATGCTGGAGCAAAACGGCGGGCGAGAAATATAAGGTACAGACCCGTCCTTCCATCCGTTATTATGGGGAATGTACGATCGCTACTCAATAAGACAGATGAGCTAGCGGCTATGGCTCGTTACCAGAGCGACTTCAGAGAGATTAGCATGATGTTGTTTACTGAGACGTGGCTAACAGAACTAGCAACAGATGCTAACATCGAACTGGAGGGTTTCCACGCAATACGGGCAGACCGGACACCAGACAGTGGCAAGGCAAGGGGCGGAGGAGTGATAATGTACAGTATGTCAATAACAGCTGGTGCAGACCAGGACATATCACAGTTAAACAACAACACTGCAACAAAGACATGGAGTTGCTAGCTGTTAGCATGCAGCCTACCTATCTCCCGACGGAATCCTCACACGTGATCTGCATTGTTATTTACGCAAATCCGACGGCGAACGCGGGGACAGCGCGTGACGCCATTCACTCAGTAACTGGCAGGCTGCTGACAGAACACCCAGATGCTTGTCTCTTCATCTCAGGTGATTTCAACAATATTTCACTGTCCCCCATTCTGCCCACGTTCATCCAGTATGTCATATGCCACACTAGAGACAATAAAACACTGGACTTATTCTATGAAAAAACTATAAGGAGGCGTACACCTCATCACCACTCCCCCCACTCGGGAGATCGGATCACAACTTGGTTCATCTCCTGCCAGTGTACAAACCTCTAGTACACAGACAACCTCCAGTGAAGTTATGGTCTGAGGAGGCAATGGACGCCCTAAAGAACTGTTTTGAAACCACTGCCTGGGAACAGCTCTGCGATCCACATGGTGAGGACATCGATGGCTTCACTCACACCATCACGGACTACATCAACTTCTGTGTGGACAACATCGTACCCACCAAGACCATACGGTGTTGCTTGAACAACAAACCCTGGATCAACCCTGAGATTAAAACACTTCTGAGAGAGAAGAAGAGGATCTTCAGGTCGGGGAACAGGGAGATGCTGATGTCCGTACAGGGGGAGCTGAGGAGGAAGATCAGAGAAGGCAAGGACAGCTTCAGGAAGAAGATGGAGGACAAGCTGCAACAGAGCGACATCGGCGGGGTCTGGAGAAACCTTAAAAGCATCTCTGGGCTCCAGAATACCTCCTCCCAGGCCACGGGAGGCAGGAAGTGGGCGAACAATCTAAACCTGTTTTTTAATAGGCTTGACCAACCAACCCCCCCCCCCCCCGACTGCACAACAACCACTGCTGCCTCTAAAGTCATCGAGACCTGCTGTCCACACCCCACTCCACCAACACCTCCCCCCCACTCCCAGCGCACAGCCTCCCAACCTGACCCTCACTAAGACCCAGGTGAGGACGGAGCTGAGGAAGATCAAGGCGAGGAAGGCCTCGGGACCGGACGGCATCAGCACGAAGCTCCTCAAGTCCTGCGCAGACCAGCTGTGTGGGATTGTGGAGCACATCTTCAACCTGAGCCTGAAGCTGGGGAGGGTACCACAGTTGTGGAAAACATCTTGTGTGGTACCTGTACCAAAGACTTCCCACCCCAAAGACCTGAACAGCTACAGACCAGTGGCCCTGACGTCTCACATGATGAAGACCCTGGAGAGACTGCTCCTTGCTCACCTCCGCCCCCTGGTGGGACCAGCGATGGATCAACTCCAGTTCACCTACCAGCATGGCATTGGGGTGGAGGATGCAGTGATCTTCCTCCTTCACCGTTCCCTGTCCCACCTGGAGAAGCCTGGGAACACGGTGAGGATCATGTTCTTTGACTTCTCCAGTGCTTTCAACACCATCCAACCAATGATCCTGAAGGACAAGCTGCTGTGCACAGGGGTGGACCAGCACCTGTCATCTTGGATCCTGGACTACCTCACTAACCGGCCACAGTTTGTGAGAACCCGGGATTGTGTGTCCAACACGATCATCGGTAGCGCGGGGGCCCCCCAGGGAACGGTTTTGGCTCCCTTCCTGTTCACCCTTTATACTGCGGACTTCTCACACAACACAACACACTGCCATCTACAGAAGTTCTCTGATGACTCTGCGATCATCAGCCTCATCTCCAACAGAGATGAAGCTGAGTACAGAGGGCTTATCCAGGACTTCATGGACTGGTGCCATTGGAACTGCCTCCAGATCAATGCAAGGAAAACTAAGGAGTTGGTGGTGGACTGCCGCAGGCAAGGACAACCCCTCACAGCACCAGTAAACATCCAGGGAACAGACATTGAGATGGTGACATCCTACAAGTACCTGGGTGTTCATCTGAACAATAAACTAGACAATACTGATGCACTCTACAAGAAGGGACAGTGCAGGCAGTTCCTTCTGAGGAGGCTCAGGTCTTTTGGTGTACAAGGGGTGCTCTTGAAGACATTCTACGACATGGTGGTGGCATCAGCCATCACTTTTGGAGTGGTCTGCTGGGGCAACGGCATTACAGCAGCCGATAGGAAGAGACTGAACAAACTAATCAAGAAAGCTAGCTCTGTCCTGGAGCAACGCCTTGACCCAGTGGAAGAGATAGGAGAGAGAAGGATGGTGGCTAAACTGTCATCTCTGCTGGAGTCCGAGTCCCACCCCATGCAGGACATACTGAATGCACTGAGGAGCTCATTTAGCAGTAGACTACATCATCCTAGGTGCACGACCGAGAGGTTTCGCAGGTCCTTCCTACCTACGGCTGTCAGACTGTATAACCTAAGCAGGGCTGCTCGCAGAGATAGCAAAATAAACGTGACGACCTAATAGTATTGAATGCAAGATGCAACAGACTTACACAAATGGTCCCCTCCAGTATACAACTAGGACAATATCAGTCGCTATGGAGGGTGACAATATGTATGGGTACATGAACCCATGTATGGGTACATGTATGAACACTAAGTGACTTATTGACTCTCGTGCACCATGTACAGCAGCTCAACCAGACTCATGTCAATCATCACTGTTTTCTTCCTGCATTACCGACTGCACTATATAGTTCTCCACAGTATCTGCTGCTGGCTAATATATATTTTAACTGTTGACCAGTATCACTTAATCTTATCCTACACTTTATTACATGTATAGTTTATTTCTCTTATCTTATCATGTTTAATGTTGCAGCATTGTACCGAGACAAATTCCTAGTTTGTGTACTACATGAACAATGGCAATAAACCTGATTCTGATTCTGATTCTGATTCTGATTACATATTCATACCATGTAGGGTAACTAAATAGACAGTTATGCTGTTTATTCCATCTAGCTACAATGCTCTGCACTGTGTGTATATATATATTTATGTGTACATACACTCGTGGACAAAATTGTTGGTACCCCTCTGTTAATGAAAGAAAAACCCACAATGGTCACATAAAAACTTGATTCTGATAAAAGTGGTAATAAATAAAAATTCTATGAAAATTAAGCATTGAAAATCAGACAGTGCTTTTGAATTGTGGTTCAACAGAATTATTTTAAAAAACAAACTCATGAAACAGGCCTGGACAAAAATCATGGTACCCCTAGAAAAGATTGAAAATAATGTGACCATAGGGACATGTTCAACCAAGATGTGTCCTCTAATTAACATCACAGGTGCCTACAAACTTGTAATCAGTCAGTCGGCCTATTTAAAGGGTGACAAATAGTCACTGTGCTGTTTGGTGACATGGTGTGTACCACACTAAACATGGACCAGAGGAAGCAAAGGAGAGAGTTGTCTCAGGACACTGGAAAGAAAATTATAGACAAGCATGTTAAAGGTATAGGCTATAAGACCATCTCCAAGCAGCTTAATGTTCCTGTGACTACCGTTGCACATGTTATTCAGAAATTTAAGATCCATGGGACTGTAGCCAACCTCCCTGGACGTGGCCGCAGGAGGAAATTTGATGAAGAATGGTAACAAAAGAGCCCAGAACAACCTCTAAACACATTCATGGTGAACACCAAGGTCAAAGTATATCAGTGTCAGATCGCACCATCCATCGTTGTTTGAGCCAAAGTGGACTTCATGGGAGACAACCAAGGAGGACACCACTGTTGAAAACAAATCATAAAAAAGCCAGACTGGAATTTGCCAAACTGCATGTTGACAAGCCACAAAGCTTCTGGGAGAATGTCCTATGGACAGACGAGACAAAACTGGAACTTTTTGGCAAGGCACATCAGCGCTATGTTCACAGACGCAAAAATGAAGCATACCAAGAAAAGAACACTGTCCCTACTGTGAAACATGGAGGAGGTTCTGTTATGTTCTGGAGCTGCTTTGCTGCATCTGGCACAGGGTGTCTTGAATCTGTACAGGGTACAATGAAATCTCAAGACTATCAAGGTATTCTAGAGAGAAATGTGCTGCCCAGTGTCAGACAGCTTGGTCTCAGTCGCAGGTCATGGGTCTTGCAACAGGATAATGACCCAAAGCACACAGCTAAAAACACCCAAGAATGGCTAAGAGCGAAACATTGGACTATTCTAAAGTGGCCTTCTATGAGCCCTTATCTAAATCCTATTGAACATCTGTGGAAGGAGCTGAAACATGCCATCTGGAGAAGGCACCCTTCAAACCTGAGACAACTTGAGCAGTTTGCTCATGAGGAGTGGGCCAAAATACCTGCTGAGAGGTGCAGAAGTCTCATTGACAGTTACAGAAATCGTTTGATTGCAGTGATTGCCTCAAAAGGTTGTGCAACAAAATATTAAGTTAAGGGTATCATCATTTTTGTCCAGGCCTGTTTCATGAGTTTGTTTTTTAAAATAATTCTGTTGAACCACAATTCAAAAGCATTGTCTGATTTTCAATGGTTAATTTTCATAGAAATTTTATTTATTACCACTTTTGTCAGATTCAAGTTATTTCTGTGACCATTGTGGGTTTTTCATTCATTAACAGAGGGGTACCAACAATTTTGTCCACAGCTGTATGTACGTATATTCACTGCTCCTATTTTCTTATCTTCTAAATTATTGCTTTGAGTGTTGCTATCCCTGTGCTGTTGCAATCCTGGAATTTGCCCATTGCGGGACTAATAAAGGCTTATCTTTGACATGGTTTAGGACCCAGGAGACAGACACTGACACGGGCAGATAGTGACAATAATCTTTATTAGATAGTGAGAGTGTGAAGTGCGAGTGTGAGTGCGTGGATAGTGTTCTGGTCACTGGAGCTGAGCGCCCTGGACGGAGACCCGGCAACCCTGGAACAGACAAGCAGAAGACAATTACTTTTGTTCCTCACTTGTGACGGACTACAGACAGAGAGGCTTACTTGGGTGCAGCACAGGTTTCGTCCTGCTGAGATCCAGCGGCTGTGCAATGTGGAGGTGAAGATGTCCGTGAATGTGCTGGAGATACCACCCGTGGCTGTGATGAGGGCAGTCCTTCTGTTGACACCGGCTGTGACACCACAGACCGGGATGATGATAATCCTGAAGATGACGAGGTGAGTGATCCCACAGAATGTGGTGATGATGATGTAGTTGCTGCTGATGACAGTGACTCCACTGATAGCGGTGGCCAATACTCCTGCAACTGATACAATAACAGTTCTGGAATCTGAGGAGCAAGACGTACCGGTAGACGTGGTGGTAGCGAAGCGCTACGTGTGCGTGATGGCGTTACCCCGTCAGCTGGGGACGCAGGTCCGCCGCCAAGGAGGTCCACCTGTGCACAGGGGTATAGACAAGGGGTTGAGTAGCAGATTGTTCTCTTACTTGGCTGGCTCTGATGAGAAGTCCTTGAAGAAGCAAGAGAGGTTCTCGACGAGACAAGAGAGGTTCTAGACGAGACGAGAGAAAATCCTGACGAGGCCAGAGAGCGGAGTTCAGGCTCATTCTCCGACGAGGGGGACAGATGACTCCGTGCCGGGCTGTCAGCGACGCTGGCTTTTAACAGCCGTTGATTAACACCTGTTGGTCTGTGCGCAGCTGGAGTTGATGACGCCAATGATGGCCCAGAGGCCGCCATGACAATCTTATGTTATCTTATCTTATTCTATTTTTCTGAGAAAATGAATTTTGCGTTTTTATTAGCTGTAAGCCATAATCATCAAAATTAAAAGAAACAAATGTTTGATGTGATCTTCCTGTGCGCTTTTACGCAGTGCACGGAGGAAAGGAGATAAATCCACTTGCAGGAGATCATTATGCATATTTATTGACAAAAGTGACAATACAGTCCAGAAACAAGTGATGAGAGGCACAGGATACACAAGGAATACTTCAAGGATGCTCTACAGAACACAGGTGAGAACTAACCGGGAGGAATTGTTCCAACGCACAGGCAGGCAGAACTGCAGCGGGGGACAGAAGAGTGAGCCCAGGAAAGGACCCGCCAGACGGGACTGGCTGGCAGAGGTGAAAGAAATTGCACTCACGAGGTTGGAGCAGTCCTAGTAAGTCCAAGTAATAGTCCCAGCAAAACAAAAACTAGCAGCAGAGAAAGATAAACACCACACAGAGTGATGCGGTACCAATACACAGGCAGGGCATCTAGTCATGTGCAGCGTAGCAAAAACACAGAATTGAATAAACCCAGTCAAGGACAATAATCCAGCAATGCTAGACTGGCAAAGAGCTGCTTAAGTACCAGCACTAATGGCACAGGAAGATTGGTTGCACCTGGGCGAGGAGCGGGAAAAGTAATTACCGGGAGTGGAACCAGCTGATTGTCAAGAGAGAGGGGACGTGGTCAGACCAGCAAGCTGTCAGACAGCGCCCACACAAATGTAGGCCAAAGAAGGCTGCCTCACAGCTGCCAGCCAGAAAACAGTGGCTACAGGTACGGTAAAAAACTAGGAAACATATAAACTACAAGAACACTCAAAAGATAACACAATACACAAAATACACAGATGAACCTGACACAAAGAATGGTCAGAACCGAGCCTGAAGGACAAACCGGCTCAGTTCATGACACTCTGTGTGAAATGAATCTATAGAACCTATGAGTTTCACTGTTTGAATCGAATTACTGAAATAAATACACTTTTCAATGATATTCTAATTTACTGAGATGCACTTGTAGCTATTCCATAAGAAACCCAATGTGGTATAAATGTTAAAGAAGTGATTTTATGTAAGAAACTCCTCCTTGCTCTTGACCTGTACAAGCCTGTGCATCACACAAGCATGTGGACTGGAGAGGTCATGGATTCCATGGTCCTTCCTCCACGACCAGGGCATGGTTCGAGTGTTCCATCGGCGCACCTTGGGGCTGGGGGGGAGGGCACTGTGATGATCAGGTGAGTGTGCTCCCCCTCCCCTCCTGTTTCTGTTTGTTCCCTGCTCCGGAGCTCATCAGCGCACCTGCGTGATTAGACACACCTGCCTCTTCCTGGATTACCAGCGTATAAAAGAGCCAGTGGGTGAATGCTTCCTCGCTGGACCGTTGAGTATTGCTGCCACTAAACAACCCCAGTTAATGTTGTTTGGCGAAATCATTATTCCTTTTTTTCTTATCCTTTTGTGTCTTCTCCCTCTCAGGTTTGCTGCCACTTCAGCGGTGTGTCTCCAGAGCTTAGCATGCTCTTCTGAACCAGTTATCGTCAGACAACACTCGTCCACCCAGGTCAACCCATCCACTCCTCATCCTGTTCCTTCCCACTGTGTCCCATGCAGGGGTTCCCTTCCAGGCCCTCTGCTTTGTACAAAAAGCCCCTCTCTCCCCTCTCATCCTCCTCCTCAATAGTAATTCCTGTAATTAATTTCTTCTCTCTTCCTCTCCCTGCAGGCTGCAGGCGGCTCCCACATGCTCCTCTTCTTGTGTGTATTTAAGTTGGTGTTCATTTTGTGTTATTCTATAATTGTGCATATTTTGTGTTCATTAAGTTAGAGTTGGATGTCTTGTGTTTTCATTAAAGTTGTGTTTATTTTACCACCTGAGTCTGAGTGTTCATTCGGTGTGGTTGCCCTGAATTTGAGCCTTTCTGGTATGGAATCATGACATCACTAAAATATTCTGAATGCTCAGATATAACCCACTTTTAAAGTGTGACAAAATCTGTATTTGTAGGTTTTTAGTACTGCAATTCAGTTCAATTCAACTTTATTTATATAGTGCCATTTCACAACAACAGTCATCTCATAGCACTTTCAACTGTAGGGGAAACCCCCACAGTTGCAGAAAAACCCCAGCAATCAGGCGATCCCCTGTGAGCAAGCGCTTGGCGATGGTGGAGGGGAAAAATTCCCTTTTAACAGGAAGAAACCTCCAGCAGAACCAGGCTCAGGGAGTGGCAGTCATCTGCTGCAACTGGCTGGGGGGTGAGGGGATAGAGAAGATGAAAAGAACAGACATGTAGAGGGCAAACAGCACGATGGGGACTCAATCTATGGCAGAGGACAAACATGTTAATGACCAGCAAAAAAAAAAAAAAAAAATTCATTGAGAGTGAAGAAAGGAGTGAAACCCAGTGCATTACTGGAGGTCCCCCGGCTATCTAAACCTATTAGCTGCATAACTAAGGGAGGGTACTGCAGTATAGTGAAGAATGAAAATACCATGATAGGAGACTGGTTATGCTTTATCTCCTATTTGTAAGCTTTGATTTACTTGCTGTCTGTGCTTATCATGCTTTCACTTGAGTAGTTTTTGGCTATGTTTGAACCAGTGTTGGGTGTAACGCATTACAAAGTAATGTGTTTATAGTTTATATTCTTAAGAAGAAGCAACCAAAATGTTGTTCTGGTGCATTTGCTTGTGCTAAAAGGACATGCAGAATCTCGCTCGTTAGTAGACATTCAATCTCCTTGGTCAGCTGACTACAGCTTGGTTGTGTGTGTGTGTGTGTGTGTGTGTGTGTGTGTGTGTGTGTGTATTAAACGGATTAAACAGTCTCTTGCTGAGGGTTTCAGGTGGGGTAAAACATTAGATGCACCCAAGTGCCACGTTCTTCGCTTTCTGCGGCTGTTCAAGTCAGCCAGATAACCTTTGTGCTGTCCTTGCCAGGGAGTTTTGGTCCAGTTTCCTGTGATGACCAGATCCCCTGGCTTGCCCAAGAGATGGGTGCACCTCCCACGGTTCCTTTGTCACATGGTCCCTCCTGGGAAGGGCAGTATGGATGACATTGCTGTAAGTTGTCATTCTTTGCATATAATCACCCAGAAACCCTTCCTCATCACCTAAGTTAAATGGCTTCAATAATAGGGTTTGCCATTCACAATTTCCCTATTTTCCTTATTTGTGTATTATACTAATCCTGTAGATTGATGATGGTAAGCTAAATGGTTTCCCAGGTAAATGTTTGGTACTAATAATTCGGATACTGTACCTAAATTTTGGTTTGCAGACAACACCATGGTGGTGGGACTTATTCAGAGGGATGAGGAATCAATGTACAGGGAAGAAGTGAGAGACCTGGACCCTGGTGCAGGGAGAACAATCTGGTGCTCAACGTGGACAAAACAAAGGAGATGATTATCGACTTCCGGTGGTCACAGCCTGAGCACGTCCCCCTCAGCATCGGGGGCTGTTTAGTGGAGAGAGTGGAGAACATCAAGTTCCTCGGAGTGCAGATCTCGCAGGGCCTGACCTGGAGCAAGAATTCCTTGGGGATCAGGAAGCGGTCTCAGCAGAGACTGCACTTCTTGAGGAAACTCAAACAGGCCTCTCTCCCCATCTGCATCCTCAGGACCTTCTGCATTGCTACATGGTACTCCAGCTGCAGTATGTCAGACAAAAAAGCCCTGCAGAGGATAGTCAAGGGAGCTGAGAGGGTAATTGGAGTCTCCCTCCCCTCTGTCCAAGAACTTTTTCAGAACCGTTGTAGGAGCAGGGCACTGAACATTGTCAAGGACCGTTCTCAACCTTTGCATAAACACTTTGAACTTCTTCCATCTGGTAAACCATTCCCGAGCATCAGAGGCAGAACCACCAGACTGATCAACAGCTTCCTTCCACAAGCTGTGAGGATGCTGAACAGTTGACCCGGAATCTCTCATACACACTACTGCACCTACGGACATTTTGTATATTATTTGTATATTATAGTTAGCTAATTTTTTCCCAAGTATGTCTCAGGGATGTGTGAATGGATGGGGGTGGGGGTGGGGGGTGGGGGGGTGGGGTGAAGCTATGTGTGTGTGTCTTAAATCATGCTGCTTCTATTTACATGGATGCCGAGAGAAACGCAATTTCATCTTGCCTGCACTACAGTTGTATGTACAGCAATATGACAATAAAGTTTGATTTGATTTGATTTAAATATGACATGATTTGATTTACAAAGTGTATTCCATTAAATGTTTTCCATTATCTAAGTAAATCATTTCAGCTATTTTAAATCTTGATATTATTTCAGTTAAGGGTTTCAGTGTCACCACAGCAATATTTAAATTAGTGTAGGGGAAAACCTTTGTATATTCAATAAGTGTGTAAATAATTTCTAAACATTTTTACCTTCACTCTTAGTTAGCTCAATGAGATTTATGCAAGGGTTTTGAAAAGACTAAGTTTATGCAGGGAAGATCAAATTATTTTGCTTTGAGCTCCCTAAAGCATTGTTCCCTTAATTAAGTAAGAATCTGTATTGTCTTTGTAGTAGATTCTAAATTAAGTCCCACAGTAAACATAAATTTAGCATAAGTTGGACTTTTCTTAGACATTTGGAACTTTTCTCATAAATTTGCATGGTTTTCCTCCTTATCAGTTTGCCTTGTTTCATATAAACATGATGTTTCTTTTACAATAATCTGCAGATATTTTCTTAAATGTCTTAAAATTTATTGATGTAAATTTTAACTTCTCCTATTGAATGTTGTGATTTCATTACCAAGCGGTTTCATCTGTATTTTCCTCTACACTATTGATCATTTATTGATATTTTTTATGTATTATCTATTTTTCTGAGGATTGCTAATTATTTTTGCTAATTAATTTCTTTGGTACCCCCCCCCCCCCCTTCGTGCATGGAGATGTACATGCATCAAAGTTACAGGGTATTTGCTTGATGGATAATGTCTATTTACTAGAAGGAAGCATGTTACCACTTTTTATGTATTACACACAGTTAATTTAGATGAAAATTTGTGAGTAGTATAGCTCCTTCAAAATGAGGTTTCAATAATCATGGCTTCTCTTGTGTCATCTCTTGAACTGATTTACAAATTCCATTTAGGAGAAAGCAATATGGCTGTCTGTGCAGATTTGATATAATTTAGCATTTATAACAACCATTCTTAGTTAGTCACTAAGATCACATCCGTTTGTCCAGTTGAACACAGACAGGTTGATTTTTTTTTTTTTTTTAAGTGAATTCTTGTGAAAGATTGTGTCACACTCCTTCAGTCAATGGAAAGGTGGACATATTGCCAAATTAGAATTTGGCTTAATTTTGTACAACGAATGCCTCATTTTATATATTCCTTGGCAAATTATGGGGTAGACTGTAGTCCTGAGGCCCAGCTCAGCCGAGGCTAAGCAAGAAAACACAAGTATTCCTTATTTCTGTCACATTTCTGAAATGTGACATTGTCACACCATTATGTGGTGAGTGGCATCAGATGTATCTTGCAGTGTGAAGTCATATGAACACTACATTTTTAAAGTCCAAGTCATTTAAATTGTTGTGCTTTATGTCATTTGCAATGTCATTTGTTCTACTTAGCTTCAAAAAATGCTTGTCAACTGAGAGGTCCTTCCCCTCGTCTCGCAGCTGTGGCACCCTCCCCCCCCCCCCAGCCAATAAGCCTCTCACACACTGTCCGGCCTCATCACATCTCCCACAAAGATCAAATCTCGGTGTTATCCTGTAAAAAAAAAAAAAAAAAAAAAATTGGGAAAACCTCATGGCTTCACTGTCTGCACATCAGTATTTACATCAACAGGAGTGCAAATTTTATCACCTCATAAATTGATTTTACTAATGTTCCAGTTATCATCATTATTTTGTGTCCCTTAAATGTTTATCCCAGTTGTTTATCCCACTGTTTATTATAATGTGTAATGTTAAGAAACACAAGTGAATTATTGTTTTTTTTAATTATTATTTTATTACATATTGCATATGTCACCAAGGATTTATTAAATTGAAAGGTAATGGTGATGTTATGATCCCTTGTTAATTTGGCAAATCTAATTCCTGGTGAAAGCTAAAAAAAAAAAAATTGTGAATGCTTTCCCTTTCCTGTTGAAAAACAAAGAATGAAGAATAGCAGAAAAACCTTTAAATTACACCTAAAGCTACCACAATTTGAATGTGATTTTGCTATTCACAGCAGGTATTTGCTAAATATTCAGTGAATCAGTAAATGTTTTACCAGTTGACATGGGTCAGCACTACTTTAGGATTATGTTTAAACAAAACAGTGTCATATATTAGAAGCCTTAAACCAAAGCAGCATTTAAAATTAGTAACTGCAGGTGCAGACCTAATCTCTACTCTTTGCTTCTAAGGTCAGAATGATTGATACTGCACTCTGTTGTTGTTGTTTTTTGTTTTTTTTCTTCTAAATCCTGCAATCCCTCAGACCTTGAGCGCTCTCCTTTTCCTTTTTTTTTTTTACATGAACAGTGAAAGGATAAAAATGTAAATAAGCGCGCAGACATTTATTAAAAAGTGAGTTTAGTATTATTATTTAAACAAAGCAACAATATGACATACAATTACCAACACCTCTGTTTGATAGTCAGTATTCTCTGGCAAATCATATGCACAAACACAGTAATGACCAATCTCTTTTGAACCTCTATGCTTTGAATCATATAACATAGGGTATACATAAATCCTTCAGTGATTAGGCATTATTAAGTGGCATGATATTGTAATGTTCAGTTAATTTCATCATTGTCATGCTGGTAACATTGATTAAGATGCATGCAATTGTACTTAACTTAGTGTTTCAGCTGCTGTGGTGTTGACGAGACGAGACGAGCATGGACAGTGGCGAGGCGATGCTGTTTTGCTGGGTCCCAGAGGCTGTTTTTTTTTTTTTTTTGGCGAGAGCGGGGAACAGAGGGAAGGAGAACCCCCTTTGAGACTGTTAGTCCTGCATCCGTTTTCCTTGTAAAGTTCACTGTTATGCTTCAGTCAGAGAAATAAGGCAATTGAGTAAATAATAGTCAGTGATACATCAAAAAATTGAAAAAAAATAGCTCAATGTTTTTCATTCTCCAAAGAAAAACTGGAGGAAATGAAAATATTGGCTTTAAAAATATGTAAATAGTTTATCACATATGCAACATTAGAGTCAAAACCCATAAAGTTAGACTGAAAAAGTAAAACCACAAAACTTTGCAAAAATGCCCATATATAGATTTTTCTTTTCTTCCCACTCCTCTTTTCTCTTCTTCTCACTCACTCACTGTTAAACACAAGGGCCCACATATACACACACAGCGCAGTTCTGTTATCTCTCCAAGGTTACTGTAGGGCAGCTGTTTACGAAGAGTAACATAACTATAGCCTTAAAATAAGCTTGAAATGGCAACCCCAAATACTTAAAAAAAAAAATCTGGCAACCCAACGTTCTCATGTCATCTTTTTTCCCTATCGCAATGAAAACACAATAGAATTTCTCACCCAAAAGTATAATTTGCATCCATCCATCCATCCATCTTCTACCGTTTTTCCGGAGGTCTGGGTCGTGGAAGCAGCAGTTCAAGCAGAGAAACCCAGACTTCCCTCTCCCCAGCCACCTGCTCCAGCTCTTCAGAGAGGATACCAAGGCGTTCCCAGACCAGCTGGGAGACATAGTCTCTCCACCGAGTCCTGGGTCTGCCCCGGAGTCTCCTCCCAGTGGAACATACCTGAAACACCTCAAGTGGGAGGCGTCCAGGAGGCATCCTAATCAGATGTCCATACCACCTCAACTGACTCCTTTCAATGTGGAGGAGCAGCGGTTCTACTCTGAGTCTCTCCCAGATGACTGAGCTCCTCACCCTATCTCTGAGGGTGAGTCCAGCAATCCTACGGAGAAAGCTCTTTTCAGCCGCTTGTATCCGCGATCTTGTTCTTTCGGTCATTACCCAAAGCTCGTGACCATAGGTGAGAGTAGGAACGTAGATTGACTGGTAAATCGACAGCTTTGCCTTAGAACTAAGCTCCCTCTTCACCACAACAGACCGGTACAACGTCCGCATCACTGCAGATGCTGCTCCAATCCGTCTGTCAATCTCTCGCTCCATTTTCCCCTCACTTGTGAACAAGACCCCAAGATACTTAAACTCCTCCACTTGGGGCAGGAGCCTGTCCCCAACCCAGAGAGGACAATCCACCTTTTTCCGGCTGAGGACCATGGACTCGGACTTGGAGGTGTTGATTCTCATCCCAGCTGCTTCACACTCAGCGGCAAACCGTCCCAGCAAGAGCTGTAGGTCATTGCTGGATGAAGCCAACAGGACAACATCATCTGCAAACAACAGAGATGAGATCCTGTGGTCACCAAGCATGACACCCTCCATCCCCTGGCTGCGCTAGAAATCCTGTCCATAAAAATTATGAACGGGATCGGTGACAAAGGGCAGCCCTGGCGGAGTCCAACTCTCACTGGGAATGACTCCGACCAAGTGTTGGCAATATGAACCAAACTCTCACAACGGTCATACGGAGACCGAATAGCTCATAACAACAAGCCCGATACCCCATACTCCTGAAGCACCCCCCACAAAAAACCACGAGGGACGCGATCAAATGCCTTCTCCAAGTCCACAAAACACATGTAAACTGGTTGGGCAAACTCCCACAAACCCTCAAGAATTCTCGGGAGGGTAAAGAGCTGGTCCAATGTGCCAGGGCCAGGACAAAAACCACATTGCTCCTCCTGAATCCGAGGTTCGACCAACGGCCGGACTCTCCTCTCCAGTACCTTGGCATAGACCTTCCCAGGGAGGCTGAGGAGTGTGATCCCTCTAAAGTTGGAGCATACCCTCCAGTCCCCTTTTTTGAAGAGAGGAACTACCATCCCGGTTTGCCATGCCAAAGGCACTGCCCCCGACCTCCACGCAATGTTGCAGAGGCGTGTCAACCATGACAGCCCAACAACATCCAGGGCCTTGAGGTACTCAAAGTGAATCTCGTCCACCCCCGGGGCCCGGCCACCAAGGAGATTTTTAACCACCTTGGCGACCTCAGCCCCTGTGATAGGCGAGTCATCCCCCTCGTCCCCAAACCCTGCTTCCTCTGTGGAAGGCGTATCAGTGGGATTGAGGAGATCCTCAAAGTATCCCTTCAACCGCCCGACGACATCTCCAGTCGAAGTCAACAGTATCCCATCCGCACTATACACAGTGTGGACAGGGAGCTGCTTTCCCCTTCTGAGGCGCCGGACAGTTTGCCAGAATCTCTTCGAGGCCGACCGAAAGTCTTGTTCCATGGCCTCACCAAACTCCTCCCATACCCGGGTTTGTGCTTCAGCAACCACCCGAGCTGCATTGCGCTTGGCCTGCCGGTACACCTCAGCTGCTTCGGGAGTCCCACAAGCCAACCAAGCTTGATAGGACTCCTTCTTCAGCTTAATGGCCCCCCTCACCACTGGTGTCCACCACTTGGTTCGAGGGTTGCCACCAGGAGATGCACCGACCACCTTGAGGCCGCAGCTCTGGGCCACCGCTTCAACAACAGAGGTGGAGGACATGGCCCATTCAGACTCCATGTCTCAAGACTCCCTTGGAATGTGGTTGAAGTTCTTTCGGAGGTGGGAGTTGAAGACCTCCCAGACAGGGGCCTCAGCCAGACGTTCCCAGCACACCCTCACTATACGTTTGGGTCTACCAGGTCTGAATGGCTTCCTCCCCTGCCATCGGATCCAACTCACCACCAGGTGGTGATCAGTTGACAGCTCTGCACCTCTCTTTACCCAGGTGTCCAAGACATACAGTTGCAGGTCTGATGACACAATAACAAAATTGATCATCGACCTGCGACCTAGGGTGTCCTGGTGCCAAGAGCACATATGGACACCCTTATGCTTGAACATGGTGTTCGTTATGGACAAACTGTGGTTAGCACAGAAGTCCAATAACTGAACACCACTCGGGTTCAGATCGGGTGGGCCGTTCCTCCCAATCACCCCCCTCCAGGTTTCACTGTCGTTGCCCACGTGTGCATTGAAGTCCCCCAGTAGGACAATGGAGTCTCCAAGAGGAGCACCCTCCAGCAACCCAGTCCAGCCTCTAAGGTGACGATCCCCCTCATGGATCATCACCTTGCGTGCCCCAGTGATCCCAGGAGCTATGTTGTCCGGGGCAATTTGCCTCTGATAGGGTCACCCAAGACAAACTGGTCCTGGGTGAAGGGCCAGACTAAGAACGATCCAACAGACTCTCATGATAAATTCTAGATCAAGGATTCAGTGTACCCCGCCTGGTATGGGGTTACTGGGGCCCCACCCTGGAGCCAGGCCTGGGGGAGGGGCTCGAAGGCTAGCATCTGGTGGCCGGGTTTCAACCCATGGGACCCGGCAGGGCTCAGCCCGAAGGAGTTACATGGGTCCGCCCTCCAGTCGGCTCACCACCTGCAGGAGGGATCATGGGGGTCCGGTGCTATGTGGATTAGGTGGCGGTCAAAGGCGGAGACCTTGGCGGACTGATCCCCAAGTATAATTTGCAAACTTCCACAATTTTAATCATTTCCCAAAAGGATAATGAGTAATTAACCAAGTCTTTTTTTTTGCTCCACAAATACCAGAAAAATTCACAAACAACAATTTTACAGCCTGCTCTTTCCGCCTCCGTGGAGAACTCTGTCACTTTTTCACACCGGAGCAGATTACACAGAGATAAAACAAACCAGACTGCAGTAACTTTTATCCAGCGCTTCAACAAATTTTCACAATAAAATCTACCAGTATCTTCAGGGTCATGTAACCTCCCCACGAAATGCTGAAAGTCCAGACACCTGGACAATAAGCAGATGCGGCCAAAAGGCACAAATCTATCCCTGAGAATCTACTTTTTTGGGTCATGTAACCCCCCAACGATATGCTGAGAGGTTAGTTTTTAAGCACTAAAGCAGCCGTGGCTAGGGGCACAAATCTTCCGTACTTGCGCGCAACTTCCGGCACCTCCCCCGCACTGACACAAACTTCAGAGAGCAGTGAACCCTGGGGTCCTCCCCGGAATCTCGCGATAATGCTCACCGTGGGCAGAGGAAAATCTCATTCCTCCCCAGAGATATTGTGATATGGCTCACCGTGGGCAGTGGTAACTCAGCAATTTAGGCTGCAATAATGAACTTAAGCAGTATCCGCGGTGTCCAACCAGTCTGGGCAATCCTACTATCTTTTATCCATAAAAAACAACAATAAATGTACTTACATCCAAGCCACCTGTAGGATTCTCAGATCCGTCACCCAGTCAGTTCCAGCGCCCCGGCTTGAAATGCCTTCACTGCAGTAACACTGAGCCTTCTTTTTTTTTTTTTAACTCAGCCTGGGAAGGTCTTTTCTCAGCTGTGTACTTGCTGAAATCAAGCAGAGGCACCGGAAAGATGGAGGTATGTGGATCTGCTGTTTGGAGCGCCAAAATGTTAGAATAATTTTGACCTTAAATTATTTAAAGTCAAATAATCAGGCGGAAAGTTGGATTTATGTATATTTATTATAAAAATAGATATCCAGTTTCACGTCAATGGCCATTTGAGAGGGAGATTACAAAGCATGGCATTCAGGCACACCTAGAATATCCAAAGGATTCATTTCTTATGGTCTGATAAATATAGGTAGGAGAAAGGAGAGGGAGGATGAGGATAAGGGAAGGGACAGAACAGGACAGTCCTGATAATCAAAGCTTATCCAGGGAAACATCACAGACACTCTGGAGACATGGGGTCATGGAGACCTGGCCATGAGATCCATAAAACTAACAGAATGTCCATCTACCACTGATTTATACAGGCTGAGGAGTTCCTGTGCATTCCTGTGACCCAAAACAGGTCATGTCAAAGAGATTAAGAGTAGCTTAGATGATTCCTTACACATGTACTGATCCTGTACTGAATTCTCTGAAGGCCAATAATTGCTCACAGAAACATACCAAGAATATATGAACTTATCCTATATGGCATGCACATATAAACATTAAACATGGCATATGAAAGGCATGATATTTCTCAAATATAATAATACATTATTAATAACAATAATAATGTAGATAAAATGGAATCATTTTTTCAGAATGAAAGAAGCATCAAAGACACAGTATACTCTGTAAAATTTGACATTATTGGGGCCCTGCCCTGGAGCCAGGTCTAGGGGTGCATTTCCTAAATCTCCTTTCAAACAACCCTGGCAATTCATGCATACCCAGTAAGATCTGGGTTCCACTGTTGTATGAATAAGATTGCCTTGGCTACTTAACCTGGGCTAAATGAGCCTGCAAACAATGTGCATCGTTGCCCACCTCACCCCTGATCGGACATTTGAACTGGACAGTCCAGATAAATGTGTGATGAAGTAGGTGTCATGTCACACCACAGCCACAAGGGAAAGGAATCTGAAGGCTGTCAATCGTTATTGTAATAGATTTTAATCATTTTTGAAGCTGCAGCAGACAACTGCTACAGTTACACACATATCACAAGGGCTGAGAGTGAAAAGTTTCTTTTAAGAGCATTGCGTTTGAGTCAGTCCCCCGGAGTCTGCAGTGGCTGTGACCATCTCTGGGAGTTGCCTTCAATAAAACTAATTATCCTACTTTGTGTTGTGCTGGACTCAAAAAAACGACACAACACACAAACAAACAGCCCCACCAAATAACTGGCGCACACACACACACACCCACACACACCCCCCCACACACACACATGCACACGCATGTGCACACACACATACAGTGTGTCTTGTAACTATGAAAGTTATTTAGTGCCAACATGAAAAAAAGATGTTAATTATGTAAAATGCTTGATGCATTTTACAACTCTGTCCATTAAAATAGAGGACAAAGCGCGGCAACCATTGAACTATTGTATATAGGTTGGTGTATTCCAATCAAACCATTGATCCATGCTCAGTTTGACATGAGGTGAAATTAAAAGACTTGTAAGAACACCGGTGACTCTCACCTATAATGTATATCGATCAGTGGCTGGTGATCACAGCATCCCCGGCTTCCAGGCTGGCCAATCCATTTGTGTGACATCAACAATGTGCGGACATGAAACTTGAAACACCAGTTTCAGCACTGTTATCTGCAGTGAATCTGCTAGTAGTTTGGAAAAAGCCATCCAGGGTTGCTTCAGTGTTAATTTATACAACTGCAAGCCCTGATTTCTGCTCTCCAGTTATAGTTTGAAAGTGGCTTTAGTAAGTGCCTGATGGCTGGGCCTTTACCAATGCTGCTTGGCCAGACCCAGCCCTGAAGGGCAACATCTGGCCTTGTGTGGGCTCACCAACTTCAGGATTTTGGTTTGCACAGTTTGAGCCTGAGTGGGGTCCAGTTATTGGATTCTGAAATTCATCACAATTAGTGTATAACAAATGCCATGTTCAATCTAAAGGGGGCCCACGAGAGCACTATGTCAGAACATTTTGAAATCATGTGAAAATACACGTGATTAATGAGAAGGAACCAATGGGTAGCGTGTCTCTCCTATTTCTATTCCAAATTCATTGCAACAATTAAATCCTTTCTTGTCATCCTTTATGCACAGATATCTGATGAAAGTGTGTAATGTGATTTTCTTTCATCCACATGGGATCATCACTTCTTTTTATTCATACTAGTCCCATTCTCAGATTACAGCTCTGCCTTTGTCTGATTTATTAGCAGTTGACCTCGGTTCTCGCTGCAGATGGGATCTGCTGCCTCCAAAAGTCTGCTTAACTCATTAAAAACTACTCAATGTATAATTAATGCACAATTATGCTAATGTTATTACATTTTCATATTCCTTTCTGACCAGAATTAAATACATCATATTGGAACCTAAATTATTTACAAGGCTGAAGATGTAGTTTTGCAGAAAGAGAGCGAGAACCAGAAAGAATGGAGACATGGAGGGAAAGAAAATGAGCAAAGGAGAGAAAATTTAGATGCAGCAGTGGAGTTCATAGTGACCCTTGGAAGATTTAAATCTTACCCACATTTATTTCAGGACACTTCAACAATCAGTCTTCTGTAGAATGAAATTGTTCATGATCAGAAACTGTACTGACTTGCACTGAAATTCTGACATGAATAACTGTAATGAGAAATCCATGAATATCGAAAAATGGATGAAAAATTATATTTCATGCTAAAAATTCATACATCCCTAGGCCCATTCTATACATTTAAAATCTGTGTTAATGCTGACTGGGCCAGGACAGTTTGTATAAAGCTACATGTAAGTCAATTTATTGTCAGTGCAAGAAGGCTGTCAATCTGATCATTCAGTAGTCGGAGTACAACAGTGCACTTGTGAGTCACATCCCATGTCTATTACCCCCAGTTGGTCCTTTTGATAATGTTTAAGCAGTTTACTGTACCATCCACCCATCTTTACTGTTAAAATTTACTGTTACAAACACTACAAATTAGTTCAATGCTGCTCACTCTCCTTGGAGTAGTCAGAAATAAAGAGCATAACTGCCAGGCTATAACCTGTTGCACCAAGTTGCAGAGCTATGGCTAATGTTGGACTTACATGTACAGATGTCTCAGCTGTTTATCCTCTTGTTCCCTAGCTAGACTTCTATAGGCTTCTTAGACTGTGACTTCAGATTCCACAGATACTCTGGGTCAATGCCTTGGTCAAGGTTATTTGGAGCTCAACAGTTGAGCCTGGAGTTAAGATGTACTTGGCCTTGCTACCTTATTAAATCAAATCTGAATTTGACAGTTTAAGAATAGACATAAAGCCTAGGGATGTTGTTTCTTTCTGTGTCTTGATTTTCTGGCATCCCTCTATTGTACAGTAAATGTTTGTGTATGAAACCATTTTCTCATTCACCAGTACTTCTTCATTTAATAGGGAGGTGAGTGTAGGGGGCTATATGCAAAACTAAAGAAAAAAATCTCTTTTGGATGCACCCTATTTCATGGCTCATTCTCTCGGCACTGTTAATGATATCATAGCCATGCCAGTCACTATTTTGTGATGAATATACATTAAAGAGTATTTCACCAAATTCTTAAAGTGTTTGTTTTTCTCTTCTATTTTAGAGTGCTTACACAAAGAGGTAAAATGCATATACTGTGGTAACCATCTGTTGGACACTACTTTAAATTGTGGAGACAACTAGTATGCACTCCATAGCACATTTTAAAACTAACTGTACATTCAGACACTATATTACTATGGCAAGATAATATAAATTTTAAAGTATTCTGAGTATGGAGTTCAGAGACAGCAATATCTGCTCCACACTTAATAATTTCCCCTTTCTGTATTTTCTTTCTGTATTTCTAGTTACATCTTTTGCTTCAGTGGTGTGAGGGGGCAACATTTCTTTAAAATTAACAGTCTTTTTTTAAAGTTGCTTTCTAAACAAACAAAAACTTACAATATGTACTGTAAGTGTAGATTGTTTTATTGGTGTATTGTAGCACAATATGTACTGCAACAAAGTGCATGGATCACTACTAAACAAACATCTCCGTATGGGTAAAAGTGTGTTGTCCAACAACATGACCTTGAGAATGTCTCCTAAAGAACAAGGTTATGACACTGTGCATTTTCAATGGATTTCTATAACCAAAAAAGGCAAAACTGGTTAAACTAGGCAGAAGGCAGACTGCCATACCGGCCTCTACGGTTCGAAGAAGAGAACCCAATCGCAAGGAGAAGTTCATACATGATTTTATTACCAAAATAAACAGGGTACAGTTCGTGGGATGGTCAAGGTATCTTTATTATCACCATGGGGTAATTTGGTTTACAGCTAACAGATACAAGAAACGCACTCAGCAATACAACACAAAGTGGTGCGGAGTGGTTGCCTAGTTGATAGAGCATCCGCCTCACAATGGAACGGGTGGGGGGGTTCAAGTCACGGCCCAGTCGTACCAAAGACCATATAAAAATGGTACTTCCCACCTTCTAGCTTGGTGCTCAGCATAATGGAATGGGGGAAGGAGAAGTTGTTTGTGGCGGTGCCTCACATGGCAGCGACCCCTCTGATTCTACATGTGAATAATATTGCAGATAGGAGAAATGTAATTTCCTTCTACTGTACATGACTGGCTGTATGAAGTGAATGACAACAGAGCTGGCTTCTTCTAAATATGTTGTATTGTTGAGTGTGAACATATTTAAGCTGTAACGGCAGATAACTTAAGTTGATGCCACTAATATAGTGGTGTAGAAAGTGTGCGCAAACAAGAGACCGCTGCACTGAGAAAAGAGGGTGTCTATAAATAAGGAAACACAAATTACAGAAATGAGGAGCAGCCATGATCAACTAAGACAGAGGGAGAGAGAGAGAGAGAGAACCAAACTGAGAGTCAACAAAGAATACTACTAACAAAAGATAGTCAAATGGAGGTAATAATGATAACAATAAAAATGATGATCCAAAAGGCAACACAAAGCATGGACATGGTCTGTGACCCTATCCAGATCATGACAGTATCCTCCCCCCTCCCCAAGGGGCGGACACCAGACAACCCTACAGAGATGGACCCCCTGCCCCGGGCGGGTTGTTGGGACCAAAGGACAGGTGGGCCAGAAACATTCCCCTTTCCCCTTAATCCACAGTCCAGAAGTGGATAGAGGGGAAAGAGAGTTCATTGGGTTGCCGACCCCACTCCGTGGACCACATGGTGGAAGGTGACAGTTCGTTGGACGGTCAACCTCAGTCTGTGGGCCACCAGATAGGGGAACACAGCAAGTCGGGTAGCCTGCCAGAGTCCCAGGAACACCAGATGGGGAGAACAACATGTCGGGTGGCTGACCCAAGTCCATGGGCCACCAGATGGAGCAGGGTGTCAGGTGGCCAACCAGAGTCTCTGGGCCACCAGACTAGTGAACATCGAGCAGGAAACCCTAGCTTGTGAGCCAGCAGCTGGGGAGCATTGACCATAGTAAGCGCTGATCAAGGAGCATTCAGCCCAGTTGACCACAGCTGAAACGACAGCAGCAGGGGAGTTCTGAGCTCAGGTGAAGACAGGTGCAGTGCGTTGAGCTCACGAAATGGCAGCTGCAGTGTGTTGAGCTCAGTAGACAGCAGCTGTGGTGTGTTGCGCTCAGGAGATGGCAGCTAGGGTGCGCTGACCTCAGACGATGACTGGGGAGCACTGATAACAGAGGAAGATGACTAGGGAGCACTGACCACAGGATGAGATGACTGGGGGTGAGCCTCCTGGAACACATGCAGCTGAGGTTGGAGAGTGTCCAGCCCTGACGCCCAGAAATCCATCCCCGACACAGGTTCCTCGGACAGGGAGGAAGAGGGACGGGTTGGAGTTGGGACCACACCATAACAGCCAGCAGAAGATCTCAGCGGGGAGAGCTCAGAAGCAGATGGAAGCTGCAACCAGGTCTCCATACCAGGAGGAAGACAAGACCTCTTTAATATAGATGTTAAAAAAAAACAAAGAAACAAAGAAGAGGACATGCTTTAACTCCTGTTCTTCTGCTGCATGCACATGGAGAGGAGAAGTCACTGCAGGAGCATGCATGTGGAGAGGAGCAGTCACTGCAGAAGCGTGCACATGGAGCAGTCATTGCAGAAGTGTGCTGATGGAGAGGAACATTCACTGCAGGAGCCTGCATGTGAAAAGGAGCAGTCACTGCAGGAGTGTTCATGTGTAGAGCAGCTATTGCAACGGTAAGGTCACCTCCTCCATCATGGAACCCATAGAGGTGGAGATGGCCTCTGTTGAACAAAGAGTAAAGGTGAGCAATGGAAAACACATGGACAGCAGCAGAAACAGATGACTAGGGCTCAGTGACAGCTGGGGGCTGCCGCTGAGACACCTCTTCTGGAGCAAGGCAAGATACACCACTCAAAGTGGTTAAAGGATAAGGAGAATGTACTTGCCTTGCCCCAGGTTCCACTGCTGCTGACGCTGAAGCCCTCTGGATAATGGTGGAGCTGGCTTAGAGAGGAGCCAGGGCTGGTGCTGGAACAGAGCGCCGAGAGGAGTGGCATTTCCCGAAGCCTTACTCTGGCCCCCCCACACGCCAGCCAACTGCCGAGGAAGAGCTCCTTCCGCTCCGCAGAAGTAAGCACTGGCAGCCAGTTGGCTGGCTCTGGCAAAGAGGAGACTCAAGGTGCTGGTAGGGCAGGGAGTGGGATCTCCTGCACCCAGGGAAGGGAGTGCAGGCTTGGGTGGGCTTCCAGAATATTCATGATGGCTTCCCAGAAATCTGCAGCATCTTCCAGGGAAAGTGAGCTGCGGGTGGAGGCGATGAGGTTCTGCAGCACCTCTGTGATCAGCAGCTCTCCCCCTCTGCCTCCTCCTCTTCCTTTTGCCCTCTGGGTCCAATACTGGTGGCAGTCTTCTATCACACCGGCCCCTATGTGGTGAAGAAAAGGACCCAATCAGGAGATGAAGATCGTACATGATTTTATTTCCAAAACTAGAAGCCACTCAGAGAGTGCATACCCTCGCCAAGGCACCATCCTTGCCTCCCTTTGTCCGTCCATATCGCCATCCATCTGTACATCGGGAGATAGGGCCTTAGCGGAGGTATGTACTCACAGATCACCTCCAACATCTAATGAGTTCATCTTTAGGCCAAGGGCCACCTCTAGTGAAAATGCTACCCAAATCCATCTAGGAGTTTTTGCATGATCCTGCTAACAGACCACAAGAAATGGCAGCAAAAACAATATGACTACATTATATGACTACATTACAATAACAAGACTGTCATCATTGTATTGACCATACATCGGGGCTGGGCAATTGCACCTTTAATCAGCATCATGGTTTATTGAATCTTTCAGGTCAGTTTTCATTTTTTTCCCCTCCTCTCTTCTCCCTTACAGTTTACTGACAAGGTTCATAATTTTTAAGCAATATTACACAACAGTGCAGTATCATATCACTACAGTGCATAGTCAACAAGTAGAACAGGGCTATTGTGCTTTCACAAACAAAAATATTAAACAGTTTAGTGCTTAGTGTGTTTACATACCATGTGGGTCACGTGGCTCACAACGACATCCACATGCACTTCGAACCCCATCTTAAACCACACACTTTGTTTGCTTTTTCTTGGTGTCTTCAGATGAAATAATGTCAATCATCACATACTATGTGGATGAAGACCACAATCCTTTTCATTCCAAGCTGTTTTACTTTTTCTGCAGTGTTTGGTGGTAAGAATGCACTGCTTCTTGACTGCAGAGGTGGTGGCCACACATGCAACTCTGCAGTCATGTCTTAAAGGGGAAGTACATGTAAAGCTCAATAATCATATATAAAATAATTTTCAAAAATTTTCTTTATCCAGATCGTGATCTGGATCACCACTAAAATCTAATCATCTGTTCCTTTAAAATCACATGTTTCTTGTCATCAAATCCATTCATAACTTTTGGAGTAATGTTGCTAACAGGCAGACAAACAAACCAACAAACAAACCAATGTTGGCAAAAACATTAGCTCCTCCCTTGGCGGCGGTAATACACAGAGCACAGCTCGTGGGCTGGAGAGCATAAAGTAAGCCGTAACAGCAGATAACTTAAGTTGATGCCACTAACGTAGTGGAGGAGAAAGTGTGAGCAAACAAGAGACCGCTGCACTGAGAAAAGAGGGCGGCTATAAATAAGGAAACATAAATTACAAAAATGAGGAGCAGCCATGATCAAGACAGAGCGAGAGAGAGAGAGAGAGAGAGAGAGAGAGAGAGAGAGAGAGAGAGAGAGAGAGAGAGATTTTGATTTTTAAAGGATCTTTAATAAACACACTTGTCCATCAGTCAATACAATTTCTATATCATGCTATGTTACACAGAAAATTAATCCCCCAAAAAACGCCCAAAAAAAAGCTGTCCATCATGAACTGAACAGAGGACATTCTCCAGGGACCAGAGGGTCCTGAAACCTTCCACATCCCCATTCCCCATAAAAAACTGAAAGTCCAGCCTGATTCTGGCTTTAAGTAGCCTCACAAATAAAATTTTGACATCAACATCATTCTCAACATTTTCAAGTTTTCTTCTCCGGCTTACATAGATAGCCAACTTTGCCTGCCCTAAAACAAAGTTCAGTAGTTGACACTTCTGCTTAAAACGACGATTGTACATAAAACCACAAATGAAAACCTGCTTAGAGAAAACTTCCTTAAAAATATGAAAAAGTTTTGTGAGAAGTTCAAAGAGGCCACTCAGGCGCTGACATTCAATAAAACAATGAAAAACTGTCTCCCTAGAGGAACAAAAAACACACTGATCACTGACACTGCTGTTAATCACAGAAACAAAAGCATTGACTGCTATAATACCATGCAGGACCCTCCACTGTAAGTCTCCATGCCTCTTAGGGAGAGGGGCTTTGTAAAGAGCCCTCCAGGCAGGCCGATGCCCTTTTCCTAGTTTAAAATAGGCTCTCCAAGGAGTGTCCACACAGGTGTTCAATCGGTCCTTGTTGAGTGCCATCACCACCAGTCTGTAGAGTGCCTTACCACTGGCTCCTCCAAAGTCCACACCAGTGGGAGCACAGAATGCCAGTAAGGAGCAAGGAGCGACGTCAAAGTCCATATAGAGCGTGAGAGAGGGAAAGGGGTCAGTGCTTTCTGGCTGCAGCGTGCCATTGCAAAAGTCCAAGAGTAGGGAGTGCTCAAGTCCATGAAGCTCCTGTTTCCAGTGTGCAAGAAGACCATCGATGAAACGATTCGACCTGACACCAAGATGAGCTGCTAAAGCTGAGGCGTTGTTGAGGCCAGGACCAGCCAGTTCCACCACTTGCTTCAGAGTGAGAATGTTCCTGGAACACAGCCTATCAAGGAAGGTCCTTCCAACTCCCGGCAGGACACCAAGGCGACCACCAAAAACCAGCGGCTCCTTCAACAACCAGTAGAGGGAATCGCATGGCCCTCTTTGTTTTTTAAAAAGAGTCCACACTGAAAAGAGACTGCGGTAAAAACTGGGTAAAGACAGTGCATTAGAGTTCTTAAAATCCATTAAAAACACAGGGAGGTCTAGCCCAAGCCCAAGGACTCTCTGTAAAATAACACAGGCCAAAGGCCTCCATACCAGGTCCTGGGGGCCCGTCAGCAGTCTCTGTATGAAAGTCAGTCTAAAAGCAGCACCTCTACTAGCTAAATGAATCACTCCTTGCCCCCCCTCCTCTTTGGGAAGAAATAACAGGGCTTGAGGAACCCAGTGGAGTCCACCCCCCCAAAAAAAGTCCACCAAAACAGACTGAATTTTGGACAACAAACCAGCAGGGGGGTCCATGCACATGAGGCGGTGCCACAGGGATGAGGAAACAAGATTATTTAAAATGAGCACTCTTCCTCTAAAAGATATTCTTGGCATTAGCCACTTCCACTTGTTTAGTCTCCCGTTAATTTTCTCTATGACCCCATCCCAATTTTTTTGCTCAAACTGCTGATTTCCAATAAAGACACCAAGATACTTAAAACCTCCTTTTTTCCAAATCAACCCACCCGGCAGCGTAAGCTGATTTTCTAGTTTCTCCCCCACCATCAGAGCCTCGCTTTTTCCCCAGTTTATCTTTGCAGAGGAAAGTTGGCCAAAAAGATTGACACTCCTAACCAGAACGTCAATGTCACTCTGCTTGTTTAGCAGAATGACTACATCATCTGCATAGGCCGACAGCTTGAACGTGGTGTCACAGCCAGGAAAAGTAACTCCTGATAGATCCCTTCTCAGGCAGTGAAGCAAAGGCTCTATGGCGAGGGAGTACAGCATCCCTGAGAGAGGGCAGCCCTGCCGAACCCCCCTCTGGACTTTTAAAGGGGCAGACAGGCCCCCATTTATCTTCAGCACACTCTCAATGTCACTGTACAAGACCCGTATCCTGGCTATGAAGCCTGGGCTGAACCCAAAAGCTGTTAAAACTGTCCATAAATATTGGTGTTCAACCCGATCAAACGCCTTTTCCTGGTCAATTGAAATCAAACCAGTTTCTACCGCCAATGAACCAGAGACCTCCAAAATATCCCGAATTAAAGTGACGTTGTCACTAATCAGCCTGCCAGGCACACAGTAAGTCTGGTCTACATGAATGAGCTCGCTCATCACCTTTCTCAGTCTTCGGGCCAGAGCTTTTGAGAGAATCTTGTAGTCTGTGCAGAGCAGAGAGACTGGCCTCCAGTTCTTTAGGCTCTGGAGGTCCCCCTTTTTCGGCAACAGTGTGATGATGGCCCTCCTGCAGGTCGTGGGTAGGGTCCCCCTTTCCAAGCTATCTTGGAGAACCTCCAGCAGGTCTGGACCAAGCAGGGGCCAGAATTCCTTAAAAAAGTCCACAGAGAGACCATCTATGCCTGGTGATTTTCCATTCTGGAGGCTCATTAGCGCCGTATGCAGCTCAGACAGAGACAGTGGAGCATCCAAGCCGGCAACAAGGTCCTCTGAGAGCACTGGAAGACCATCAAGGAAAACCTGGCCCAGTGACGTGTCCTCCCTCCACTCTGCTCTAAACAATTCACTGTAAAAGCTAGCAGCGTGTTTCCTGATCTCTGCTGCTGTGGAGATTGTTCTCCCGTCATCGCCCAACAAGGAGTGAATGAGCTTTCTCTGTCCATTTTTCCCCTCCAGTCCAAAAAAGTACTGGGAGGGCGAGTCCATCAGAGCTACATCCATGTAGCGTGAGCGGACCAGAGCACCCTGTGCGGTGACCCCTAGCAAGCTAGCCAAGGCTGACCTTTTTGACTTGAGAGCCTCTAAGTGCTCCTGTTTTCCTGTAGAACTGAGCAACTCCTCTAGTTCTACCACCTCAGTCTCCAGAACTTTCAAGGATTGGGTCAAGCTACGAGTGACATTTTGAGTGTACTGTTGGCAGAGTTGTTTTATCTGGGCCTTACCAAAATCCCACCACAATTGGAGAGAACTAAAAGAGGGTTTTTGTTCCCTGTGTGACTTCCATACATCATGAAAAACTCCCTTAAAAAACACATCATTTAAAAGTGTATTATTAAAATGCCAAAAAGCACTCTTACACTTTACATTTTCAATGAAAACAGAACAAATCAGCAGGCAGTGATCAGTGAAACCAACAGGACAGATACAACTATTTTTAAAAACACTCATTTGGTGTTTAAAACCATAGAAACGGTCTAACCTAGCCATAGATAAGAGGTTATCTTTAGCATGGCTCCAGGTGTACTGCCTCTGGTCCCCATGATGTGATCTCCACACATCGGCCATTTCATGCGCCTTCACTAGTTCCCTCAGCCTATTGGCAGAAGCAGGGTGAGGTTCCTGATGGTTCCTGTCCAGTCTGTGGTTTAATGTACAGTTAAAATCACCCCCCAGAAATAAAAAACTATTTGGATTACAGGATCTAACCGTATCTGATAGCATATTAAAGACCCTGATCCTTTCTGCTCTCTGGGTTGGCACATACACGTTTATAAGAACCAAGTTTACGTTTTCAAGCTGTACCTTTAGCAAGAGTACATGTCCTTTCACCACCTCTTCTACCTCATAAGAGACAGGCACACAACCCCGAGAGAAAAGTACAGCCACCCCTCCACTATTATTGGATTTGTGGCTAAAAAAAATGCAGCCATCCCACTCTTTTCTCCACTGGCACTCAATGTCTACAGTGCTGTGAGTCTCCTGGACCATCAGCACGTCAAGTGCCTTTAAATTAAAAAGCTTGTATAAAGAGGCCCTTTTTACATCATCCCTGGCCCCGTTTATATTAAGAGTGCCAATTCTAAGGTGGGGCATTAAAAAGGATAAAAATAAGGTACAGTAAAAAAACACACACATAGCATAAAAGGGAAGAAACAAACTAAGAGTCAACATGACTGTTAGTAATTTGTGATTTCAGTTTGACAACCAGTTTCTTTAAACGAAAAATTTCCTGATCAGTAAAAGTCTCATTCCCATCATTCGGTTTCATCAGCTTGCGAGCTGATGCCACAAATAACTCCAGATCTGGAAAGTAATTTTCCACTTTCACAGCTCTGCTCCCCTTAGTCACCTGGAGAAATTGTCTAATTTTAGTAAAACAATAGGAGCTTTGCTCCTCCTGCGTCTGCGTCTGCATCAGTTCAGACTCATCTCCACTTTCGTCAGAAGCGCTCTCATTCAGTAAATCTAAATTCCCAACCCTACTAGATTTAGCAGAGCTCTGCAAGTTTTCCGCACTTTTCCTTTTTTGTGCAGCTTTAAAAGGATCCTCTTCAACAAAACTACATTCCTGCATTTCTTCATGAAACGCAACGTTTGTCATGCAGTGTTTGCTCTGTGTGTCCGCTACAGCCTCAAACCGCTCCTCCCCCGCCTGCAAAGTCTGTTCATTCACGTTCCTTCGTTTAACTGCACTTTTACTTACACCCTCCACCTGTTTACCCCGGGCGACAGGCTCGTCACAATGATCAGAGCTGCCGCCAGACAGAAATTCCCCACCATCACTGTTTGGGGGGACAACTACCGCGCCCGCCGCGGCCACCCCAGCGGAGGCGGCCGCGGCCGCCCCAGCACAAGCGGACGCGGACGCGGACGCCCCTGCAGAAGTAGAAGCGGACGCGGACGCGGACGCGGACGCGGACGCGGACGCGGATGCGGCCGCAGTCGCGGCCACGACCGCCCCAGCAGAAGCGGGCGCCGCAGCGGCATCCGCCGCACCACATGTAGCGCTACCCTCCGGACCACCAGAAACAGCGGCGTCACCTTTCTTACCGCCAGTGCTCTTTGTGTTCGCCTTTTCAGGACATGACCTAATAAGATGGCCTTCTGCGCCACACGCAAAACACTTCATGGTTTCAGATGTTGCAAACACCAAGTAGCTAAAGCCATCAATCCTGAAATTAAAAGACGCGTTCAGTTCAGCAGAGCTGTCTTTCAACACCATGAAACACTGCCTCCTATGACATACAACATGCTTCAGCAGGGGTGATTTACTACCCAGAGAGACCATTCTGATAGGGGACACAACCTGGCCAAAACGGGACAACTCTCTAATCAGCTGATCATTTTTAACGAAAGGAGGAGCGTTTGAGATGGTGATCCTCCTAGACGGATTCGCCAGCGGTAAAACGGGAGTAAAAGTGTCACCTATGACCACTCCCTGTGCCACCACCTGATCAGCTTTCTCAGTCGAATCCAGAAAGATCACAATTGCGCTGTTCATCCTCGATGCTGATTTTATGCTGCCATGCCCAACCACCTGTCCTACAGCGAGGCTGGCCCCCTCCACAGAACAGGGAACTGTCGGGAGGATTCTCACACCATGACGCCGGGTTAAGCGCTCAAACTCCACACCACCATCAATCACCGGCATGATGCCGGCTGGGAAAAACCGGCAGCAGAAGCTACCGTTCCCCAACACACTCACTCCAACACTCACACCCCAGCACACACACACTCAACCCACTATATTAAACACACACACCTCAAACACACAAGATAGAGAAAAAGTTAGAAAATACAAAGTTTAAAGTACTCACTCGACACCACTCCACACCCCTGCTCCCACAAACGCCCACGCATGCGCACGAGAGAGAGAGAGAGAGAGAGAGAGAGAGAGAGAGAGAGAGAGTGAGACAAACTGAGAGTTAACAAAGAATACTACCAATAAACGATACTCAAATAGAGGTAATAATGGCACCAATTCTAATGATGATCCAAAAGGCAACACAAAGTGAGGACATGGTCTGCGACCCTGTCCAGATCACAACACAAACAGCAAGGTTCCATCCATCAAAAATACATTTCATGGACAATTTGAGACTAAAATGAATTTAGTGACAATGCAAAAATCTTTGAGGTTCAATAATTCCATCCATCCATCTTCGGCCGTTTATCCGGGGATCCGGGTCATGGGGGCATCAGTCCAGGCAGAACAGCACAGACTGTCGCCTGATTCACATAGCACCATAATCCCCATGATCCCTCCTGCAGGTGGTGAGCCCACTTGATGTACCGGAGTGGTGGCTCAGTTGGTAGAGCATCCGCCCCACACCCGGGAGGCAGGGGTTCAAATCCCAGCAGGGTCATGCCGAAGACCATATAAACGTGGAACTTCCTGCCATCCAGCTTGGTGCTCAGCAGGAATGGAGGAGGGAAATTTGTGGCGGCGCCTTGCATGGCAGTGGCCCTCTGATTCTACACTTGGGGTGTGTGTGATTAACACAGTAGATAGGTAAAACACAATCTCATTCTACTGTACATGATTGGTTGTACAGTTGAATGACAATAAGGGTGATTTTAATTTAATGTTTTTCATGGAGATCCACTGGACCACTCTTGGTCTGGCCCTTCACCCAGCACCAGTTTGTCTTGGGAGACCAGACAAAAGGCACGCAAAACCCCTCCGCCATGATAAGGTGGCGATCCCCAGAGGGTCAATATTCAAAATCACTGCAGGGAACGAAAAGCTCAGAAACACACTAGTTATCAGGAACTGTGCAAAGGTCTCCTGCTTCTGGTACAACAAAATAAAGAAACTAGAAAAAAAGGAAAAGAAGGCAATGCATCTGAATGCAGTAACATCACAGTGGCGTTACATAAGATAAATATGAACCATCAAATTTATATAAATAATCACACAATCGCCTTCATAATCATAAGAAACATAAAGGAAAATTATCAGGTAACTTTAGAGCATCTCCCCTACCTACACATACAAACAACTACAAAAGACAGTTGTCAGCTTATTATAAAAGATGTGGTTGTCTACAAATCAGGTGATCAGTCAGTACGCTACTGTTTTTTTCTTTTCAGATTGCCTTAATTTTTTTTAAACTTTGCTTTAATAATACAATTTTCATCAGTTTACAAACAGCCTTATCAGAAGTACTTTGTTCTCTAATATTCCATGTGTTATTGTGTTCTCCCAGGAAATCCCCTTGCATGATTTTTTTTCCTTGTCTTTGCAGGTAAGTGTCTGAACTCTCAAAGGCAAAAACGTATGGTAAATCATGCTAAATTCTTGTTTAGATACAACCACTTTCACATGTTTGCCTCCATTGTCAGTCACCTAATCTTCCTTCATACAGTATAACATGCAGGAAGGCCACCAAAGAAACATGTGATCTTCAAGAGTTCAATTTACCCATTATTTAAGATTTTAGTCAACCAGGCTTTAAGAACACTTCACTTTACTAACAGGGACTACAACAAAAGCATATTTCTCTCATACTAGTAAATACAGACATAGAAAAATTTGTTAGTAACCTTCTGTTAAAGAAAGCAAAAGCCTACAATGGTCACTGAAATAACTTGAAACTGACGTAAGTAACAATACATAAAATTTTTCTGAAAAGTAATTAATGAAAATCACACACTGCTTTTAAATTTTGGTTCAACAGAATCACTTTAGAAAATAAACTAATGAAACTGGCAGGAGAAAAATGATAACCCTAGAAAAGGCCAAGGTTGATCAGAAGAATAGTGCATGCTGGAGAAAAAGGGTCTAGGAAATCATCAAAAATCATTCAAGCTGAACTCCAAAGTCAAGGTATGTCACTTTCTAATTGCACCAGGGGTCTCATGTTGAACAATAATGGACTCCATGAAAGAAGACCAGGAGGCCGCCCTGCCACTATTGATAGAAAAAACATTAAAAAGCAGCCAAAATGCATGCTGACCAGCTCCAAAGTGTCTAGGAGGTTGCCCTTTGGACTGATGAGACAAAACTGGAGCTTTTTGTCATGGCAGCCTCTGGGCCGTCATTGGCATCATTAACTCCAGCTGCGCACAGACCAACAGGTGTTAATCAACAGCTGTTCAAAGCCAGCGTTGCTGACAGCCCGGCACGGAGTCGTCTGCCCTCCTCGTCGGAGAAAGAACCTGAACTTCGCTCTCTGGCCTCGTCAGGATTCTCTCTCATCTCGTCAGGAACTTCTCTGGCTTCGTCAAGAACTTCTCTTACCTCATCTAGGACTTCTCTTCAGAGTCAGACACATAAGAGAACCATCTGTTACTCTACTCCTAACCTTAACCCTTGTGCACAGGTGGACCCCCTTGGCGGCGGACCTGCGGCCCCAGCTGACGGGGTAACGCCAACACGCTCACGTAGCGGTTCGCTACCACCACGTCTACTGGTACGTCTTGCTCCTCAAATTCCAGAACTATTACTGTATCAGTTGCAGGAGTATTGGCCACCGTTATCAGTGGAGTTACTGTCATCAACATCAGTTGTTTCATCGTCACCACGTTCTGTGGAATCACTCACCTCGTCATCATCTGGATTGTCATCGTCCCGGTCTGTGGGATCACAGCCGGTATCTCGGGAAGAACTGTCTTTGTCACAGCCACGGGTGGAAGCCCCAGCACGTTCACGGACACCTTCACCTCCACGTTGCACGGCCGCTGGATCTCAGCAGGACGAAACCTGTGCTACAACCAAGGTTGCCGGGTCTCCGTCCAGGGCGCTCAGCTCCAGTGACCAGAACTCTATCCACGCACTCACACTTGCACTACACTCTCTCTCACTTTAATAAAGATTATTGTCACTATCTGCCCGTGTCAGTGTCTGTCTCCTGGGTCCCAAAACATGTCAGTACAACTCCGTCACATTGACCCAGCGGACAGCTCACTGTCGCGCCTAATCAACACTCTTAGCGCCCGGGTAGATTTACTAGCTCACCAGCAGACGGTAATCTTGAATCAACTAACCTTAATTAATGGTCGGCTGGATTGTTTGGAAGGACACCAGACGCTTTCCCCGACCGCAAATATCTCAGCCCCTGCAGGCTTAGCGTCAGGACAAGCTAACACCTCCCCGTCCTCTCGCCTCACCCCTATTCCTACACCTGCCCGGTTCAGCGGTAAACTCGGGGAAGCCCGAGGATTCATATTACAATGTGAGTCAGTTTTTCTGCATGTGCCGGGGGATTTTTCTCTCGACTCTAGCCGGATAGGCTATGTCATAAATTTGCTGGCAGGTAGAGCCTTGGACTGGGCGTATTCGATCATGGCTAAACCAAGCTATCCCCTGCTTTCTTACCAGGAATTTGTATCAGAGTTTTTGTCTGTATTTGATCATACTGATAGGGGTGAGGTGTTGACAGAACGATTTTTGAGCTTACAGCAGGGAAAGAGATCAGCTGCAGACTACGCCATTGACTTCCGGGTCCTGGCTGCAGAGATTGGGTGGGGGGAGCCATCTCTATGTGGCATTTTCCTACGTAGTCTCAAAGACGAGCTAAAGGATGAGTTAGCGGCACGGGACAAACCAGATAATTTGGGAGATTTGATTGCCCTAGCAGTCAGTCTCGATAGCAGATTAAGGGAGCGGGCGGCTGAACGGCGAACTACTTCCCGTTCGGTTAAACCCCGCCCTCGCGTCCCTAACTCCCCTCTTCTCGCTTTACCCGCGTCGGAGGAATCCCCGGATCAGGAAGCCATGATCATTGGTCATTCTAAGGTATCAGCAGCTGAGAGACAACGCCGTAGGGATCAAGGCCTATGTTTCTATTGTGGGAAGGAGTCACATGGGGTGTTCGAATGTCCAAATAAGTTTAAAGGGAAGGCCCGTGGATCGCAGTAGGGGGATTCACAGGCAAGAACTCAGAAGAACCCCTTACTTGTTGTTGTTTACCCCTCAGACTTATTCATACACACACTGAACACTCCACACTAGCGTTAGTAGATTCTGGAGCTGAGCAGAATTTCATTTCTAGAGACCTGGTAACCCGAATGGGCCTTAGCTGTCAGACTTTAGAACCCCCTGTCAAATTGATTACCCTGTCTAAGGCTTCTTTGACCACCATTGACCTTCAGACGGCCCCTGTGTCAATAATTGTCTCAGGGAATCACAGGGAGGAGATTCAGTTCCTAGTGCTACCCGCTTCTTCTTCGCCCGTTATTCTGGGGTATCCCTGGCTGCGCCTACATAACCCCACCATTGACTGGCAAGCTGGGAGAATAACGGCATGGAGTACGTTCTGCCTTAGCGCCTGCCTCCAATCAGCAGCGTGCGCCCCTTCCGTTAAGGTGCCTCTGCCTGATTCATCCCCACCGGATTTGTCTAAAGTGCCAGAGGTTTATCACGACTTGGGGCAAGTGTTCAGCAAGTCTCGGGCATTGTCCTTACCCCCCCATCGTCCGTATGACTGCGCCATCAATCTGAAGGCTGGGGCCCCTCTTCCTGCTAGCCGCCTTTACAGCCTATCAGCCCCGGAGCGCGAGGCCATGGACACGTACATCAAGGAGTCCTTGGCCTCTGGTATCATCCGCCCGTCGTCTTCGGCAGTGGGGGCCAGATTTTTTTTTTGTTGGAAAAAAGGACGGTTCACTACGCCCCTGCATCGACTTCCGGGGACTGAATGATATAACAGTCAAAGACAAATATACTCTGCCCTTGATGAACACTGCGTTTGACTCCCTCCAGGGGGCATCCTGGTTTACTAAACTGGACCTTAGGAATGCCTACCATCTAGTGCGCATTAGAGAAGGAGATGAGTGGAAGACGGCTTTTCGGACCCCCAGCGGTCATTTTGAGTACCTGGTAATGCCGTTTGGGTTAACTAACGCTCCAGCCGTCTTCCAGCGTTTGATAAATGATGTACTACGGGATTTTCTTAACTCGTTTGTTTTTGTTTATCTTGATGACATCCTCATCTTCTCCCGCACACTAGAGGAACATCGGGTGCATGTCCGCAGGGTATTACAGCGCCTCCTGGAGAACCAGCTGTTCGTCAAGGCTGAGAAATGTGAGTTCCACACTGATCAAACCTCCTTCCTTGGATTTATTATTGCTCGGAACCAGGTGCTCCCTGACCCTGCCAAGGTCAAGGCAGTTGTGGATTGGCCTGCACCCACCTCCAGAAAGCAGCTTCAAGGGTTCCTGGGGTTTGCTAATTTTTATAGGAGGTTCGTGCCCAACTTTGGTAATATTGCCCGTCCTTTGACTGCTCTCACCTCCCCTAAGACCCCATTTTGCTGGAGTAAGGAGGCAGCCGGTGCGTTTGAGAAGCTCAAGAGGGAGTTCGCCTCGGCCCGAGTCCTTACCCAGGTGGACCCGAAGCTGCAGTGCTTGGTGGAGGTGGACGCGTCTGATGCGGGAGTTGGAGCAGTACTCTCCCAACGATCTCCTGAGGATGGTAAGATTCGCCCTTGTGCTTTTTTCTCTCACCGTCTCACCCCTGCAGAGAGGAACTACAGCATCGGAGACAGGGAGTTACTGGCAGTGAAACTCGCCTTGGAGGAATGGAGACATTGGCTGGAGGGGGCTGCTCAGCCGTTCATGGTTTGGACTGATCACCGTAACCTGGAGTACCTCAGGACGGCTAAGCGCCTGAATGCACGCCAGGCTCGCTGGTCCCTCTTCTTCGGCCGGTTTAACTTTACCATCACGTACCAGCCGGGAAGCAAGAACGGTAAACCGGATGCCCTCTCACGGCAGTTTGACACACCATCCTCTGAGGACCAGGAGACCCCTATCCTGCCGCCTTCCTGCGTCGTGGGCACCCTATCCTGGGGAATCTGCAAGACGGTTCGCCAGGCTCAGAAGACCGAGCCGGACCCCCGGGGGGGGCCGTTTGTTTGTTCCACGCGCTGTCCGAGGCAAGGTGATTGAGTGGGGTCACGCTTCCAAGTTGGCTTGTCATCCTGGAGTGGGTCGGACCGTGGATCTTCTCCAAAGGACCTTCTTGTGGCCAGGGTTACGGAAGGATGTTGTAGGCTACATCCGGGCCTGTGCTCAGTGCGCCACCGGGAAGACGACATCATCCCCCCCGGTGGGCCTACTACATCCGTTGCCGGTTCCTTCACGCCCCTGGTCTCACGTAGCAATGGACTTTGTGACTGGTTTACCCATTTCAGATGACTATACCACGGTGTTAACCATCGTGGACCGGTTCTCGAAGGCGGCCCATTTTGTGCCACTTCGGGGTCTGCCTTCGGCCCAGGAGACTGCGGACCTCCTGGTGCAACATGTGGTCCGTCTTCATGGCATCCCTGCTGATATTGTGTCTGATCGAGGACCCCAGTTTGTATCTCAAGTTTGGAAGGCCTTCTGTGTGGCACTAGGAGCCACAGCCAGCCTCTCCTCTGGTTATCACCCCCAAAGCAATGGCCAGTTCGAGCGGGCTAATCAGGAGCTGGAGGCCGCCCTTCACTGTGTCATCTCCTCCTGCTCATCCTCCTGGAGCAAGTTCCTGCCCTGGATTGAGTACGCTCACAACGCCACGATCTCCACGGCCACGGGCGTCTCCCCATTTAAAGCAACATGTGGGTTTGATCCTCCGTTGTTTCCGGAGGAGGTAGCAGTTTCTTCAGTCCAGGCACATATCAAGCGCTGCCGGCGAGTTTGGCTCCTCGCTCGTCAAGCCTTACTGAAGACCACTAAGCGTAATATCCAGGTGGCCAACCGGCATAGGAGACCCGCCCCGGACTATAAGGTGGGTCAGAAGGTCTGGTTGTCAACCTGGAATATTGGTGTACCGGCTGAAAAACGTAAACTCACTAAGCGCTTCATTGGCCCCTACACCATTAATCGTGTTATTAACCCTGTGTCTGTGCGCTTGTCTCTCCCCTCTTCAATGCGCATCTGCCCCACTTTTCATGTCTCCCAGGTTAAACCGTATGTCTCTGATCCCCTGTGCCCTGCTCCCGCGGCTCCCGCACCCCCGAGGATGATCGATGGCCAGCCGGCCTGGGGGGTGACTGCCATCCTGGATGTCCGCAGGCGGGGTCGTGGTCTTCAGTATTTGGTGGACTGGGAGGGCTTTGGACCGGAGGATCGCTCTTGGATTCGCCCAGCGTTGATCCTGGATAAACAGCTGATTCGCGATTTCCATCGGGCGAATCCAAGTAGGATTGGGCAGGTGCCTGGAGGCACTGCTAGAGGGGGGAGTACTGTCATGGCGGCCTCTGGGCCGTCATTGGCATCATTAACTCCAGCTGCGCACAGACCAACAGGTGTTAATCAACAGCTGTTCAAAGCCAGCGTTGCTGACAGCCCGGCACGGAGTCGTCTGTCCTCCTCGTCGGAGAAAGAACCTGAACTTTTTCGGTTCCGGCTCTGCCGGACCGGCGGCGCCACACGAGTGGGCTGCCTGTTGCAACAGCCTTTTTTTTTATCTTCCTTCTTCTTTCTACACCTTTCACTCTGTATATATATCACGGACGCACGGATCGCCCCGGGGGTCTCCCGGGTCGGCGGACGGAGCCACGGTTTGCAGCGGGAGACGTTACTGCGGGGAGGAGCTAGTGCTAGCTAGCACTTGGCCGCCGCCCGGTGCTAATGGGAAACTCGACATACCGGGAGCTGTAGCGAAAACGAAGCGGGTGCCGGGCTGGAGTTTAGGCGGCGTGAAAGAAATATAAGACAGAATAATAAAGAGCGATGGCAAGAACCAAGCAGACCGCCCGTAAAATCTACTGGAGGAAGAAGCCCCCCATGAGACAGCTAGCCACCAGGGCTGCTCGGAGAGGCGCTCTGGCCACCGGCAGAGTGAAGAGGCCTCGCCGTCACAGGTCCGTGGCTCTGAGAGAGATCCGTCGCTACCAGAAATCCACGGAGCTGCTCATCCGTAAGCTGCCCGTCCAGCGCCTGGTGAGGGAGATCGCTCAGGACTTCAAGACCGTCCTGCGTTTCCTGAGTTTCGCCGTCATGGCTCTGCAGGAGACCAGCGAGACCCACCTGGTGGTCTCTTCTTCGCTAAGGGGGTCACCATCATGCCCAAAGACTTCCAGCTGGCCCGCTGCATCCGCGGAGAGAGAACTTAGACTTTCTGCTGCACATTCACCAGCCATAATGCTCTGCACTGTGTGTCTATATATATACATTTATAGTAATATGGACATATGTTTACTAGATGTTGTTTTTTCTTGCCTTCTGATTGTTGCTCTGAGTGTTGCTATCCCTGTGCTGTTGCAATCCTGGAATTTCCCCATTGTGGGACTAATAAAGGCTTATCTTATCTTATCTTATCTTAACTTCGCTCTCTGGCCTCGTCAGGATTCTCTCTCATCTCGTCAGGAACTTCTCTGGCTTCGTCAAGAACTTCTCTTACCTCATCTAGGACTTCTCTTCAGAGTCAGACACGTAAGAGAACCATCTGTTACTCTACTCCTAACCTTAACCCCTGTGCACAGGTGGACCCCCTTGGTGGCGGACCTGCGGCCCCAGCTGACGGGGTAACGCCAACACGCTCACGTAGCGGTTCGCTACCACCACGTCTACCGGTACGTCTTGCTCCTCAAATTCCAGAACTATTACTGTATCAGTTGCAGGAGTATTGGCCACCGTTATCAGTGGAGTTACTGTCATCAGCATCAGTTGTTTCATCGTCACCACGTTCTGTGGAATCACTCACCTCGTCATCATCTGGATTGTCATCGTCCCGGTCTGTGGGATCACAGCCGGTATCTCGGGAAGAACTGTCTTTGTCACAGCCATGGGTGGAAGCCCCAGCACGTTCACGGACACCTTCACCTCCACGTTGCACGGCCACTGGATCTCAGCAGGACAAAACCTGTGCTACAACCAAGGTTGCCGGGTCTCCATCCAGGGCGCTCAGCTCCAGTGACCAGAACTCTATCCACGCACTCACACTTGCACTACACTCTCTCTCACTTTAATAAAGATTATTGTCACTATCTGCCCGTGTCAGTGTCTGTCTCCTGGGTCCCGAAACATGTCACTTTTGGGTGAGTCACATTAGTGCTATGTTTACTTAAGGAAAAATGAAGCATACAAAGAAAAGAGCCCTGCACCTATTGTGAAACATGGAGAAGGCTCAGTTTTGTTCTGAGGCTGCTTCACTGCTTCTGGCACAGGGTGTCTTGAATCTGTGTGGGGTACAATGAAATCTCAAGACTATCAAGGCATTCTGGAATGAAATGTGCTGCCCAGTCTCAGAAAGCTTGGTCTCAGTAGTAGGTCATGGGTCCTCCAACATGATAATGACCCAAAACACACAGCTAAAAACACCCAAGAATGGCTAAGAACAAAACACTGGATTATTCTGAGGTGGCCTTCTATGAGCGCTGATCTGAATCCTGTTGAACATCTGTGGAAGGAGCTGAAACATGCAGTCTGGTGACAGCTGGAGCAGTTTGCTCAGGAGGAGTGTTTTATCGTCTGGGCATAGCCATGGACCATGTCCACACTTTGTGTTCCATTTTTGGTTTCACTGTGGTTATTATTATTGTCTTTTGTGTTCCCCCGGTCTTTGGTTATATTGTGTGATGTCCGATGCTCATCCCCTGATTATTCTTGGTTTTCATGTTTGTGCTTTTGAGCATCTTAGTTCACAACCTGTCTTGTATTTTGTTTTCCCTATTTATAGCCTCCCTCATGCATGTTACCGTTCAGCTCTTGATTTGTCCCCACCTGTCCTGCATTTGTGATTATTAGTTACCCTATATACTGTATGTCAGCCTGTTTTTGTGTTTGGTATGGCATCATTGTTGAATTTCCCTCTGGCGTTTGTCTAAGCGTGTTTTAGACTGCTATGGCTCCCATTCAGTTACAGCCCCTGTGCTGCCTTTTTTTTCTGTTCCTGTGAATAAACCCTGTTCAGACCATAGTTCTACCTGCATTAATAAGTCCAACATTCTTGCCTGCTGGAGGTTAGTCCTCGACAGAATGACACCACCACGAAACAAGGACTCAGCAGGGTTGAACTTTGTTGCTCTCAGCATAGATGAGGATGAGTGCTGGGGGGCTATGTTCATCAAGGACTGCATATCAGATGCCCATACCTCCTGCACTCCGGAGGAGGCTCTTAAGTGCCTTGACTCTGTGGCGGTGGCCATTAAGGCGTATCCCAGCCTGTGGAGCTACCCTAAGCTGACCAGACTCCTCATCTCAGTGCCTAATTTTCAGCATTCACTTTGCAGGCTGGTGAGAAGCTCTCCTCCCTCACCCAAAACAGTGCCAATGATAAGATGTAGTCAGGTTGCCAGTTCTGGTGCAAGACTCCTTGTTGCGGCCTTTTTTCTCCAACCTGCCGCCAGCTGCCACTCCAGTCAAACCAGAGAATTACAGCGGGACTCGGCTGGCATTCTGCAATCCCGGCTGGAAGGGAGGCTCTAGGAGACATTAATTTTCCCGGTGTTCCGCCACTGCTCCTCCAGCAGAGCCTCCAACATCTCCAGCTTCATCACCGGAGGAATCCCCGGCTGTCACACATCGCCACACCTGCTTCCCCTCCAGTGAGCATACCTATGCCTCTTTGCCGCTCTTCAGCTTCCGCTCCAGCTCTGCAAAGCTCTCCAGACCCGGAGCACTCTCCAGCTCCAGCCTCAGCTTCATGCCCTGGGACAGTTTCTCATCACTTCCCGCCTGTTCCCTGCCAGGCGAGCTCCAAAGCCACCCAAAGTGTGTCACCAGGGTCTCCAGCAGCAGCAGAGCTGGAGACAACTAAGACAAGTACCTTTTCATTTTTCAACATCAATTAGTGAAAGGTCTTGCCTAATTCCTGGTGAGAGGGCTCAGCGACAATCACCTACCACTGCTGAGCCCTCACCACCTGCCTCTGCTGTCACCTCTGCTGCTGCCTCCACTGGCCTACCTTCACCTGCTTCTCCCCTCTCCTTTCTCTTGAGCTCCTTGTCTGCTATTCCGCTGGCTGCCTCCACGTCTGTTGTTCTGCTGGCCTTCTTGCCTGCTATTCCATCAGATGCTGCACTCCAGGCATCCTCGTTCACTGCTGTACCTCAGACCGCATCATCCACTGTTCTGCCAAACTCTGCGTCTCCAGAGGTTGTGGTCATCACAACAGCATCTCTTGAGGCTGAGGTCATTCCAGCAGTGTCTTCAAGGGCCGTCATTGCCTCAGCAGCAGTGCCACTTGGGTCCTCATTGGCAATGGCACAGGAGTTAAGGAAAGTCCTCGTCGTTGTTTTCTTAACATCCATATTAGAAAGGTCTTGTCTTGCTTCTGTTGGGGAGACCCAGTTACAGCTCCCATCTGCTTCTGAGCCCTCCCCGCTGAGCTCTGCTGCTGGCAGTTATGGTGTGGATCCGACACCTACCTGTGTCTCTTCCTCCCCATCCGAGGTGACTACGTTGAGGATGGTGGTGCACGCCTCAGCTTTGCTCTCTCTGAGGTGCACGCTCCAGCTCCTGCTATCTCTGTGGTCAACGACTCCCAGTTGCTGTCTCTCTCTGTGGTTGGCACTCCCCAGCTGCTGTCTCCTGCGGTCTACACTCCTCATCGAAATTGTGGCAGGCTAGTCCAGCTTACTCAGATTAAAGGAACACTTTTTAATCTGAGTAAACTGGACTAGCCTGCCACAATTTCGATATCCAGCTTATTTTCTCCCATTAAAATCTGATGTGTTTTCAAAGTGTTCCCTTTATTTTTTTTGAGCAGTATATATATATATATATATATATATATATATACTGTATATATATATATATATACAGTATATATATATATACACTACCGTTCAAAAGTTTGGGGTCACCCAGACAATTATTTTGTGTTTTCCATGAAAAGTCACACTTATTTACCACCATGAGTTGTAAAATGAATAGAAAATATAGTCAAGACATTGACAAGGTTAGAAATAATGATTTGGATTTGAAATAATAATTTTTTCCAGATACTCAACCTGCTCAAAGGAAGGTCAGTTTTATAGCTTTTCTAACCAGCTAAACTGTTTTCAGCTGTGCTAACATGATTGCACAAGGGTTTTCTAATCATCCATTAGCCTTCTGACGCAATGAGCAAACACATTGTACCGTTAGAACACTGGAGTGATAGTTGCCGGAAATGGGCCTCTATACACCTATGTAGATATTGCACCAAAAAACAGACATTTGCAGCTAGAATAGTCATTTACCACATTAGCAATGTATATTAGATATTAGAGTGTATTTCTGATTAGTTTAAAGTTATCTTCATTGAAAAAAACAGTGCTTTTCTTTCAAAAATAAGGAAATTTCTAAGTGACCCCAAACTTTTGAACGGTAGTATATATATATATATATATATTTTTTGTTTGTTTGTTTGTTTGTTTTTTACCACCGTTAGTCTATTACTTTTTACTATGTCACGTGATGATGTCATTAACCGTGTTGCGAAAACAAGCCCAGTGTCCGAAATCTGTTAATTTTATTGCTATATTGAGTTTGCTATATTGTCCACTATATCTAAATTCATTATATAGCGAGCAGGGAGTGAGTGAACATTCCGAACACAGCCCTGATGAAAATCTTAAGACAGAGGGAAATATTACAAGTATTCCCTTTTCACGCTGGTGGATTGTAACCAGGTTGTAAGTGGAGCCTCAAATTCAAAACAAGAAACAGTAGTGCTATGTCGGAACAACATGAAACTGGAGCCGTATTCAACTGAGCCCTGAGCTGGCTTTATTATAGAAACAACTCAATATATTCTCTAACTGTAGCCCGCCTGACGTCTTCACCCCCAATCCCCTCAGCCAGGCTACGGCAAGCCCCAAGAGTCAAATCCCCACACATTTCCTCCCCCCTCACAAAAGTAGAGAACCCCCTGAACATAAATAACAAATGTATTCTTCCTCTGAACAGCCAAAACTCAGCCAACCAAGTGGGCGTCTTGGCAGACTACCAGAATGCCTCCTCCCATGCTGGAGTGGATTATTCTGCCGCTTATCCCCAACACGCATTAGCTAATGCTATCTTTAACACATAGTCTTCCAGGTACCTGGGCCTCTGATGCATTCTAGCCAGGCGTCCCCTAGGAGGGGACCCTGCTCCAGGCACTGTCGACTGCACCTGCAAGTCCTTACTGCCCCAGTCCAACATGTCCCAACCCACACCAGTCCGTTCTGCAGTAGCTCCTGGATTCTGTTCGGGCAGAGACCTCCGGAGCTGACTGGAGTGCCACCGTAACCCGTCCGAAAGCTCAAACGTGTCCTGGCCCCGTTGCCTCACGATCCATAGGGGCCCCATCCAAAAAGGATGCAGGTTATGCGTGCGGTTAGGATTTTGATCCAAACTCGATCAGACACCTCCAGTCCGTGAGCTCTCGCCCTGCACCTTCTGTCAAACCATCGCTTCATTTTTTGCTGTTGAGCAGCAACCCAGTGTCGTGGAGAATTCGTACTCCCTGGAGAAGGGGTCATGGGTGGTCTCAGTCGGTCCAAAGGCAGATGGAGTTTGCACCCCAGCATGAGTTACCCCGTCGTAGCATGGGCCGTTGCCCTGTAGTGGAGAAGGGTGCTCTGCAGAGCATTCGGAAACGTGAAGCCATCCGCCAAGTGGGCTCTCAGTCCGTTTTTGAGAGTCTTGTTAAAGCGCTCAACGCCCCCATTGGCTTGGGAGTGATAGAACGTAGTTTTGATGTGTTCTACTCTCCTAGTGCCCCAAAACTCCTCAAATGCCCCAGAGGTGAACTGTGGACCAATGTCTGTAGTGACTGCATTCGGGACTCCCCATCTGGCGAACAGTGATGAGAGGAAACCTGTGACCACATCCGTCATAACTGAATTAGTGGGCAACACCTCCGGCCATTTGGAAAACAGATTGTAGAAAGTAGAACCCGGCTGTTCGGGGGTGCCGTACATAGTTCGCCGCCGATGCATGGGACACAGTTCTTTACCATAGTTTCAATGTCCTTATCAATACCAGGCCACCAAACTGAGTCCCTGCTTCAATGCTGCTTCACCCTGACCATGCCCAGGTGACCCTCGTGGAGCATTGCCAGAACTTGTGATCTCAGTGACACCGGGATTAATGTGCAGTGTCCCCTCGCCACACACACATCATTCCAACAGCTCAGTTCATCTCTAAAGCAATGAAAAGGTGTCAGCTCACCCTGCACTTTCACCAGCCAACCCTCCCTGATAACCAAGCACAGTTGTGACAACATGGGGTCCCGTTCCGATTCTGCATGGACACCATGCCCTGAAGGGGTCCGTGCAGTGTGTTGACCAGATCCGCTTCCGTGGGATCGTTAAGGCCACCGTCTGGTTGTGTGGTGTTGGTCGTGGCACGGGATAGGAGGTCCACTACTACGTTCTCTTTTCCAGGGATGAACTGAGTAGTAAAGTTGTAGGCCCCTCAGCTGCTCCATCCACCTGTGGATCCAGAGGGGTCTGTGTCCCGAGCCCGATGTCTCCAGCAGTGTTGTTAGCACCCGGTGGTCCATCCGCAGAGTGAAGTGATGCCCGTAGAGATAGATGTGCCACCGTTCACACGCCCAGATGGAGGCAAGCGCTTTCCTCTCATCCAAGGCATATTTCTGCTCAGCCGCTGAGAGAGACCTCGATGCGAACGCCACTGGGCACTCAGTACCATCTTGTACCTGAGACATAACTGCCCCCACTGCCGAGCCAGACGCATCACAGGTCACAAAAGTCAGCCATTTTGGATCAAAGTGGGCCAACACTGGAGGGGAGGTGAGTTGAGACTTCAGCTTAACGACCGCCGCTGGACAGGCTGGGGTCCACTGCCACAGTGCATCCTGTTTCAGGAGGGCCAGGAGTGGTTCGATTGTTTCAGAGTAACGGGGAATAAAACGTCCGTAAAAGTTCACCATGCCCAAGAACGAGGAGATCTGTGCAGGTGTTGTTAAATCTGGAAGGCACAGGACCACTTTCACGTTTGAATGTAGGGGCCTCAGACCCCCTGCCGCCAACCGGAATGCTACAAATTCGATGGAGTCCGCCGCAAAGATGAACTTTTCCCCGATCAAGGTGACTCCGTGCTCCTGTAGCACCATCATCATGTTCCTCCCGCGATGTGCCATGCACCACGATGTCATCCAGGTACACCACCACACCCTTGAGGCCGGCCAGAATTGTGTACCTGAAAACACCCATGTGGGTCATGAATACAGTCAGGTTCTGCTGGCTGGGTGGAGGGGCACCTGCAGGTAACCCTGGCAAAGATCCAGCTTCATGAACACCTTTGAGCCGCTGAACATTGTGGTGAGTTCCTCCATTGTGGGAAGTGGGTACTTGTCCAGAACAATCGTCTTGTTCATCATCCTAAGATTGACACACGGCTGGATGCCACCCATCTTTTTCCTGGCCACCACAACGTTTGATATCCAGGGTGAAGCGTCCACCCTCTCAATGATGCCATCTTCAAGCAGTCTGTTCAGTTCCGTCATGACATCGTCCCGCAGAGCGAGTGGGAGTCGCCTTTGTGGTTGAATTTTCGGCGCTATGCTTGGATCGATGAGCGGGCGGTGATAGAATGCCTTGATGCATCAAAGGCCCCTGAACAACGCTAGCCAGCGGACATGCCATTTAGGGGACACTGACCATGTTTGCATGGACACAAGTAACCGGATTAAAAGCCTGATTGGAATAAAAATGCTTCATGTAAACACTCCAATCTGAATATTCTGACCGATCACGCTCATTCAGATCAAAATTTCATTCCGATTGAGACGGGTGGGTTATGCCGATTGTTAATCCGAATGGTGCACATATAAACACTTATTCCAAAGGTTGGGAAGAAAATATGTTTACTGCGCATGTCTGTACATCAGCCACATGTCGACGTGATGTATTTCCACCTTTACAGCAGCTAGTGGAAGACATAGCAGGAGTAAAACATAACTGGTCTGTATCATCCTGCTGTCTCCATCTGTTATATGCAGAAGTATGTACTTCTAGCTTCATTACGGAGACCAGCAGAAGCAAAATTACAGTCTGAATAACACAATACAGGTCCATTTCAAAAAGAGAAAGACACGAAACGGGGCTTGTTCACACCGGAAGTTGCTTCTTCTTCTACTATTTTCGGAAAGTCGAAATGTGGACGTGTGCATGTCAAAATGATTTAGTCCGTTCAAATGTGTGACACATGGAAACGCATGTCCTAATAGATCAGCTTTTTTAGGATCCATGTAAACAGTAAATTTCTGATCTGAATTGTAATCAGATTGAAGAAATTTTGCCCATGTAACCGTGGCTACTGTCAGTACCACTGAGCCCTCTGGGTCCATGATGGAGGATCCCAGTTCACCCAACAGACTGATCCCCAGTAAATTAGCCCCCTGGCGCGAAACTTGAAAGGTGAATGTGGAAACAATTTTTAACCCACATTTCACAGAGAAGCTGACCGTGCCTGCCATTTCAATTTCGGCGTGACTGTACCCAAACATTTTCACCGCCCGAGCCTTGATGTTTTTCTTTAGGAAAAGTCTTTTCAAAGTAGCCATACTTAATATGGACTTACTGACTCCTGAGTCCACCATAAGCGGCACATCAAGTCCGTCGATCTGTAGGACATACCATTTTAACGGTCCCTTCTTTGTGCCCTCTACACACACCCGTGTCATGCCCTCGGGCTCTGCCGCCAATGGTTTAGTGGTGATAGTGCAGGCCCTGTCCCACGCCACAGTCCGCCGCCTTTTGGGGATCCGCCCCGAGGAGTTAGCTACGCTGCTAACAGCAAGGCTTGGAAGGAAAACTTGAGTAGCTACTCTCTCATTAGCCAGTGCCAGCAGGCCCAGAAGGACGATGGACTCAATCTGCCTAACCAATTCAACCACCTTCTGTAGCATGAGAACGTCCGTAGTCAGCTTCAGCTTATTCTTTAGCCATACGTTGTCCATACCATGGGCTAGCTTGTCTAGAACTAGCTACTCCTCGAATGGCTCGAAGGTGCACTCTCTTGTTAAGCTATGGAGTTCCATAATGAAGGATTGGATGGTTTCACCAGCTCACGTCGGAGGTCAAAGAATTCATATCTCCACGTCGTGATGTTGGAATGGTCTCTGAAGACATCATCCATTCAGTTCAAACCTTCCTTCAGTGAGCCGTTGCCACACAGCCCAAAAAATATCCATTGGCCCTCCTCACCAAGGCAGCAAGCGAGTAGACTCCTCCGTCTCTTTTCTGGGGGCGGCAGTGGCTCAGGAGGTAGAGCAGGTCATCCAATAACCGCATGGTTGGCGGTTCAAATCCCGCTCTCCCCGAATATCCTGCCGTTGCATCCCTGGGCAAGACACTTCACCCCCAATTGCTCCAGGTGGGTCTGGAAGTGCCATGTTAGGTAGCATGCTGCCATCAGTGTGTGAATGTGTGTTGTGAATGGGTGGATAGCAGGATTTGTAAAGCGCTTTGGTCATCAAGAGATGAGAATAAAAGCGCTATATAAGTGAATGCTATTTACCATTCATCGGCTGTTATGAATCCGGGTTTGGAGGCCAAACCCGATTCTGACTCAGTGTTATGCTTTGGCCTAGTTTTCCTCCTGACAGCTCTGGCACGCCCCCTCCTCCCGTCAGTACTGCCAGCTGCACTGTGACCGGTGTTCACATACATACACACACGCACACACATGCACACACTCCATTCACTCGCATTCATATGCTCTCAAACACCGGGTGCCAATCAGTTCTGCCCACCCATTCTCACACCGGCAATCTTTTTCCTCGTTAGCTTCAGGAGTATTTGTTGGCCACTCCAGAGGAAAGAGATTGTTGGGGCATTCGCTTCCATACGCGGCAGCCAGTTGTCCCCGTATGTTATTTACTCCCTTTGTTATTCTCCAGCCGGATTATTTCCCTTGATGTTTCAGCTGGCTATGCTTCTCTCATCCCCCAGACTGCACGGTTCGCCTCGGATTTGCTCCAGCCCTCTGTCATTTTTCGGCCTTTCTTCCCCGTGCTGTTTGTAGCCCTGCAGTGATAGGCTAATCGCCTTTCCTTTTTGTGCTTACAGTATTGCAGCACTAGGCTCCCCTTTTGACCGGGATGTAGAGCACCCGATAGACGCCCTGTATGTTTGGTGGCCCAATCCCATCATTTTATCTCTCTGTATTTTGTGTGCTTAAACTGAACTGAAACTTGGTGATTGGTGAACTGTGCTCTTGTGGTGAACTTAAATACACATGACACTTCCTACTACTGCAATTGGGTTTTTTATTCTCTCTCTTGTGCACCGTGTTATGACGCACAGAGGTTTGTGACAGAATGCCCCAACCAGTAAAAAAAAAAAAAAAAAGAGCGGAGAAGAGTTGTGGGTTTTTTTTCCCCTTCTCCTTTTTTTCTCCTCATACGTGGACATGATGATTGGAACGGACGAGGAGCTCAAAGCCCAGGAGTTGTTGGAGGAGGTGATCTTCGCCTTTCAGTGGTCTCAGTTTCCCGAGGACCGGGAGTGGGCACGACTTGCCACGGAGGATTTCGAGCGGCGCTACCCTCACCTCCGGGTAATCCAAAGGGTAGACGCCATCCTCTCCGCTATCCTTCCCATGCCAGACGCAGAGCCGGAGGATGCCTCTCCGCAATTGGAACTGGCCCCTCGCCAGAAGAAACCCTCCTGCTGGAGGAAGACTTCCTCTCTTCTCGGATCTTCCTCATCTCCCAGGTCAGCGCCCAGCCAATCTTCGGACAAAAGGATGGAGGTGGAGCGCTGTGAAGAGGAGACACGAGGACGCGCTTCTCCGGCAGAGAGGGTTCCCGCCCCCATGTCCTCCCAATCCACAGACGCAACTGAGGAGGAGTGGCAGGCCCTGATCGCTCTGGTAAATCGCCAGGTGAAGGAGGAACGCTAGATAAAGGAGGAGCAGAGACTGGCCCAGCTCGACTGCCGTATGGAGGAGGATCTGGACGAGGATCTGGACGAGGATCCCTCAGTACTCGAGCTCTCCGTGGCCACGCCGCCTCCCTCTCCAGAGCGGACAGAGTCTCTCTGCGTGGGTGACCTGCTGCCCGGCACGGTGCTCCACGTCCTGGATTACCTCATCCCTGTATCACCCAAGCGGAGGAGAGGGAGGAAGCCCCGCAGTAAGAAGCGCACAGTCCCGTGCGCTGCAGCCTCGCCTTCCCGCTCCGGGCTATGCTCCGCCCCATCACCGGAGGAGATGGAGGATTGTAAGCGGGCTCTCCTGGCTGAAACGGACCTCATCTTGGAGGTGAAGCCGTGGCTCCTCCTGGAGATGGCTGAAAGACTTAAAGAGCTTTCCCCGAGGGAGGAGGAGCCCCAACCCGATAAGGAATGCCAGGAGAGTAGAAAGGATGCCTCGAAGGCCACTGGGAACCTCCAGTGCCAGGAGAACAGGCAAGTTTCTTTTCATTCGAGTTCCACAGTCAGTGATCAATTTGAACTGCCTCCTGGCAAGGAGACTCGGGATGTGCAGTCTCCTGAGTTCTCTGCCCCAGCGGTACTCTCGTGCCTGGTCTCAATGACTTTTCTATGTGCTCCCACGAGCCCATCGGTCCCGGATCCAGGTCGCTTGGGGAAAAAGTAGCCAGAGGACCAGGAGGGTCCAGCCCATGGGCCAGCGGAGGAGTCGTCCACGGCCACCATGTCGGAGGAACCAGAGGCATGGAGGACGGTGCACAAGAGTTCCACTCCTGCTACCATCATCACGCCCGCTGCGGGGGCTGCCGCAGTGCAGTCATCCCCCGGACCGGACCTCCAGCCGATGGGACCTGGGGCATCGTCGTCGGAGTCCTGGATGTTGGTAGAGCTTAAGCACAGGCAAGTAGTCTCTCCTGTAGTTCATTTGTTGATGGTGGAGGGATTTTGCCTGGCTTTTGGGGAGGGGAGTCGGGTGCAGCCCCCAGCCGCATCTGGACCCCCTTCGCTGGGCTCTGCCGCTGCCGGCGACCCCAATCACTCTTCCTCTCCTATCCCCTTCGAGCTCCATCCTAGGGTCACCAGAGAGAAGCTGCCACCACCTGGGCCGCCCATGGATGACAAGGTGGGTCCAGCTTTCTCAGAGGAGGCCAATGGGGATGAGGCACCCGACGGACCGGAGGAACCCGTGCACCCAAGATTGCCGGAGTTCAGGCAAGTGTACTCCATTATATCAGGAACTTCAATATTAATGTCACACTGCCCAACTCATGGTGAGGTGGATGCGGGGCAGCTCACAGTAGCCCTCAGGATCACCACACCGGGCTCTGCCGCTGCCGGCGACCTTGACCCGGTTTCTCTTTTTCTCCCTTCAGACTCAGAGCCTCTGTCCAGGGTCGCCAGAGAGCTGTTGGAGGCAATCGAGGATCGGGGTTCAACTCCTGAGGACGTGAGGAGCATCACCTCCCTTGCAGGGGAGGCCATCGTGGGTGCAATGAGGCCTTCGATGGGGGTCACCGCAGGTGCAACGGTGCTCCAACCGCAGTCCACCGTGGGTGCAGCAGAGCCTCAGCCGGGGTCCACCACTGGTGCAGCAGAGCCCCAGCTGGAGTCTACCGCCAGTGCAGCAAAGCCCCAGCTGGAGTCCAGGCCGGGACCATCGTGGGTGCAGCCATGTCCCAGACCGGGACCATTGCGGGTGATGCGGTGCCCCTGCTCCAAGCCTCGAATGGCAGGGGGGCCCCCTGTTCCTTGACTTTGGCCGCCGATGTTCTCGAGTATGGAGGCTGCCTCTCCGCCCTTCCCTCAGGTCCTGGTGGCTCCACCACGTTAGTCAGCCACCTGAAGGACTTGGTTTTTGGATCGGGTGGTCCATCGGCCTGGGCAGGCTGCCGGACACTATCCCTCAGGCCGCCTACTGGACTTGGGACTTGGGCAGGCCACCCGATTGGCCACCCCTCACCATTCTGGGGCACTGGGACTCTGGTCGACTCCCCGAACTTTGGGCTTCTGAGGAGGGGGGTTAGTGCTCCAGGTTGGGGGTCGTTAGGAGGGGTTTGTTCTTTATTCTGTGTTTGTATTAATTGTGTTTTCACTGGTTGCTTCGCTCCTAACCAATTTTCCCCACCTCCCACCCTGGGTTAGTGTTTGTTGCCAGGGGGAGGGGTTCCCTTGAGGGGTGCTGTTTCCTTTCTCTTTTTTTTTTTTTGCTGATGGTACTGGGGTGTCTGGAATCCACCCCTGGGAGGGGGGGGGTGGCTGTCATGAATCCGGGTTTGGAGGCTAAACCCCATTCTGATTCATTGTTATGTTTTGGCCTAGTTTTCCTCCTGACAGTTCTGGCATGCCCCCTCCTCCCGTCAGTACCGCCAGCTGTACTGTCCCCTTTCCTTTTTGTGCTTACGGTATTGCAGCACTAGGCTCCCCTTTTGACCGGGCTGTAGAGCACCCAATAGGCACCCTGTATATTTGGTGGCCCAATCCCTTCATTTCATCTCTCTGTATTTTGTGTGCTTAAACTGAACTAAAACTTGGTGATTGGTGAACTGTGCTCTTGTGGTGAACTTAAATAAACCTGACACTCCCTACTCCTGCAATTGGGTTTTTTATTCTCTCTCTCGTGTGCCGTGTTATGGCGCATGGAGGTTTGTGACAATCGGCGCTGCTCAGATCGGCCGCGGTCATATACACTTCGAACGTCTCCTGCCAGCGGCCCCATGGTATAGCTGGCATACCCGGAGACTGTAAAAATGGAGGTATTTGTCTAATACACGCCACCATGGTTTATCCTCATCGCCAAATGTTATGTCGGAATAACATGACACTGGAGCTGTATTCAACTGTGCACTGAAATGCACTGAATTCAACTGTGCACTACCTTTATTATAGCAACAACTCAATATATTCTCTAACCGTAGCCTGCCTGACGTCATCACCCCCAACCCCCTCAGCCAGGCTACGGCAAGCCCCAAGAGTCAAATCCCCACGGAACAAGTAGCAAGACAGAAAAAATAGAAAGAGTGCAATTTATTGAAAACTGCATTTAAATTCAATCAGGCTGTTCTTCAGCTGATCAAAAGTTTAAGACCATAGTGCCCCCTCTTTCCTTTAAGCACCCAAACATTCTTTGCAAATAGCTGCTCTACCCCGTTTCTCGTTCTGCTCTTCCTTTTAATCTAATGATCTTAAGTTTTCTTTCTTATATTTACCTTAGAGTTTCAATTAGCTCTGGTCGACTAAACTGACATTATATAAAGACAACTGAATTGCTTTAACAACGATCTGTTTTGAGAATCATCAATTGTTTACATATTACATCATTCAGCATGAATATAAATCCATTTTTAAAGGCATCAGTTGAGAAAGAATGAATTTACAGTACCTGCAGACATGAATGCAGGTAAATGAAATGGGTGTTGTTGGACATGTTGAATGTGTCTTCTCCCTTAGCACCTCCCCCCCCCCCAGTCTGTCCTTCCATCACCATGACAACAAGCAGCCAGAGGGTGTAACGTGATCCACCAGATCCAATTAGGGCTGTGGAATAGGATTAGCTTTGAATAGATGTGATTGCATTAAGGATAGATTAGGTTTATTGCGTTATTAGTTTTAGAAGGGCAGGAAGTGCCAGACAGTTGGTGGGGCAGTGCGGTGCCACCTTGTCTTCTCTGTTCTTTTTTATATGGCAATCAAATGCCAGATGAAAGAGACAAGTGCCAGCCCTGTCTTATACAAATGACATTCATATGCAACTAATTTCCAAAAACAATTTCCATTCATACAGCATTTACTGACTTTAATACTTGAACCAGTTGGTCACTTTTCATCCAGGCTCATAAAAGTAGTCAAGATGACATTTGCTAAATCTATCAATGATGAAAATCTTTGTCTAACCTTATGCTTTTATTTGGTTAAACTTATTCATATGACATTCATGCCTCCCCTGACCTGCAGTTGAGTAATATATTTTCCTTTGGAAGTGTCTGGTTTTCACAGTCAAATTCTATAGATGAAAAAACATTTTAAACTGTGTGCTAGCTAATGAATGAGTGAGCTATTACAGAAGAAAAATAATTCTGATTATAATTTTGTTTGTTTTTCCAAAACTGGTACATCAAGTAGTTTGTGTAATAGTTACAGTATTCACATGCACAACATCCAGCGGCGCAGTCTGGTAAGTGTTACAAGTATGTGAAATGTGTCTGCCTACCGTGTGGTACAAAAATCCTTGATTACTTGCTGACATTCCCTGAGGCTGGCACAGCAAACTGCATAGTATGTACACTCTAGAAAAAATAAGAGACCACTGCAAACTCTCTCCTGCATTGCTGCATGTTTAGCAGCCATTCAGTTTCGGTATGTAGAATTCCAACACAAGGACACAATCTAGTTAGGGGGGTACTGATTAGCTGATCATTTAAGCATGGTAAGAAGCATGAAAGCTGTGAATAAAAATCAGTTATTCCACAAATACTAATTTCTAAGTTCTTCCCAAGTTAAAACTAAAGCGTGACCAGAAGAGGATTAAGCGGAAAAAGATGGATGGATGGATATTGCAGTGTTTAAGAATAATCACCAGCTTTTTGTTTTTGCATTATTTCATCTAAAAACAAATAAAAAAAAGCAACATCTATTTTGTTGCTTTGACCAGTTGTCATTTTCTGTAAATAAATGCTCTAAATAATGATATTTTGATCTCACTTCAATCTTACGATGACTGGCAAAACACTAACCAGTAGCAATACTGTGAAAATTACAGACTGACTGTAGTCCCTCAGGTCTGTGCACATTTTTTTCCCCCTGTTGATTACATGATGTTGTCCAGCTGTCCTAATTCACCACCTGTGTATCATCAGCTGCAGCCTATTAAAGGGGCCATCTCTCGTTGTTTCACTACAGGAATGTCAGAATTACTTCCCAGCAGCGGGGTGCACTGTTTCCTCCTGTTTGCCAGCCTGAACTGTTCCCATGCCATCCTCCTCACCTTTCCTCCAACACTGGAAAATGAAAGAACATGCAACCATAGCTCCTCCTAATCTAAAACATATCTCTCAGAATTTGTTCTCACAATTTCCTTGGCAGATTGGAATTACTACTTCAATTCAAATCAATTCAATTCAACTTTATTTATATAGCGCCATTTCACAACAACAGTCATCTCATAGCACTTTCAACTGTAGGTAAAACCCCAACAATTGCAGAAAGACCCCAGCAATCAGGCGATCCCCTGTGAGCAAGCACTTGGTGATGGTGGAGAGGAAAAACTCCCTTTTAACAGGAAGAAACCTCCAGCAGAACCAGACTCAGGGAGGGGCAGTCATCTGCCGCGACTGGCTGGGGGGTGAGGGGATAGAGAATATGAAAACAACAGACATGTAGAGAGCAAACAGCACGATGAGGACTGAATCTATAGGAGAGAACAAACAGATATTAATGACCAGCAAAAACATTTCATTGATAGTGAAGAAAGGAGTGAAGCCCAGTGAATTATTGGAGGTCCCCAGGCTGTCTAAACCTATTAGCAGCATAACTAAGGGAGGGTTCAGAAACACATGATCCCTCCCTAATTATAGGCTATATCAAAAAGGAAGGTTTTAACCCTATTCTTAAAAACAGAGATCGAGTCTGACTCCCAAATCCAGATCAGCAGCTGGTTCCACAGGAGAGGAGCTTGATAACTGAAGGCCCTGCTTCCCATTGTACTCTTGGAGATTCTAGGTATTACAATCCAGCATTTTGGAAGCGTAGTGCTCTGTTAGGATTATAGGGTAGTATCAGATATTTTGAATTAAAAGGGGGCCTGATTATTTTGAGCTTTGTAAGTGAGGAGAAGGATTTTAAACTTAATTCTAAACTCTATGAGAAGTCAATGAAGGGAGGCAAGAACCGGAGAGATATGATCTCTCTTTCTAGTACCTGTTAAAACTCTTGCTGCAGCATTTTGGATCAGCTGAAGACTTTTTAAAGATGTTTTAGGACAACCTAATAAAGAGTTACAATAATCTAATCTAGAGCTAACAAAAGTGTGGATCAGTTTCTCAGCATCGCTCTGCAACAAGATGCTCCTTATCTTGGCAATATTGCGCAAATGATAGAAGGCAGTCTTAGAAACAAATTTAATGAGTGAATTGAAAAACAGATCTTGATCAAAAATAACTCCAAGATAAGATAAGCCTTTATTAGTCCCACAATGGGGAAATTCCAGGATTGCAACAGCACAGGGATAGCAACACTCAGAGCAACAATCAGAAGGCAAGAAAAAACAAGAGCAGCTAGTATACATATGTACATATTAATATAAATAAATAAATATATATATATATATATAGACACACAGTGCGGAGCATTGTAGGTAGATGGAATAATATGTAGATATATAAACACACAGTGCGGAGCATTGTAGCTAGATGGAATAAATATGTAGATATATAAACACACCCAGTGCGGAGCATTGTAGCTAGATGGAATAAATATGTAGATATTTAAACACACACAGTGCAGAGCACTGTTGCTAGATGGGATGAAACAGCACAACCGTCTACTTAGTTATCCTACATGGTATGATTATGTACCCATACATATTCTCACCCTCCATAGCAACCGGTATTTTCCTAGTTGTATGCCGGAGGGGACCACTGTATAAATCTATTGCATCTTTTGCATTCAAAAACTATTAGGTTGTCACGTCTTTTTGCTATCTCTGCGAGCAGCCCTGCTTAGGTTGTACAGTCTGACAGCCGTTGGTAGGAAGGACCAGCGAATCCTCTCGGTTGTGCACCTAGGATGATGTAGTCTGCTGCTAAATGAGCTCCTCAGTGCATTCAGTATGTCCTGCATAGGGTGGAACTCGGCCTCCAGCAGAGATGACAGTTTAGCCACCGTCCTTCTCTCTCCTATCTCCTCCACTGGGTCAAGGCGTTGCCCCAGGACAGATCTAGCTTTCTTGATCAGTTTGTTCAGTCTCTTCTTTTCGGCTGCCGTAATGCTATTGCCCCAGCAGACCACTCCAAAAGTGATGGCTGATGCCACCACCGTGTCATAGAATGTCTTCAGCAGCGCCCCTTGTACACCAAAAGACCTGAGTCTCCTCAGTAGGAACAGCCTGCACTATCCCTTCTTGTAGAGTGCGTCAGTATTGTGTGACCAGTCTAGTTTATTGTTCAGATGAACACCCAGGTACTTATAGGATGTCACCATCTCGATGTCTGTTCCCTGTATATTTACTGGTGCTGTGAGGGGTTGTCCTTGCCTGCGGCAGTCCACCACCAGCTCCTTTGTTTTCCTTGCATTGATCTGGAGGCAGTTCCGATGGCACCAGTCCACGAAGTCCTGGATAAGCCCTCTGTACTCAGCTTCATCTCCATTGGAGATGAGTACAACGATAGCAGAGTGGTCAGAGAACTTCTGTAGATGGCAGTGTGTTGTGTTGTGTGAGAAGTCCTCAGTATAAAGGGTGAACAGGAAGGGAGCCAAAACCGTTCCCTGGGGGGGCCCCATGCTACCGATGATCGTGTCGGACACACAGTCCCGGGTTCTCACAAACTGAGGCTGGCTAGTGAGGTAGTCCAGGATCCATGATGACAGGTGCTGGTCCAACCCTGCGCACAGCAGCTTGTCCTTCAGGATCATCGGTTGGATGGTGTTGAAAGCACTGGAGAAGTCAAAGAACATGATCCTCACCGCATTCCCGGGCTTCTCCAGGTGGGACAGAGAACGGTGAAGGAGGAAGATCACCGCATCCTCCACCCCAATGCCATGCTGGTAGGCGAACTGGAGTGGATCCATCGCTGGTCCCACCAGGGGGCGGAGGTGAGCAAGGAGCAGTCTCTCTAGGGTCTTCATCATGTGGGACGTCAAGGCCACTGGTCGGTAGCTGTTCAGGTCTTTGGGGTGGGAAGTCTTTGGTACAGGTACCACACAAGATGTTTTCCACAGCTGTAGTACCCTCCCCAGCTTCAGGCTCAGATTGAAGATGTACTCCACAATCCCACACAGCTGGTCTGCACAGGACTTGAGGAGCTTTGCGCTGATGCCGTCCGGTCCCGACGCCTTCCTCGCCTTGATCTTCCTCAGCTCCGTCCTCACCAGGGTCTTAGTCAGGGTCAGGTTGGGCGGCTGTGTGTTGGGGGTGGGGGGGAGTTGGTGGAGTGGGGAGTGGGCAGCAGGACTTGATGTCTTTAGAGGCAGCATTGGTTGTTGTGCAGTCAGGGGGGAGGGCGGTTGGTCAAACCTATTGAAAAACAGATTCAGATTGTTCGCCCACTCCCTGCCCCCCATGGCCTGGGGGGAGGTATTCTGGAGCCCAGAGATGGTTTTAAGGTTTCTCTAGAACCCGCTGATGTCGTTCTGTTGCAGCTTGTCCTCCATCTTCTTCCTGAAGCTGTCCTTGCCTTCTCTGATCTTTCTCCTCAGCTCCCTCTGTACGGACTTCAGCATCTCCCTGTTCCCCGACCTGAAGATCCTCTTCTTCTCTCTCAGAAGTGTTTTTTATCTCAGGGTTGATCCAGGGTTTGTTGGTTGAGCAATGGTCTTGGTGGGAACGGTGTTGTCCACACAGAAGCTGAGGTAGTCCGTGATGGTGTGAGTGAGGCCATCGATGTCCTCACCATGTGGATCGCAGGGCTGCTTCCAGACGGTGGTTTCAAAACAGCCCTTTAGAGTGTCCATTGCCTCCTCAGACCATAACTTCACTGTGCGCATGGCCGGAGGTTGTCTGTGCACTAGGGGTTTGTACACCGACCGGAGATGAACCAAGTTGTGATCCGATCTCCCGAGTGGGGGGAGTTGTAATGAGGTGTACGCCTCCTTAGTGTTTGCGTAGAATAAGTCCAGTGTTTTATTGTCTCTAGTGTGGCATGTGACATACTGGGTAAACGTGGGTAGAATGGGAGACAGTGAAACATGGTTGAAATCGCCTGAGATGAGGAGAAGAGCATCTGGGTGTTCTGTCTGCAGCCTGCCGGTTACTGAATGGATGACGTCACGCGTTGTTCCAGCGTTTGCCGTCGGATTTGCATAAAGAACAATGCAGATCACGTGTGAGTATTCCCTCGGGAGATATTTAGGCTGCATGCTAACAGCTAGCAACTCAATGTCTTTGCTGCAGTGTCGTTGTTTAACAGTGATATGTCCCGGTCTGCACCAGTTGTTGTTAACATACATTATCACTCCACCGCCCCTTGCTTTGCCACTGTCTGGTGTTCGGTCTGCCCGTATCGCGTGGAAACCCTCCAGCTCAATGTTAGCATCTGCTGCTAGTTCAGATAGCCACGTCTCAGTAAACAAAAGGAGAGAGCATTCCCAGTATATGTTATCGTAGCGGGAGATAGCCGCTAGCTCATCTACCTTTCCCAGTAACGACCATACATTCCTCATGACAATGGATGGAAGGGAGGGTCTGTACCTTATATTTTTTGTCTTCCGCCTTACTCCAGCCCAGCAACCACAGCGTTTTCACCTCAGTTCTCCCGGTATGTCGAGTTTTTCCGTTAGCACCGGGTGGCAGTTGAGTGCTAGCAACTCTTCCCTGCTGTACCGTCTCCTGCTATAAACAGTGGCTCCGTCCACTGGCTCAGGAGACATTTGGGACGATCTGTGTGTCCGTGATATAAATGGAGTGAAAAACCGGATCAAAAAGAGAGAGGAAGGGAAAAAAAAGACTCAGAATTGAGCCGCTGTTGCAAAAGGCAGCCGACTCGTGTGGTGCCGGAAGTGAAGAAGATTCCTCACAGAACTATTCAGAGAAAGAGTAACCGCATCCAAACTAAGAGTTTGATTTGGAAAGGTATTTCTAAGGTTTTTTATGGACCAACTAGAATGACTTCAGTCTTATCTGAATTTAATAGCAGGGAATTACAAGTCATCCAAGCTTTGATTTCCTTAAGACAGGCCTCTAACTTGGCTAATTGATTACTATCTTCTGGCTTCATTGACAGGTATAATTGTGTGTCATCTGCATAACAATGAAAATGTATACAGTGTTTTCCAATAATGTTGCCTGACTGAAGCATATACAGTATAAACTAAAAAGAATAGGGCCTAGCACAGATCCCTGTGGAACTCCATGACTGAGCTTTGAGGTGGAAGAAAACTCATTACTGACATGAACAAACTGGAACCTATCAGATAGATAAGATCTAAACCACTGCAACGAAGTTTCATTAACCCCTTAACGCCTGAATTTATTTCCAATTATGAAAAAAAAAAATTTCACTTGTGTTTTTGCTTTCAAGTAGATGCTAAATTAAGTTGGGAAAGTTAATTTGACCATAGCACATAAAATAGATATAATTTTAGGTATGATGCAAATTAGCGACAACAGGCATCTATGGTAAAAATAAAATGGTAAAAAAAAGGTAAAAAAGCACCTGTTCCCATCTCAAATATGAAGTCTTTTATTAAGTTATTTTCAGTATTTTCAACTCTCATGACTGCCAAACCCTAACCCTAACCCTAACCCAAACCCTAGCAATCAGGAAATGGATGGTGCTCCGTCTTTGACCGTTCCTACGAGAAACTAATGCTTGCAAAAGGTTCCTAGGTATGTGTTGGAAGTGCTCCAACCGGAAGTGGAGGAATACAGACGGTATTTTGGTTGCATTTGGAGCGGAAGCGGTTTGATGCGAATTTGCGACAACAATCAAGGGGTTAAGTCCAACATAGTGTTCTAATCTATCAAGTAGAATATTATGATCAATAGTATCAAAAGCTGCACTAAGGTCTAAAAGAACAAGTACAGAAACAAGTCCATTATCAGATGCGATAAGGAGGTCATTCGTGACCTTCACTAAGGCTGTTTAAGCTGTTTTTACTATGATGGATTCTAAACCCAGATTGAAACTTTTCAAATAAACTATTTTCCTGTAAGTGGTCAAATAATTGCGTAGCAACAACTCTTTCTAAGATTTTTGAAATGAAAGGGAGATTAGAGATTGGTCTATAGTTAGCTAAAACTTCTTGATCCAGCATTGGCTTTTTGAGTAAGGGTTTAAGTACAGCAGTTTTAAAAGCCAGCGGTACAATGTTTATGAATAATTGATTATTTGAAGAACAGAGCTACCAGTAAATGGGAAGACTTCTTTAAATAACCTGGTAGGAATAGGGTCTTAAAGACAAGTTGAAGGCTTGGATGAGGAAATTATTTTATCTAACTCTACAAAGTCAAATGGAGTAAACTCATCCAAACAGATATCAATTGGAGGAGTTGTAGTGGTTACTGTATTTAAGTTAACAGTGGGGAGAATCTGTCTGATTTTATCTCTGATAGATGAAATTTTATTATTGAAAAAGTTCATAAAGTCCTGACTTGTAAGTTCTAAGCGAATGAATTGACAGAGTCCTGACTCTTTGTCAGCCTGGCTATAGTGCTGAAAAGAAACATGAGATTATTCTTGTTCCCTTCTATTAATGCAGAATAATAACTTGTTCTAGGTTTTCAAAGATTTTTTATAAATTAAAAGATGATTTCTCCAAGCTAAATAGATTTCATCTAATTTACTGGAGCGCCATTTTCTTTCTAATTGACAAGTCTTCTGTTTTAAGCTACGAGTTTCTGTGTTAAACCAAGGAGTTAAAAATCTCTGATTGGACTTTTTCTTTTTTTAAAGGGGCCAACATGTCTAGAGTCTGATGCAGAGAAGCTGTAACACTATCTACCATGCTATCAATTACAGAAGGAGCAAGGAACACCATCGAGTCTAATATTGAATTAAATGCCATATTAAGGCAATCACGGGCTATTGTCACTATTTTTTCAACAAGAATCGGGCCAAGGGGGAGCCCAAGAATTGGAACCTGCTGAGTGTATGATTCGACTGGAGATGCAGAAGACATCTATTGGCTACGACACAGGATTCTATTTTTGGCTCTGGAGTTTCCTGGTGTTTGTTTCAAAATTGAAGATGGGAGCTGTTCAAATGCGGATCCAAGCGAGCTCCTTCACCAATTCGACTAGTTGGGAAGGCACGAGGCGGCATGGCGAACTGAATGGAGATTCAGATGGTGGAATATATCTTGAAGTCGCTAGTGCTCTTCAGAGTATGTTAATGTTTAAGCCTGCACATGGAAATTCTGAAGCACAGAATTGCTCGGGTGAGGAAATTCTATTCTCTGAGTGCTGTGCAGATTTGACCTTCTTTGGTGCCCGGTATTTACATTCCTCCTGCAAGATAAGTGATAGGAGCGGCTCTTAACCCAAGCAATCGACAGACAGCTGCTGTTTTCAGCGGATGAACTTCTCAGGGACAGTCCATGTGCCTTTATTTGCAAGCGAAGAGACAGACTCCGGACTTGTTTATAAGTCACATGACTTTAACATCTATCTACTGCCTGGAGGCGCCCTCTGCTGTTCACTAGCAACTGTCACACCTACACTACACAAATGCACACAACATTACACGAACTGACACACATATACTGACTCATATATACACTGCCTCTCTCAACTCTTGTTTGTGTGATCTATTGTCTGCCTGTTAATTGTGCATGAGGGTTTTTTTCTGTGTAGTCAAAATTTGGCTCATATACGAGCGTTTATTCTGATTACTATGTTTTTTCTCTCTCCTATTGTGTTTTCCTCCCCCTCCTCTCCCCTCTTTACCTCCACTGTTGACAGGCGCCTTGTATGGCGACGCGTCATTGGATGCGCCTAACGTGCGCGTCCAATGTCAAGTCAAATTCCTCGTGTGTTTACTTGTAAATATACTTGGCAATAAAGCTGATTCTGATTCTGATTCTGATCACTGTCTACATGAATGAATGAATTCATTCATGTATTGTTCATATACATATATATTCATATTATTCATATGTATTCATTCAATCACTGTCTACATCTACATTAAAGTCCCCTACTATGACATGGTGTTGGCATCAGCCATCACTTTTGGAGTGGTCTGCTGGGGCAACAGCATTACAGCAGCCGAAAAGAAGAGACTGAACAAACTGATCAAGAAAGCTAGATCTGTCCTGGGGAAACGCCTTGACCCAGTGGAGGAGATAGGAGAGAGAAGGATGGTGGCTAAACTGTCATCTCTGCTGGAGTCCGAGTCCCACCCTATGCAGGACATATTGAACGCACTGAGGAGCTCATTTAGCAGTAGACCACATCATCCTAGGTGCGCAACCGAGAGGTTTCGCAGGTCCTTCCTACCTACGGCTGTCAGACTGTATAACCTAAGCAGGGCTGCTCGCAGAGATAGCAAAAAAACGTGACGACCTAATAGTATTGAATGCAAAAGATGCAACAGACTTACACAAATGGTCCCCTCCAGTATACAACTAGGACAATATCAGTCGCTACAGAGGGTGACAATATGTATGGGTACATATTCATACTATGTAGGATAACTAAGTAGACAGTTATGCTGTTTATTCCATCTTGCTATAATGCTCCGCACTTTGTATATATAAATTTATATATTTATGTGTACGTATGTATATAGACTGCTCTTATTTATATTTTTCGTATCTTCTTAATTATTGCTCTGAGTGTTGCTATCCCTGTGCTGTTGCAATCCCGGATTTTCCCCATTGTGGGACTAATAAAGGCTTATCTTACCTTATCTTATAATTATTCTATCTGATTTCAGCACTAAACAAGCTAAGAATTTGGCAAATTCAGATAAAAACTTTGAGTAGGCTGAGGGAGGACAATAAACTATGGCAAATAAAATTGTGTTTAACCCCTTGCACTCCGGTCAATTTCCCTAAAAACGCCAAAAAATAACGTGCCCAAAGTAAATCGAAAGCTGTTCTTCAACCCTTTGCGGCATCTTCATGGGGTTGGTCTCATTTAAAAGAAAACACTTTGAATTTTTTGGCAAAATAGTCATAATCTCTCTAAGTGCTCCGGCCACTGAGTTACAGTCATCTAAACATAGTGAACTTGAAGAAAATAAATTTCGCCTGGGTTTTTTTCGGATACAAATGCTTGCAAATAACACACAGCTTCACGGTGGCGCAGTGGTTTAGCACTGTGGCAGCACAGTTTTACCCTCGGCCAGGGGACCGCGGGGATCATGAGATCGTGGGTTCGATCCCAGCCCCCGACCAACAGTGAGCTGTGTGGAGTTTGCATGTTCTCCCCGTGTTGCGCGGGTTTACTCCGGGATTTCTCCGGTTTCCTCCCGCACACCAAAAAACATGTAGGTTTAGGGCGCTCGCGCACGCAGCGACCAGCAGCCGGTGGCTTGTCACCAGACTGCAAAACCAAGTCTACCTACGGGTACAAATAAGTAACAAAAAAAAAACAAAAAAAAAAACAGCTTCAGATCCAGGCTGGAAAATGCAACAGAAATGTAGAACCAAGTGTTATCCAGCTGAGGTCCAAATTTTGTAACAATACCACAAAAAATGACTATATTACACAGCTTTTTCCTCAGGTTGTTCCCAGGCGTTTTTGAACTGTGCCAAATTGTGCCAAATGGCACAGTTTGGAAAAACGTCTGTAACTTTTGAATGATTCAATATAGAAGCTTCATCTTGGGCTCTAATGAAAGGTGACACTCAGGGCTGTGTGTGTGTGTGGGAGGGGGTTGCCCCCCCCTCGCTACAGAGGACGGACATCGCCCATTGTGCCGCGGTCCGTTATGCAGCAATGACTCATAGCTGTAATTTACCGATTGGTCAAAAGTCATTTTGATTACAATTTTCAGGGATAAAGAATAATTTAGCTTAGAACACTTACCTCTTCACAGCAGCAGCGTAGCTGGCGAACTTCTTCCTCATTGTCAGACGAACGAGACGCTGGTCTCGCGACCCGATCAAAACATAATTCCATTATTGCGGTTTTGCGCTTCCATGATTGCGGTTTTTGGTGAACGATTTTTCAAAACAAATAACAGTAGTAATTAAAAAAAGACTGGCGAACGCGTGTGTGTCACTCAGCCTTCGTCGTCGGCCTCCGTCGGTCTATGATGACCATGGAAGAGAATCCTAACGTCTACTCTGCTGGAAGAAAAACTGTCACACAGGTCACACTTGTGGATGGTCTCCGTGCTGCTGGGTCTGTAGGGTTCTTCCTGCGGGTCCTTTTTTTCATCTGCTGCAGCAGTCAGTCTCTCTTCACCCAGCCTTACACAAAACAGCTCGCAAACGTCTGCGCTTCAATTGGCTCGCTGCATTCACAGCATTGGTAGGCGGGTCCTTCTTGCTAGGTTTTCAGTCATTGGTTCTTCAAGGTTTCAAAAACCCAAGTCAAGGCTCTTATTAGTCGAATGAGAGGTCAATCATATCCGATCTGTTCGCGGCTGTGTCTGTAGTGGGAGAACGGAAATGCAGCTTTTTTTTCCAGTGCGCTCTTAGGATGCAGCGCCCTCGTGCGTCCTAGAGCGCACAAGAGCGCCCTCTGTGCACTGTAGGACGCAAAGACCTGCCCGTCCGCGGTACACCGGAGTGCAAGAGGTTAACCTAAAATTGCTAAAATGCCAAATTCTGAGCACAGAGCCCTCAAAAGAATTACAGCAAACAATTACAAAATTGTTGGTGCCCCTCTGTTAATGAAAGAAAAACCCACAATGGTCACAGAAATAACTGGACTCTGACAAAAGTGGTAATAAATAAAAATTCTCTGAAAATTAACCAATGAAAATCAGACAATGCTTTTGAATTGTGGTTCAACAGAATTACTTTAAAAAACAAACTCATGAAACAGGCCTGGACAAAAATGATGGTACCCCTTGAAAAGATTGAAAATAATGTGACCATAGGGACATGTTCAACCAAGATTTGTCCTCTAATTAACATCACAGGTGTCTACAAACTTGTAATCAGTCAGTCGGCCTATTTGAAGGGTGACAAGTAGCCACTGTGCTGTTTGGTGACATGGTGTGTACCACACTAAACATGGACCAGAGGAAGCAAAGGAAAAAGTTGTCTCAGGAGATTAGAAAGAATATTATAGACAAGCATGTTAAAGGTAAAGGCTATAAGACCATCTCCAAGCAGCTTGGTGTTCCTGTGACAACAGCTGCACATATTATTCAGAAATTTAAGATCCACAGGACTGTAGCCAACCTCCCTGGACGTGGCCACAAGAGGAGACGGATAATACAAATGGTATGGTGCATATTTAAGGCACATATATGGCATGCTTGTATGGTACGCTTTCTCCCCCCACATGCTTCCAGTAGGCATGACGGTGCAGACCCTACAGATCAAACGTCCATAAGAACAATGCCCCAGCAGGGACCTCGGCTAGGAGGTGGGTGCTGGAGGAAGACGGAGGTCAGAGACAATGTCCCAGCAAGAGCCCCGAGGTGGAGAAGAGAACAGAAGCGCCAGCAAGTCTCGGGGACTGTGGGTTCATGTGTTTACCAAACTTCTGTGGGGTGAAGGTGTGAGATACTTGATGTGGGGGTTTTGTATCTCTGGGTTATAAAAGCTGTGGGGAAAGTTGGGTCTGTCTCTTTTTCTGCTGAGAACTTTGATGATAGAAGATGTGACTTCCAATAAAGCTTTCCTGAGATAATACACTCAGTCTCGTTTGTAAGGCATCTTCTACACTGGTGACCTACGACTACTTATGGCCGGTGACGGCGTGATTTCCGCACCGGAGCCTTCAGGAGCCAACCGGGTTAACGCGGCTACCGCGCTACAGCTGCCTGACTTCTGGCAACATAACCCGCGCTCCTGGTTTACCACTGTGGAGGCGCAATTCCACCTTCGGGGAATCTCAGCGGATGCAATGAGGTTCTACCATGTCGTCGCGAAGCTGGACAGCCTCACAGTGCAACGGGTGGAGAGCCTGACCAACCACCCGCCCCAAGACAACAAGTATAGCGCATTGAAAGATGCCCTCATCCGAGCCTTCACTCCCTCGCTGGAAGAGTGGGCAGAGAAGCTCCTGGCGCTGACAGAGGGAGAAGCAGACAGGCCAGCGGATCTGATGGCGAAGATGATGAGCCTGAGAGGTGAGGACGACGACAGTTTTATCTTCGCTCACCTCTTCCTCAGAACGCTCCCGCCAGCAGTGAGAGTCACCCTGACCAGCTCGCAGCCGCTCGTCAACCGTAACTACCACGAGCTGGACAGGTGGCGCAACGGCTCGTCGACTCCCATGGGCGGCGCGCAGCCACGACGGCAGCAGCAGAGATGACCGCCCCTTCGCGAGAAGGAGGGAGACCAGAGGCTGCGGCACCGGATCCACTGATGGCAGCAGCGGCGGAGACCAGGAGAAGCGGAGCTGACAACGCCCTCTGCTTCTACCATCGACGTTTCACCGAGAAAGCCCACAGATGCGTCCCACCATGCCGGTACCAGCGCCAGGGAAACGCCAAGACCGGGAGCCGGTAGCAGCCGTGACTCTCGGCACGAAGAATAGGCTGCTTTTCGTGACGGACGCGAATTCTGGGAAAGAATTCCTGGTGGACACGGGCTCCCAGCTAAGTTTTGTCAAGCCTACCTACGCGGACACACTGGCGCCGGCCAGCGGCCCCCTGGTGTTAGCGGCGAACGGCTCCACGATCAAAACCTATGGGGAGAAGACACTCCGCCTGTCCCTTCACGGGCGCAACTTCGAGTGGACATTCGTTGTCGCTGCAGTTAACAACAACATGCTAGGTGCTGACTTTTTGTGCTCAAACAGTTTGTTAGTTGATCTTGCTAATAGACGTATTGTAAATGCACTGTCTTTCTACTCTATCTCCTGCACAGCTCGGGTGGCCCTGCCTTCTGCACATTCCAATGTCACAGCTACGGGTGGTAAGTTTCATGCATTACTCAACCAGTTTCCAGCACTCACGGTCCCTACATTTTCAGCGTCAGTTGCCAAACACGGGGTCGAACATTTCATAAGTACTTCGGGCCCCCCTGTTTTTGCAAAAGCTCGGCGGTTGGACCCAGCTAAACTGGCCATCGTGCGCGAGGAATTTGCCAACTTGGAAAAGCTGGGCATAGTCCGGCGTTCGAACAGCGCCTGGTCGTCACCCCTGCACATGGTACCCAAAGCTGACGGCTCGTGGCGCCCTTGCGGCGATTTCCGCAGATTAAATAATGCTTCAGCCCACGACCGCTATCCGATTCCGCACATCCAGGATTTTTCGGCGCATTTAGCGGGGGCGCGCATCTTTTCCAAAATAGATTTGGTTCGTGGTTATCATCAAGTTCCAGTCCGTGCGTAGGACATACCCAAAACGGCAGTTATAACCCCTTTCGTGCTTTTCGAGTTTTTGCGCATGCCTTTCGGCCTCAAGGGCGCCGCGCAGACGTTCCAACGCATGATGGATGCAGTGCTGCGCGACCTCCCTTTCGTGTTCACTTATTTGGATGATATTTTGGGAGCCAGCGCGTCCGAAGCCGAGCACGAACGCCACCTCACAGCCGTTTTTCAGAGGCTCACAGACCACGGGCTAATCATTAACCCAGCGAAGTGCCAATTCGGGGTAGTGAAAATCGATTTTTTGGGACACCGCGTGTCGCCAGAAGGTGCGGTCCCGCTGCCGGATAAAGTGCGCGCGATAACGGATTTCCCCCAACCGCAGACGGTTAAGGCGCTGCAAGAATTTTTGGGGATGGTCAATTTTTACAACCGTTTCCTTCCAAACGCGGCACGGCTCATGCACCCATTGTACGCGGCATTAAAGAAGCAAAAACCTGCATCTAAGGTCGAGTGGTTCCCGGATCGGGAGCGCGCTTTTTCACAGGTCAAATCAGCCCTCGCGAACGCTGCGTTATTGGCACACCCGGTGCCAGCAGCTCGCATGGCACTAACCACAGACGCCTCCGACGTGGCAGTGGGAGCGGTTGTCGAGCAACTGATGGCAGGATGCTGGCAACCACTTGCGTTTTTCAGCAAAACATTGCGCGATAGCGAGCGTAAATACAGCACGTTTGACAGGGAGCTTTTGGCCCTACATTTGGCCATCCGCCACTTCCAGTTCTGGTTGGAAGGGCGCCATTTTACCGCGTTCATGGACCATAAACCCTTAACTTTTGCAATGGCTAAGGTTCCAGAGCCTTGTTCGGGCCGACAACAGAGGCAGCTGGCTGCAATTTCGGAGTTTACCACTGACATTCAACACGTGGCGGGTAAACACAATGTAGTGGCAGATTGCCTCTCGCGTGCAGTTGCAGCGACAGGCCCCCAGGGGGCAGATTCGGTGGCGGCAGACCTAGGCCAGGCTTGCGGCGCGGAAGCGCTCACAGCTCCATTCTGCGTCGGGTTAGATTATGCAGCCATGGACGCTGAACAGGTTGGCGACGCGGACGTGCGCGCGCTCCAGTCTGGGCCAACAGGGCTAAGGCTGGAGCACAGGGTGCTTCACAGAGGCATCCCCCCCTAATCTGCGATACCTCCACGGGGCGTCCCCGTCCCATAGTCCCGGCTGCGTGGCGTCGCCGTGTTTTTGACTTAATACATTCACTGGCACACCTGGGCGTCCGCGCGTCTATCAAAATGGTAGGAGAGAAGTTTGTTTGGCCGGGGCTGCGTAAACAAGTCAAAGAGTGGGCTGCAGCCTGTGCTGCATGTCAAAAAGCAAAGGTGCACAGACACACACGAGCCCCTCTGGAACCTTTTCACATCCCAGCCAAACGCTTTGATCATGTGCATATCGACTTAGTAGGATCTCTTCCGCTGTCCCAGGGTTTCACACACCTTTTAACCATGGTAGACCGCACCACGCGCTGGCCAGAGGCGGTTCCTTTGGTGGCAACCACAGCCGCAGACGTCGCTCGTGCCTTTTTAACAGCTTGGGTCGCACGTTTTGGTATCCCGTCAGACATAACGTCTGACAGAGGACCCCAGTTTGTTTCTGAGCTCTGGTCGTCCATGGCACTCAGCCTGGGGGTGAAAATTCATCGCACGACCGCGTATAACCCCCAGGCCAACGGTTTGTGCGAGCGCTTCCATCGGTCATTGAAAGCAGCCCTCAGAGTGGCTCTCACGGACACAAATTGGGTTGATAAACTCCCATGGGTTTTATTAGGGTTGCGTTCAGCACCTAAAGAGGATTTGCAAGCCTCTCCGGCAGAACTCGTCTTCGCCCAACCCCTCCGGTTACCGGGAGATTTCCTCCCTGAGAACCCTGCTCCGGAGCACCTCGGCTGCTGCAGAGCGAAGCGGGGTCACACACCCTCCCCGGTCCCGTTCATCACAGTTTTCCACGTGTTTTTGTGCCCAAAGCCTTAAAGAATGCAGAATTTGTCTTCGTTAGACACGATGCACAGAGGTTAGGTTTAAGGCCACCTTACGATGGACCGTTCAGAGTGTTAGAAACCGGGGAAAAGCATTTTTTGCTCGATTTGGGAGACAGGAGGGACTTAGTCTGCATTAACAGACTCAAACCCGCTTTTGTGTTAGCTGACGACCCAGTCCAGTTGGCCAGAGCCCCCCGCCGTGGCAGGCCACCCGGGAGGCGCTCTGCTAAGCTTTCACGACGATGTGTTAATGATTCTACTTCACAGATGCAGCAGACAGCCACAGGCAGAGCGAGACCTGCTCACAGCAGATATGGCAGAGAGCTGAAGCCCAAGCAGTGGGATATGTGATCTGTTGTGCCAAGTTTTTTTTCTCTCTTGTTCTGTGTGGGGTGTCATGATTCTATGCATTTGAAATGTAACTTGTCCTTATTTGAACGTTTGGGGGGGGGGGTATATGGTGCATATTTAAGGTACATATATGAAATGCTTGTATGGTACGCTTTCTCCCCCCACATGCTTCCAGTAGGCATGACGGTGCAGACCCTACAGATCAAACGTCCATAAGAACAATGCCCCAGCAGGGACCTCGGCTAGGAGGTGGGTGCTGGAGGAAGACGGAGGTCAGAGACAATGTCCCAGCAAGAGCCCCGAGGTGGAGAAGAGAACAGAAGCGCCAGCAAGTCTCGGGGACTGTGGGTTCATGTGTTTACCAAACTTCTGTGGGGTGAAGGTGTGAGATACTTGATGTGGGGGTTTTGTATCTCTGGGTTATAAAAGCTGTGAGGAAAGTTGGGTCTGTCTCTTTTTCTGCTGAGAACTTTGATGATAGAAGATGTGACTTCCAATAAAGCTTTCCTGAGATAATACACTCAGTCTCGCTTGTAAGGCATCTTCTACAATGGTAACAAAAGAGCCCAGAACAACCTCTAAACACAGTCATGGTGAACTCCAAGGTCAAGGTACATCAGTGTCAGATGGCACCATCCGTCATTGTCTGAGCCAAAGTGGACTTCATGGGAGACAACCAAGGAGGACACCACTGTTGAAAACAAATCATAAAAAAGCCAGACTGGAATTTGCCAAACTGCATGTTGACAAGCCACAAAGCTTCTGGGAGAATGTCCTATGAACAGACGAGACAAAACTGGAGCTTTTTGGCAAGGTACATAAGCGCTATGTTCACAAACGCAAAAATGAAGCATACCAAGAAAAGAACACTGTCCCTACTGTGAAACACGGAGGAGGTTCTGTTATGTTCTGGGGCTGCTTTGCTGCATCTGGCACAGGGTGTCTTGAATGTGTGCAAGGTACAATGAAATCTCAAGACTATCAAGGTATTCTAGAGAGAAATGTGCTGCCCAGTGTCAGACAGCTTGGTCTCAGTCGCAGGTCATGGGTCTTGCAACAGGATAATGACCCAAAACACACAGCTAAAAACACCCAAGAATGGCTAAGAGCAAAACATTGGACTATTCTAAAGTGGCCTTCTATGAGCCCTGATCTAAATCCTATTGAACATCTGTGCAAGGAGCTGAAACATGCCGTCTGGAGAAGGCACCCTTCAAACCTGAGACAACTGGAGCAGCTTGCTCATGAGGAGTGGGCCAAAATACCTGCTGAGAGGTGCAGAAGTCTCATTGACAGTTACAGAAATTGTGTGATTGCAGTGATTGCCTCAAAAGGTTGTGCAACAAAATATTAAGTTAAGGGTTCCATCATTTTTGTCCTGGCCTGTTTCATGAGTTTGTTTTTTAAAATAATTCTGTTCAACCACAATTCAAAAGCATTGTCTGATTTTCATTGGTTAATTTTCATAGAATTTTTATTTATTACTACTTTTGTCAGATTCAAGTTATTTCTGTGACCATTGTGGTTTTTTCTTTCATTAACAGAGGGGTACCAACAATTTTGTCCACGTGTGTATAACATATTTTTTGCTTTACATTAACTAATAATTTGGAATGGAAAATCGTTGCTACTGCTCCTCCACGACCAGAACTTCTGGGATTTTTACAGTTTAAATAACCAAAGGGAGTTGATTCATTTAAACCAACATAATCCTCTTGCCCTAACCAAGTCTCTATAAGGGATATTAAATCAATCTGATGATCAATTAACAGATCATGGGCAAGCAGAGACTTAGGAGTTAGAGACCTAATATTTAACAAACCACATTTAATTTTTAAATTATGAGGAGGAAGAGAGGCCAAATCATGAAATTTAGAGGCTTCATGTTTAATTTGAGTTTTACCAACTTTTTGTTTAATCACTTTGGGATGCTTAAATATTATATTTTTATTTACTTTGGAGGGAGCAGTCAGTGATTCTCTGATGGTGAAGACAGGGGCTAAGCTGAGGGGTGGCGGATGAAGAGGAGCTGCAGAGAGGCATGTAAGACTGCGACTCTGCTTCCTGGTCCCAACTCTGAGAAGTCAAGGTTTTGGAAATTTGGATATAAAAGATGCCAGATTGTTAGATAAATGAGAAGCACCATCCAAAGTGGGATGGACGCTGTCTTGTCTAATAAGACCAGGTTTTCCCCAAAATGAGCTCCAATTGTCAATGTAGCCCACATTGTTTGCAGGACACCACACAGACAGCCAGCGGTTGAAGGATGACAAGCGGCTAAACATGTCATCACTGGTCAGATTGGGGAGGGGCCCAGAGAATACTACAGAGGCAGACATCGTTTTTGCAAAGTCACACACCTATTCCACATTAAGTTTTGTGACTTCCGACTGCCGGAGTTGGATGTCATCAATGTCGGTGTGGATAACAACTGTGGAGTATTTACAGTTACTTTTTTTTTTTTTGTTACTTATTTGTACCCGTAGGTAGATTTGGTTTGCAGTCTGGTGACAAGCCACCGGCTGCCGGTCTCTGCGTGCGCGAGTGCCCTAAACCTACATGTTTTTGGTATGCGGGAGGAAACCGGAGAAATCCCGGAGTAAACCCGTGCAACACGGGGAGAACATGCAAACTCCACACAGCTCACTGTTGGTCGGGGGCTGGGATCGAATCCACGATCTCATGATCCCCGCGATCCCCCGGCCGAGGGTAAACTGTGCTGCCACAGTGCTAAACCACTGCGCCACCGTGCAGCTTTTAGCCAGCATTTTCAAATTTGACTCGATGTCGCCTGCTCTGGCCCCGGGAATGCATTTGACTATGGCTGCTGTAGTCTCTAGGTTCACGTTTCTGACTACAGAGTCACCAGTGATCAGAGGTTTTTTCCTCAGCAGGTGTGTCGCTGAGCGGGGAAAAGCAATTAGAAACATGAACAGCTTGGTGGTGAACCAGGGGCTTGCGGCAATGCTTCTTTCTCACCGTCACCCAACCGTTCTCTCCTGGCTGCTCAGGAGAGGTTGGAGCCGGGGGACCGCTAGCAGGCCGCCCTATGCTAGGGTGCTCCGCTGCAGCTAAGGGGTGTCTGTCACGATTAACTGGCGCAGACGGTGTTTTAATGCAGCGGAGCCGGGATTCCAAATCAGACAACCTCTCCTCGAGCGCCTCATAAAGACAACATTTATTACATTTATCGTTATCACTAAAAGAGGCAGAGGTGTAGCTAAACATCTGACAGAGAGAGCACACCAGAGGAGGAGGAGAAGGAGATCTAGTAGCCATAGCTAGTGGCTAACCCGAAGCTAACAAAAACACAGGTGAAAGGTGAACAGAAGGCTGAAGAGGGTGATTAGATGACACTGAGTGCGCACACAGGTGCAAGAGGCTTGATAAACAGAAGTGAGAGGTGGCGGTAGATGGAAAAAAGTGATTAAAATAAATTAAAGGCAATAATCCTCTGGAGATTGAGAAGAACTAACCACAGACCAACGACACAACAGCCAGCAACACAGGAAGTGACAATATGCTACCACAGGAAGTGACGATCATGTTTATCATAACCCACAAACCCTTAAGCACTCTTTAAGTAAGTTAGCAGCTCAATATTGCAATATCATAACCTATTCTCATCATTAGAAAGTTGGAAATCATCTCACTGAAGCTCAAGACTGGAAACATACTCACCCGAGGGAACAACAACATACTGTTCACTTTCACAGTCTGTAAGAAAGAAATTCATTACACACATTTATGAATATCACCTGTTTCCGCAATACTTCAGTTGTCTCTCCTCAATCTCCAGAGGGTTGTCAGGTTCTCTCCATTCATGCACATTGCTGTAATTGATAAATCATTGTTAAAAGCTTGTAAAAGAGTGTCTCCTTACAGTATTTGCATCTTGGTCTATCTAGTCAGAATATGGCACTGTTAATTATTGTACTGAATCTTGACCAGACAGAAAACCCTATTCCAACAAGCTGTTGCTTTCAACATTTAGTAAAGCTTACTAACATTTCATGATAGGCAATGGTCCTGAAAGGTTTTAGTTACAATAACACCTCCCCACCACCACCACCAAAACTACAGTGACTGAAATGCACTGTAATCATCTTATGATGTAGTAACTATTGGTGACAAATGATTAAATTTATTAATTGCAATTAATCTCCAAAAATTGCATTGATTATTTGCATTGTATAATGTTCCATGAACTTGCTATTTTCCCCCCAATTTTTCATGCTCTTAACATCGGAGCAGACAAACATGCTTGTCTTCTGAACCACGGGTCCATTTGAAGCTTTCAACACATCAAATTACTATGAACTAATAACCAGAATAGTCTCCCCCAAAAAAGTATTGCAGAAATACTGCAGGCAACTAGTGACCACTTAGCTTTAGCTTAGCTGTTAGCCCTTTTCATTAGCTTTTTCTCTTCTCTATAGCATTCGGGTTGAGGTTGTCCATTGATGTGGTCTTCATGTCCACATAGTATGACACACAATACTCAAGCAAACCAACCAGAACTAAAAATGAGCCTGTGAAATGAACCAGACTTTTTTTTTTTTTTTTTTTTTTTTTTTTTATCTGGCCGGAACTTATCCAATCAGAAAAGTACCCACCTTTCGACATTTGGATTGTGCATTGGTATGGTCAGTTTATCTACATACTATAACAGCAATGCTCCAGAAAAAAATGATTTGAACTCCCAGAATTAAATAAAATGAGTGTAAGTCCAAGAGACTGTTTCCAGAACCAGAGCTGTACATTGAGATGAGCCCAACCATATCTAGACAGAATCTCAACCTCATACACCAGCTCAGGTGCTTTCCCACATGAGAGGTGACAATCCACATCCTAAAAGCCAGTTTAGGAAGCTGGGGATCAGACTGCCAAGGTCTCTGCCTTTGACCGCCACCTGATTCACATACTATTGCACCGGACCCCCATGGTCCCTCCTGCAGGTGTTGAGCCCACTGGCGGGTAGACCAATGTAACTCCTTTGGGCTAAGCCCGGCTGGGTCTGATGTACAGAAACCTGGTGTGAAATCGTTTGATGAAATTGTTCGGTGAAATCGTTTGATTGCAGTGATTGCCTCAAAAGGTTGTGCAACAAAATATTAAGTTAAGGGTACCATCATTTTTGCCCAGGCCTGTTTCATGAGTTTGTTTTTTAAAATAATTCTGTTGAACCACAATTCAAAAGCATTGTCTGATTTTCACTGGTTAATTTTCATAGAATTTTTATTTATTACCACTTTTGTCAGATCCCAGTTATTTCTGTGACCATTGTGGGTTTTTCTTTCATTAACAGAGGGGTACCAACAATTTTGTCCACGTGCGTAATAGACTGTCAGCCGCAGAAACTTTGCGTCCCAATGGGTAGCAGGTGGGTTCACTGGATTCTGTTTCACTGGACCAGCGTGGGTCTGTGGGGAGACTCCATACCACTGTTAGGGCCTCCTCCCGGGATCACAAAGGCTGGTCTCCAGCAGGCTGGGTGAGGTCTTCTCTGATCCACTGAAGAAGGAATTAGTTTACGGTGCAAAGTCTCATCAGAAAGTCAAATTACATCACAAACTCATTTCTTCCGATGTTGGTGGTTGAAATGAGTTGGTTTAAGCTTTAAAAAAAAAAATAAACAAAATCTTCTTGCACAATGATTTAAAGAAAAAGAAGAATAAAATAAGAAAAATGAATTTTAAAGAAAAGAAACAGGATTTACACAGAGCATGACAGGCTCTGGGCCCTTTTTAAAAAGAGAGAAGAAAAATTGAAGAAGCAGAGAAAGCTGCTCACGGCTTTGGTCAACCACACCCGAGCAGACTCTGAACAAAGAGCAATAAAACTTAAGTTTTCTGTAGTGTTGCAGGGTGGTCCCAAAACTTCATGAGACCTGAGGTGGCCAAATTATATCTGAGCTTCTTCCAACAAGGATCATAAACTCGACCTAAAAAGGGAAATGCAATGAAACTTTGAATTCTGTTGGTCAGTTAAAGTGCAGCTATGGTCTCCTGAAGAATGAGGAGGGGAAGAGACATTTGATCTGACAAGTGAGACCTCCTTTTAAGACACATGTTGCTGAAAAAAGCATAAATTCCTTAAACTTTAATGACTAAGATATTCCACTCAATAAAGGGGCATAAAATGCATCTACATCTACTGTAATTAACTTGTGATAATAAGCATGCAAACATTAATTTCTTCCTGAAAACAGCAGAACATATCACAACCATATCAAATCGAATCATATCAATAAAAGCATTTGAACCCCATTGTCCGTCCCAGAGGTCAATCAGGTCTTTGTTGGCAGATGCTGTCTTAAGAGAAAGAATATGAGTGAGTTCAAAGTCCATAAGGCATAAATTCCACTGCAAAGGAAAAATTTAAATATTCCTGATTTGTCCACCTGATGGCACAGTGAAACAGGTTCTTTACTGGAGAGCCTTGGCTTCCAAAGTCTTGACTATGTCGATCATAAAACTGTCAATTAGAACATTCCTTTGCCAAAGAGTCTTGGAGAAAGGGATTAACTTCCACTTTACGGCCGATGGATAGGGTTACAGCTCTAGTTCTTGGGTGAGAGAAGCAGTCTCAAAAGCCAGACTTTTGAGTTGAAAAAAAAAAAAAATTCTTCAGCAAAGAATGATTTATAAATTGGAACTCAAGGTCACGCTACACCGGCTACCAGAAGCTCGCTATCAAGCCCCTCTCCCAGGCCTGGCTCCGGGTCGGGGCCCCGGTAACTCCATATCGGGCAGGGTTCACTGAATCCTTGCTCTAACTTTCATCATGGGAGTCTTTTGGATCATTCTTAGTCTGACCCTTCACCGAGGACAAGTTTATCTTGGGTGACCCTACCAGAGGGAAACTGTCCCGTACAACATAGCTCCTGGGAAAACTAGGTCATGCAACCCCTCCCCCCACCACCACCACGATAAAGTAATGATCCATAGTGTTCTGTCATGTACGCCCCTCCAGGGCAAAAAACAAACCCAATCGCCTGACTGCAGTTGAACATTTATTAACAGAAAAAACACACAACAGTCCAAAAAAATAACTGTGTAGACGAATATACAAAGGCAACAAAAATCACTTACACAGAAGAGCTTCTCCAGGGCTGAGAAATCCCTGGAGGAAAGGAGGGGGAGACTGACCAAAGAGCTGGAGTTCAGTCTAAACACAATTGTGGCAGCCACAAGGGCAGAGAGGAAGGGCAGAGTTTAAATACATGACAATTAATGAACAGCAAGTGTGAGAGCCAAGCTGGCATGAACTAATTGCATAACTGCTCCCAGCTGAAGAGGAGGCAGACTGAGAGCAGTGAGAGAGAAAAGGGCAGGTGTCCTAAACTACAATCACTCACAGCTGAAGGACTGACAAAGACTGTGAGTGAAAGGTGGGTGTTTCTGGGAATGGAGGAGAGAGGCTATGTCCCCCAAACAACCCAACAAGAAAATAATAACAGACAGAAAAATACTCAAATCTACAAAAGGGATTCTGAACACTGTGGACAGACCCTCAGACAATGTGCAGTTATTGGACTTTTGTGCCAACCACAGTTTGTCCATAATGAACAACATGTTCAAGCATAAGGGTGTCCATGTGTGCACCTGGCACCAGGACACCCTAGGTCGTAGCTTGATGATCGATTTTGTTATTGTGTCATCAGACCTGCAACCATATATTTTGGAAACTCGGGTAAAGAGAGGTGCAGAGCTATCAACTGATCGAGATCTGATAGTGAGTTGGAGCCGATGGCAGGAGCAAATGCCATTCAGATCTGGTAGACCTAAACGTATACTGAGGGTGTGCTGGGAATTTCTGACTGAGGCCCCTGTCCGTGAAGTCTTCAACTAAAACCTCTGTAAGAACTTTGACCACATTTAGAGGGAGTTTGGAGACGTGGAATCTGAATGGACCATGTTCTCCACCTCCACTGTTGAAGCGAGGCCCTAGAGCTGTGGCTGCAAGGTCGTCGGTGCATCTCCTGGTGGCAACCCCTGAACCAAGTGGTGGACAGCAGTGGTGAGGGAGGCCATTAAGCTGAAGAAAGAGTCCTATAGAGCTTTGTTGGCTTGTGGGACTCACGAAGCAGCTGAGGTGTACCGACAGGTCAAGTGAAGTGCAGCTCGGGTGGTTGCTGAAGCAAAAACTTTGGTGTGGGATGAGTTCAGTGAGGCCATGGAACAACACTTTTGGTTGGCCTCAAAGAGATTCTGGCAAACAGCCTTGTGACTCAGGAGGGGGAAGCAGCTCCCTGTCCACATTGTGTATGGTGCGGATGGGGCGCTGTTGACTTCGACTGGGGACATCATCGGGTAGTGGAAGGAGGCTCTCCTCAATCCCACTGACACGCCTTCCACAGAGGAAGCAGGGCTTGAAGACAAGCAGGTTGACTTGCCCATCACATGGGCTGAGGTTGCCAAAGTGGTTGAAAAAAACTCTCCGGTGTCCAGACCCCGAGGGTGGACGATATTCGCCCTGAGTCCCTCAAAGCTCTGGCTGTTGTAGGGCTGTCATGGCTGACATGCCTCTACAACATTGCATGGAAGTCGGGGACAGTACCTGAGGCATGGCAAACTGGGGTGGTGGTTCCTGTCTTTAAGAAGGGGGACTGGAGGGTGTGTTCCAACTTTAAGGGAATCACACTTCTCAGCCTGGGAAGGTCTATGCCAGAGTACTGGAGAGAAGAGTCCAGTCGTTGGTCGAATCTCAGATTCAATAGGAGCAATGTGGTTTTCATCCTGGCCATGGCACATCGGACCAACTCTTTACCCTCTCGAGAATCCTTGAGGGTTCATGGGAGTTGCCCAACCAGTCTACATGTGTTTTGTGCAGTTACAGAAGACATTCAATCATGTCCCCCATTTTTTTTTGGGGGGGGGGTGAGGGCTGCTTTGGGAGTATGGGGGTATCAGGCTTGTTGCTAGGAGTCATAGGTGATGGGGGTTGACAGCTCTGTGATCTCCTGGATTACTGATTACCTGACAGGCAGGCCACAGTTTGTCCAGCTGGGCAGTGTCTTGTCTGATGTGGTGGTTAGTGATACGGGAGCTCTACAGGGAAATGTGCTTTCTCCTTTTCTCTTTACCTTATACTGTACACCAATGACTTTCAGTACAACACCGAGTCGTGCCACCTGCAGAAATTCTCTGATGACTCGGCTGGTGTTGGATGTATAAGAGGGGGAGAGGAGGGGGAGTACAGCGCACTGGTAGACAGATTTGTGGACTGGACCAAGCAGAATCACCTGATGCTGAATGTCAGCAAGACCAGAGAGATTGTGATTGACTTCAGGAAGAAGAGGATGCCTTCACAGCCATTGCGGAATAGGGATGAGGATGTGGGGGTAGTGGAGGACTATAAATACCTGGATGTCATGATCAGCAACGGACTGGACTGGAAATCTAACACCGATGCTGCGTACAAGAAGGGGATGAGCAGACTACTTTCTGAGGAAACTGAGAACCTTCAACGTGTGCAACAAGATGTTGGAGCTTTTCTACCAGGCCGCTGTTGCAAGTGCCATCTTCTTTCCTGCTGTTTGTTGGGGTAGCAGGATCAGAGCCAGCGACATCAATAGACTTGACAAGATTATCAAGAAGGCTGGCTCAGTGATTGGTCTCAAGCTGGAGACCTTTGAATCTGCGGTGGAGAGGACACTGAACAAACTGTGATCCATCATAGACAATCCTGATCACCCTCTCCACCTCACATTGGAGAGACAGCAGAGCACTTTCTCCAGCAGACTGCTACAGCTCTGCTGCCGAACAGCCAGGTATAGGAAACTTCCCTGCCACACGGCATTTCACTGTACAATAACTCACTCTAATGTTGAATTTTGGTCATAACAATGCTGCCATACTGCACCTTACAGTCTAATTGGTACCTCGTATTTCACCCTGCACCTTATAATTCTTCTTTGTACAGTCAGTACTAGCCATAGACACATAAGGATCATCATCTATTTAACCTAGTAGTAACCTATGTTGTACAGTATATAAAGTTATCTAAGCATTTTTATTTTTCTTCCCAAGTAACTCCTTTTTCTGTTATGCTGTATGTATTTCTATTGGTTGGGTGGGCTGTGTCATGCTGCTGTTGCACTGTAATTTCCCAGTTTGGGATCAATAAAGTACATCTATCTATCTATCTATCTATCTATCTATCTATCTATCTATCTATCTATCTATCTATCATCTATCCAGTTTCTATATGACTGTTGTGAGAGTTTGGTTCATATTGCCAACATCCAGTCAAACTCGTTTCCAGTGAGAGTTGGACTCCATCAGGGCTGCCCTTTGTCACTGATCCTGTTCATAATTTTTTATGGACAGGATTTGTCAGCACAGCCAAGGAACGGAGAATGTCACGTTTGGTGACCAGAGGATCTCATTTTTGCTTTTTGCAGATGATGTCCTGTTGGCTTCATCCAGCAATGACCTACAGGTCTTACTGGGATGGTTTGCTACTGAGTGTGAAGTGGCTGGGATGAGAATCAGTACCTCCAAGTCCGAGCCCATGGCCCTCAGCCACAAGATAAGATAAGATAAGATAAGCCTTTATTAGTCCCACAATGGGGAAAGTCCAGGATTAGTAATCCTTATGTAGTATAATGGTAATGAATAAATATCAATTAGTGGTCATTTCAAAGGGAATCCATTTGGTCAAAAAAAAATTGTTCTCAGCTGATCTTTTTTCCCCTCTTTAAAAAAGCCAGTTTTTGTTTATCTCTCTTACAGCTGTCAGTGATACTGTGTCTTCCCCAGACAAGGCTCACATGTCCCAGGAATGGGTGGACCAAAGAACAAGTTCTCAGCTCTAGTATTATTATTATTATTTTAGGATTTAGAACCTTTTTATTAAGAAATCCTGCATTTTTTTACGAATTTCAAAGCCTTTTTATTTGGTTGGGTTGTATAAGAGGAAATAAAAGAAGATCACTTCAAATGGCCATGCATTGTTGTACTTTAATGTATTTTGATGAGGAGTATTTTTTGGGGGGAGGGGGGTATATTATATCGGGTAAAATATACCTAACGTTAGTGATAGTGTTACAAAAATTAATGTGAGTGTTCTAGCGTTAAGCCACTTTGTACCTACTTTGGCAGTATGCTGAGGGTCATCATCCATTTAGAAGACCCATTTGTGCCCAAGCTTTAACTTCCTGGCTGATGTCTTGAGAAACTGCTTCAATATTTCCACATAATGTTCTTTCCTCATAATGTCATCCAATTTGTGAAGTACATTAGTCCCTCCTGCAGTAAAACACCCCCACAGCATGATGCTGCCACCCCTGTACTTCACAGTTGGGATGGTGTTCTCAGACTTGCAATCTATCTTCCAAAGCTGTGGCATCATCATCTGGGCTGACACCAACATGTGATGTCATTTTAAAGCTCCTCTTGTCTACTCTAGGGAACAGCAGGGCTTAACAGAGCAGCATGCAGGATATGAGCTAAAATATGATGCCCACTAGTGAGGACAGACCTGAGTTGCCGGGCGTCAGGAGAACATGAGGATATATTGATGTCCTCCTTTGTTGTGGATTCAATATCTTTATTGTTAATAGTGCAAACAACATTTGGACAGAAATCCATATCTTCAGTTCTCCTGGGAGTAAATTGATTTCAAAGGTATGTTGTGTCTTTTAAACTAAAATGTTGCTGTCTTGACAACACTGCTTCTTGTATGCTGTTTGGAGCTGAATTTGATGTGTCAGGTAGTGGCTTAGCAAGGTAGGATCCTTACCTTAAAGGCAGGCCCCTCATGTCTGTCCAACATTGGGTTGACAGCTGGCCAGTTCTCTCCTGGTGCCATTAAGCCTATTTTTCTGTTTTTTTTTTGTTTTTGTTTTTTTTTTCTGCACAGCCATGGCTGATGTTGTATGAGAGCTTCACACGTGGGGTAAAACTGCAATTGGAGGCCTGTGTAAGCTCGTCAAATTTCTCTTCTACAGTGAGTCAAATATGTCTGCCTGCCATGTTTTCAGTGTTTATCAGCTGTGGATTACAGTCGGTCAGAGCACAAACCCCACCAACAACATAACTATCTGCTCCTGCACTGCTGCTGCTGCTGCTCTTTGCTGCTCCATGTGTGCTCAAGCGTCACCTTTCACCTTACAGCTTTACATCATCCACAGCAAAGCTGGCTGGCCCCTATTACAGAAGAGAGGTGGGTGTAATAGTCTAATGTCCACATGACCACACACCCATTTAAAGGCCCCAAAGAGCCACTAAATGGCTTTGATAGAGAGGTGTGAGAAAGCTGCCTCATTTTCTCTCCTGGACCATAAGGGCCCACTTGGCCATTTTCAGCAGTCCGCTGGTCAAACAGTCATCTATCTCACCTTCACACTGCTGTAAATCTGATTGCTCCTCAGGCTGCAACCTCTACCACCGCCCTGTCTGTCACTCGCCATCTCCCCGTCTCATCTTCATCTGTGTTTGGAACAAAGCTTTCCAATATAATTACTCCACTGACAATGTCATGCTAATGAAGCTGGACAGCTGGCCACTATGAGCACATTTCCCTTCCAGAGATGATTCATGAAGCAAAGGAAAACTCTGTTTAAGGTTAAATGATCGGTGGAGCAGTGGTTAGCACTGTGGCAGCACAGTAAGAAGGTCATGGGTTTCATCCCACCCCTGACCATCGTGGGTTTGATTCCACCCCCTGACCATCGGTGACCCTTCTGTGTGGAGTTTGCATGTCGTCCCCGTGTCTGCATGGGTTTACCCCAGGTGCTCTGGTTTCCTCCCAAAGGCCAGAAACGTGCAGGTTTGGTTAACTGGAGACTCTAAAGTGACCCTAGGTGTGAATGTGTGTGTGAATGGTGAAGGGATTGGTGCCGTACTGTGGCTGCCTCATCCATTTAGGTGGATGCTCTGGGATTAATAAAGTATACAGAATACAAAAAAAAAAAAAAAAACTCTTTGGGGCATCACAGGAATAAGAGTGTTATATGAGCAAGAGAGTATTTACAACAACCAGTCATTTACTCCAGTAATAATAACAATGTTCTAGCCAAGATAATCCAAGAGATTGGTGCACACAGCTGTGCTTCTGGGCTTTCACACTGCACTCCTTTCATTAAGCATGACATTTGCAAAAAGATGCAGCACATGCAGTCATATAATCAGACAGAAGTTTACCCATAGTTAATCGCCTGTGATGATTTGCCTCTCAGGGCAGAGAAAGACAGACCCACGCGTCAACTGCAGTTTGTGGCATTTAATAACAAAATACAAAGTTCCAATGTGCATCAAAGTAACATTCCAAACAGAAGATAAAGTAAACTCACAGGTATAGTCACAGCACAAACTCACCAGAACGAGGAAGGGGTTCTGGTGGCGAGGAGAAAGTTAAACTACGAATGCGACAATGAACAGAAAAAAAACAACAGTCTAGAAATACTGAGGACATAATTGATGGCAGGTGTGGATTCACATAAACGGGCAGGTGATCTAATTACAGACGGCAAGGTGGTATGAGTCGGGTGGCCTGCTGGAGAATAAGGGCAACCCCAACGCAACGGCACAGTCAATCAGGCGGTCGACCAGAGTTCTTTAGCCACGTAAACAGAAAGGGTGGCCCAGGAGGCGACTCCCCCACGGGGAGGCCCAACAAAGGGAAGGAGAGCCAAGGAGGGGGAATCATGACAGCCTCGGGCAGAAGAAGGGGAACCAAGATGGCGTCAGGCAGAGGAGAGGGTACCAGGATGGCATCTGGCACAGGAGGGGGAACCACCACAACGCCTGGAACAGGAGGGGAACTACGATGGCATCTGGCAGAAGAGAGAGGACCACGATGGCATCTGACAGAAGAGAGGGGACCACTACTCCCTTTGACTGGCCAGTACCACCCTCGGTGGTCCCGGACTGGGACATAGTAGCACCCGTGCTGGCTCTGGACTGGAGCAAGGTTGCACCCGCGGTGGTCCTGGATTGGGACAAGGTTGCACCAGTGAAGGCGCTGGACTGGAGTGAAGCAGCACCCGCGGTGGCTCTGGACTGGAGCGAGGTTGCACCCGCAGTGGCACCGGGTTGGAGCAAACCAGCACCCAAGGTGGTTCCAGGCTGGAGCAAAGCAACACCCATGGTGGCGCCAGGCTGGAGCAGAGCTGCATCTGTACATTGAGTCCACTCAAATGTACGGCCGTGTAGAGACAGAAACAGAGCCTTCTCACCAAAGGTCTTAATCCCCGAGCCGTTCGCTGCTGTCGCCCCGGGACCTCTGGAACCTGCCAGTCTGTCCGCGTAGGAAGATGTGATGAAACTCAACCGGGAGCCTGTGTCCACGAGGAACTGCCTCCCCGAGCGTGCATCCAACAAGTAGAGCAGCTTGTTCACCTCCCCAAGGGCCGCGGCTGCTACCGACCCCCCAGTCTTGGTGTCTCCCAAACGCTGAAACTGGCATGGTGGTACACACTTGCGTGCCCTCTCTGCGAAATGGCGATGGTAGAAACAAAGGACGTCTCCTCCGCGTTCCCTGGCTCTCACTGCCGCCGTCGTCGGTGGGTCTGCTACTGCTGCCCCTGGCCCCCTGCCATCTGCAGTCGTCGCGCGCTGTCTGCTGGCATTGACAATTCGCTGCGCCTCCCGGGCCAGCGCACGGTAGTCCCGCTGGGCCAACAACGGCGAACTAGTCAGGGTCGCTCTCGTCGCTGACGGTAGGGTCCTGAGGAAGAGGTGGGTGAAGATGAAGTGGTCATCATCTGAGCCTTTCAATCTCAACATCTTCTCCATCAGATTAACGGGCGTGTCATCTCCCAACTCAGTCAGCACCAGGAGTCTCTCTGCTCGCTCCTCGACGGAGGGGGTGAAGTGCTGGATGAGTGCAGCCTTCAACGCGCCGTATTTGTCACTGTCTGGTGGCTGCTCGATAAGGCTCTCCACATGCTGAGCCGTGTGGTTGTCCAGTCTTGTGACCACATGGTAGAATTTTGTGTCGTCTACCGATATTCCCCGGAGGTTGAATTGTGCCTCAACCGCGTGGAACCAGGAGTGCGGATTGTTCTGCCAAAAGTCCGGTAGCTGGACCGTAGCGGCATTCGCTTGGCTGGGGGCTCCTGACGAGGCTGGCCCCGGGGAACTCTCCTGTTGTTGCATGCTACGTCTTGGGTCACCAGTGTGGGAATATGAGAAGGATGAGACTGATCTCTCTTAAAGCAGCTTTCTTCACATTCACCATCATCTCAACGAAGAAAGAGAATATCGCAGGAAACTCTCGTCCCTTAAATACCCGGGACTCTTACAGCTCACAAGTCAATTTGCATCACAAGTCACATTGCATTATAATCACCAGTAACAATGCATCTCCTCTATAATCTCTTAATATCACCCCTCACAGTCTCAGGCCTTGCATACCAAAGCTAACACCTTCCAGCTTCCTGTTATCTCCAAGGAAATTCTGTCTTTGTTCTTATCTCAAATGTGAGGCCTTAAATAAGTCACAAAGTAGGTCACATGTGTGGCCACAAGATGTAAATTCAGAGCCTAAGCCGGGTGACACACCACTCTCAGCATCGTGGCATCACCCTTCAGTTGAAGCAGGATATTGATGGAGGTAGGCCTTCATTTCAAACTCTCTTTGTTTACCCAGTAAACCTGAGCATATCTGAACCCCTTTAATCTAGTAAGAGCTGTTTGGTTATTGCAGCTTCAACAACATCAGTTGGAGTTGTTTCAGAAAGAGGATGATTGAAGCATTCACTGGCAGCGTGTTCTTTTCTGCCTTCAGGTCATGGTGCGTTGGAGTGGCGAGAGAGAGGAGACGTCTTGTGTCCCTCGGCCGGTTCAGCGTGGATGTCCAGACCAGAAGGTTGCGTCGCACAAAGCATGTGCGTCTTCGGGGTCACCAGTGCAGCGGCATGAAAAAATAAGCAGCGATGCTGAGGTTTTAAGTAGGTTTTATTAAATCATACCGCCGTCACGAGCTCCGCTCCCGGCGCCGTGCATGCGCGCCGGGAGCGAGCCCAGCGGCTCTCAGAGAAGAGGAGACACACAGTGCGTGTGTCCAGCAGCAGTTGAAGAGTGAGTGAATGAGAGGGAGAGAGTCAGAGTTTGAGTTACAGAGTTGCAGCATATATACCCAACTACAACAATACATCAAAGAGCATTCCCCAGCAGTTGGTATGATTAAAGAGATTGCAGAACAGGCATGAGACATTTGCATTTGAGAGACATACATCACAATAGGCAGATTTGCTAGACTCTGCTCCAGCTGCAGAACAAAGAGGTTACAAGGCACATCTACATATTGATCTCAGTCTCTAGGTCACAGTAAGGACAGGACGCATGAACACAGTGCATGAAAGGTGACATTAACATCACAGTAGAGAGCCAGAAGAAGCGGGGCTGCCTGTAGACATTAATACACACATTTCACTGTTCTGTTAATTGCTCTAGCCGAGCACTGTGTCTGTCTAGTCTGTTTGTGGGGGTTTACACCAAACCGCCACATGATAACATACTGTATATTTACCCAAGTACATGTACTCAAATTGTTTTTAGTTTACAATTTCCTTACTTCTGTTTGAATACATTTTAGACATAAAATCTGTACATTTACTTTTTGAGGTACTTTTGGTTTTACAGATTTAAAGTGCCCCAATTATGCACTTTTCCAACATGTTGACACAGTTTCCACTGGTGTTAATGAAATGCCTGTTATATATATAGGCATAATTTATGGGGGAATAGGGGGGTTGTAACCCTCTCCAAAATCAAAATCCAGCCAGTATAATGCCCCCCACCCGCCCCCATAATCATATAATGATGATGAATAAAATGATCTACAAGCTGGTATGAATAACGTCATATTTATTGATTTAATTTCATTAGCAAGCAGCGAAATGTAACATTTTTCATAATCTGACAATGTGCTCCCACCCTCTGCTGCCGAAGTTTTGCTATCACCCGGCCTGTTCTTTCTCTGCTCCTCGCCGTCAGTAACTCTGTCGTGTGTGGTGTTAAGCAGTGTTTCATATTCACTGACCAAACGAGGTTTCATTTGGCCTGCTATAGTTTCAAAAATGAAAGTTACATTCCTCATTATAGCAAAAACATTTATATTTTGTCTCTTTTCTTCAGCAAAGCTCCTCATACCGTCAGTACCCTCCTCTGACAGTGTGTCGGTGTGCTGCTGTGCTGAGTTCCGAAGGAGGTTTTCGCTTCAGTGTGTGGTCAGTTGAGCTAAAGCTTTTATTAAAAGGCTGCTGTCTTTGTTATCCTGCAAGAGACAAGTCCTTTGCAAGATTCCTCTAACACAGTTTTAATTTGAGTCAAGTAACATTAACACTGCCTAACTCCTTTCATTGCAAGATGTTAAATGAACCTCTTAACATTCAGGTGTCCTGCCCATGCTATATTTTACATTGTCTTGAATGCTAAGGGGTTAACGCAGATGCTAAGTTGTTGCTGATAGGAAAAATACTGGTGTATCCTTACTTAAAAACAGTGCTGGGTTTTATTTTTTTCCTAAAATTGCATTAATGCTGTCAAACTGCCTGTTAGTGGCAAAAAAGGAAAATAACTCACTCTACTTTGGATGGCACTGATTTTTTTAAGTATCAAATAATGTTATTTTTAATTTATATGATATGATTTGGATTATATTAGAGGGAATATATGCATAGTTTTATTTGGGCTGCACGGTGGCGCAGTGGTTGGCACCGCGGCAGCACAGTTTTACCCTCGGCCGGGGGATCGCGGGGATCATGAGATCCTGGGTTCGATCCCTGCCCCCGGCCAACAGTGATCTGTGTGGAGTTTGCATGTTCTCCCCGTGTTTGCGTGGGTTTACTCCGGGATTTCTCCGGTTTCCTCCCACATGCCAAAACATGCAGGTTAGGGAGTTAAGGGGCGCTTGCGCACGCAGAGACCGGCAGCCGGTGGCTTGTCACCAGACTGCAGAACAAATCTACCTACGGGTACAAAATAAGTCCAAAAAAAAAATTATTTTATTTGAGTAAAGTCACAAATTTATGGAAAAAATGAGAAGGACCAAGAAAAAAGCTGCAAGTAAAAATTTAATGAAAAATCCCAAATTTGGTTGCAAATTTAAAAAAAAAAAAATCTTAAGTCTGTAAGGAAAAAGGTCAATTTCTTAGATGGACGCTAAAGAGAAGAAGAAAATATAGTATGAAAAAAACTGTCAAATTTACGGGAAAAAACTGTCTAAAATTTTGTAGAAAAACCTCTATTTTATTGGAATGAAACCTCAAATATACAAAAGTACAAAATTTACACAAAATACAAAAGATGATGAAAAGTTACACATTTAAGAGAAACTCCTGATAATAGAGTAAGTAAAATTATTGCCCACTAGTCAAGTAATGTTTTAGTACATTTTGGTGACTCGTCTTACTTGAGTAAATAACACTGTAAAGTAAAACTACTTTTACTTGAGTACAAAGTCTGGCTGCTCTCCCCACCTGTGGTCCATGGACAAGTAAAATGTACACCTTGAGTGGTGTTCAGTTATTGGACTTCTGTGCTAACCGCAGTTTGTCCATAACGAACACCATGTTCAAGCATGAGGGTGTCCATATGTGCACCTGGCACCAGGACACCCTAGGTCGCAGGTCGATGATCGATTTTGTTATCGTGTCATCAGACCTGCGACTGTATGTCTTGGACACCCGGGTAAAGAGAGGTGCAGAGCTATCAACTGATCACCACCTGGTGGTGAGTTGGATCCAATGGCAGGGGAGGAAACCATTCAGACCTGGTAGACCCAAACGTATAGTGAGGGTGTGCTGGGAACGTCTGGCTGAGGCCCCTGTCCGGGAGGTCTTCAACTCCCACCTCCGGAAGAACTTCAACCACATTCCGAGGGAGTCTGGAGACATGGAGTCTGAATGGGCCATGTTCTCCACCTCTGTTGTTGAAGCGGCGGCCCAGAGCTGCGGCCGCAAGGTGGTTGGTGCATCTCGTGGTGGCAACCCCCGAACCAAGTGGTGGACACCAGCGGTGAGGGGGGCCATTAAGCTGAAGAAGGAGTCCTATCAAGCTTGGTTGGCTTGTGGGACTCCCAAAGCAGCTGAGGTGTACCGGCAGGCCAAGCGGAATACAGCTCGGGTGGTTGCTGAAGCAAAAACCCTGGTATGGGAGGAGTTCGGTGAGGCCATGGAACAAGACTTTCGGTCAGTCTCGAAGAGATTCTGGCAAACTGTCCGGCGGCACAGGAGGGGAAAGCAGCTCCCTGTCCACACTGTGTATGGTGCGGATGTGACACTATTGACTTCGACTGAGGATATTGTCGGGCGGTGGAAGGAATACTTCGAGGATCTCCTCAATCCCACTGATACGCCTTCCACGGAGGAAGCAGGGTTTGGGGACGAGGGGGATGACTCGCCTATCACAGGGGCTGAGGTCGCCAAGGTGGTTAAAAATCTCCTCGGTGGCCGGGCCTCGGGGGTGGATGAGATTCGCCCTGAGTACCTCAAGGCCCTGGATGTTGTTGGGCTGTCATGGTTGACACGCCTCTGCAATATTGCGTGGAGGTCGGGGCAGTGCCTTTGGCATGGCAAACTGGGGTGGTGGTTCCTCTCTTCAAAAAAGGGGACTGGAGGGTGTGCTCCAACTTTAGAGGGATCACACTCCTCAGCCTCCCTGGGAAGGTCTATGCCAAGGTACTGGAGAGGAGAGTCCATCCGTCGGTCGAACCTCGGATTCAGGAGGAGCAATGTGGTTTTCGTCCTGGCCGTGGCACATCGGACCAGCTCTTTACCCTCTCGAGAATTCTTGAGGGTTCGTGGGAGTTTGCCCAACCAGTTTACATGTGTTTTGTGGACTTGGAGAAGGCATTTGACCGCATCCCTCGTGGTTTTTTGTGGGGGGTGCTTCGGGAGTATGGGGTATCGGGCTTGTTGTTACGAGCTACTCGGTCTCTGTACGACCGTTGTGAGAGTTTGGTTCATATTGCCAACACTCGGTCGGAGTCATTCCCAGTGAGAATTGGACTCCGCCAGGGCTGCCCTTTGTCACCGATCCTGTTCATAATTTTTATGGACAGGATTTCTAGGCACAGCCAGGGAATGGAGGGTGTCCTGCTTGGTGACCACATGATCTCATCTCTGTTGTTTGCAGATGATGTTGTCCTGTTGGCTTCATCCAGCAATGACCTACAGCTCTTGCTGGGACGGTTTGCCGCTGAGTGTGAAGCGGCTGGGATGAGAATCAGCACCTCCAAGTCCAAGTCCATGGTCCTCAGCTGGAAAAAGGTGGATTGTCCTCTCTGGGTTGGGGACGGGCTCCTGCCCCAAGTGGAGGAGTTTAAGTATCTTGGGGTCTTGTTCACGAGTGAGGGGAAAATGGAGCGAGAGATTGACAGACGGATTGGAGCAGCATCTGCAGTGATGCGGACGTTGTACCGGTCTGTTGTGGTGAAGAGGGAGCTTAGTTCTAAGGCAAAGCTGTCGATTTACCAGTCAATCTACGTTTCTACTCTCACCTATGGTCACGAGCTTTGGGTAATAACTGAAAGAACAAGATCGCGGATACAAGCGGCTGAAATGAGCTTTCTCCGTAGGATTGCTGAACTCACCCTCAGAGATAGGGTGAGGAGCTCAGTCATCCGGGAGAGGCTCAGAGTAGAACCGCTGCTCCTCCACATTGAAAGGAGTCAGTTGAGGTGGTATGGGCATCTGATTAGGATGCCTCCTGGATGCCTCCCACTTGAGGTGTTTCAGGCACGTCCCACTGGGAGGAGACCCGGGGCAGACCCAGGACTCGGTGGAGAGACTATGTCTCCCAGCTGGTCTGGGAACGCCTTGGTAGCCTCGCTGAAGAGCTGGAGCAGGTGGCTGGGGAGAGGGAAGTCTGGGCTTCTCTGCTTGAACTGTTGCCTCTGCAACCCGGACCTCCGGAAAAGCGGTAGAAGATGGATGGATGGATGGACAAAGTCTGGCTGCTATCCCCACCTGTGGTCCATGGACAAGTAAAATGTAGCTGACAGATGAAGATATCAGACAGTTAGCAGACTTGTTCATGGTGATATTTCAACTATTATACACTGCTGTCAGATTTTCTTTTCCACATTTAACTAATGTTCCATCCAGTAGGAGTTCCAGTGATGCCAGTAAGCTGCTTGAATATTTAAATGTTTCTTATGGGCCAATACAGGTCAATGTTAAAAATCAGCATAGCCATTCCAGGTCCCCTGTACATGTAATCCTTCAAAAGGGAGAGAGAAATAAAATAGAATTTTTGAAGTACACCAGAGTTGTTTTTACTGTTTTGAGAAATAATCAGCTCAGTGATCAACTAAATGATCAGCCTTTGTCTTGATGTTCAAATAAAACCAATCAATCAATCAATCAATCAATCAATCAATCAATCAATCAGCTCTTCTGTCTCAAGCAAATTTGGTCTCTATGTTGTGCTAATGACAGGGTGTGGTGTGCTGTGTTCATAATGTCTCTGTAGGCGGGATAGCTGTTACCCTTCTAGCTGACTAACAGTGCTTTCACACCTACAGGCTTTCAATCCAACTCGAAGTTTGTTTTCTCCATTAGTGTGGTTAGTTTTGTCTGCTGAGAACATAGTAATCGCACTCAGGTGTGCACCAAAGCAACCGTGCTGAGACCGCCTGAAAGAGGTAGTCTCGAGTCGAATCAAGGCACAATCAAGGGACAGTATTAAAATTGGACCAGTGGCAAGTGGTCAAACATTTTACGCCACTGTTCATACAGTGATGTGTAAAAGTGTTTGCCCCCATACTGATTTCTTATATTTTAGCATATTTGTTACACCTAAATGTTTCAGATCATCAAGCAAATTTTAATATTAGACAAAGATAACCTGAGTAAATACAAAATGTAGTTTTTAGATGATGATTTCATTTATTAAGGGAGAAAAGGTATCCAAACATACCTGGCCCTATGTGAAAAAGTAATTGCCCCCTAACTGCCCCTAAACCTAATAACCGGTTGTGCCATTATTGGTGCCAGCAACTGGTAATGAGGCTTTTCCATCGCTGTTGAGGAATTTCTACCCACTCTTCTGTGCAGAATTGTTTAAATTCAGTCACACTGGGCTGTCACACTGGGCCATTCGGCCTGACCAGTACCCCTGCCGTCTTCCAGTGACTGATCAACGATGTCCTTTGGGACATGGTGAAGCATTTTGGTTTTGTTTTCCTTGACAACATGCTTTTTTTTCTAGCACGCTGGAGGAATACGTAGTCCATATCTGAGCTGTCCTGCAGTGGCTGCTGGAGAACCAGCTTTTTGTGAATGCCGAGCTGTGTAAGTTTACCACCCACTCCACTTCTTTCTTGGGGTTCATCGTGGCCGAAGGTGCTTTAAAGGCTGACCTGGCTAAGATAAAGGTGGTAGTAGACTGGCCGACCCCCCAGTCCAGAAGCAACTCCAACACTTCCTGGGCTTTTTTTTTTTTTTTAAACAACCGCATGGGTATCCCACAAGGGTCCATTCTTGGTCCTTTACTTTTCAGCATTTTTATTAATGACTTGCCGTTACACTGCTCAGCTGCAACATGCCAACTTTATGCAGATGATGCAGTTATTTACACAGCTGCCAAGACTCCAGCACAGGCTGCAGATGTACTGTCTACAAGTATGGTTGATGTCCAAGAGTGGCTCCTCAAGAACCATCTATTGCTGAACCTTCAGAAAACAGTCTCAATGTGCTTTTCAATCAAAAAATGTAACCTGCAACATTTTAAAGTTAATATACATGATCATGACATCAGTTTAGCTACAGAATTCAAATACCTTGGCATTGTACTAGATCCTCAACTCAAATTTAATCTTCATATAAAGAAAATTTCAAAAACAGTAAAAAAAAATCTGAACTGCTTTAAATTAATTAGATATTACATACCTTACGAAGCAGCTGCACTGTATATGCATTCTATGGTTTTTTCTCATATATCATACTGTTTGACAGTCTGGGCTCAAGCAGCCCCTTCCACAATAAGACATATAGGTTCATTATATAATCAAACCCTAAAAATCTTGGACAAAAAGCCCATTAGGTGGCATCACTGTAATGTTTTAAAAAAATACAACCTATTGAGTTTTGAGAGCTTCATTGACCTCTGTCTTCTGAAATTAACGTTCAAATGTTTCCATAAATCAGCACCCGAGCCACTTGCTGGTTTCGTCCAAAGACAGGACAGCAGCAGAGCCACCAGGAGTTCTGTTAACAATAACTGTAAAATATTCCACCGCAGAACCACATTTGGACAAACAGCTTTCTCTATAAAGGGCAGTCACATCTGGAACACAATGCCAAATGAAATTAAAATAATAACGGACTTTAAAACATTCACTAAAAATGTTAAAAACTGGCTGAAAAATAAACAAGAATGTACTCATGTATGAATTAATTGTCTGCAAAGTGAGAGTGAATGAAGGGAAGGAATAAATGTGTTTGTTTATAGTGAGTGACGGAGGGAGGAAGGCCTGAAATAGGCAAATGTGAGTTATGTTATATGTGTTAAATGTGAGTCAGGCTGTTATATTTGTGTATTTATAATATTTATAATATTTATGTTAAATGTGAGTCAGGCTGTTATATTTGTGTATTTATAATATTTATAATATTTATAATTGTGTATTTATAATTTTTCTGCATTGATGTATGTGGTTATTGTGTATATTTTTTATCTTGATTCTTTTTTCTAAAGCCCATCCAGGGACAAGAGTTGCAAATTAGCTAATAGCTATACACTCTATGTGCAACACATCAGATTGATTGTCTTTGATTAATTGTCTATGTTTATTGCACTGTCCCTGTCAAATAAACTAATCTACTACTACTGCTTTGCTAACTTCTACCACCAGTTTATCCATAATTACAGTAAAGTAGCCTTGCCACTTAGTTCATTTCCACCAAAAGTCTGTTCAAGTGGTCCAAAGCCGCTGAATAGGCCTTTGCAACACTAAAAGGCCTCTTTACCAACGCGCCCATTTTGGCACAGGTCAACCCACAAGCGTAGTTCGTGGTTGAGGTTAATGCTTTTTTTTTTTTGTAATTTGAATTTTATTGGGTTTTCAATTTAGAAAATAAAACAGAGACAAACAAACACAAAAAAAAGAAAAAAAAAGGAAAAAAAACAAGTATACCCAGTGAGAGGATAAAACATTCCATTTCCACCCTAACACTCTTAAAATGATTAGCTTAATCTACTGCACCTATAAAGGTAAGATAGGATCCCCACTTATTATAGAAGCTGTCCATCCTGTCCAGAAGCTTATATGAAAGGCGTTCTAGTGCAGCAAGCTTGCCCAACTCCCTGAGCCATTGAGCTACGGGTGGGGCAGAGGAAGATTTCCAGTCAAAAGTGATCAACTTTCGGCCCAGCATCAAAGCAGTCTGAATCCACTCGGCATCAGAGATTGGGTCCTGAATCATTGATGGATCCCCAAGGACAAAAAGTCTCTGAGTAAATGGCACTTCTTGCTTAACAATTGTCATAATATGTCTATGGATCTGCAACCAAAAGTCCTGTATTACCGGACAACTCCAGATCATATGGATTAATGTCCCCTCCCCCTGTAGACATCTCCAGCAGCTTGAAGAGTGAGTGAGATTCGCTCTCAACATTTTATGAGGTGTCCAGTAAAATCGATTCAAAATTTTAAATTGAACAAGTCTGGTTTTCAATTCCCTAGACACTTTCTTCCCATTCTTTAAAATATTTGCCCATTCAACATCAGTAAATTGTGAATTCAGATCTTTTTCCCATACGTGTTTAAGGAATGTAGAATCTTTATTTGAGCTCTTAAGGAGCATTAAATAGAAATTTGAGGCCTTAGATCTTTTGCCACAGGAACTCAAAGCCTGGATGAGCCAATCTACATCAGGAGGAGGGGTAGTTGTAGATCCAAAGACTTGACACAGCAGATGTCGAAGTTGTAAATATTTCCAAAACTGATTATGTGGTAGTCCATACTGTGCCCGTAGAACATCAAATGATTTGAGAGCTCCCCCTTCATATAGATCTTTTAACATCAAGATGTCCTTTTTCACCCAGATTTTCCACATAAATGGGGATTTTCCAATATGGAGACTTGGGTTAAGCCAAATAGAAGCCATAGAATGAAGATGAGAGCTAAACTCTAGTATAGAAGCAACTCTCTTCCAAACGTATTGTAAAAAGGATATAATAGGATGCGACTGAAATTCAGAAGACAGTTTAATTGTGATTAGATGTACTAGGGGAAGAGGGCTGCTCAAATAACTCTCCAAATAAAACCAAGGGGGAGCTCTCTCAGGGGGGAGAGCCCAATGAATCAAATGTCTAAGACTAAAAGCATAATGATATAAAACCAAATTTGGGACCTCCAAACCTCCTGAATCTATAGACTTCTGCAATCTTTTCAACTTTAATCTAGGGCGCTTACCATTCCATAAAAAACTTATTGCACAACCTATCAAATTGTCGAAAATAACCAACTGGGATCCTAAGAGGAAGAGATTGCAGAAGGTAATTAAATCGGGGTGCACAAATCATCTTAATAACATTGACCTTGCCCCAGAGAGACAAAAAAAGAGGTGACCACCTTTCTATGTCTATTTTAAATTTTTCAAGCAAGGGTTCAAAATTAATCTGAATCAGATCTGATAAAATGTGAGGAAACAGGATGCCAAGATATTTAATTCCTAATTTTGGCCAAGAGAAGCCTATATTTTGACCAAATGTAAACAGTGTTTTAGGGCAATAAGATGTTAGAGGGAGAATTTCTGATTTTATCCAGTTAACTCTATAACCAGACAAACGTGAAAATTGGTTAATAATTTTAAGGAGAGCTGGAATTGATTTTTGAGGTTGTGTAATCAGTACCAATGCATCATCAGCATACAACATTATCTTATGGGTACTGCCATGGACCTGAATACCTGGAAAATTGCCGTCTTTGCGGATAGCAACAGCTAATGGTTCTAATGCCAAAGCAAAAAGCAAGGGACTTAAAGGGGAGCCCTGGCGCGTACCCCTATAAAGTCTAAAAGACTGTGATGTAACTCGATTTGATATCACTGAAGCTCTAGGTTCATTATATAGTAATTTAATCCAAGAAAGAAACTTTGAACCAAAACCAAAAGTCTCTAGAGTTGCAAAGAGATACTGCCACTCAACCCTGTCAAATGCTTTTTCAGCATCCAGGGAGAGGGCTGCCACTGGAGAGAGGTGTGCAAGTGAGGGATCATTTTGAACTAACCATATGATATCAATAAATCACCTAATATTGTCTGCCGCCCCCCTGGAACGAATAAAACCCACCTGATCAGGATTTATAAGAGATATCATTACTTTATCTAATCTTAATGCCAAAATTTTGGAGAGAATTTTACAGTCACAGTTTATAAGACTAATTGGTCTATAATTCTTACATTCTAACGGATCTTTATTGCTTTTTAAAATAAGCGAAATGAAAGCCTCTGTTAAAGAAGGGGGCAAACGGCCTTGTTCAAAAGATTCCGCAAACATTTCTAAAAGTAAAGGAGAAAGGTCATCAACACAGGCCTTGTAAAATTCTGCAGTGAATCCGTCAGGGCCCGGTGCCTTTCCAGTCGGGAAGCTCTTAATCACTTTCACAATTTCCTCTTTAGTAATTGGGGCGTCAAGTAAGTCTATTTGTTCCTTCGTTAAGGAGGGCAAAGATAGGGATGATAAAAATGCATAGATCTCTTGAGATCCAGCCTCCATTTCAGAAGAATAAAGCGAGGTGTAAAATTCTCTGAAAGCACCATTAATTTCATTTAAGTCTGACACCAGAGTACCATCCTGTGTCCTAATAGCAGATATAGTACACTGAGCTTCTTTCATTTTAATATATCTAGCCAGCATTTTGCCAGCTTTATCCCCCTCTTCAAATTGTTTATGCCTAAGACGAAATAGGGAAAATTCAACTTTTTGTGTTAGAATTGAATTCAGCTCATACTTAAGCTTCAGAAGGGGTGACAAATTTACTAAATTTGTGTCTTGTTTGAATGAAGTCTCTAATATAGCTATTCTCCTCTCCAAATCAATCTGTTTAGCAATGTTAGTTTTCTTTTTAAAAGATGCATATTGAATAATATGTCCCCTAATAAATGCCTTAAAGGCCTCCCAAGCAACCCTGGCAGAGGGAGCAGAATCCCAGTTTGTCTCAAGATATAAGGAGATCTCTGCTTTCAAAGAGGACACAAAATCTGGATTAAAAAGAAAGCTTGAATTAAGCCTCCATCTAGAATTTTTTTTCAACTGACAAGGCGGGATCATATGTAGAAAAACAGGGGCATGATCTGATAGTATTATGCTACCAATGAAGCTCGAATTTACAGAAGAAACAGAAAATTTTGACATTAAAAAATAATCAATCCTGGAAAACACATTATGAACAGTGGAATAAAAAGTGTAATCCCTTGTGGACGGATTAAAAAGCCGCCAAACATCTACCAAACCAATTGCATTGCACATGTCTTTCAATGTAGAGCCAGATTTAGATGAACGCTGTGAGGGGGTGCTCCGATCTAAAATGTTGTCCATGACCTGATTAAAATCCCCGCCTACTAAAATGGGATAATTACCCATTTCGCTTAATTCGTGTTCCAATTGTGCAAAAAATGCACAATCAACTATATTTGGTGCATAAACATTAGCGAGTATCATCCTATGGCCCTGAATTTCTATAAGAATTATAAGGAGTCGTCCATCATCATCACTAACCTCTTTTAGACACTTGAACTGCAAATGTTTATGAATAAGGATTGCCACTCCCCTGCTCTGGCTATTACCACAAGACGCAAACCCATGGCCCACCCAGTCCCGACGGAGTTTTTTAGATTCTGTTTTAGTGAGGTGGGTCTCTTGAAGCAACGCTACATCCACTTTTTTTGATTTAATAAACGCCAGAATTTTTTTCCTCTTAATTGGGTGGTTAAGGCCTTTAACATTCCAAGTAATGAGGTTAAGAAAGCTCTGACAACTAGCCGACATCATAAACGGTACATATTACCATCCAAAATATCCAGCAATTCTCCACCAAAAACCCCCTCACTGGGCAAAAGACAAACACAATAAAAATTAAAAATACAAAAAAAAAAAAAAAAAAAAAAAACGAAAACCACATAATCATAAAGTAACATAATCGGTGACCTGAAACCAATGTCACCCATCGGTGCACAAAAACCGCACCAACCAAAAAAAAGAAAATAAAAAACTCTAGGACAGTGCAACAAACTTAGGGAGAGCCGCAACATCGCAGCAGCCTCATGCCTATAGACAATATAGCGTGGGCAAAAAAAAGGAACCTTACATTAATACTGCATCAAATCCTCAGTCAAAAATATATAACAAATAAACATATAGCATATATTCATACCATTGTTCATCAATGTCTCACGGTAGTGAAAGAATCAGGTTCAATGCTTTTTTAGGGTCAGTGAACTCCTGTTTACCACTTGCCAACTTCACAACGAGAACTGCAGGATACCTAAGAGAGAATGCAATCTTCTTCTGGTGCAGCAGATGTTTACACTGCTTGAACGCCGCTCTCATCTCGGATACTCGTCTGGAATAATCCGGGAAAATGATGATGTGATGTCCATTCCAATCCAGCTTTCCCATCCTGCGTGCTGCCTCCACAATACGCTCCCTATCCTGGAAGCGCAGAAGTCGAATCAGGATAGCCCTGGGTGGCTGCCCATCAGGTCTGCGTCCGGCGAGGCTCCGATGCGCACGGTCAATTTCCAGCCCTCCAGGGAACTCCATTTTCAGCAGATGTGGGATAGCTTTGCGCATGAAGGTAAGGGCATCTGATTTTTCACAATTTTCTGGAAAGCCGACAAAGCGTAGATTGTTTCGGCGTGATCTATTTTCTAAATCGTCCAGCTTCAAAAGTAAATCTTCTACCTGCGTCTGGGTTGCGGGGGGATTAGCATCCAGAGCTGTATTAGCATCCTCAAGAAAAGCGATGCGAGACTCCACATCTCCCAGCCGGGTAGCTAACTCCGTTAGCTTGGTGTCCACTGCCCTCATTGACGCCTCAATAGAGTTGAGTTTGGCGTCTTGCCTCTCCGATATTTCCTTCAACAGTGCAAAGATCTTAGAGATGTCCTCCGCCATTTGGTCTTTGGCAACACCTGCACCTGTTGAAGGTGGCGGAGAGGGAGGAGGGCCCGATGTGGTATCACCAGCTCTAGCCAGATTTTCCTTGCTAGCACCGGCTTTGGGGCGAAGATTAATTTTCTGCTGTTGCGTTGGCATACTAATCCTGTTCTCCACAAATCCAGTCTCGATGTAAAGTGTAGTAATAATAATAATTTCAGCTGAGGAAACAAGAGAAAAACGCCCTTGTAGAAGAAAAAAAAAAAGGCTGTCTGCACTGCGGTGCTCCTCACCTAAGCAGCCATCTTCACTGCCCGCGTCTCTCGAGGTTAATGCTTTTGATTTCGGGGTGGGCACTGTCCTTTCCCAGCGTTCCAGCTCTGATCAGAAGCTTCCTCCATGTGTGTATTTCTCTCGGTGGCTGACCCCAGCCAAGAAAAATTACAATGTTGGGGACTGCAAGCTGTTGGCTATTAAGTTGGCGCTTGAGTAATGGAGGCACTTGCTTGAGAGAGCAAACCAACCAGTCATTACCTTGACAGATCATAAAAACTTAGAATACCCCAGATCTGGTAGATGGTTAAATTCTCGACAAGCACGGTGGGCCCTGTTTTTCCTGAGATTTAATCTATCACGTACTGCCCAGGGTCCCGTGATGTCAAGTCTGATGCTCTCTCACCCCAGTACACCTCCAATTCCTCCTCCTCCTCCCTCTCTGCAGCTGCTGCCTGTCCTCCAGAGACTATCCTGCCCTCTTCCAGTATTCTAGGAGCCCTTGTTTGGGAGATCGAACAGAGTGTCCGGCAGGCCCAGTCTTCCAAACCCATCCCTGAGGGAGGCCCGACCAACCTACTGTATGTGCCCTCCTCCTTACACAGTGACGTCATTAAGTGGGGGCACACCAATTTTTTTGCCTGCCATTTCTCAGACAATCAAACTGTTACAGTGAGTTTTTTGGTGGCCAACGCTCAGAAGGGATGTGCAGGAATATGTTAAAGCATGTCATGTCTGTGCTGCTAACGAATCTGACTCTTCTCCCCCAGCCGGCGTCCTTCACCCCTACCCTGTCCCTAGTCGTCCCTGGTCCCACAATGCTGATGATTTCATTACGGGCCTCCCTCCCTCACAAGGTAACTGTCATTTTCGAAATCACTGATAGTTTTTCTAAAGCCATTCACTTAGTTCCCCTCCCCAAACTGCCCTCTGTTGCTGAAGCTTCCAACCTTCTCACCCTCCACGTTATCCGCCTGCATGGGATCCCTATGGACACTGTCTCCAGATCGAGGACCACAATTCAGGTTGCAAGTCTGGAAGGCTATTTGCCGTTCCCTGGGTGCCACTGCCAGCCTAACGTCAGGATATCACCCACAGAGCAACAGCCAGGTTTAGCGTGCCAACCAGTCTCTGGAGGCCACCCTGAGGTGTGTAGCATCCTGTAATCCAACCACCTCGCTCAAGGGACCGGCGGCTCACCGGGAACCTCCAAAAATGGCTGAATGTTAGCGACTCCTGCGTTCATGCTTTTTTCCTCGTCGCCAAATGTTAAGCTGGCAAATGAGAACCAATGACAAGGCTGGAGGTATAACAGAACATGACTTTATTATGGACTCACTGCACAGTACAGACACTCCCATCAGACAGAGGTGAGGTCAAAAAGACCGTCCCTATTCCGCACTGCTCTCTTATTGTCACGACCTGAACTATCTTTGCTCTGCGTTCAGGTTGTCCAGTTCGCTCCTGCTCCGGGGTAGTCCGTGCCGGGTCTTCCATGGCCCGCTCTTTGACAGCGCCCAGCTGATTGCCAGCTGTCTAGTTCAGCTGCGCTGGGACAGCTGTCTCCTATCTCCAATCTCCTCCTCCATTTAAGCGAGCAGCCGAGAGTCACTCGTCGCTGCGACCTCGCTTTGGAAAGACTCACCTTGTGTTTCCACGACTGTTAGCTCCTCCGCCCAGCTGCAGTTCGCCGTTACCTCGGCGTCTTCCCCAGTGTTAGTGCTGCGACTCGGCGAGTATTTTTTCCCTCGCCGCCCCTCTAGCCTTTCTCCTTGGGTGGTATGTACCTTTGGTTCTGTGTGTGTTTTAGCCCCACGTGGCTCTTTATTTTGCTGTTCGTTATTTAGTGTAGTGTGTGTGTTTTGTTTTAATAAATTACGCCAACTCACTGGTCGCCCTCGAATCTCTTTCCTGGCTCGTGAGAGCCAGAGTTATGACAGTAGGTCGCAGCCATACTGAGACGGCCGCGACCGTGAGTTTGCCGTAAGGACTCGACGCTCTCTTTTTCCTTCCTCTGGGCGTAGGCAAGCCTGTATCATGTCTCCCTCCAGGAGACGCATGCGGCACCCAGGCCACGATCTCTCGGAGGCTCTGGACCTTGTGGACGGAACGTTGTTCACCACGGACCTCTACGATGCCCCCAGCGAGATACGCTGGCGCCTGGAGCTCGCCGAGGGAATGCTTAACAGCTTTTCTCGCTACTTCCTTCTCCCCGAGGTTAAGGCGAGGAGGGCAGACATCTCTGTGGCCTGGGAAAGACTCCGTAGGCTGGAGGAGAACTCCGGCAGGAAACCGAGGACAGGACGCCATCGCTCCTCGCTTCGGAATCCCGCTCCTCCCGCCGATCCAGTCCAGGAGTTCGCCTCACCCAGGGGTGATCCCCAGGATAGAGTGACGTCAACCGGGTTTCCCCCGGAGAAGATGAGAGTGACAGCGATGCGCATTGCGGATCGAGTGGCAGCCGCTTCTTCCGCCGCCGTTCCCCCCGTAGCCATGAAGAACGTGATTGCGGCGGTCAGGCTGGTCGAGAAGAACCCAGAGCTGAACAATTATCCGGAATCCGCTGACCTGTTGGCTTCGCTCACCGCGCAGGAGCGGCGTTTTCCCGACCTCACGTTCAGAAGACGTCGCTCCCAAATTCCCCACTCATCTCAGCGAGAGTCCTGTCCGGATCCCGCTCCAGGAAACCACACGAATTCTGCCTCCCAGCCTGCTGTAGCTCCCGTGTCTTGCCGAAGAAGTGAATCAGCTGCTCCCGCTCCTGGGCCCGCTCTCCCCGCTGTCCCGTCAGCTTTGGGCCCCCAGCTCTCCTCAGCTGTTTCACCCCCCTCTTCGTCATTCACTCCGGCTGCTGGGAGGAGCGCAAATTCATCCCCAGGTGTTCCAGGTCCCGATCTGGTGCGGGTAGCACCACCTCATCTGTCCGGGGGGTCCCCCACTTCTATCCGGTTGGGAGAAGAGAGACTCAAGCCTCTTGTAGCGGGTTCCACCGGTCCTCTGGGAATCAGGCAAGTGTCCTTTCATTCTCCTCCCATTGTGAGTGAATTGCCTTGTTTGATTCCTGGGGGAGGAGTTCAGGGTTCACAGTCCCCTGAGCTCTCTCCTCCCGCTGCAAAAACTGAATATGAACCTGCGTCCTCTGTGTCTCTTCCCCTTGAGTGTGCCCCGGTGCCAGGTGTACACCGCTGCGCGAGGAGGAGGCGGCCTGCGGCCCTGGAGGGTTTTGCCCCAGCCCCGCAGCCACGTTATGGGCAGAGGAGAAGGTCGAACTGCCTGTTGGAGCCAGCGCCGACGATTAAGCGTCCCCGGGTCTCCACGGAGGAATGGTTCGGCCCAGCAGAGTCCAGATCTCCTGCCCCCACGCCAGGTGGGCTGTCGACGCGGTTTTCGGCGTTTGGAGGTCGTTTGACTGTGGAAACCATCATGCCGGCTGCGGAGCCATTCGCAGTCGAGTTGGAGCCGGAGGACGGAGTCCTGCACGCTGAGCCCGGAGCATCGAAGTCCTGGATGGCGGTAGAACCCGAGATCAGGCAAGTGCTCTATTTTGTTTTTCTCTTCTCTATTCTGGAGCATTATTGCCTGTCTCTCGGGGGGGCGGGCCGGGTGCAGCCGTCTACTGCGCTCGAGCCTGTTCCGCCGGGCTCTGCCGCTGCCGGTGATCCTGATCCCGGTTCCTTTTGTCCCTCTGAGCCTCTCCCCAGGGTCATCGGAGACGAACCTGCTCTGGGTGCCATCTCGGAGGTTCCGGTTCCCTGCACGGTGTTCGCCTCAGACGCTGCGCCCGGAGGTGCTGTCTCGGTCCAGCTGGGGTCCACCGGGAGTGCTGTCTCGGTCCAGCTGGGGTCCACCGGGAGTGCTGTCTCGGTCCAGCTGGGGTCCACCGGGGGTGCTGCGCCGGCCCAGCTGGGGTCCACCGGGGGTGCTGCGCCGGCCCAGCTGGGGTCCACCGGGGGTGCTGCGCCGGCCCGTTCGGGGTCCACCGGGGGTGCTGCGCCGGCCCGTTCGGGGTCCACCGGGGGTGCTGCGCCGGCCCGTTCGGGGTCCACCGGGGGTGCTGCGCCGGTCCGGGTAACGGTTAGCGTGGGAGCTGGAGGATTGTGTTCGCCTGACGTCTGGCTGACTTCGCCCCTTGCCTCCATCATTTCTTCTCCTGCCGCTGTTGGGGTTCCTCTCACCCGGGTCAGTTTCCCCCTACCCTTGTTGCCATTAGATGGCAGGCTAACTTTGCCCCTGGCCTCCATCTCTTCTCCCCCTACTACTGTGGGGGGTTTTCTCACCTGGGTCAGTTTCCTCCTGCCTTTTCCCTCTGGGAGGAAGCTGCACCAAGACTTCTCCCTCAGCTCTCCGTGGTCTGAGGTCACGGGACGACCGCCTGGGAAGCCATCTGGCTGGTTCGGTGGTCTGGGTCGGCCTCCGGAGAAACTGTGTCTCCTAGCCTGGGACTCGGGTAGACCACCCGAACTGGTGCTGTGGTTCCTGGCCTGGTGGAGTTCGGGCCGCCCGCCGGACAAGCTGTCATCGCCTGCCTCACTCCACCTGCTGTCATTTCTGACAGACTGACTAACTGTTCATAGCCTTGTGTTTTGTATGCTTCCATTATTTAATTTCATTCGGGACATCAAGGAGCTTACTGTGTTAGAGTCCTTATTGGAATGTCATTTCTACCGAGAATTTTTCTTTGGGCAATTTTCTGTGTTTTGTGATCCCAGTATGGTCTTATTCTAATTTCTCCTTTAAGTAGCATTTGCTTCACATTGCCTGGCCTCATTCTGAGTAGTCTTGTTTTTTTTTTTTTTCTGTATTTATGCCCTCCTCCTGACTGTTTTGTGACTTCCGTTGTGTTAATACGTGGTTGAGGAGTTGGTTTTTTGTATCTTTATGCCAGTTTGCGGCCTCAGGCTCTATTTTTGGGTCTTAGGCCCGAATTACTTCCGTATATTCTGTTTTGGTCGGGGTTTACTTGTGTAAGTCTACTTCAACCTGATGTTCATCAGAGTTTTATAGTTTTCGGTCCTTCAGGACATGAGTTTTTGTCTTGTCCTCGCCCTAAGTTGTTGTGAGCTTTTTTCTTCCCATGACTGTATCGCTGTGCCCTTGTATCTTGTTCTTGTCGTTTCTCCCCACCTCCTGTGGTCCTGCACAGACCGTCTGGCGTCTGCAGAGGAGGGGGTGATGGTTTTTTCTTGGGGTTAGGATTATTATGGTATCTGACCCTATGCTGTGTCTAGGTTTTTTTTTCTTCCCTGCCTCCTTTTTCTGGTTCCCCCCTTTCTCCCAGATCTGGCCCCCACCGCCCTCCCTGGTCTTCCCTCGGGGGGGGGGGGGGGGGGTTAGGCCGCTCCAGGAGGCGCGGCTCGGGGGAGGAGTACTGTCACGACCTGAACTATCTTTGCTCTGCGTTCAGGTTGTCCAGTTCGCTCCTGCTCCGGGGTAGTCCGTGCCGGGTCTTCCATGGCCCGCTCTTTGACAGCGCCCAGCTGATTGCCAGCTGTCTAGTTCAGCTGCGCTGGGACAGCTGTCTCCTATCTCCAATCTCCTCCTCCATTTAAGCGAGCAGCCGAGAGTCACTCGTCGCTGCGACCTCGCTTTGGAAAGACTCACCTTGTGTTTCCACGACTGTTAGCTCCTCCGCCCAGCTGCAGTTCGCCGTTACCTCGGCGTCTTCCCCAGTGTTAGTGCTGCGACTCGGCGAGTATTTTTTCCCTCGCCGCCCCTCTAGCCTTTCTCCCTGGGTGGTATGTACCTTTGGTTCTGTGTGTGTTTTAGCCCCACGTGGCTCTTTATTTTGCTGTTCGTTATTTAGTGTAGTGTGTGTGTTTTGTTTTAATAAATTACGCCAACTCACTGGTCGCCCTCGAATCTCTTTCCTGGCTCGTGAGAGCCAGAGTTATGACACTTATACTCTGGGTGGCGGCGGAACAGGAAAGGTGGCGCCACCACCAGTGTCACACCATAATGTGTCCTAAGAACAACACAACAGTTGCATTTATTTATATTGAAAAAAACTGTCAAAACGTCAGCGGGTCACGTGATGGGCAATCAGCTGATTGCCAGCGGCTGGCTGCAGTTTAAAAGAAAGGCAGAAACAGTGGCAAGGAAGGCCATTTCTCAGAAAACTCCAGCAGCCAGAGGAGCTCCAACGGCAGACCTGCGGGAGTCGGCTTACCCACTCCAGGGAACATGGAGTTGGCTTGTCACAGGAAGCTGGACGCTGGAAATAGTGGGCAATGGGGCTGCAGGCCGGTGAGATCAATCCTTTTTTTTTCTCTCATTTACAAACTGAAATTTTCCTGAGCTCAGGGGGGTTTTTTTGTTGATGAAAAGTCACTGATGCCCTGTTTTGTTTTGTTTTGTTTTTTTTGGGGGGGGGGGGTGTCTGGACACTTTTTTGCTTTTTTTGCACAGGTGAAGATCTGTGGGTACATTGCCACAGACTGTGTTTTATCGCTCATGTTTTGAGTTGGTAATTTTGGATAAAAGACTGAATAATGGACTAAGAAATTGTGTTTGGTTGTGGCTCAAAATGATGTGGTGTGCCGGTAACATGTAAAGAAATTATTTAATGTGTAATTATTATTATTTTGCTTCTTGAAAAGAATTGAAAACATTGAAAATCATATTGGCTGGTGTATTTTGAAATCATTTGAAAACTCTTTTTTTTTTTGGTAAAAGTCTTTTTTTTTTAATAGTTGAACGTTACAAGTGTCCCCTTAACCTCTTAAAATTCCGGTGCTCCACCCATGGAACATTTCACATTGGCTGGAAATTGGCTGTAGATGATCTCTGCTTAATTTCAAGCAATTTGAGTGAATGCTGTAGGAGGAGTTCATTTTGACTTCAGTTGCATATTTTTGAAAATACGTTGCAGAAAACTTCATTTTTAGAGCATGAGATTAGTGGATAAAAATTACTTGAAGCTTTCAGAGATTAGAATTATGAAATAATTTTGAGTCTGCAGCTATTCTTGAAATATTTGCAAAAATGTAAGTGGGGGGGGGATCAAGTTAAATTTAGCAAACTTTATTGAACCAGTCAGGCAACCCCTCTCCTAAATTTGCAACAAATCAGAATGAATAATAGTAGGCCTTCCTATTTTGGCCTGTAATAAAACCAAAACAAACAAACAACAAAACAAACAAAAAGGACTTAACATAGGAAAAAGTGTATTAAGCAAGAACTCTAGAGAAAGATATTTTAAAGCCATATAAATTAAATTCCACTTTTTCTGTGGGTCATATTTTTAACAATGAGGGTCATGTCTTTGGCATTACAGTATAATTTGTGACTGCAGTTGTGATCTCTTTCTATTTTGTACTGTTGTTGTGTGGGATAAATTTTCCAAAGGCAGAAGCCATATCAACATTTTCTTAGGGCTTGTTACTTTAATTTTTTTGTAGGGGCTACCTGGGATGCTGAGAATGGATTTTAATGCATTCTTTATATTGTAGTGGATGACATCTCAAGAGGGGAAACAAATTTTCGGTACTGCTGCCTTTAAAAACAACAGTTTTGTGACATAATTTGCACAAAACTGTATTTTGTTCAGTTTCTACCTTCTGAAGTCTGAACCGCCAGTGCTTTTTTCTCCTTATAATTTTCATTCAAGTCTACTTCCACTGCAGCCAGTGTCTCTGTCACTTCATTTTTTTCCATCTCTCCATGCTCTGCTAGTGTTGCCAGGTTGTGCATAAAAAAGACATCTCCTCCATGAAAACAGACTCAAAAGAAGCAGTTTCTAAAGAAAAAAATTGCAGGAAAAAAACCCAAACACCTGGCAACAACCCTGATATGAAACACGGTGGTGGTGGGGGGGGGGGGGTCCTGAGTGCAGCTGTGTGTGAGAGGAGCTTGTAGAGGACTGAACAAATAAATGCTTACAGCTTACACTGTTGCGACAATTTATGCTTGATATCTACGATAAAGGTATTTTATGTATCGCGCATAGTTCAATGTATCGATATAATGAATATATTCAGTGTATCGCCCAGCCCTAGTGTGTTGCATAGTAAGTTTTAAAATGCATAGGAGAGGCATGTTGCACTTCAGAAGAATAAGACTTCCATGGGAAGATTCAAACCTGATAATTACCTTAACCACTACACCACACAACTGCTGTAGTTCGCACTCAAGCTTTCTCAAAACAAAAATGCTCCACTGATAATGAAGAAGAAGAAATACTGCAGTGCAGTGGACAGTCAAAACATGTAAAGGTAAAAATTTCTCCTTTGTATTCTTGTCTGAAATAAGAAAAACAAAAGATTAAGAAGAAGAAATACATTAGCTGCACGGTGGCGCAGTGGTTTAGCACTGTGGCAGCACAGTTTACCCTCGGCCGGGGGATTGCGGGGATCGTGAGATCGTGGGTTCGATCCCAGCCCCCGACCAACAGTGAGCTGTGTGGAGTTTGCATGTTCTCCCCGTGTTGTGTGGGTTTACTCCGGGATTTCTCCGGTTTCCTCCCGCATACCAAAAAAAACATGCAGGTTTAGGGCGCTCGCGCACGCAGCGACCAGCAGCCGGTGGCTTGTCACCAGACTGCAAACCAAATCTACCTACGGGTACAAATAAGTAACAAAAAAAAAAAAAAAAAAAAATTAGGTCTCCCTACAGCAGTGCATGTCATGTTCGCTGTGAAGATATGGCGGCAAGCCCAAAACGCAGAGTAAGTAACGTGTTTATTTACAATGGGTGGATGTGTAGAATGTCTAAATACAGTCACACTGGCAAGGGGAAGACACCCGGCTACAAACTTAGTTGGTTCAACAGGACTGCCTAACGTGCTCCAGTTAAGCAGGAGTAGAGAAAAAGGCACAAGGGAAGACTTACTACGGTATCGTAGCAGAAAGGCTCTGAGGGAACAACACGATTCAGTCTGATTGAAAACCAACAGAAGCGAGTCTGGATGTCAAAGGCTGACATTGCTAAGTTGCCACAACAGCTGGTCACATTCTACCCTATAAATACACAAACCTGAAATGAGGGCAAATGGACACAGCTGTGTGGCCACCCGGTGTGTGACTGATTGAACAGTGTGTGTGTGCGTGCGTGAGTGTGAGTATATGTGTGTGTGCGTGCACGAGTGTGTGAGTGTGTATGTGGTGAACCAGAAAACTGGTGAATGCCTAGTAAGAGGAGGGGCGTGGCTGTGGGACTGATGGAGAGCAAGGCTCGATCCATCAGCTGGAATTAATAATCAGTAATTAAACCCAACAGCCACAAGTCATGCTCGGGGTGACGACCCTGAACATGACAGTGCACAGTTGTACAATTTTAAGATCTTTTTTTACATGAATGTGCAACTATTTTTCCCTCAAAAAATTGTTGCTTCTTAACTCGGAAAGTTGTGAACTTTTTTGTCAAGCCACTGGATGTGCCAAAAGAGCCACATGTGGCTCCAAAGCTGCAAGTTGTAGACCCTTGGGCTAAGTATACAGTTTTTTTCCCAAACAAATTAAAATTGCAAGACTGTGGTTGTGAATTGCTGCTATATAAATAAAACTAATTTGAACTGAATACTCTGAACACCTTTTATCTGTGACTGGCCACAAGTCGTCACAGTATACCAGCCCTGTTCCCTTATAGCTCTTCTTTTTCCCCCTTAATGAATGACTTTTCTGTGAAGTAGAAACTGCTTATCAACAAACACATTTTTTTTGTTTTCTTGTTGCAAAAAATTAAAAGCACATGTACTTATAATTCCAGCTCACATTCACATCTGTAGTGAAACCAACTGCAGCCATTTTCATCCAGGCAGGCCCACTTGTAACAGTGTGATTTATTACTTAAAGACTGTTTGTTAATCAGAGTCCATCCTCTGACAGTTCTATTTGGTTTAATTTGTTTATGATTTACCAGTCTTGATGATTCTATAATTAAATTGTCAAAGTGAGTGAAGAGAAGGGCACTGGTATGAAAGATAAATAATGCACTTGGGTGTATTTAATATTCACAACATCTTTAACTGTGAACAAGGCATTCCCCAAGGTGGGCTCAGGTTCATTTTACTTGTACGGTTGGAAACAAATTGCCTGACTCTTCCCAATGAGTTGCATTCATATTCAGATTTTAAGCATGCATTTGTTTAACGATGCATACAAAAAAAAAAAGCTTTCACACCTATGATGCTGAATTGAGACGAAAAAAGTATTGAATTATTTAAAGGCAAAAGAAACCTAGTGTATTTAAACATTACTGTATATTTAAATAATTGTTGAAACTTTCATATGACCTTTTTCACAGGTGCATGACAAACTCAACATTCAGCTTGAATGTTTTTAAAATTTGCTTCCACTGTTTAATTTTCTCTCAGACTGGGCCAGATCTTCCCACACAGGATTTTGTCTTGTGGTACACACCAATTTTCTCACTGCAGAGGTGAAAGTATATCAGCATTTAGGCAGACAAAAGAGGAAGATGATAAATGTGAGTTGAGTAAGATAATGGGCAACAGTACAATGATCTTACAAGGTGACTGTGATGGGCAGTCTAGTATCTTCCAAGACTTCTTCTGAAGCCAAACCTTGGTGGACTTTGAGGTCTGCTTGGGATCACTGTCCTGTTGGAAGTTCCAGTGCTGCCCAAGCTTCAGCTTCCTCACAGACGGCATGACATTTTTATGCCTCGGTGGGAAATGAAGGCATACGGTAATCACTCAGTGCGTCTGTGTGTGGTTGGTTGTGTGTATCTGTCTGTCTTTCTGTCAGTTACCAGCTTTTCAGCTTACCTGGTCAAAATTAAGGGGAACTAAAGACTTGTATCATTGTATCACCATATTTTCTTGACTTTTAATTTGCCAGTATTTAAAGATTAGGCCTTGTTTTCAAAATAAACACAAATTTAACTGATCATTGCCACGTAATTGAGCCGAGAAAAAAGGTACTGTAATAACTATGCCAGGCCACTGGAGGCAGCACTATCTTTATTTTCAGATATGTTAGATTAACAAAAAAAAGAAAGGAACAGAACAATATAGCAGGGGGAAAAAAAATCCACCATGGTCGAATTAAACAGTAACTCCTCGGATTTTACAGTTTAACATAAATTATCGAAAAAGGGTGATGGCTGAAGCCGCAGCTTATATTGCCCACCCATGTTCCATCTAAGAAGTCAAAAAAATAAAAGTAATTGCCAAACAAAACAAAGCTAAAACAAAACATGGCAAAACAAAACTAAGCAAGAGCACAACACAGACTGGATTTCATAATCCTTGTGATTTTACATGTCATTTTGTATATATGTTTGGAGTATTTCTTCCTTTAGTTTTTGTTTAAATTGCCCAAGCGTTGTACATGATTTTAATTCAGCTCCAAAAGCATTCCACAGTCTGACTCCTTGCACTGAGACACAGTGTTGCTTGGTGGTAGTTCTCACTGAAGGTGTTTGAAATATACATGTTCCTCTGAAATGATATTGTTTCTCCCTTATTTGGAATAATTTTTGGATATTTGCGGGCAGTGATAGATTCTTCACTTTAAACATTATTACTGCAGTTTTAAAGTCAACCAGATCTTTCAACTTGAGAGTTTTTATTTTAAGAAAAAGTGGGTTTGTTGATTCCCTGTAAGCAGCATTGTTTATTATTCTAATGGCTCTTTTCTGAAGCATAAAAACTGGATATATGATTGTTTTATATGTATTTCCCCATACTTCAATACAATATGTCATGTATCGGAGTATTAATGAATGATACAAAGTATATAATGTGGGTTGAATCAGCAAATATTTCAGTCTATGTAGTATTGCAATTGATTTGGATATTTTACCTTTAATATAATTAATATGTGACTTCCAACACAATTTATTATCAATTATTACTCCAAGGAATTTAATTTTGGATACCCTTTCAATCTATACACCATTTACACTGAGTTTAGATACTGAGTTGTTGTGATGGTTGTTAAAAATTGTAAATTTTGTCTTACCTAAATTGAGCATTAATTTGTTTGAATCAAACCACAGTTTAAGCTTTCTTAATTCCTTTTCGAGTGTATCAAAAAGTTGTTCCAAATTGCTTCCACTGCATAATAAATTAGTATTATATGCAAACAATATTACATCCATTTTTTCCAAAACTTTGTATCATTTATATACAGATTGAATAACAGTGGCCCCAAAACTGTACCCTGTGGGACTCCACAAGAAACCTTCAGTAGCTATGAGTTTTTGCTACCTACACATACGTACTGATGTCTGTTCTTTAAGTAACTACATAACCAGGACCAGTCCTTCCCCCTCAGTGCTAACATGCTCTCCATCAGCTCCACAGCTGATCTGTTATCCAACTGTGAGCGTGTGAGGTGTTTCTCTGCCCTCTCACTGTCCGACAGGGTATATCGTTGAAGCAACATCTGCTTGAGCACGTCATATTTTCCCTGGGCTGGCGGCTCCTGGAGCAGGTTCGTTTCTTGCTGTGTGACGCACACATCGAGCACAGCAACCACATATTAATATTTGGTGTCATCTGTGGAGATCCCGTGGAGTGTGAATTTGGCTTCCACATGTAGAAACCAAGCGATCGGATTGTGAAGCCACAAGTCCGCGAGCTTGACTGTGACAGCGCATGCCGTGCTGGTGTTCTTCCTATGGGTTTTCTCCGGGACGGTGCTCGGCTCGTTCTCCATTGCACGTCTTAGGGTCACCAATGTGGAAGATGAAAGCAGACGAGAAAGCAAGCTGGATGACACACAAACTATATTTCTTCCCAGGGTCTCTGGGCACCTCCTTTTATACCACTTTATTTTTGCCCTATGAGACCCAGGGAGACAAAGACAATGCACACAGTGCACAAAGCATGTCTGGCACATTAACATTACAGAACATGAACCCTGCATCTCACTCCCTACCATACTTTAGTGAACTCCGGTGTCTCCTGACTCCCCGAGGTGCGGCTAGTCTTTTCTGTTACATCTGAGGCCCCCCGGTGCCACTTCCTCTGTTTTTGTAAAAGATTACAGTACGCTGACAAACGCTGAAGAACGCTGGTATACGGCATTGTACGCCGAGCTCCTCTGAAAATTTTCACCATGCTGAAAAGTTTCCGACATATCCAGTGTATGGCTGAAACGTCCCGCATACACAGGGCATAAGTTGTAGGTAAGTTATGCATTTGTTCACACATGCTATTTGTAAGCGACTCATGTTACTCATAAGTGGAAATACGTCGAGATAAATGTCTAGCATACCCCAAACGTATTTCTAACATATGAGTAAGGCTCGTTGAACCTATGTGTAACTTGCTGAACAGGTTTCTAACTTACAGCTACCCGATAATGATGTATTGGCAGTATTGGTTCACAGGAGGCACCCAAATAAACTGGTATTGTTCTTCTATTCAGACAAATTAAAGAGGTGTTTCAACTGTGATAGTCTCTGTGTAGACTAGGTGACACCTTTACTAATTAAGAGCTGACTTGATCCACCTGCTGTCTGTTCTGATCAGCTCACCTGGTGCCTGCAGGGCATACACACACACAGAGAGCAACACACGTACTTGTTCATTTAACAGGAACAGCTGGGGACATGTCTAAGGATATTATGAAGATCAAAATCGCTGTTTAGCCCTTTTTGCCATGTTTTTACCTTCTTTTTTTTTTTTGTTACTTATTTGTACCCGTAGGTAGATTTGGTTTGCAGTCTGGTGACAAGCCACCGGCTGCCAGTCGCTGCGTGCGCGAGCGCCCTAAACCTACATGTTTTTGGTATGCGGGAGGAAACCGGAGAAATCCCGGAGTAAACCCACGCAACACGGGGAGAACATGCAAACTCCACACAGCTCACTGTTGGTCGGGGGCTGGGATCGAACCCACGATCTCATGATCCCCGCGATCCCCCGGCCGAGGGTAAACTGTGCTGCCGCAGTGCTAAACCACTGCGCCACCGTGCAGTCCACGGTGCTTTGACTGCAGTCTGTATCATCAGCTGTCCAGTGCTGTTCTGATAGATAAGCCAAAATGTCAGAACACCGGAGAAGCAGGATCCAATCAGCTGATTGCCAGAAGCACAGAGCCCAGCTGTTTTCCATGATAAATCACACTTTGCTTTCCCTTGGCTGCAGCTCTCTGATGTTTTTGGCTTCACATCAGCAAAAGCATACTTTTCACTTTATTGAAAATACTTTTTTATCATCATTAGTGCATGTGCCTCTGAGCCAGGTTGTGACAGGTTTGTGATGTGTCACATCAGTTGCTTTAGGCATGACCGACCTGACAGATTTGACAGCTCAGCCAAGTTGGTCATGCCTCCTGACGTGCAATGGTTAAACAGAGATGATCTCTTGCGCACCTAGGATTCATGGATCAGAAGGTGACAGCAGTTTGGCATGACTGCGCTATGCATAAGTTAAGAAAAGGTATGCATAAATTAGGCTGTGGTTGGGCATAAGTTTTTAATGCCAAGAACACACTAAGCATTCATTGGTTTAAGTTATTTATAAGTTACTAATACATTATGTATACGTAAACTCGTTATGGATACACAATGCATATGGTCAAAAATAAAAATTTTGGTTTATGCCAGCATTTTAGACCAATATTTTTTAAAACCAATTTAGTATCTCACAAAAGTTAGTACACCCCTCACATTTTTGAAAATATTTTATTATATCTTTTTCATGGGACAATACTTGTGGTGATCCGCACTGTGTGCCTTTTGCCCAAATTGTCTCCACAGCTGACACGCACACCTGCTCCTCCAATTAGGCAGCCTTCTTAAGGAGTGCTGCCCTTCAATCTGCACAGAGACATCAACGCTCCTCTTGGATGAAAGAACTCTGTACTAGAGTCTACTTCTCCTTTTGCAAGGGAGTCTTGCCTCCCTCATCGTTTCTGCTACGCTTGATCGCCTGGGAGTTTAATCTCCCCAATGCAACGTAAGCTTCCATCCATTCATCCATCCATCCATCTTCTTCCGCTTAATCATTTTCGGGTCACGGGGGGGCTGGAACCTATCCCAGCATCTTTGGGCGAGAGGCAGGGTACGCCCTGGACAGATCGCCAGTCCATCGCAGGGCCAACACAGAGAGACAGGCAACCATTCACTCTCACAGTCATACCTAAGGACAATTTAGAATCCCCAGTTTGGTGCCAATTAACCTAACTTGCATGCTTTTGGCATGTGGGAGGAAACCGGAGAAATCCCGGAGTAAACTCATGCAGACACAGGGAGAACATGCAAACTCCACACAGATCACTGTTGGTCAGGGGCTGGGATTGAACCCAGGATCCCCCGGCCAAGGGTGAGTTGCTGTGCTGCCGCAGTGCTAACCACTCCACCACCTCACTGCCCCAACGTACGCTTCTTCTGGAATTTAATCCTCTCTGCTCCTTCCCTCTATCTTCCCTGAGCACAGGTGGATTCCCCTGGGCAGACTTCCTCCTCCTGGTGGCGGACCAGACCTTTATCTACATTCCGAGGAACGCAGGTTTCTATGAATGAACTTTTTCCCTCTGAAGCACCTGCATCATCTATCCCTGCACAAACGCACGACTGGCTGAGGCACTGGCATACGGTGTTGTTTGGATGCTCTTTGGTGCCTCAACTATTCACCTACACCGAAAGACTGGTTTAATCACTTGTGTATTCAATCAGTTTTCAGAGAGCTCATACTCCTGTCTCTCCTCTCTTCCAGGGTTGCCAGACTTGACCTCGCTCTGCTCATCTTCCTCCACTCATCCACATTCACACTCACACACACACTCCCACACGCATTCAATAAAGATTATTGCGTTTATCGTGAGTCTGTGTCTGCACTTGGGTTTTGTCCAAATCATGTCAACACTGAAGATTTGACACTTTGATGCAATGTAAAGTAGTCAGTGTACAGCTTGTATAACAGTGTAAATTTGCTGTCCCCTCAAAATAACTCAACACACAGCCATTAATGTCTAAACCGCTGACAAGAAAAGTTAGTACACCCCTAAGTGAAAATGTCCAAATTGTGCCCAAAGTGTCAATATTTTGTGTGGCCACCATTATTTTCCAGCACTGCCTTAACTCTCTTGGGCATGGGTTCACTAGAGTTTCCAAGGGTCCCACTGGAATCTTCATCCACTCCTCCATGACATCATCACGGAGCTGGCGGATGTTAGAGACCTTGTGCTCTTCCACGTTCTGTTTGAGGATGCCCCACAGATGCTCAGTAGGTTTTAGGTCTGGAGACATGCTTGGCCAGTCCATCACCTTTACCCTCAGTTTCTTTAGCAAGGCAGTGGTCGTCTTGGAGGTGTGTTTGGGGTCGTTATCATGTTGGAATACTGCCCTGCAGCCCAGTTTCCGAAGGGAGTGGATCATGCTATGCTTCAATATGTCACAGTAAAGTACATGTTGGCATTCATGATTCTCTCAATGAAATGTAGCTCCCCAGTGCCAGCAGCACTCACACAGCCCCAAACCATGACACTCCCACCACCATGCTTCACTGTAGGCAAGACACACTTGTCTTTGTACTCCTCACCTGGTTGCTGCCACACCGGCTTGACACCATCTGAACCAAATAAGTTTATCTTGGTCTCATCAGACCACAGGACATGGTTCCGGTAATCCATGTCCTTAGTTTGCTTGTCTTCAGCAAACTGATTGTGGGCTTTCTTGTGCATCAAGGGGCTTCCTTCTGGGACAACAGCCATGCAGACCAACTTTTGACCAATGATACAGTGTGCTGTGTATGGTCTGAGCACTGACAGGCTGAATCCCCCACCCCCACCCCTTCAACCTCTGCAGCAATGCTGGCAGCACTCATATGTCTATTTTCAAAAGACAACCCCTTGATATGAAGCTGAGCACGTGCACTCAACTTCTTTGGTCGGACCATGGCAAGGCCTGTTCTGAGTGGAACCTGTCCTGTTAAACTGCTGTATGGTCTTGGCCACCGTGCTGCAGCTCAGTTTCATGGTGTTGGCAATCTTTTTTATAGCCTAGGCCATCTTTATGTAGTGCAACTTTTTTTTTTTCAGTTCCTCAGAGAGTTCTTTGCCCTGAGGTACCATGTTGAACTTCCAGTGACCAGTAAGAGAGAGTATGAGAGCGATAACACCAAATTTAACACACCTGCTCCCCATTCACACCTGAGACCTTGTAACACTAACAAGTCACATGACACCGGGGAGGGAAAACAGCTAATTGGGCACAATTTGGACATTTTCACTTCAGGGTGTACTCACTTTTGCTGCCAGCGGTTTAGACATTAATGAGTTGTGTGTTGGGTTATTTTGAGGGGACAGCAAATTTACACTGTTATACAAGCTGTACACTGACTGCTTTACATTGTATCAAAGTGTCATATCTTCATTGCTGTCCCATGAAAAGATATAATAAAATATTTTTAAAAATGCTAGGGGTGTACTCACTTTTGTGAGATACTTTATGTTTGGTAAACACTGCCTACATCATTGTGGTGTGAAAGGGCCTTTAGAAAAGATCTGACTGAATTGATGGACTGTACAGCAATTATCATTGCCGTGTTCAACACCAAGTACCACAAGCAGGTACAGTTGGCTTATTTTGGTACTCTATGTTATGAGCAAGGGCAGAGGTCTGGGGACCCATGTGGCTCTTTTGCACATAGCCAGTGGCTCCTCCAGGCCTTGACAAAAAGAAAAAAAACTCACAAATTTCAAAGAAAAGAGACAATTCTCAACAAAAAAGCGTTGCACATTCATGAGAAAAATATCATTAAAAAACTTAAAATTTTATGTAGAAATTCTAGCAAGTTTAGAGAAACTTGCAATTCTATGGACAAAACCTACCCACAATTTATAAGGCAAAAGCTACAAACTTTCTGGGAAAAAGTCACAAAATAATTGGAAAAAGTTGGAGTTTTATGTTAAAAAAAAAGTTAAAAAAAAAACAATGTTAAAAATGCTGCACTTTTACTCATTAAAAGTAATAAATTTGCAGTAATAAATTTATGGGCATTTTTTAATAGCTAAAAATTTGTGCTAAAAATATAAAACAATTAGGGGAAAAAGTTGTAATTTTATGAAAAAAAAATCTAATTTACCAGAATACAATAAAAAAAATATAAACGGTTGAAACTTTATGAGAAAAAGACAATCTTATGATAAAAGCAGAAGATCATGGAAAAAAGACAAAAAGTACTAAATCTGCAAAGAAAAACACAGCAATAACAAATCTGAGAAAAAAATATTGCAGTTTAATGAGGAAAATGCCCACACAAATTTGCAAGGAAAAAGTGACTTTTTGGAAAAACAAAAAACAAAAAACAAATAATAAAAAAAAAATACCAGAAAATGATGCAATTTTCGCGGGAAAAAGGGGGTAATAAATTTACAATAAAAATGCTGCAAATTTAAGATTTAAGATAAGATAAGATAAGCCTTTATTAGTCCCACAATGGGGAAATTCCAGGATTGCAACAGCACAGGGATAGCAACACTCAGAGCAACAATCAGAAGGCAAGAGAAAAACAAGAGCAGCGAGTATACTTATGTACATATAAATATATATATATATATATATATATATATATATATATATATATATATATATATATACTACCGTTCAAAAGTTTGGGGTCACCCAGACAATTATTTTGTGTTTTCCATGAAAAGTCACACTTATTTACCACCATGAGTTGTAAAATGAATAGAAAATATAGTCAAGACATTGACAAGGTTAGAAATAATGATTTGTATTTGAAATAATAATTTTTTCCTTCAAACTTTGCTTTCGTCAAAGAATCCTACATTTGCAGCAATTACAGCATTGCAGACCTAACATGATTGCACAAGGGTTTTCTAATCATCCATTAGCCTTCTGACGCAATGAGCAAACACATTGTACCATTAAAACACCGGAGTGATAGTTGCTGGAAATGGGCCTCTATACACCTATGTAGATATTGCACCAAAAACCAGACATTTGCAGCTAGAATAGTCATTTACCACATTAGCAATGTACAAAGTGTATTTCTGATTAGTTTAAAGTTATCTTCATTGGAAAAAAAGTGCTTTTCTTTCAAAAATAAGGAAATTTCTAAGTGACCCCAAACTTTTGAACGGTAGTGTGTATATATATATACATATATATATATATATATATATATATATACATACAGTATATATATATATATATATATATATATATATAGACACACAGTGAGGAGCATTGTAGCTTGATGTTTATATATAAATATATAAACACAGTGTGGAGCATTGTAGCTAGATGGAATAAATATATAAACACACACAGTGCGGAGCATTGTAGCTAGATGGAATAAATATGTAAATATATAAACACACAGTGCGGAGCATTGTTGCTAGATGGAATAAATATATAAACACACACAGTGCGGAGCATTGTAGCTAGATGGAATAAATATGTAAATATATAAACACACACAGCGTGGAGCATTGTAGCTAGATGGAATGAAACAGCACAACCGTCTACTTAGTTATCCAACATGGTATGATTATGTACCCATACATATTCTCACCCTAAATAGCGACCGGTATTTTCCTAGTTGTATACCAGAGGGGACCATTGTGTAAGTCTATTGCGTCTTTTGCATTCAATACTATTAGGTTGTCACGTCTATTTGCTATCTCTGCGAGCAGCCCTGCTTAGGTTATTCAGTCTGACAGCCATAGGTAGGAAGGACCTGCGAAACCTCTCGGTTACGCACCTAGGATGATGTAATCTGCTGCTAAATGAGCTCCTCAGTGCATTCAGTATGTCCTGCATAGCGTGGAACTCGGACTCCAGCAGAGATGACAGTTTAGCCACCATCCTTCTCTCGCCCATCTCCTCCACTGGGTCAAGGCGCTTCCCCAGGACAGAGCTAGCTTTCTTGATAAGTTTGTTCAGTCTCTTCCTATCGGCTGCTGTAATGCCACTGCCCCAGCAGACCACTCCAAAAGTGATGGCTGATGCCACCACCGTGTCATAGAATGTCTTCAGCAATGCCCCTTGTACACCAAAAGACCTGAGTCTCCTCAGTAGGAACAGCCTGCGCTGTCCCTTCTTGTAGAGTGCGTCAGTATTGTGTGACCAGTCTAGTTTATTGTTCAGATGAACACCCAGGTACTTATAGGATGTCACCATCTCGATGTCTGTTCCCTGTATATTTACTGGTGCTGTGAGGGGTTGTCCTTGCCTGCGGCAGTCCACCACCAGCTCCTTAGTTTTCCTCGCGTTGATCTGGAGGCAGTTCCGATGGCACCAGTCCACAAAGTCCTGGATAAGCCCTCTGTACTCAGCTTCATCTCCGTTTGAGATGAGGTCAACGATCGCAGAGTCGTCAGAGAACTTCTGTAGATGGCAGTGTGTTGTGTTGTGTGAGAAATCCGCAGTATAAAGGATGAACAGGAAGGGAGCCAAAACCGTTCCCTGGGGGGCCCCCGTGCTACCGATGATCGTGTCGGACACACAGTCCCGGGTTCTCACAAACTGAGGCCGGTTCGTGAGGTAGTCCAGGATCCATGATGGCAGGTGCTGGTCCACCCCTGCACACAGCAGCTTGTCCTTCAGGGTCATCGGTTAGATGGTGTTGAAAGCACTGGAGAAGTCAAAGAACATGATTCTCACCTCATTCCCGGGCTTCTCCAGGTGGGACAGAAAACGGTGAAGGAGGAAGATCACCGCATCCTCCACCCCAATGCCATGCTGGTAGGCGAACTGGAGTGGATCCATCGCTGGTCCCACCAGGGGGCGGAGGTGAGCAAGGAGCAGTCTCTCCAGGGTCTTCATCATGTGGGACGTCAGGTCCACTGGTCTGTAGCTGTTCAGATCTTTGGGGTGGTAAGTCTTTGGTACAGGTACCACACAAGATGTTTTCCACAGCTGTGGTACCCTCCCCAGCTTCAGGCTCAGATTGAAGATGTACTCCACAATCCCACACAGCTGGTCTGCACAGGACTTGAGGAGCTTTGCGCTGATGCCGTCCGGTCCCAATGCCTTCTTCGCCTTGATCTTCGTCAGCTCCGTCCTCACCTGGGTCTTAGTGAGGGTCAGGTTGGGGGGCTGTGTGTTGGGAGTGGGGGGGGGTGTTGGTGGAGTGGGGAGTGGGCAGCAGGACTTGATGTCTTTAGAGGCAGCAGTGGTTGTTGTGCAGTCAGGGGGGAGGGCGACTGGTCAAACCTATTGAAAAACAGATTCAGATTGTTCACCCACTCCCTGCCCCCCGTGGCCTGGGGGGAGGTATTCTGGAGCCCAGAGATGGTTTTAAGGTTTCTCCAGACCCCACTGATGTCGCTCTGTTGCAGCTTTGTCCTCCATCTTCTTCCTGAAGCTGCCCTTGCCTTCTCTGATCTTTCTCCTCAGCTCCCTCTGTACGGACTTCAGCATCTCCCTGTTCCCCGACCTGAAGATCCTCTTCTTCTCTCTCAGAAGTGTTTTTATCTCAGGGTTGATCCAGGGTTTGTTGTTTGAGCAACACCGTATAGTCTTGGTGGGAACGGTGTTGTCCCCACAGAAGCTGATGTAATCAGTGATGGTGTGAGTGAGGCCATCGATGTCCTCACCATGTGGATCGCAGAGCTGCTCCCAGGCGATGGTTTCAAAACAGCCCTTTAGAGCGTCCATTGCCTCCTCAGACCATAACTTCACTGTGCGCATGGCCGGAGGTTGTCTGTGCACTAGGGGTTTGTACACCAGCCGGAGATGAACCAAGTTGTGATCCGATCTCCCGAGTGGGGGGAGTTGTGATGAGGTGTACACCTCCTTAGTGTTTGCGTAGAATAAGTCCAGTGTTTCATTGTCTCTGGTGTGGCATGTGACATACTGGGTAAACGTGGGTAGAATGGGAGACAGTGAAACATGGTTGAAATCGCCTGAGATGAGGAGAAGAGCATCTGGGTGTTCTGTCTGCAGCCTGCCGGTTACTGAGTGGATGACGTCACGCGCTGTCCCAGCGTTCGCTGTCGGATTTGCATAAATAACAATGCAGATCACGTGTGAGTATTCCCTCGGGAGATATGTAGGCCGCATGCTAACAGCTAGCAACTCGATGTCTTTGCTGCAGTGTTGTTGTTTAACAGTGATATTTCCCGGTCTGCACCAGTTGTTGTTAACATACATTATCACTCCACCGCCCCTTGCTTTGCCACTGTCTGATGTTCGGTCTGCCCGTATCGTGTGGAAACCCTCCAGTTCAATGTTAGCATCTGCTGCTAGTCCTGTTAGCCAAGTCTCTGTGAATAGGAACAGGCTACACTCCCGGTATATGCTATCGTAGCGGGAGATAGCCGCTAGCTCATCTACCTTTCCCAGTATCGATCGTACATTCCCCATAACAACGGATGGCAGGGTGGGTCTGTACCTTATATTTCTTGCTCGCCGCCTTACTCCAGCACGGCACCCACATCGTTTTCACCTCAGTTCTCCCGGAATGTCGAGTTTTTCCATTAGCGCCGGGTGGTGGTTGAGTGCTAGCAGCTCTTCCCTGCTGTACCGTCTCCTGCTATAAACAGTGGCTCCATCCACTGGCTCGGGAGACATTTGGGGTGATCTGTGTGTCCGTGATATATATGTAGTGTAAGGTGTCGCCGGATCAGAAAGTTGTCACCGGATCAGAAAGAGAGAGGAAGAAAAAAAACTCAGAATTGAGCCGCTGTTGCAAAAGGCAGCCAACTCGTGTGTGTAAATTTTAAATTTTAATTTTGAATTTAAAAAAGCCATCCATCCATCTTCTACCGCTTTTCCAGCAGTCCGGGTCACAGAGGCAGCAGTTCAAGCAGAGAAGCCCAGACTTCCCTCTCCTCAGCCACATGCTCCAGCTCTTCAGAGAGGATACCAACGCGTTTCCAGACCAGATGGGAGACATAGTCTCTCCAGCAAGTCCTGGGTCTGCCCCAGGGTCTCCTCCCAGATGGACGTGCCCGAAACACCTCAAGTGGGAGTCATCAAGGAGGCATCCTGATCAGATGCCCATACCACCTCAACTAGCTCCTTTCAATGTGGAGTAACGGTTCTATGCTGAGTCTCTCCTGGACGACTGAGCTCTATCTAACCCTATCTCTAAGGGTGAGTCCAGCAATCCTATGAAGAAAGCTCATTTCAGGCACTTGTATCCACGATCTCATGACCATAGGTGAGGGTAGGAATGTAGATTGACTGGTAAGTCAACAGCTTTTCCTCAGAGCTTAGCTTCCTCTTCACCACAACAGATCAGTACAACATCCGCATCACTGCAGATGCTGCTCTGATCCGTGTGTCAATCTCTCGCTCCATTCTTCTCTCACTCGTGATTAAAGATCCAAGGATACTTAAAATCCTCCACTTGGGGAAGGAGCTTGTCCCCAACCCGAAGAGGACAATCCACCTTTTTTCCGGCTGAGGACCATGGACTCAAATTTGGAGGTGTTAATTCTCTTCCCAGCCACTCCACACTCAGCAGCAAACCGTCCCAGTAAGATCTCTACGGCCATTGCTGGATGAAGTAAACAGGACAACATCATCTACAAACAACAGAGATGAGATCCTGTGGTCACCAAGCATGACACCCTCCATTCCTTTGCTGCACCTAGAAATTCTGTGCATAAAAATTATGAACAGGATTGGTGACGAAGGGCAGCCCTGGCGGAGTCCAACTCTCACTGGGAATGAGTCTGACAGAGTGTTGGCAATATGAACCAAAGTCTCGCAAAGGTCGTATAGAGACCGGATAGCTCGTAAGATCAAGCTCTATATCCCATACTCCCGAAGGACCCCCCACAAAAAAACACAAGGGATGTGGGTTAATGCCTTTACTAAATCCACAAAACACATGTAAACTGGTTGGGCAAACTCCCACCAACCCTCAAGGATTTTCAAGAGGGTAAAGAGCTGGTCCAATGTGCCATGGCCAGGACAAAAACCACATTGCTCCTCCTGAATCTGAGGTTCGACCAACGGCCAGACTCTCCTCTCCAGTACCGTGGCATAGCCCTTCCCAGGGAGGCTGAGGAATGTGATCCCTCTAAAGTCGAAACACACCCTCCAGTCCCCCTTGTTGAAGAAAGGAACCACCACCCCGGTTGGCCATGCCAAAGGCACTGTCCCCGACCTCCACACGTTACAAAGGTGCGTCAACTATGACAGCCCTACAACCATTAGGTACTCAGCGCAAATCTCGTCTGCCCCCAGGGCCCTGCCACCAAAGAGCTTTTTAACAACGTTTGCAACATCAGCCCCTGTGATGGGCAAGCTGTCCCCCTCGTCCACAAGCCCTGCTTCCTCTATGGAAGGCGTGTCAGTGGTATTGAGGAGATCCTTAAAGTATTCCTTCCACTGCCCGATGATATCCCCAGTCGAAGTCAGCAGCGCCCCATCCGCACCATACACAGTGTGGACAGGGAGCTGCTTCCCCCTCCTGAGCCGCCGGACAGTTTGCCAGAATCTCTTGGATACCAACCGAAAGTCTTGTTCCATGGCCTCACCGAACGAGTTTTTGCTTCAGCAACCACCCAAGCTGCACTTCGCTTGGCCTGCCAGTACCCCTGCTTCGGGAGTCCCATAAGCCAGCCAAGCTCGATAGGACTCCTTCAACAGCTTAATGGCCCCCCTCACAACTGGTGTCCACCACTTGGTTCGGGGGTTGCCAAAAAAAGATGCACCGATGACCTTGCAGCTACTGCTCTGGGCAGCTTTTTCAACAGGGGAGGTGGAAAACATGGCGCATTCAGACTCCATGTCTCCAGACTCCCTTGGAATGTGGGTGAAGTTCTTCCGGAGGTGGGAGTTGAAGACCTCCTGGACAGGGGCCTCAGCCAGACTTTCCCAGCACACCATCACTATACGTTTGGGTCTACCAGGTTTGAATGGCATCCTCCACTCCCTTTGGATCCAACTCACCACCCAGTGGTGATCAGTTGACAGCTCTGCACCTCTCTTTGCCGGAGTGTCCAAGACATACGATCGTAGGTCTGATGACACAATAACAAAATCAATCACTGACCTACGACTTAGGCCCTAAGTCGTAGGTCTGGCACCAGGACACCCTAAGTCTTAGGGTGTCCTGGTGCCAGATGAACAAATGGACACACTTATGCTTGAACATGGTGTCTGTTATGGACAAACTGTGGTTTGCACAGAAGTCTGATGACTGAACACCACTTTAGACTGGGCAGGCTGTTCCTCCCTATCACCCCCTCCAGGTTTCACTGTCATTGCCCACGTGTGCATTGAAGTCCCCCAGTAGGACAATGGAGCCTCCAAGAGGAGCACTCTCCAACACCCCAGTCAGAGACTCCAAAAAGGGTGGGTACTCTTAACCATCATTTGGTGCATAGGCACAAATGATGGTCAGAACCCGTTTCCCAACCCAAAGACGCAGGGGGAAAAAAACCCCTTTCATCCACAGGGGAAAACTCCAATATAAAGGTAGCAAGGTGGGGGGATAAAAGAATACCCTCCCCTGCTCGTCACCTCTTGCCTGGAGCAACTCCAGAGGGTCCCAGAAGCCAGTTCAGGAAGCCTGGGATCAGACCGCAAAGGTCTCAGCCTTCGACCGCCACCTGATCCACATAGTACTTGACCTCTATGGTCCCTCCTGCAGGCGGTGAGCCCACTAAAAGATGGACCCATGTAACTCCTTCGGGCTGAGCCCGGCCGGGTCCCATAAGCAGAAACCCGGCCACGACATGGTAGCTATTGAGCCCCTCCCCCAGGCCTGGCTCCAGAGTGGTACCCCATATTGCACGGGGTGCAATGAATCCTTGTTCTAACATTCATTATGAGAGTCTGTTGGATCGTTCTTAATCTGGCCCTTGACCCAGGACCAGTTTATCTTGGGTGACCCTACCAGAGGCAAATTGCCCCAGACAATATAGCTCCTGAGATCACTAGGGCACACAAACCCCCCACCACGATAAAGGGACGATCCATGAGGGGAAAATTTAAAATTTCTCTAAATATACTGTCTGGGTCCATATTTACATTCCATCCGTCCATCCATCTATCTTCTACCGTTTTTCCGGAGGTCCAGGTCGCGGAGGCAGCAGTTCAAGCAGAGAAGCCCAGACTTCCCTCTCCCCAGCCACCTGCTCCAGCTCTTCAGAGAGGATATCAAGGTGTTCCCAGACCAGCTGGGAGACATAGTCTCTCCACCGAGTCCTGGGTCTGCCCCGGGGTCTCCTTCCAGTGGGAAGTGCCCGAAACACCTCAAGTGGGAGGCGTCCAGGAGGCATCCTAATCAGATGCCCATACCACCTCAACTGACTCCTTTCAATGTGGAGGAGCAGCGGTTCTACTCTGAGCCCCTCCCGGATGACTGAGCTCCTCACCCTATCTCTGAGGGTGAGTCCAGCAATCCTACGGAGAAAGCTCATTTCAGCCGCTTGTATCCGCCATCTTGTTCTTTCGGTCATTACCCAAAGCTCGTGACCATAGGTGAGAGTAGGAACGTAGATTGACTGGTAAATCAACAGCTTTGCCTTAGAACTAAGCTCCCTCTTCACCACAACAGACCGGTACAACGTCCGCATCACTGCAGATGCTGCTCCGATCCGTCTGTCAATCTCTCGCTCCATTCTCCCCTCACTCGTGAATAAGACCCCAAGATACTTAAACTCCTCCACTTGGGGCAGGAGCCTGTCCCCAACCCGGAGAGGACAATCCACCTTTTTCCGGCTGAGGACCATGGACTCGGACTTGGAGGTGCTGAATCTCATAGCAGCCGCTTCACACTCAGTGGCAAACCGTCCCAGCAAGAACTGTAGGTCATTGCTGGATGAAGCCAACAGGACAACATCATCTGCAAACAACAGAGATGAGATCCTGTGGTCACCAAGCATGACACCCTCCATTCCCCGAGGCTCAGAGTAGAACTGCTGCTCCTCCACATTGAAAGGAGTCAGTTGAGGTGGTATGGGCATCTGATTAGGATGCCTCCTGGACGCCTCCCACTTGAGGTGTTTCGGGCACTTCCCACTGGAAGGAGACCCCGGGGCAGACCCAGGACTCGGTGGAGAGACTATGTCTCCCAGCTGGTCTGGGAACACCTTGGTATCCTCTCTGAAGAGCTGGAGCAGGTGGCTGGGGAGAGGGAAGTCTGGGCTTCTCTGCTTGAACTGCTGCCTCCGCGACCTGGACCTCCGGAAAAACGGTAGAAGATGGATGGATGGATGGATGGATAATGGTGCTGCAATATTTAAAGTCTGGTGTATTTTGACCAAGACATGCAATAGACAGTATCATTGAAAAGCTGATTTATTTCAGTAACTCGGCTTCCCAACTCAGCTGCCAAGTCCTGTGATTTGGAAATCAAGGTCCCAGTGTGTTGAGGAAAATTGGAGAGGAACAGAATCCAAGTTGCTTGAGGTCGTGTGAAGTTTCTGCAGTCGGTGATGATCTGAGGAGTCATGTCATCTGCTGCTGTTTATCACTGTGTTTTATTTAGTTCAAAGACATTGCAGTCATCTACCAGGAAATTTTAGAGCACTTTATGCTTCCCTTGACTGACAGAATTTATGGAGATGCTGATTTCATTTTCCAGCAGGACTTGGCACCTGCCCACACTGCCAAAAGTATCATTACCTGGCTTAATGAGCATGGTATCACTGTACGTGAAAGACCAGCAAACTATCCTGACCTAAACTTCATAGAGAATCCATGGAGGATTGTCAAGAGGAAGATGACAGACACCAGAACCAACAATGCAGACAAGCTGAAGGCTGCTATCAAGGCAACCTGGGCTTCAGCAGTACCACAGGCTGATCACCTCCATGCCATGCTGCACTGATGCAGTAATTCATGCAAAAGAAGCCCTGACCAAGTATTGAATGCATACATGGACATACTTTTCAGTAGGCCAACATTTCTATTGAAAATCCGCTTTTTTAAATTGATCTTGTGTGACAGTCTAATTTTTTGGAGAAATAAATTTTAATAGAAACAGGTAATTGAAACATACCATGTTATGTACCAAAAAAGTGAGACGTGAGCCATTCTAAGCCCAGCAACAAACTGAACTTTATTTATACTGGCCGTAGCACCACTGCGGGCATAACCTGTGAATCAAACATTTGTTGAACCAAGTCGCAGATCTGTTTCTTCCAATGTATTGTGGCTTGAGTGAGTTGGTTTAAGCTTAGAAAAAAAAAAAAATTCTTGCACGGTAATTTAAAGAAAAGAATTAAAATAAGAAAAAGTGAACTTTAAAGAAAAGAAAGAGAACTTTCACAGAGCATGGGAGGCTCTGGGCCTACTTGGAACAAAGAAAAGATGGGAGAGCAGAGAAGTCTGCTCCTTACGGCTTGACTACACCCCCAAAAAACTGAGCCAAAGGGAAGATTTTCTCGGGTGTGGCAGAATTTAACTGAATTTCATGAAAACTGAGCTGGACCAATTACATTTGAGCTTCGTTTTTTTTTTTTTTTTTTTTTTTGTTACTTATTTGTACCCGTAGGTAGATTTGGTTTGCAGTCTGGTGACAAACCACCGGCTGCTGGTCGCTGCGTGCGCGAGCGCCCTAAACCTACATGTTTTTGGTATGCGGGAGGAAACCGGAGAAATCCCGGAGTAAACCCACGCAACACGGGGAGAACATGCAAACTCCACACAGCTCACTGTTGGTCGGGGCTGGGATCGAACCCACGATCTCATGATCCCCGCGATCCCCCGGCCAAGGGTAAAACTGTGCTGCCACAGTGCTAAACCACTGCGCCACCGTGCAGCCCAGGAGCAGACTTCTCTGCTCTCCCATCTTTTCTTTGTTCCAAGTAGGCCCAGAGCCTCCCATGCTCTGTGAAAGTTCTCTTTCTTTTCTTTAAAGTTCACTTTTTCTTATTTTAATTCTTTTCTTTAAATTACCGTGCAAGAATTTTTTTTTTTCTAAGCTTAAACCAACTCACTCAAGCCACAATACATGTTCATAGAAGTCCTAAATAACCTAAAAGGGAAATGCAGTGAAGTCTGGACCCCTATTGGTCAAAGTCCAACTATGGTCTCCCAGAGAGAGAGAAGGAGAGAAATCTGAGATGAGAAGTGAGGTTCTCCTAATCACGTATATGCTGCTGAATAAAGAATAAATTCTTTAAACTTTAGTGACTAACATATCCTACTTGAAAAAAGGAACACACACAAGGTCTCTACATTGTAAATGTGATTAATTTCTTTATGGAGGCATGCAAAAGTTAATTTCTTCCTGAAAATAAAGCAACATATATCAAATCATATCATTAAAAACATTTCAAACGATAATTGCCCAATCCAGAATTCCGCCATGTCTTCAGTAGCGGATATTGTCTTGGGAGAAACAATATGAATTAATTTATTGTCCACAACTCAGAAATTCCACTTCAGAGAGAGAAAAAAATTTAATATCCCTGAGCCGTCCACCAGATGGCACTGCAAAGCTGTCTGGTTGTTTAATGAAGAATCTTGACTTCCCAGTCTGGAAAATATTACCCATAACTGTTAATTTGGGGCATTCCTTTGCCAAATAGAGAAAGTGGAGAGTGACTAAGTCCTGGAGAAGGGATTAACTTCCACTTTATGGCTGATGGGTTGTGTTACAGCTCTGGTGCTTGGGTGAGAAAGCAGTTCATGACCAGACTTTTGAGTTGAACCAGTTTTCTTCAGCAAAGAACTGATTTTATAAATTGGAACCCACAGTCAATGCTACAACTGCCACATAGCGTTCTGCTGCAGTAGAACTCGAAGAGGTTAGATAGTCTCTGAATAATGGAGAATGAAACGTACATAGAAATTTGCCATGCCCAGAAAGGAAGAAATCTGTGCAGGTGTCATGGGGTCCAGAAGTCACAGGACCGCCTCCACGTTCGAGTGTAGGGGCCTCAGGCCCTCAGCAGACAGCTGAAATCCCACAAGCTTAATGGACTCAGCTGTAAAGATGCACTTTTCCCTGTTTAGTATAACCCCGTGTTCCAGCAGTACCTCCATCACTCGTTCCAAATGTCCGTTGCGTGCCACACCCATGATGCACCATGCACCACGATGTTGACCAGATACACCACCACACCCTTGAGGCCGGTGAGGATAGAGGACATAATTTTTTGGAAGAAACTTGGCGCCGAACTCAGGCCAAAAGGCATGTGTGTACCATCATTTCATTTGGCTTATCTATAAATGGACTTTCCACCTCAGGGAAATTGTTTCACTCAAAATTTCTGGTCAAAAACTGTTTTTCTTCAAGATAAGGACCACCACCTGGAACGACATTCCTGTGTCAAGAAACACGATAAACGAACCCTTTTAACAGATTAACTTACGTCATAAATAAGAGGAATTTCCTTCCAAACATGTCAGTTCTATGTGTTAACCCAGTTGACATTTCCCAGGTCTGGAACTGCATTCCACAATCTTTGAGTGCATCTTATGGTCACTAGAAAATATCCACAGCTCAACATTGCCACCTTCTGGCAACTCAGGGACATGTTGGATTTAACCAGCCTTGAATCTTGGTGTGCATCTTTGACTGAAATTAGTTCTCTCTTCAAGTTTCATTCCTCAGGATAATCTTCAGGACACCATGGAAAGCAAGTACTCTGACATACCATTCTGTGTTGGACAATCATTCGGGTTTGAAAGATTTCATTAATCTTGATTTTAAATGTGTGTCTGTTTGAGAATGTTTAAATGTTTAAATGAATTTATTCCACTGCATGCAATTTTAGAAGGACCAGTATAAAATGCATGAATCACTGATTTTAGCTTAGTTTATATACAGTATATAAGCATAAAGTAAAGTTTCATATTATTAAGATGTGTTTATTCTCATGTTGGAAAGTTTAACAAGTCATCTGACTTGCTCAAACCAATCAAGTCAGCTTCTACGGGAAAAAAACTTCCTTTCATTCTATTGGTTGGTTACAAACAAAGGACTGTTTTCCTATTGGACCAAAGTTCATTCATCCCGCCCATGACGTAAGACAGTTGGTTATCGGTTGTGTCAATCACGTTTCCCCTCGAAATTCTGCTCAGTCTTAAGCAGGGGAAACACCTTAGTTCAGTTGAGTAAAAGTGATTTGCCATTGTCATGTGTTGTGTAAACATATGTGTCTTTAAATGATCTTTCTTTTAAAATGTCTGGGAATTAATTCTTCTTTTTTGAGGTCAAATCTTAATGCGGAGTTAAACTCCTGTTTCCAGGCATTTCCCTATCTTTCTCCTTTTAAACATTTTTCCTAAATCCACCGAGCTTTTGTACGTTTTTCAAGGGACGAACTGACCGTTTGTTCATTTTTTCACACTGGAAGCTATTTCAGCCAACTCTACGACGTCAGAAGAACTCCAAATATTTTGTGGCTTGAATTTTTATCAATCTTGTCTCTGATCCTGAAATTCTGGTCAGACCTTGAGCTACATTCAATTACATTGGACCCGGGGGAGGAAGCGACTGAACACTGAAGACCTCCTCGTGCTGTCTGCCCAGCATACTATTTCATGCGGCCAACGAAGAAGAAGAAGCCTCATGTCACCTGATCTCAGCTCCAACTGTTTGTCACAATCAAAACCTCAGTTTGTGATTGCTGGACTGTGTACTCTGGGGAAATTATCTGCGGGCAGATAATTCCCGTATCATCTGAATAAATCTTCAGCTGAGGATCCAAATGATTAAGCGGACCTCAACAACAGCAACAACGCAAGTTCACGTGAGCCATATTCTCTGTTCCATCTGCTGAATGAATTCCGGTGCCTTAAAAGTATGCCACAATTTGTTTTATGTTTAAATTTAGTTCATAAACTCTGATCAGAGATACAGAATTACGGAAAAATTAATAGCCTATTCCTCTTTTCAGTAAAATTCCATTTTTACTTTCTCAGAGTAAGCTCAGAATCTTTCATAACTATCCATAAATCCATCCATCCATCTTCTTCCGCTTAATCCTTTTTTGGGTCGCGGGGGGCCAGAGCCTATCCCAGCATCTTTGGGTGAGAGGCAGGGTACGCCCTGGACAGATCACCAGTCCATCGCAGGGCCAACACAGAGAGACGGACAACCATTCACTCTCACAGTCATACCTAAGGACAATTTAGAATCCCCAGTTGATGCCAGTTAACCTAACTTGCATGTTTTTGGCATGTGGGAGAAATCCCGGAGTAAACCCACACAAATTAATATTCCTCTTTTCAGTAAAATTCCGTTTTTACTCTGTTGCGCAATCATCAGTGAATGTATGGCTTGAGAGCTCATCATTTCACCTGCTTACAAATCATTTGAATGCAATGTCATTTAATCAGAGTTTCATTTAATAAATCTGTAATCTTTAGAGAGAAGTTGTTGGGATTTCTTTTCTCTGTCATGTTCTAAATCCCCAGTAGAACTCATGAATAATTTGAGACTGATTAATTTAAGGTATCAAGATGATTAGGATGCCTCCTGGACGCCTCCCACTTGAGGTGTTTCGGGCACGTCCCACTGGGACGAGACCCCGGGGCAGACACAGGACTCGGTGGAGAGACTATGTCTCCCAGCTGGTCTGGGAACATACTGGTATCCTCTCTGAAGAGCTGGAGCAGGTGGCTGGGGAGAGGGAAGTCTGGGCTTCTCTGCTTGAACTGCTGCCTCCGCGACCCGGACCTCCAGAAAAGCGGTAGAAGATGGATGGATGGAAGATCAATAAATCGTTCACAATAGTGAGTTGGTGCCCCAAACGAGTGTTTTCTTATCAAGTTTCTCAAGTGTGTATGTGGATTTGAAAGTAAATTTCCGAACCCACATACCCCGCTAAATAAATTAAATAATCATATACCTTATCACAATTATAACTAATTAAATAACACTACATGCGGGTATATCTGAAAATGCCAATGTGGGTCACGAACATCATCAGGTTGCGGCTAGCCGGGTGGAGGGGCACTTGTAAGTAACCCTGACGGAGGTCCAGTTTCAAAAACACGCTGGAGCCGCTGAACATCGCGGTGAGCTCTTCCATCGTGGGTAGGGGATATTTATCTGGAATGATCACTTTGTTAACCATTCCGAGGTTGATGCACGGTCGGATGCCACCTGTCTTCTTTTTGGCTACCACAATACTCGAGATCCATGGCGAGGCATCCACTCTCTCGATAATTCCGGTGCTCAGAAATTTGTTCAGCTCCGCCGTGACGTCGTCCCACAGGGTTAGTGGTAGCTGCCGAAAAGGTTGAATTTTGGGCATCACACCCGGGTCGATGAGCAGACGATGGTTGAAAGCTGCCACGCAGCCCAGGCCCGCAAACAGTGCCAGCCAGCAAACATGCCAACCAGGGGAAACGGTCAGCACTGTGGAGCCTGTTGGGTCCGTGATGAAGAAACCTAACTCTCCCAATAAGTCAGTGCCCAACAAGTCAGCCCCATGGTGCGAAACCTGAAAGGCGAATGCGGGAATAGTCTTTGGCTCACACACCACAGAGAAACTGACCGTGCCCACCATGCCAATCTTCGCATATCCATAGCCAAACATGTTCACAGTGCTCTCAACAATAGGCTTTTTTGGGAAAAGTTTTCTTTCCGTGGACACACTCATTATGGATTTCACAGCGCCAGAATCCACCATAAGTGGCACGTCGACTCTGTCAAACTGCACAACGTATGATTTTGTGGCCAATTTCTAGTGCCTGCTACACAAACTGACGCTACACCCACGGGTCCTGAATTCACTTCCTCGTCGGTGGCATTGCAAACCCTAGCAACGTGATTAGCTCGACCGCAGATGTAGCACTTTTCCCATTAGTGGGGCAGGCGGACGAGCCTGTCCAGTGATGATAAGAGCCAAAGCCGCCACACAGTCTGTGGGTTCCTGCTCCTGCCCATGCCATGGTCTGCCTCCATGTGGAAGTTCGCCCCGAGTAGCTACCTGGGTTGCCATCGGCCTGACATGGAGAGGGAACTTGAGGGCCTTTTCCATTAGCTCCGCTTAGCCCGACACGGGACAGCTCAGCATGCTTTGTAAGTCTTTCCACTAGCCCCAACATGGTTTAACAGCCGCGATTTTCGTCCCCGCTCAAGGGCAGGGTACAAGCTTGCTGAGTCGTGCCATGTTGTGAGTTAAAAGACTGGTCACTGCTGATTGGTCAGGTCGTAACGTCACGAAAGCGACCGTCTTCTGATGAATCTACACACGACCGCCATTTGCAATATTTCACAGATTAACTCGGTCACGAAGTAAATATGATATTAATACAGACAGCGTTGTAGGTTTTGCGGAACTCTACACCGTGGTCCAACGAAGAGGTGTGGAGTTTTCTCTGCTTGGTGGCAGATCCACAGTGAGGAGTGACCCGGACCGATACAGATGACTGCCCAGCATAGAACCGGACTATGGACAAGCTGAAGACGAACGTGAGAGAACCATCGATGGTGAGTGATTTGTAATAATGTGCATCTGTTTGCTTATTTATCCTGTTGGTGGAAAGCTCACTTTTTTTGAGCCATACAGCGCTGTTCTGTGCTGGCTAACGATTTTTAGCTAGTAGCTAGCTTGTACCAACTGCTGATTCGTGCTTGTTTTCTCCTAAATATTCGCTTGTGAGAGCAAAACGATGAAATATGTTAATCCTGGTTAAAGTCCTGGTTTGTGTTTTGTATTGCACTTTGGTGCTGCGCATTAAATTGTGTGCAATTTAATGCTAGAATGTGTTTCCACATGCCAGGGGTTAGCCTCCCTGTTTATATTGGGATACTGGTGAAATGGACAACAGGAGCTGAAATCTCGTCATATTAAAATTGCTTTTTCAAACCAGTGATTTATAAAGTCATTCATATAATTTTCTAAAGCGTCAGAATAGACTCACACACCTATTCTGTGGATCCTGCAATGCTTGTCAGGGAAACAAAGCATTTTTGTCACATCCCACCACTGACTTTCACAGGTGTATTTCCCTAATACAGGTACATCTCCAAAAATTAGAATGTCATGAAAAACTTCAATATTTTTTGTCACTCATTTCAGAAAGTGAAATCCGTATATTATATAGATTCATTACACAGACAGTGATATATTTCAAGCGTTTATTTATTTTAATTTTGATGATTATGGTTTACAGCCCCTGAAAACCCCAAATTCAATTTGGCAAAAAATTAGAATATTACATAAAATTAACTTTAAAAAATAGTTTTTAAATATAAATGTTGGCCGCTGAGGTGTTGGTTAATATGGGCTGTAGCCGTAATCATCAATATTAAAATAAACACTTGCAATATATCCCTGTCCCTGTAATGAATCTATACATGGGTTTCACTTTCTGAAATGAGTGAAAAAAATATTGAATTTTTTCATGGTATTCTAATTTTTGAGATGTGCCTATATAAGTGTTGAACTTGCTTGAAACTAACCATCATCCATTTCTGTCGTTCATCTAGGCAAGAGGAAATCAGCCAGCCCACAACGGACCTCGCCACTGTGGAACGTACTGAAATCCTTTGCTTTAAATAGGTAAAGTGTCAAAACCAAAGTAGCACAATTTCCACTTAATATAAAAGGGACTGAACTGAGATTTATTTGATTAAGATAAGATAAGATAAGATAAGCCTTTATTAGTCCCACAACGGGGAAATTCCAGGATTGCAACAGCACAGGGATAGCAACACTCATAGCAACAATCAGAAGGCAAGAAAAAACAAGCAAGCAAGAGCAGCTAATATACATATGTACATATTACTATAAAATATATATATACACACACACACACACAGACACACAGTGCAGAGCATTGTAGCTGGATGGAATAAATATATGAATATATGAACACACAGTGCAGAGCATTGTAGCTAGATGGAATAAATATGTAAATATATAAACACCCACAGTATGGAGCATTGCAGCTAGGTGGAATAAATATGCAAGTATATAAACACACACAGTGCGGAGCAATGTAGCTAGATGGAATAATATGTAGATATATAAAAACACAGTGCGGAGCATTGTAGCTAGATGGAATAAATATATAGATATATAAATATAAACACACCCAGTGCAGAGCATTGTAGCTAGATGGAATAAATATGTAAATATATAAACACACACAGTGCAGAGCATTGTTGCTAGGTGGGATGAAACAGCATAACCGTCTATTTAGTTATCCTACATGGTATGATTATGTGCCCATACATATTCTCACCCTCCATAGCGACCGGTATGTTCCTAGTTGTATGCCGGAGAGGACCATTGTGTAAGTCTATTGCATCTTTTGCATTCAAAAAAAAAAAAAAAAAAAAAAAAAAAAACTATTAGTTTGTTACGTCTTTTTGCTATCTCTGCGAGCAGCCCTGCTTAGGTTGTACAGTCTGACAGCCGTTGGTAGGAAGGACCTACGAAACCTCTCGGTTGTGCACCTGGGATGATGTAGTCTGCTGCTAAATGAGCTCCTCAGTGCATCCAGTATGTCCTGCATAGGGTGGAACTCGGACTCCAGCAGAGATGACAGTTTAGCCACCGTCCTTCTCTCTCCTATCTCCTCCATCGGATCAAGGCGTTGCCCCAGGACAGAGCTAGCTTTCTTAATCAGTTTGTTCAGTCTCTTCCTATTGGCTGCAGTAATGCCACTGCCCCAGCAGACCACTCCAAAAGTGATGGCTGATGCCACCACCGTGTCATAGAATGACTTCAGCAGCGCCCCTTGTACACCAAAAGACCTGAGTCTCCTCAGCAGGAACAGCCTGCGCTGTCCCTTCTTGTAGAGTGCGTCAGTATTGTGTGACCAGTCTAGTTTATTGTTCAGATGAATACCCAGGTACTTGTAGGATGTCACCATCTCGATGTCTGTTCCCTGTATATTTACTGGTGCTGTGAGGGGCTGCCCATGCCTGCGGCAGTCCACCACCAGCTCCTTAGTTTTCCTCGCGTTGATCTGGAGGCAGTTCCGATGGCACCAGTCCACAAAGTCCTGGATAAGTCCTCTGTACTCAGCTTCATCTCCGCTGGAGATGAGACCAACGATCGCAGAGTCATCAGAGAACTTCTGTAGATGGCAATGTGTTGTGTTGTGTGAGAAGTCCGCAGTATAAAGAGTGAACAAGAAGGGAGCCAGCACCGTTCCCTGGGGGGCCCCCGTGCTACTGATGATCGTGTCGGAAACACAGTCCCGGGTTCTCACAAACTGAGGCCGGTTCGTGAGGTAGTCCAGGATCCATGATGACAGGTGCTGGTCCACCCCTGCGCGCAGCAGCTTGTCCTTCAGGATCATCGGTTGGATGGTGTTGAAAGCACTGGAGAAGTCAAAGAACATGATCCTCACCATATTCCCGGGCTTCTCCAGGTGGGACAGAGAACGGTGAAGGAGGAAGATCACCGCATCCTCCACCCCAATGCCATGCTGGTAGGCGAACTGGAGTGGATCCATCGCTGGTTCCACCAGGGGGCGGAGATGAGCAAGGAGCAGTCTCTCCAGGGTCTTCATCAAGTGGGACGTCAAGGCCACCGGTCTGAAGCTGTTCAGGTCTTTGGGGTGGGAAGTTTTTGGTACAGGTACCACACAAGATGTTTTCCACAGCTGTGGTACCCTCCCCAGTTTCAGGCTCATGTTGAAGATATACGTCACAATCCCACACAGCTGGTCTGCACAGGACTTGAGGAGCTTTGCGCTGATGCCGTCCGGTCCCGACGCCTTCCTCGCCTTGATCTTCCTCAGCTCTGTCCTCACCTGGGTCTTGGTCAGGGTCAGGATGGGGGGCTGTGTGTTGGGAGTGGGGGGGGGTGTCGGTGGAGTGGGGAGTGGGTAGCAGGACTTGATTTCTTAGAGGCAGCAGTGGTTGTTGTGCAGACAGGGGGGAGGGCGGTTGGTCAAATCTATTGAAAAACAGATTCAGGTTGTTCGCCCACTCCCTGCCCCCCGTGGCCTGGGGGGAGGTATTCTGGAGCCCCGAGATGGTTTTGAGGTTTCTCCAGACCCCGCTGATGTCGCTCTGTTGCAGCTTGTCCTCCATCTTCTTCCTGAAGCTGTCCTTGCCTTCTCTGATCTTTCTCCTCAGCTCCCTCTGTACGGACTTCAGCATCTCCCTGTTCCCCGACCTGAAGATCCTCTTCTTCTCTCTCAGAAGTGTTTTTATCTCAGGGTTGATCCAGGGTTTGTTGTTTGAGTGACGCCGTATGGTCTTGGTGGGAACGGATTTGTCCACACAGAAGCTGAGGTAGCCCGTGAAGGTGTGAATGAGGCCATCGATGTCCTCACCATGTGGATCGCAGAGCTGCTTCCAGGCAGTGGCTTCAAAACAGTCCTTTAGAGTGTCCATTGTCTCCTCAGACCATAACTCCACAGTGTGCATGGCCGGAGGTTGTCTGTGCACTAGGGGTTTGTACACCGGTCGGAGATGAACCAAGTTGTGATCCGATCTCCCAAGTGGGGGGAGTTGTGATGAGGTGTACGCCTCCTTAGTGTTTGCGTAGAACAAATCCAGTGTTTTATTGTCTCTAGTGTGGCATGTGACATACTGGGTGAAAGTGGGCAGAATGGGAGACAGTGAAACGTGGTTGAAATCGCCTGAGATGAGGAGAAGAGCATCTGGGTGTTCTGTCTGCAGCCTGCTGGTTACTGAATGGATGACGTCACGCGCTGTCCCAGCGTTCGCCGTCGGATTTGCATAAACAACAATGCAGATCACGTGTGAGTGTTCTCTCGGGAGATATGTAGGCCTCATGCTAACAGCTAGCAACTCAATGTCTTTGCTGCAGTGTCGTTGTTTAACAGTGATATGTCCCGGTCTGCACCAGTTGTTGTTAACATACATGATCACTCCACCGCCCCTAGTTTTGCCACTCTCTGGTGTTCGGTCAGCTCGTATCGTGTGAAAACCCTCCAGCTCAATGTTAGCATCTGCTGCTAGTTCAGTTAGCCACGTCTCAGTAAACAAAAGGAGAGAGCACTCCCGGTAAGTGCTATCATAACGGGAGATAGCCGCTAGCTCATCTAACTTTCCCAGTATCGACCGTACATTTCCCATGACAACAGATGGAAGGGAGGGTCTGTACCTTATATTTTTTGTCCTCCGCCTTACTCCAGCCCGGCAGCCGCGGCGTTTTCGCCTCAGTTCTCTCGGTATGTCGAGTTTTTCCAGTGGGACCGGGTGGCGGTTAAATGCTAGCAGCTCTTCCCTGTTATATCGTATCCTGCTATAAACAGTGGCTCCGTCCACCGGCTCAGGAGACATTTGGGATGATCTGTGTGTCCGTGATATAAGTGGGGTGAAAAAAAAAAGTGATCAAAAGAGAGAGGAAGGGAAAAAAAACTCGGAATCGAGCCGCTGTTGCAAAAGGCAGCCGACTGGTGTGGCGCCGAGAGGATAAAAAAAAAAAAAAAAAATTGTGTGAATATGATTGTGTGAATATGGCACATCAACTGTAAAATAAACCGTTTGTTAATGTATTTATTTTTTTGTCAGATCACTTGTGTGATCCTTTGTGAGTTATGTTCATAACTGTATGTTTTGGCGAATGTGAGATGTTCAGTCGTCAATATAATTTATTTTATATGTGTAGTTTATAGTCTATCATCAATAAACTCATGCAGTAACAGGACACATTACAAATATTTGAGACCCATTGTAGTGCTTCCTTTTATATTTTAGCAATGCTACTACAAAACACCGCCCACACATGAAGCCAGGGCAACAAGAGACACTTTTACAGACAAGACAAACTTTTATTGATAAAAACTTCATATTTTGACTGAGCGACTCCATACTCGGTGATGCACACCTTCAGTTAAAGTACTAGATTCCATTCAAGTGAATGTATTAATTCATTCTGATTGCTGAGGCCACAGTAAAAAGAGATGATTTTAAATGTAATGCAGCCCTTGTAAAATCTACCGAAGCGCAGCTACATGAAAATCGTGGTTAAATACAACAAAGAAGTACTTTATTGTCACATTCAAATTGTAATCCCTCCTGTTTTGTTTTTCTTTTGAATTCTTGGATGAAATATGGTGGGCAATATAAGCTGCAGCTTCAGCCATCACCCATTTCAGATAACCTATGTTGAACTGTATAATCAGAGGAGTTATTGTTTAATTTGACCTTGTTAGATTTTTTTCCCCTTTGTTATATTATTCTATTTTCTTTTAATCTTTACTTTTAATCAATCCAAAATAAAGATTCATTCATTAATTCACATTCCACCACTGGCTTTTAGCAACAAGTGTATTTCCCAAATATGTTTTAAGCTTGCTTTAATTAACCACCACCCATTTGTCTTTTGTCTAGGCAAGAGGGAAACTGTCACCCCAACTGGACATTGCCTCACTATTTACAGAGATGCAGGCTGAAGATCTGCTGAACCAGGACCAGGACGAGGGGCCGATCCAGTTGCTTCTCAGTGAGGCAGCGTGGCTGCCGTGTGTGACCATTCCAGTTTTTTTTTTACAGTTTGAATTTTGCACATTCTGAATAATCTGGAATTTGCTGCCGATTGTAATAAACAATTTAGTGACTTATGTGTTTGCATCATGATTTTCTATTTTGTCTGTTAAGACACCGGTGGGAGAAGAGTCAACAGTACAAAGGATTTATCGGTGACCTTGAAAATAATGGCTCATTTTTAAGAAAAAAGTAACCAAAACAATTATTTTATTAACTGAAGACTGTATTGTTGGATGTGCCAGTGCAGAAGACCCTGCATACTTTAGTGATAGTACCAGTATATGGAGGAATTCTGGGTCATATTAGCATCTGCTCTTCATCATAATGGGTTTGGGCGGGGGTGTCTAATCACGTGCCATGGAGGGCCAAGACCCTGCAGGCTTTACCTCCAACCAGTGTGTTCAACAGCAGATTCCACTGAACTTCTTCCACTGACTGATCAGTGAGAACACCTGCTGAAGAGACTGGGTAGAAGAGAGAACCTGCAGGATCTTGGCCCCCCATGACACATGATTGGAAGCCCCCGGATTAGGTTTAATGGGATTTAACATTTTAACACAAACTGCTTTATGGTTCATAATTCTGTTGACAGACTTACACCAAACCAAAAGTGATTTCTCAAACTGCTGGATTATTCTTAGCTTTTCGAATCTTTCAGTATTTAATTTATGCCACATGGTGGTAACCTTCACATATAAAAAAAGAGACATCTGCAAAAACTTCAGAGGCTTATTGTCAGTGCAATTCCCAGTGCAATACTACATGAATGCATGTCTAGTACATTGTTGATGCAAAGAATATATATTTCTACAGTACATGTATCTAGTAAATCAAGTATTTTCCATGTAACCTTGTGACTGCATTATTTTAATTGCTTTTAATCCTAGATCAAGTTTGTTTTGGCCTAAAATGCATGATAACTGTCAAATATATCTTATACCTAACTCAGTACTGTTTACTTTTTGAATATATATTTTGTGGCTAATATAGTTATTAACATGGCAATCAAGTTGTGTCAGCTGATCATTTTTTTCTATAACACCACCTCAGACTCAGTTCTGCAGAAGCAGGTACGTCCATGATGTCTCAACAGTCTCTCCATGATTTTCAAGCAGATCAGAGCAATTTGTTGTGCAGGAAATAAACATTTCTACAGACATTCTTAAGCTCTATAACCACTGATCGTTTGTGAAGCTGTGCAGACATCAGTGACGGGCTCATGACATCCGTGACAGGCTGTGCTGAACACCCAGACCGACTGAAGCAGTAATTTCCCCACAACAGAGCCATCTGAAACACACACAGCGTACATATTTTAGTACCTAACAGCGATAACTTGCAGACATTACAGTGTAGTACGACGTACTTATAGCAAACTAGCATTAGCAACATTAGCTTACCGTCATATATGACCTAGTTTGTATCCTCACGTCTTTGGCTCTCCCAGAAGCTGCAGAACTATTCCAGAGTGTTTCATCTCGCTGCCTGTACCCTTGTCTGGCGGTCCTTTTTTAGCATTTACGGTGAAAAAAGCCACAGACCGAGGAGTGGCCTTATACAGCCGCATGTGTTTATGTTTTGCTTGGGTCGCGTATTTTAGGTCACGGGAGTGTGGCGCTGCCTCGCTGTTATAGAAATCCCACCCACCCCAGCTTAACATGGATGTAATGGACACAAAAGTGAGCCGAACCATGTCGAAGTGAATCGAGACGTGCCGAAGTGTGCTGGGCTAGTGGAAAAGTGCCTTTGGACTGCTAGGTGTTCGTTAGCCAGTACTTGCCTCCCTAGCCTATTGGACTCGATTTGACTAACCATTTGCATCACTTGACTTAGTGCAAAATCATCCTTTGTTAGCAGTAGCTTCTCCTTGAGCCACTCGTTGCTCGTGCTATACACTAGCTTGTCACAAATTAGCTCTTCCTCCGAAGGCCTGAACGCACACGTGCTCGCTAGATTATGGAGCTCCATAAGATAATGATGCGTGGACTTACCCGCTTGCTGACAGCGGTCGAAGAATCTGTATCTTCGTGCCATGATGTTACACTTGTCAACAAAAAATTCATCCATAATGCAACAAACACTTTTCCAAAGAGTTTGTACTACCCAGCGCGCGAAGCACACGCTGTTCTTCTTTGCTGAAGCAATGAATTAGGATGCTCTTCCGTCTTTCTTCGTCGGCACTGCCCAGGCCAGCCACGATGATATAGGCATCAAAAGCCTCCAACCAGCAGCACCACAGTGTGGCTGGCACACCCGGTGACTCCAGGAATGGCGGTGGTGGTCTTGTGCACGCCCCCATGGTTTAATCCTCAGTTGCCAAATTTTATGTACCAAAAGAGCAAGATGTGAGCCCTTCTATGCCAAGCAATGAACTGAACTTTATTGACACAAGTTGCACTTATACACACTGGCCGTAGCCTGCCTGACGTCACCACGTTGTGTGCCCAGCGCTGGATACGGCAAGCCTCAAAGGCCAAATCTCCACGCAACATATCACTCTGTGTGTAATGACTACATAATAAGAGTTTCCCTTTTTGAATTAATAGAATAAATTAACCTTTTGATGACATTCTAATTTATTGAGATGCACCTGTGTATAAGGCTTGTAGTGTCCTCCAGGCCTGTTGACAGTGAATTTAAACCGTGTTATTATTAACGTTCCAATACTGCAGCAACAAGAAAACTATTCTTTTTGTTCTGATTCTTCTTCTTCTCGTATTTTTTCCCTCTACTGAAAGTGCATGTGTTGCAAAAATTGTAAAGCTCAGAATAATGAAATTCCAGTCAGGTCTGAAATTTTCTCCTCTATTCACAGATCCAAAAAAGCAAGGTTTGGCACTCATAGGTGGCTCAATAGTAATCAGTTTTCCTATTTTCTCAAGAATGGCTGAGCCTTTACAGAAAATTCTTTCATCATTCCAATCTGTCAAATCTTCTACAGCTTTACTCCTTTGGTTTTGTGCACCCCCCCAAAAAATGACATTTTCTGCAGCATATTTCCAAAAAATGTGCAAGTGAATGTTAATAAGCACCTCAGTGATCATTTATCCAAACTGCTGGCAATGAAGTATGCTTCATCTATAGATACTGATAATGTAAAGTTATTAAAATCATTGTAAAATGTCAATGTTTTATTTTACAAGCCAATTAATTTGTGCAGTTTAATTTGGCCTCTGTTTTCTGATATATGCTTCTTATGAAGTGCTTCAAACCTTCAGAAACTTCATCTGCTTGCTTTATTGTGCCAAGCACTTTTACTTTGCCAAAAGACGCTACAAATCATGTTTGACATATGGTGTATAGAAATAGTATTTATAGACTCCTTTTGTGGTATAATAACTTTAGTACTTTATTTAAATTGTCTATACTTATGCTGGACCTGACAGAGGAGAATGGGAGAGGGAATTGAATGGACACAAAGTGGTCGGAAGGGGTGGGGTGACGGGGTGTGGAGGGAGGGAGAGAGAGAAAAACAAAGGGAGAGAAAACACAAGAAACAGTTGCTGCTTCTGAGAAGATCGCAGCATGAGCCTGACATCTGCACCTGAAAGGGAACACAGACATATGTATGTACAATATGTCTGCGTGCAGAAGAGAAGGTGTGTGTGTGTGTGTGTGTGTGTGTGTGTGTGTGTGTGTGGTTTGCCAGGAAACCTACAAAAAATAGGATAGGAGGCCACAGCAATGCCAGCCCCAGTACCATGACCGAGCAAGACAGCGCCCCCATGGCTGGATCAGCCCACAGCCTCCACAGTGCACAAATGCCTTCAGGCCACCCAGCCCCAGAACAGCAAGGCACCCGCACCAGGAGGAAGATCAAAGGGGTTGAGGCTGCTGCGTGGCCACACACCGCAGCTCCATGCTGGCCAGCCCTCGCCTCACTGGCGGGGCTGCACCTCTAGGGCCAGGGTCTCCCAGGCACACACCCGCAGGAGTGGACTGACATTGACCCCAGGACCCCAGACACATGTCCCGGGAGCCACCAGGCATCCACACCCCGAGGAGATGGCAGTGAGCAGCAGGGAGCCACGGGGGACAGCCAACCACCCCTTCCCATGACAAAGGTGGCCCAGGTACCACATCTGTCTGTCCGGCACCCCTGACCACTCACTCACTCACACTAATGTCTCCCTCCCCAACCCATCACCCATCCATTCATACACCCACACATACGTACATATCCCCAAGGCACCACCCACCAGACCAGTAGTGTCCTGGAGATGATGCCAACACCACATCCCACACCAGTGGCCCCAAGCCTGGTCAGTGGTGGAAAGACAACATTTGGGGATGGATGGCAAATGAAGTTTACAGAAACGGACATCAGCTCCAGACCATGGATGTTCTTTGTGAAGCCATCCTCACCACATTGAGCAACGGTTCCACCAGCCACCTCAAAACACTCGCATCAAGTGACAAGAACAAAGGGGCTACTCATGACCGAGTTCTTTTTGAACACTTTTAGTTCTACTTTTGGGATTTTGGGGGGACTATGGTCTTAAACTTTTATCAGTTGATGAACAGCCTGTTTCAATTTAAATGGAGTTTTCAATAAATGGCCTACTCTCTCTTTTTCCTCTTTCTTCTTTTTCCATTTTGAAGCTCTACTTACAACCTGGTTACAATCCACCAATGCAAATACTTGTGATTTTCAGAGAACGTCTGAGAGTGCAGAAATGTAAAGAGAACTATTTGAGAACTCCGACAGAGATGGAAAAAGTCAATTTTCCATGACATTAATTTTTTTCTGAGGGTGGGTAAACATACAACTCACATTAATTGTTTTAAGACTGGGCTCACAGCATAATGCATTTTTATCAGCCTAGTAACTATTAGCTTTAATGTTCTAGTTTTCTAGCAATTTGCTTTTAAGTGTAATTTTAGCATCAACTATTCAACATTGACTAATGGTTTATTTGCTTTATTCAAAACACTGGCTTTTCAGCATTCTGATCTACATCATTCAAACAACTACTATTTATAATGTCAGCTGGTGATTATATTTTTGGCCTCCTCTTGTAACCGTTCACTTTCTGACCATATAAATACCAAGTCATGCATACAGTTCTTTACAAGTCTTTATATTGCACCTCACCCTTTACTTTGGGTTTAATCATTATTCTCCTCACTGCTAAAAGAAGTTTGACCGAACTCAGTCCCATTTCACTGGACTCCCTGGTGACTTGAATGGTCTTTCAGGCAGCATGTCATGATTAGAAAGTCATGTTTACCTTTTTTAAGGAACTTGATTATGTTCCAGAAATGTTCATCTTACAGAAGATTTTTGTTTCCATCTTTTTAATCCTGACAGGGGATGTTTTATGCATTCAGCTCATTACATTGTAAAAGAATCAACACATCGAAGGTCAAACAGTTTCAAAGCACAGCTAGTTCCTCTCAGCATGATGGTGGTGGTTAAAAAAATAGCGTGCTTATTTTTGAATGGAGGAGAAAACCTCCCAAACTTGTGTTCTTTTATTCTGAGTAATGTTTGTTGGATTAAGACTTTTTTGAACCACTGATCTGGGTTCAGTTAGAAATGCTGTTCAAAGATAGGAGTACACATGCATCGTTTTAGAAGTTTAGCTGTAGACTTGTTCCTCACAAATGGCATTGTATAACAAAAAAATGGCATCACATCCACTGGCTCACAACGTGCTTTTGTTGCTTCGGCTGCAACTCTTGATCTTTTGAAACCTGGTTTGCACAGTGCAGCCAACCCAATCAATAAAATGGGGAAAACAAAGTTGGATTTTATCTTTTGAAAGATCACTGGGAGATCAACAAGATCTTTGACCACTCAACAATCTCACTGATCTCCCAGTGATCTCTCAATGAATGCCAAATTTTTCCAACCTGAAGGCAGAGATGGCTGAGAGATCAGTGAGGGATTGCTGAGTCACTAAAGGTATGTAGAGGAGCGCTTCCATGATTCAAGAACAAACTTAAGGTTCTCTGAGGTGCTCTTTGGGTGGGAAACTTTATACAAACAGCCAAAAAGAGACTCCAAGGCTCTCTCATTTAAAAAGTAAAAAAACAAAACAAAAACACTTTATTTATATGCCTTTGGTCATATAAACCTATTAAAAATAATTAAAAGTTAAATGTGTTTTGGCTGTACGCCTTCATCGGGGAGTCAAACAGGTATCAAGAAGGGGGGGAAGTGTTCTTGTAAAAAGATCCACCAGTCAGAAACCTCCATGTGGCTGCTGTGGTGTCCTGGTGCAAAAATGCACAGTGTAGACACCCACCATATCAAGCAGATGTCATCCCTACCACCTTCAAACCAACAAAATTCAAAACATAAACAACATGCCCACACAACATATACAGCCACTAAATCCTGCAGACGAGGCAAAGTAAAAGAAAAGCAGTATTCAAACCCTTACCAAGCAATCATACAAACACTAAAATCCAGGTCCTCATTCAGGCCTGGATATTTAGTAGCTTGTAATTTGTAAATCCAATATGTTTCCCATTGATTTAATAGTCTTTGTCTGTTGCCTTTTCTTACTGATAGTGGTCTATTATCAATCCTACAGACCTGTAAGGTAGATAAGTCAGTTATGATGCTCCAGTAGTGTCTTGCCATGGGATAGTTCATGTTGCCCGCACGGATTGCATATTTGTGTTCTGCCAGTCTGTCCTGTAGGCGTTGTTTGGTTCTTCCTATATAGAAAACTTTACACATAGGACATTCCAGTCTATAGATAAACACTGTTTTGCAATTTATGAAATGATTAATCGTCAGTTGTTTTGGGGATGCAACATTATAAAAAGATTTGGTTTGTGTTACATTTGTACAATGATTACAATGTTGGCATTTGTAAGATCCTTTTGGCATGGAGCCCAGCCATCTTTGATTTCCATCTGGTTTCAGATAACTATGGACCAGTTTATCTTGTAGAGTGGAACATCTTCTAAAGCTAACAAGAGGTGGTTCAGGAAAAAATCTGCTTAACCTCTTGCGCTCCGTTGTACCACGGACGGGGAAGTCTCTGCATCCTAGAGCACACGAGAGCGCACGAGGGCGCTCTCGTGCGCTCTAGGACGCATGGTGTAGATGGTGATGTAGGTGGTGATGGTGATGTAGTGGCGTCCAAGCGCGCACTGAAAATAAAAGCTGCAGACACAGCCGCGAACAGATTAGTTCATCTGATTGACCTCTCATTCGACTAATAAGAGCCTTGAATTGGGTTTCTGAAACCTTGAAGAACCAATGACTGAAAACCTAGCCAGAAGGACCCGCCTGCTGTGAATGCAGTGAGCCAATTGAAGCAGAGAAGTTCGCGAGCTGTTTTTTTAAGGCTGGGTGAAGACTGACTGCTGGAGCGGATCAAAAAAGGATTAGACGTTATGAGACGTTATGATTTCTTTCATGGTCATAGACCGACGGAGGCTGACGACTAAGGCTGAGTGACACACGCGCCTTTGCCAGTCTTTTTTTAATTACTACTGTTATTTGTTTTGAAAAATCGTTTGCCAAAAACCGCAATCATGGAAGCACAAAACCGCAATAATGGAATTATGTTTTGATCGGGTCGCGAGACCAGAACCACGAGCGGACCAGCGTCGCGTTCGTCTGACAATGGGGAAGAGAAGTTCACCAGGACGCTGCTGTGAAGAGGTAAGGTGTTATAAGCGAAATTATTCTTTATTCCTGACTATTCTTCTGTGGGGGGGGGGGTGACTGAGCTGCTGTCCCACATCCCACATGAGGCTAATCCGTCATGTAGCGATGGCCAATCTCCGTCCTCTGTAGCGAGGGGGGGGGGACAACCCCCACACACACACACAGACACAGCCCTGAATGTGACCTTTCATTAGAGCCCAAAATGAAGCTTCTACATTGAATCATTCAAAAGTTACAGACGTTTTTCCAAACTGTGCCATTTGGCACAATTTGGCACAGTTCCAAAACGCCTGGGAACAGCCTGAGGAAAAAGCTGTGTAATATATTCATTTTTTGTGGTATTGTTACAAAATTTGGACCTCAGCTGGATAGCACTTGGTTCTACATTTCTGTTGCATTTTCCAGCCCGGATCTAAAGCTGTGTGTTATTTGCAAGCATTTGTATACAAAAAAACACCCAGGCCAAATTTATTTTCTTCAAGTTCAGTATGTTTAGATGACTGTAACTCAGTGGCCGGAGCACTTAGAGAGATTATGACTGTTTTGCCAAAGAATTCAAAGTGTTTTCTTTTAAATGAGACCAACCCCATGAAGATGCTGCAAAGGGTTGAAGAACAGCTTTTGATTTACTTTGGGCACATTATTTTTTGGCGTTTTTAGGAAAATTGACCGGAGTGCAAGGGGTTAAGTAGATCATCACTTTCAATAATACCCCGATTTTCTATCATAATTCTCTTGATTTGTTCAGCCTCTGCACTGTATGTTGTAACAAAAACTGGCCTATGATTTGTTTGTTTGGGTGCATTTCTTTGGAGTAGTGATGATTTGTCCACCTGTTTGGCTCTGGTGTAAGCTCTATGGAAAGTAGTACTTTAATAACCACGTTGTCTAAATCGTAACATCATTTCTTGAGATTTTCTTTCAAAAACATCATCTTGGTCACAAATTCTCCTAACTCTCTGGAACTGCCGATGTGGAACATTCTCTTTTAGCTAATAAGGTGTCATGAATTGGCCCATCAGGGCAGAAAGAAAGACCCATGCACCAACTGTGAGTTTGGATACTTTATTAACCACTTGCACTCCGGGCAATTTTCCTAAAAATGCCAAAAAATAACGTGCCCAAAGTAAATCGAAAGCTGTTATTCAACCCTTTGCAGCATCTTCATGGGGTTGGTCTCATTTAAAAGAAAACACTTTGAATTTTTTGGCAAAAAAAACATAATCTCTCTACGTGCTCCGGCCACTGAATTACAGTCATCTAAACATACTGAACTTGAAGAAAAAAAAATTGGACACAGTGTTTTTTTGGATACAAATGCTTGTAAATAACACACAGCTGTCCGATCCGGCTGGAAAATGCAACAGAAATGTAGAACCAAGTGTTATCCAGCTGAGATCCAAATTTGGTAACAATACCACAAAAAATGAATATTTTACACAGCTTTGTTCTCAGGCTGTTCCCAGGCGTTTTGGAACTGTGTCAAATTGTGCCAAATGGCACAGTTTGGAAAAACGTCTGTAACTTTTGAATAATTCAATGTAGAATCTTCATTTTACGCTCTAATGAAAGGTCACACTCAGGGCTGTGTCTGTGTGTGTGTGTGGGCGGGGGGGTCGTTCCCCCCCCCCCGCTACAAAGGACCAAATTCGGCCCTCTACATGACGGATTACACTCCTTGCATGCTTTCACAGCGGCTCCCCCCCCCTCGCTACTGTGTGTGTGTGTGTGGGGGGGGGGGGAACCGTGAACGGACCATGAACGCCACCCCCCCTCGCTACAGAAGAGGGCCATCGCTACATGATGGAATAGACTGATATGCTTCCTCCCGCGGACCGGGGGGCGTTCGGACCGTGCCCCCCCCCCGCTCCTCTTCTGCAGCCGGGGGGGGGGGGGGGCGTTCACGGTCCGAACAATGCAAATGAACCGTTTATCGTGGCGCACGTACTTCGTGCGCAGTACAGTTGTAATTTACCGATCGGTCAAAAGTCATTTTTGGATTACAGTTTTCAGGGATAAATAATAATTTAGCTTATAACACCTTACCTCTTCTAAGCAGCAGAGTCGCGGCGAACAGCTCTTCCCCCATTGTCAGACGAATGCGACGCTACTCCGCTCGTGGATCCCGATCAACATAATTCCATTATTGCCGTTTTGGCGAATGATTTACGACTTTTGTCGTCGGCCTCCGTCTATTCTGCTGGAATGAGTGCAGGTCCCACTTGTGGGTGTTCTCCATGCTGCTGGGTGAGCCTGGGTCTGTAGTAGATTCGTACAGAGTCCTTCTGCAGCAGTAAATATCGCTTCACCCAGCCTGAATTTCTGTGCTTCAATTGGCTCCTGCGTTCACAGTAGGCGGGTCCTCCTTCCTAGATTTTCATTCATTGGCTCCTCAAGGTTTCAGAAACCCAATTCAAGGCTCTTATTAGTCGAATGAGAGGTCAATCAGATGAACTAATCTGTTCGCGGCTGTGTTTGCAGATTTTTTTTTCAGTGGCGCTTGGAGGGCACACCACCTACACCATCACCATCAATATCCTTATCATGCGTCATGCGCACGAGGGCGCACGAGCACGCTCTCGTGCGCCCTCGTGTGTCATAGGACGCAGAGACTTGCCCGCCCGCGGAACAACGGAGCGCAAGTGGTTAACAGAAAATAACTAACACAAAATGCAACAGAACATATAGAACACAAAGGGTAATGAGAGAAAACTTACTCTTGAGAAATATGCGCCAGAGACAGGCTGGGCTCTGGCGGAGACGAGAAGAAGAAAACAATCCAGCAGCAAACCCCACATCAAAATGAGGCCCTTAAATATGGATCGGACCAATAAACATGATAGACAACAGGTGAGGTTACCTGAATGGGCAAGAGAAAGCAACAATACATAATTGTAATCAGCTGAGACCGTGAGAGGGAGGCAAACCCAACTGACAGCTGACAGAGCACGCCCACAGCAGCTACACGCCCCCTGACAGCTGTCAACAGAAAAGGAAACTGAGAATTACAGAATGAAATAACAAACTCAAATAAAAATTAATACAGAATCAAAATATGACAAACAGAAAAATGGCAAGCAACACAAGAGCACATAAACCCAAAAAGCAAAAAGTGCAACAGATGAATAATATGGACGATGAAGTCATGAAACGGAGTCTGGCAGAAAACTCCGGAACTCGGTTTATGACATAAGGATGGAAAGTACTTGCATGAAAAATGGCATTCCTGTGAGTAGGTTTTCTATATACAGAGGTATGGAGAAATCCTTGATTGTGCTCAGAAATAGTCAGGTCAAGAATATGAATGCACTCTTTACTATATTCCAAAGACAATTTGATGTTTGTTTCAATGTTATTCAGAAAATTGTGCAATTGTTTCTGATCCAGACCGGATTTTAAAAAAAATATCATCAGTGTAATGCCCCCACCAAACTATGCACTTCAGAAAGACATTCTTTTCTTGGTTCAAGACAAAATCTTCTTCCTTTTTACCCCAAAACAGACTTGCATATGAAGGGTTATACCATGCCCCCATAGCACAACCTTTTATTTGTTTAAAAATCTTATCCTGAAAAACAAATATGTTGTTAATCAAAGTCCATTCTGTTAATGACAATAAGAAATCAATGAGTGGCATTTCAGACTCAGGTTGCGCCTTCAAGAAATGTGCAAGTACTGCAAGGCCCCGTTTGTGATCAGTATTTGTATACAATGCTTCACCTCCACTGTGACTAGAAAAGTTTGACAGTCTACATTTTGTAGCTCTTTAATCTTGTTCAAAACACGAACAAAATCTTAATAAGAACCCTCCCTTGTTCTTGATGTCTGACTCCCTGATGAAGGCTGACTGCCGAAACGCATATGAGCTTTTAATGGTTTTTAATAGGTTTATATGACAAAAGCCTTTTGAATAAAGGCTTTTTTACTTTTGAAATGAGAGTGCCTTGGAGTCCCTTTTTGGCTGTTTGCAGGGATTGCTGAGTGTTTGATGAAAGACCAATAGAGTTCATTAAAAGACTGCTGAGAGATCATTGATCATCACTGGGAGATCGATGAGATCATTGAGCGCTGAATGAGAGAGTGTCAAAAGATCACTGAGAGGTCACTTCCCTTTGGAGATTGTGAGAGATTGTTTTGGACTGAATCAAGACAATCTCTCAACTGTGGAGACCGTGCTGATCACTGGAAGAGCAATGAGAGATCTTGACAATAGCTGAGAGATCACTGAAAGTCTGTTGAGCGATCAAACAAATTTTTTCATCCCTCAGTGATCTCTCATTGATCTCCATCCCTGTGTAAAAGCTGTTCTCGACTTTCTGGAAATGTTTCTTCTTCAGATGAGGTTCCCTGTTGCCCAAAAAATGCTCAGCAGTCTCCATGGTCACCCAAGAAACTCTCAGTGTAATACCACTCTGGAGAGATCCTTCAGTGATCTCTCCAGAGGGGTATTGCATAAAAGTAGAATTAAGAAAGCCAGGATAACTGAAAAATCAGGGCTTGACATAGTTGGACCTGCATATCCTGTCTTAATCCGTTATCTTGGGTTTATGTAATACCCCTCTGCTCTCAATGAACTCTTGAGGATATTTCAAAGATCTCTATAGCTCCCCATTAAAATCTCACAATAATCTCCAACAATAAAGTTGAATTGAACTGAATATTTAACCCCAGAACATTCTATCAAACATCACACTACTCTCCTGAAAGATAAACCTAATTTGATCCTGCCGTGGCATTGGTTATCTGCACAGTTTCCAGATCCAAGTATGGATTATTTCCAGGTCAGTAATAGAGCAGAGCCAATCGGGGGGCTGAGAGGTGGTTATCATTATTATTTGACTGTGTGAGCTGAGCTTACATAAGTCCTTACTATCAGCGATGAGCTGGATGACCAGGGAGGATTTCCAAGAAGTGGAGGTAAGTAGTTATTTATCAAGTGAGTGTGCACAAACCAAGGAGGGCACATCAGCAGTCTGGCAGACAAAGTCAAAGTCAAAGTCAAAGTGCCTTTATTGTCATTTCATTGTTAATGAACAATGCAACGAAACTGAAATGCTGCTCCCTAAAAACAAACTATAAACAAACTATCACATTCACAGTTCACACATGCATTTAACATTCTTATAATTACAACAATAAATAATGTTTGAAACAAAATTACCTAAAAGTTGAATACAATATGTACGTAACAATAATGAAAAACATACTGAGCGATAAATACAAAAGACCAGCTTATGCACACAGGGTTGTTGCTACAAAATAACCTAAAATAACAAAAAATATCAGCAGTCTGTGCGTGTTACATAAATCCGTTCAAAATACGTACTGCTGCTGGGAAAAAACTATGATTAAACCTGGCAGTCCGGGTTTTATGGGATCTGTACCGCTTTCCCGAGGGGAGCAAGTGAAAGAAGTCATGGCCTGGATGAGCACAGTCTTTAATGATGGCAGTAGCTCTGTTGAGGTACCGAGACCTGAAAATCTCTTCCAGAGAAGGGAGAGAACAGCCAGTGATTTTTTGCACAGTCTCGATCACTCTCTGGAAGGCTTTGCGGTCTGCGGCTGAACAGCCCTCATACCAAACTGTGATGCCATATGACAGAATGCTCTCAATAGCAGAGCGATAAAATAAAACCAGCAACTGTGCATTCAGGCCATTCTTCTTGAGGAGCCTCAGAAAGTGTAGACGTTGTTGAGCCTTTTTTAGGACAAGGAGGTTTTCCTGAGAAGCAAGATGCCTAAAAGCAGGTGAGGAGGGGTCTTCTCCTCCTCCTCCTCCTCCTCCCGGTTACTGGCAGATAGCAAACAACTGAAAGGTGCATACCGCCACCTACTGTACAAGAGTGTGTAACATTATGTCATCTGAGCCCGACCCCTAAAGAGGAGGGGTCATGGATACAGCTCTAAGGGTTTGTCCACAGCATTCATGAGGTGGGTTACCATGTGACCATCCTGCAGTGAGCCAGTCCCAAGTGAGACCTCTTATACCAGGGATCCTGAGTACTCACAGGTGTGAGCAATCAGCTAAAAGTGCATGGGGAACAAAAACAGTAATACATGGAAACTTGAAATTTTAGTCTGATCAGAAACTCTCCCCCACTACTCAGAGACAAAAAAAAAAAACAAGGCACTGCATACATAGGTGGCGCTATAATTAACGCTTTTATGTTTTTGCAAATATCTTGAGAACGGCTGGGCCTAGAAAAAAAAATGCTTTCATCGGTCTATTCACTGAAACCTTCCACAACTTTGTGTCAATGGTGGCAAACTCTGAAAATGAAGTTTTCTGCACCATATGAAAAGTTGTTAAAACTATCCAAAAAATGTCAGTCTCTTTTGATTTTCTAGGCCAGTCAAGTTGTACAGTTTCTCTTTGGCATGTAGTTTTGGGTTTAACTCCAGATATACGGACACTTTTAGTACACTTTACACAAAAGTTAGTAAAGTATACTAACTTTTGTTGCCTGAGGTTTAGATATTAATGGCTGTGTGTTGAGTTATTTTGAGGGGACAGTATATTTACACTGTTTTACAAGCTGTACACTGACTACTTTACATTGTATCAAAGTGTCATATCTTCAGTGTTGTCCCATGAAAAGATATAATAAAATATTTTCAAAAATGTGAGGGGTGTACTCACTTTTGTGAGATACTGTATATCTCTTGAACCGTTCGTCAGACTGACCAAAGGTTTTATACATGCTTTGTTGAGGTTACAAGGGTGTGCATCCCTGAGTATAGAGTCACTAAGTCAAAATATGCAATTTTTATCAATAAAAGTTTAACCACCACTCTGTCACCATTCTGTCTCTTCATGCCCTGGCTTCAAGAAGTGTGGGTGGTGTTTTGTACTTATATTTCTAAAATATAAAAGGATGCACTACAATGGGTCTCAAATATGTGTAATGTGTCCTGTTATAGTACTGCATGACTTTATTGACAATTGACTATAAACTACACATATAAACTAAATTATAATGGTGAATGAACAACTCCCTCTCCCCAAAGTGTAAGATACACGATTATGAATATAACTCATAAAACATCACACAAATAAGTGATCTGACAAAAAAATAAACAAGCGGTTCTTAAACAGTGGCTAATATTGGATGTCCCATTCATTTTCAATAATTCTGTAATTAATTTTCACACAATCAAATAAATCTCAGTTCAGTCCCTTTCATATTTGTCAAAGTCTAACGTGTGATTGCCTACATATAGGCTACACCTCTGTATCCCACTTTCAAACACAGCCTACATTTGGGCCTGTAAAGCCTGATTGGGTGACCTGTTTCAGACAGGAATGCTTGCTTTCTATGGGCGTGCACTAGTTATACTTCAAGTACATTCAAAAGTGAGTTCTGTAATATTTTTACTTGAGTGGAAATTGTGCTACTTAAGTTTTGGCACTTTATCTGTACTTTAACTTAAAAAGCAAAGGATTTGAGTACTTTGTCCACCACTACTAAAATCAACCGGGTGTGCAACTTTACTTACCAATCATAACACATTGCTGTGTCGGGCTACATTGCCAGTGTCTAAGCAGATGTTGGTCAGACTCTAGAACGAAAATGCATACAACTTTAGTACATGCAGAGCACAAAAGTGTAACATGTTAAAAAAAAAAAAAAAAAAAAACTTTTTAACCAGGGTTAACACTAGCTTATTTCGCCAGATATTGTCGACACAAGCGCAAAATACAAGCAGAGCACAGAGTTAGCATTAATGGCTATCTAGCTAGCTCATTGTCTGCATAAAGGAGAAACCGTTTTCTCTGTTTGTTCAAAGTGAACTTTCTACCACTGGGATAAATAATATAAAAGATGCATAATATCACATCATATCACATCACTCACCATCCTCTATCACGGTTTTCAACTGCCGTGGTCAGGTCAGCACCAGTGTACCTCCCATTATTTGCCGGTCGGTGGCCTTAAATTAATTTTGGGTCGCTCCATCTAGTTCCCTCTGGATTCTCGCATCAGCCAAAAGGCACAGAAAAGTCTGATGGACCATGGTGTTGATTTCTGAAGCCATTTCTATCATTGTTGTGTTTACACTGACGCTCGCTTGTTGAAGAGTTTTTGCAAATGGCGGCTGAAGATTCTGGTGAAGATGCCCCTCTCGTGACGTTACGCTCTAACCAATCAGTGGCCTGCAGTCTGTTGACATCACATTTTCAGCTCGACTCAGCACGGTTGGAACCTCACTGAAGTAGGTCCCAAAAATGTACCTGGTACCTTGTACCAGGTACTAATAGAAAACTCTTTAAACCGAGTAAAGTCGAGGCGAGTTGAGCAAAGTAGGAACTAGTGGAAAAAGGGGCTTACTGTATATCTTGGTTGTTTTCAAAAAAAGAAAAGGCTTCTGAATTTGGCAGTTATTATCCATGAACTTGTAAACAAATGCATATGATTGACAGTGATACCATTATTTACTTTAGTGGTGAGAGCCAATTATGATTCACAACTGTAGGTCAAAGCTGTCAATTTACTGGTTAATCTACATTGCTACCCTCACTTATGGTCATGAGCTTTAGGTAATGACTGAAAGAATGAGATCGTAGATACAAGTGGCTGAAATGAGCTTTCTTCATCAGATTGCTGGATTCAGCCTCAGAGATAGGGTGAGGAGCTCAGTGATCCGGGAGAGGCTCAGAGTAGAACCGCTGCTCCTCCACATTAAGGAGCCAGTTGAGGTGGTTTGGGCATCTGATCAGGATGCCTCCTGGATGTCTCCCACTTGAGGTGTTTTGGGCACATGCAACTGGGAGGACACCCCGGGGTAGACCCAGGACTCACTGGAGAGGCTATGTCTCCCAGCTGGTCTGGGAACGTCTTGGTATCCTCTCTGAAGAGCTGGAGCAGGTGGCTGGGGAAAGGGAAGTCTGGGCTTCTCTGCTTGAACTGCTGCCTCAGTGACCCGGACTTCCTGAAAAGCAGCAAAAGATGGATGGATGGAACTGTAGGGGGACTCCGAATGTTCCTTTGAAGAACAGTGTTGAACCAACAAGTTCACTCATATGCTTTGGGTGTATAGTTTATTGCACTGAAATTGTACAGAAAGGATTATGTATAAAAGGAATCTAGAGTGGAGCGCATTAAACCATCTTGTCACCATTGTTGTTTCATGATTACTGAGGAGAATGGCAAATCTGGACATGAAAAACAAGAGCAGCACTCCAGCCCAGGCTGGCTGGCTGCACGGATCCCTGCTATCAGGAGTGTCAGTGCTTGCATCTTCCCGATGCATCCACTGAATGTCCACGTCCGCCATATGATTGTTCTGACTTGTCCCCTCCACAACCCCAGCTCCAGCAGATTTTAAAATATTAGGCATTAGATCTTCACAATTTTCTTTTACCCAGCCAGCATGTCCATGTGGGCCCCACTATAGGTTAAACCTGGGCTGGCTTATGGGTCCTATGTGGGTTTGTCCGCGGATTCCACGTTGGCTCCATCTGTGTTTGCACACATGGACTTCACCTGTGGTGCAGGTAAGCAGGTCTGTTTACCCACTTTAAACCTGTTTGGGCACCACCTAGGTTTAAAATGGGTGAGCAGGTTTCAGGAACACTTGTGCCATCGGCAAAATCACAGCAAAAAAGTCACAAATTTATGAGGAAAAATGTAAAAGTTTATAAGAAAAAAGTGACAAATTTACAAAAAAAATAGCAAATTTATGAGAAAAAGTACCAGATTTAGTAGGAAAAAAAAATGTAAAATTACTTGAAAAGAATTACAAGCTTACATGAAAAAATAGCAAATTTACAAGAAGTCACACATTTATGAGGAAAAAATTAGAAAAAAGTTGCAAATTAACAAAAACGTAGCAAATATATGCATAAATAAACTGAAAACTTATGAGAAAAAAAAACAAATTTATGAGGAAAAGATGTAAGTTTGCAGTACAAAAAAGTTGAAACTTTTTGAGAAAGTTCCAAATTTTCAAGAAAAATGTAAATTTGTGGGAAAAACTCACAAACTTAGAAGAAAATAGCAGATTTACAAGGAAAAAAGTCACAAATTTATGAAAAAAAGTTGCAAGATTAGAGTAAAAAACTGGCAAATTTATGTGAAAGCTCCAAAATTACAAGAACAGGTTAGCAAATTTGCAAGAAAGTCACAGTTTTACAAGAAAAACTATCAAATTTATAAGAAAAAAACTGCAAATTTACAACTAACTAACTAACCTGCACTTATATAGCGCTTTTCTAGTCACAAAGACCACTCAAAGCGCTTTCATTAATACTAACCCTCTATTCTAAGGGCCTATAGGAAACAAATATCTAGGGACAATTTAGAACAACCAATTAACCTAACATGCATGTTTTTGGCATGTGGGAGGAAACCGGAGAAATCCCGGAGTAAACCCACGCAACACGGGGAGAACATGCAAACTCCACACAGATCACTGTTGATTGGGGGCTGGGATCGAACCCACGATCCCCACAATCCCCTGGCAAGGGTAAACTGTGCTGCCGCAGTGCTAACCACTGCGCCACCGTGCAGCCCAAGAGAAGAGAAGAAGAGAAAAAGAGAAGAAGAGAAAAATCACAAATTTATGTGAAAAGGTTGCAAGTTTATGAGAAATTAGGGGGGAAAAGTCACAAATTTACAAGAAAATAGCAAATTTATGAGAAAATAAGTTGAAAAAAGGTAAACAGGTAAAGTCCAACAGGCAAACCCAATGGGGCCAACATGGAACCTGCAGACAAACCCACATGAAACCCATAAGACAGCCCAGCTTTAACCTTTGGTGGGGCCCACATGGACATGCTGACTGGTTACTGGTCACTTTTTGGCACTTCTTGTTGGCTGCTGTTTTGTTCACATTGTGATGCTGAGTTATATGCAGTGTTGGGCACGTTAGTAAAAAATAGTAACTAGTAACTAGTTACAGTTACTTCTTTTCGAAAAAAAAAAAAAGAACTGAGTTACTGCACGGTGGCGCAGTGGTTAGCACTGCGGCAGCACAGTTTACCCTTGGCCGGGGGATTGTGGGGATCGTGGGATCGTGGGTTCGATCCCAGCCCCCGACCAACAGTGATCTGTGTGGAGTTTGCATGTTCTCCCCGTGTTGCGTGGGTTTACTCCGGGATTTCTCCGGTTTCCTCCCACATGCCAAAAACATGCATGTTAGGTTAATTGGCTGTTCTAAATTGTCCCTAGATATCTGTTTCCTATAGGCCCTTAGAATAGAGGGTTAGCATTAATGAAAGCGCTTTGAGTGGTCTTTGTGACTAGAAAAGCGCTATATAAGTGCAGGTTAGTTAGTTAGTTACTTACCAGTTACTGCATGATTAAAGTAACTAGTTACTTGGAAAAGTAACTTTCACATTACTTTTAAATGCATACTTAAATCATCTTGCACACACAGCAAGATCAAGGGCCCCTTGTTCTCATCAGAAAAAAGAAGAAAAAGAAAACTGATGAGAAAAAAGTCTCATCTTACAGAGAAAAAATGTCTCAGATTTACACAAACTAGTGCAATCAATAAAAAGTCAGAAATTTACTAGAAATAAAGCTGTAAATTCACAGAGAAAATTTTGGACCCCCTGGCGGGCCGTTTTTGGCCCACAAGCCAGATGTGTGACACCCCTGGACCAGCCCATTAAAAATGCATATTTAGAGGATTTACTTCCATGAAATAGTTGCAGATCACAACAGCATGTAAATGAATGAGATAAAATAAAACAGAAAGCACAGATAAATGAAAGTTCACCATAAGCTGTTCTCTACTGCAACAAATCACAGTCACTTTTTCTCTGTGCGGTAAGAAAACATTTACACAACTGCGGACATTAAATGCAGCTTCTTACTCTAAAATGACTCATGTTTAACCACAGAGGTAGGAGATGTTGGGGGCTACTCACCGCTCAGACAACAGGTGATCAGGGCTCGATATGAGAAGTCACCACACCACAGCATTTCTTCCCACCGGGTTGTGATGTGAAGTGGGACAGGACAGGAAACCGACCCGCGGAGGAGACTGATAGTTGCGTCAGTTACGAAGGATCATCCATCCATCCGTCCATCTTCCGCTTAATCCTTTTCGGGTCATGGGGGGGCTGGAGTCTTTCCCAGCAGTTTATATTTAATTGTGCTAAAAATATCTATCCATATTAATATAACGAGTAACGCGAGTAACGCAGCTGATCAAGTTTCAGTAACTGTAACGTATTACTGAATTTTTAAACAGTAATTTCGTTACACAGCACGTTACTGCAAAAGTAGTGGCGTTACAGTAACCATTACCCCCAACACTGGTTATATGTGGTCAGAACCAAGTCAATCCCAAACTCCACCCAGCAGATTTAGAGGCCACGTTGAAGTAATCCCCAGATCAAGGGCTTACGTGAGCGGCAGTGGCTCAGGAGGTAGAGAGGGTTGGCGGTTCGACTCCTGCTCTTCCCTGCTGTTGACACTTTACCCACCTTGCCTCCAGTGTCCATGATATTGGGTATAAATGTTTGGTTGTGGTCAGAGAGGCTTTTGGCATCCATGTTTCGATCAGTCTGCTCCAGGGCAGCTGTGGCTACAGAGGTAGCTTACCACTATCAATGTCTGTCTGGAGTAAATGAATAATGGACGCACTGTAAGTGCTTTGATTTGTAAGGTGCCATATAATTCTAATCCATTATTATTATTTTGCCCACTATGAGTTTCTAAAAACTCCCCCTTATGGGGCGATTCCTGCAGTGGAGACACACACCACAGGTGGCGTTCTGATAAAACTGGTTCCTGATTCCTGCAGCAGGTGTGGGCCTATGGTGTACACTGTGTTGACCACAAAACTGACTATATTAGAATTAAAAAAGACAACATAATTATTGGAATTGTTTTCATTTGTCTGTATATGTGGAGTAGCTGGTGTTCTTTAGTGCAAATACAATCTATCAAAAATAAAAACTCATTAAAATCTTTTTTTGTTTTTTATTTGCTGCAGCACTGCTCTCCTATATCACTACTTGATATCCAAATCAGCAGCATGTTATTTTTGCACAGAGAAAGGGCTCAACACACAGTTTAAGCTGCAACAAATTGCTTATCTTTCCTCTTTCCCTTTCTCATTAACAAAACCCAGTGTACCAAGCCTTCAGCTTAACTGTAGCTTGTCATTCTTTTCTGGTGCTGATTGTCACCTTCACTGGTGAAAATGAAAAGGCGTCACTGATGGCTGGGCATAATTAGCATTAATTCATTTCTCTCTTTTGCTTTATGTAAAAAAATCAGTGAAAGATCTTGTGAGAGGGAAGAGGCACTAACAGACTTCTCTCAAAAGTAAAAATAAAACAGCCTCAAAGTTATATCATCTGTCCTTACTAGGGATGCAAGTTATCAATAAGAACCAGACTCGCCTTCGATCCTCCCCCAGCATGAGCCTCAGAGAGCCGCGGCAGAGCTGCAGGAGAGGGAGCCTGCATCTATCGGGAACGCCAGGACACAACAACCCGGCGCAGGTTCTACCAACGGTGACAGAAACATATCGCCATGACCAGACTTCCCAGGTGAAGGAGAGAACAAACCTGACTCACCTCCAATCCTTGTCCAGCATGAGCTTAAAGCAGCTGCTGCGGAGCCACAGGAGAAGGAGTTCATGGGGAAAGGGGACCCTGGTGACCAAGGACGGCCTGGTGCCTACAACAGTGACACACCTGTGAGTGACCTCAACCGGCACCAGGTGAGGGAGAGAAGAAGCCAGACTGCTTCCGAATCCATGCCCAGCATCAGCCTCCAGGAGCCGCTGCTGAACTGCAAGATGAAGAGTTTGCAACCCAACAAAACACAGTAGAGAGCCACACCCATGAAGATCACCACCCAGCTGTTGATGGCTGATGGTTCGAGATGGCAAGCCAGCAATCTGCGGAAGGTAAGAGCAGCTGTCGCGGATCAAGATGCAGCGTTGGAGCCGATCCAGCTGGTGTGGGATCCTGGCTGGGACACTGCTGGTGAGTGTGCTATGGCTCTAATGGGATGGCGTCCGGGTCTGCTGCAGCCGGTGCCTCCAGGGCCCCTTGAACTGAACTGCCTTCCTCAATGAAAGGACTATTTAGCTAGGAGTGCAGCTGCCAACTTATAGTGGCATAATAAACCACTCAGCTGCTCTGGGTCATGCGGTAGTCTACCCGCTGGCCCTAGCTAGGTTGGGGTTCACTGTGTACCAAATTGGGGAGGGTTAATTCGTAATATATGTGTGTTCTACTATTTTTCCGGGGGCGGGGGATGAATGTGGTGTAAGGTAACCACAAGCTTGATTGGCATCGGCATGATGATGTGGCTGCTTGGTGATGTTATCACGCCGAGCATAAAAAAGCGAGGAACGGCCATTTTATGGCCTCTTTGCTCTTTTCGGCCCGCCATTATAGTGCTCAGCCTCCCAACCACAGTCTGTATTCATTATTGTGCCTTTTGTAATAAAGTTCATGTTCTCAGCAAACGCTACTCTCCGTCGGTCCTTCCCCACTTTTCCAGACATAACACCGGGCTGCTGTCAACACTGGACTAGTGAGTTTACACTGTGTGGACGAAGATACTGCTTATGGGAGTTGTAGTTTCATAGTCTCACACTGCAATAGGCTTATTATTTAGATTTCACTTGAGAAAACTATACCCGCCAAATTGGCTAGTGGGCGCGGCTGTCTTACATGCCACTGGTGAAATCCATCCACCAGTGGCATGTTGGTGGGTGTTAATGTCAAGTCCTGGTTCTATGCAATAAGCATTGCAATAAATGTGTACCTTTGATATGTTTGGTACAATTACTACTGCTCTTTAGAAAAGAAAGTTCCACACATGTTGGTCAATGCACGTGTCTTCAATAAAAAAAAATAAAAGTATCCGATTACTTGAGTAACGATTGGAGTGAAAAATTACTTGATTACAAAATATAGCTGCAGCCCTACATTAAAGCATATCTCTTTAACCCCTTGCACTCTGGTCAATTTCCCTAAAAACGCCTAAAAATAACGTACCCAAAGTAAATCAAAAGCTGTTCTTCAACCCTTTGCAGCATCTTCATGGGGTTGATCTCATTTAAAAGAAAACACTTTGAATTTTTTGGCAAAACAGTCATAATCTCTCTGAGTGCTCCTGCCACTGAGTAACAGTCATCTAAACATACTGAACTTGAAGAAAATAAAGTTTGCCTGGGTGTTTTTTTTTAGATACAAATGCTTGCAAATAACACACAGCTGTCAGATACTGGCTGGAAAATGCAACAGAAATGTAGAACCAAGTGTTATCCAGCTGAGGTCAAAATTTTGTAACAATACCACAAAAAATGAATACATTACACAGCTTTTTTTCTCAGGTTGTTCCCAGGCGTTTTTGAACTGTGCCAAATTGTGCCAAATGGCACAGTTTGGAAAAACGTATGTAACTTTTGAATGATTCAACATAGAAGCTTCATCTTGGGCTCTAATGAAAGGTGACACTCAGGGCTGTGTGTTTGTGGGGGGGGGGGGGGTTGTTTATTCATTCATGAATGAATGAATGAACAGACAAGCCCCCCACACACAAAGAAGCATGCCACGTAAAAAATGTGTGGCCTTTTTTTACAAGAAAAAATAACCTACAGTGCAATAAAAATTATACTAAAATATCTGCAATGTAGAGGATAACAACTCCCCCCCCCCCCCGCTACAGAGGAGCGCGGCGCACAGAAAAAATGGTCCGTCATGTGGCGATGACGCACCGTTGTAATCACCGATCGGTCAGAAGTCATTTTGATTACTATTTTCAGTGATAAAGAATAATTTAGCTTATAACACTTACCTGTCCACAACAGCAGTGTCGCTGGCGAACATCTGTTCCTCATTGTCAGACGAACATGACGCTGGTCCGCTTGTTACGACTCGTGGTTCTGGTCACGCGACCCAGTCAAACCATGATTCCATTATTGCGGTTTTGCGCTTCCATGATTGCGGTTTTGGCGACCGATTTTTCAAAACAAATAAGAACAGTAGTAATAAAAAAAAGACTGGCGAACGCTACCGTTACACACAGCGGCTTACACAAAACAGATTTTACGCACGGGACGCACGCTTTCAATCATCGGACTTCTCTGCTTCAATTGGCTCGTTGTATTCGCAGTCGTTGGTAGGCGGGTCCTTCTTGCTAGGTTTTCAGTCATTGGTTCTTCAAGGTTTCAGAAACCCAATTCCAGGCTCTTATTAGTCGAATGAGAGGTCAATCAAATCTAAACCAATCAAAGCACTCCTTTGGCTTTCTGTTCGTGGCTGTGTCTGTAGTGGAAGAACGGAAATGCGGCTTTTTTTTTTTTTTCAGTGTGCACTGAGACGCACAGTGCACACTAGGACGCACGAGGACGCACTAGGACGCAGAGACATGACCACCCGCGGTATCCCGGAGTGCAAGAGGTTAATGGCCAGCATAAAAGTCTGACAAACATGCAAACTCTACACAGAAGGGTTCCCACCTGTGCCAGCCTGGGGATTCAAACCTGGACCCTTCTAGCTGTTAGGCAACAGTGCTAACTGTACCGCCATGCTACCCAAGAGTCCTGGTGGTTGTGAAATGTACTTGATGTTTGAGAAATGGACCCCCATCACCAAATGCCAAAAACTATTTTGAGGATAAATTTAGGCCACATCCTGTGGACTAAACAGACCAGTTATTGGACTTTTGTTATTATGGTCAGACACAGCCAAATTTAAACAACCGTTTTCTTGTTAAATATGGTCTGTACGAGATGGATTAACACAGCCAAATTTTTGGTGTCTATTTGTGGGCTAAATTAAGGCTTGGACTGATGAATCTGATTTAGCCCAAAATACAACATCTAAATTATGGCTTGTGCTGGGGGACCGAATTAAGGAAAATCCCACTTATCATGGACTTGTGTATTTATTCCAAAGATGTGTGCTCAGTCCCCTGCCTTTCACCTTACCGGCCCAGGACTGCACATTAATGCACAGCATCAACCTCTTCATCTAGTTCATGCATGACTGGCCATGTGGTGCAGCAACAATCTCACTCTTCATGTGGAGAAGACAAAGGAGATTGTGGTCAACAAGAGGAGAGCCAGCATCTAGGGTCCTCCACTGACCATCAACAGGGCTGCTGTGGCCAGAGGGTGTGAACACATCACAGAAGACCTCTGCATCACTGGCCAAGAAAGTCCTGCAGCACCTTCATTTCCTCCCCAGACTGAGGACAGCCAAAGGCCTGGTCTCCATCATGCACTCTTTCTACCGTGGCACCACAGACAACATCCTAACCAGCTGCATAACTGTGCAGTACAGAAGCTGCACAACATCGTGCTGAAAGAGCATGGAGTGCATATTGAGAACAGCTGAGAGGATTGTTGGCACTTCACCCCCGCTCTCTCTGGGACATATATAGCACACAGGTGGATATATAGCATATATATAGCACATATAGCACAGGTGGTCCATAGAGCACTCTGTATTGCAGGCGACCTCACCCATCCCTCTCACTGCTTCTTCAGTTTCTTGCAATCTGGGAGGAGGCTGATGAGTCTCCTAGAGAGGACCAGCAGACAGAGACAGCTTCACCCATCAGACTGTCAGGATGCTAAACTCTCTCCTAGCCCCCCCCCCCTTCCCTCTCTGCCCTTCGCCCTCACAAACTCTTGGCTACATCCCACAAGTCACACCTTTGCTGTGCTGACCCCACTGGAAATTCAGCATCATCTAGTGAGTTGAAAAGTCACTCGATTTTTATTAGTCTGGTACCCAAAAAGCTAAATTTGTATCTGCAACTGTTATTAATATGTTTGCTAAAATATCACAACACCCGTATTTCTGAATCAGTATTGTTGACACAAGGTATCGCAATGCTACACTCTATGGAACACACACACACACACACACACACACACACACACACACCCTTGTGTCAGTGACACTCGTGGCAGCCTTGTTGGCTTCACTGTGTGACATTTTCAGAGCATTTTAGTTTTGGTGAGTTTTTCTCTTCCCCAGCCAAAGCTCTGCATTCAAACAATGCAGTTCGGTGTTCTCAGTACGGGGGGAATTTACAAAGATAGCAGACGACATACTGCTTGGGTTAAGTAAATTTTCAGACTGAAGTGTGTCTACAGCCTGCACAGCATTGCTGAGGGTTTAACCATGGATCTTGTGTTGTCTGACAAGTGCGCAGAATGAGGCATCATCAGGCCACGAGGCTCCACTGTGATTATATTTAATTAACAGCTCCCTCATTTGGTGCAGATTATTGACCAGCTGCTGACAAAGGGAAGCAGAAACAGTCACCACCAGGTGTGTACACGGCATGTGGTGTTGGGGCTCCAGATTAGCCATATGCGCGATCGCTTGGGATTTTCTTGTGCTACAGTAGTGAATGTGATCATGTGAGTTGGAGTTCTCGTAGCAGTGTCACTGTCAAATCTGGTTCAGCCTCTGTGCTGTAATTTTCAGCATTCATATCCCACAACCATTTGGGCGAAGTCAGTTTAAACAACTCCTGGGCTGCTGTCACTCTGATTTAATATATTAAATACGTACAAACTACCCAGCCGGCACCATAGGTTAAATCTGGCCTGTCTTATGGCTCCCACGTAGGCCCCACCTGTGTTTACCCACTTGGACTGTCCCTGTGGTACAGGAGACTGGGAAATCTGATGACCTGCTTTAAACCCAACTGGGCCCCAAATGGGTTTACTGTGGGTGAGCAGGGTTCAGTCACACTTGTGTCACAGGCAAACTTACGCAAAAATTCACACATTTTTGCTTTTTTTTCCTCATGCATTTGTAAGGGAAAAAAGGCGACACAAACAAAAGAAACAGTAGCAAATTTAAAAGAAAGAAAGTCACAAATTTACAGGAAAAAAGAAAGTTTAAGAGAAAAAATGCAAATTTACAAGAAAAAAAATCTGAAAATACATGGAAAAAGTCACAAATTTATGATGAAGAAAATCAGAAAAAAGTTGCAAATTAATAAAAAATGAGTTAATATACGAGTATAAATTGAAAATTTATAAGAAAAAGCTGTAAGTTCATAGTAAAAAAAAAGTAAAATTTTTGAGCGGTCCAAATTTACAAAAAATGCTGCAAATTTATGGGAAAAACTCACAAATTTACAAGAAAATATCACATTTACCAGGAAAACCAGAACAAATTTATGAGGAAAAAGTTACAGTAAAACAGTGGCAAATTTATGAGAAAGTTTGAAAATTACAAGAAAAAAATTGCAAATTTGCAAGAAAAGTCACAATTTTACTAGAAAAAATAAAATTATGAGGAAAAAAGTTGCAAGTTTATAGTAAGAAAAAAGTTACAAACCAATGAGAAAATTTTTAAGAAAAATGCATCAAATTAAGGGAAACAGTCACAAATTTACAAGAAAATAACAAATTTTTGAGAAAATAAGTTGAAAAAGTTAAAAAGGTAAAGTCCATGTGGGCAAACACAGATGGGCCAACATGGAACCCGTTGACAAACCCACATGGGACCCAACAGACAGCCCAGTTTTAACTTTTGGTGGGGCCCACATTCTGGCTGGGTAGGGCTGGGAATGCTAATGCTTTAACTTTTTTGATTAATCTTCCCCTCCAGGATTTCGCCATGTTGCAATTCTATAAATTCCCGCAAATTCAGCAGGTCCTGCAAATTTGACTTTAGTCCAATCACCACAACTGTCCTGCAATTTGGGGCAACTGTCATCAACTTCCACCCGGCAAATGTGTCCCTGAGTAGCACGCAATCATGTACGTCATCAGTCTGACCAGTCTAATGTGGCGCTGCAGCACGCTCACTTCTGTGTTTACAGTGAGTATATACAGAGCACATCAGCAATTCAATTCAACTTTATTTATATAGCGCCATTTCACAACAACAGTCATCTCATAGCACTTTCAAATGTAGGGGAAACCCCCACAGTTGCAGAAAGACCCCAGCAATCAGGCGATCCTCTGTGAGCAAGCACTTGGCGATGGTGGAGAGGAAAAATTCCCTTTTAACAGGAAGAAACCTCCAGCAGAACTAGACTCAGGGAGAGGCAGTCATCTGCTGCGACTGGCTGGGGGGTGAGGGGATAGAGAAGATGAGAAGAACAGACATGAAGAGAGCAAAAAACACAGTGTGTGATTTAAAAAAACCCAAACACACCTGCGAGTTTTCCGACATAATTCTTTCCTCCGTCTTCCCAGGCCCGCCAGTAAACATCTCCTCGAATCTCCGGAATGGCCGTGTGTATGAAGTGCCCGGTTTGTGATGAAAGCCTGAAAGCAACCCTGTCTCGGGAGTGCGCAGGAGGACAGATGACGTAAAACCACAAACAAATGAGCAAATCGAATACTACAGCCAGTGTTGTAACATTTTATAGTACATCTTTAGAGGTAAAAGTGACTACTACACACACACACAAAAAAAAAATTATGCTGCCACCCTGTGGTGGTGTTAGCAGTGGTGAAAGGTTCGTCTCAGCAGCTGGCTCATCTTAAAGAAAGAGTAGGTCTTGTTTTTCAGTATTTACGCAACACTAAACTGATCATGCGGTACTCAGGGTGATCTCATTTTGCATGTGCAAACCCCACTTAAAGCACATACACACACACACACACCTAACGTAATGCTATTAACTGGGGCTGCCCACTTAAAAGTATCTATAGGAAGAGTTTTTGTCAGAGTGAGTGCAGAAATACACACACACACACGCAAACTCCAATATGAAGTGAATAAAAACTTCTAACTCACCATCAAGGTCAAGAGCTCTGGAAGTTTAAGGTTAATATTTATTTGAAAGGGACATTACATACTAATGAACATTAATGCAAGTGTAAGTATGCCAGAATTAGCAATACTGCTAATTTGCATCTGTAGTCCCCCTGCGGGTCACAAAAACAAACAATCACATACGAGCAGAAAAACTGCAATGAAACTGTACAAAGTGTATATGCTAAAGTGCAAGAGTTAAGGTGTTAAAAAACAAAATATTCAAATTTCACACGTGTAAAGTGCTATGTATGCATACACACACATGCACCCAAGCACCTCACAGAAACAAGAGACAGCAACAAACAGGAGGTGGGGCATATGTGTGACGCACGGACACACACACACACACACACACACACACACACATATATATATATATATAAACACACACGTATGTACATGTGTGTGTGTGTGTGTGTGTGTGTGTGTGTGTGTGTGTGTGTGTGTGTCATAGAGGAACCATTAGTTATGGGAACAGTTTTGCTTGTTAAAAAGCCAATTTTTACAATGTGTCTTCTAAGTGTTCAATGTGGTACGTTCTCTGATTGCAGGTGGTATGTTATTCCAGATCTTGGTGCCCCTCACTGATAGCACAGATTGAGCAAATGTGGTGCATCTGTGGGGGACCTCACAGTCTCCTCTAATGATTGCTCTGGTGGTTGTACCAGTGACAGTTCTCAGTTTAACATATTCTCCCGGGGGGAAGGGGGGGTGTATAGCCATATATTTTATAAATTGAACAGGCAAATTTGACAGTTTTATCATTTAAAAAAGACAGAAGATTGTATTTCTTTTAAATGTGACAACAATGATATGTAGAGTCTTTATTGTCAAGGATTTTTATGGCTTTTTTGTAGAAGGATGCAATGGGTTTGATTACGGTTACACCAGTGAGTGACCAGTTGGTGGTAAAACAGTAATCAGTGTGTGAGAAGATCATTGCATGCAGGAACATTTTGGCTGGATTAACTGTCAGCGATGGTCTAATTTGTTTAAAATTTCTTAGATTGAATTTGATTATGTTTGAGATTTTTTTGAGGAATCTAAAATCACGCCAAGGTACTTAAATTCCTCGACAAGTTGCAGCTCGTTCCTTTTTAAGAAAATGTTCGAGTTTGTAATATTTGATCATTTTTTTTGTGAATATCATGCAAACAGTTTTTTTAGTGTTTAGTAGGAGACATGAGTTATTCAGCCAGTCTGTAATAACCGGCCATTTCTGGACCGGATTGAGGACACCAAGCGCTGAACTGTGAGTTGCTGGTGAATTTAATAAACACAAAAATGCAAATTTAATAAGCACAAAAACACTTACAAAGACTGCAGACAAAAGGCAGGATATGATTAGGTAAAAGCTTCATGCTAAGACGTGGGACGCACGTCGGGGAGAGGAGGTGGCTGAAGCATGGAACTCACGCCGGTAAGACCAAATAGCCAAGGTGAATAACATGAAGCTAAGACGTGGAGCACACACCAAACACAGAGAGACACAGTATAATCAAGGATGTACAGAACAGCATTCAAACATGGAACTTATGTTTGAGCTTCTGAGAAGGGTGCTGCGCCGGCCAACTGTGAAGCAGCCCCTTATGTAAGGCAAGGAGGAAATGACAACAAATGGTAACAGCTGTGGGCCACATGAGCAGGGATTAATTAGTCCAATAAATGATGACAACTGTGCAAGACCGTGAACTCAGCTAATACCGGAAGTCAACAAAGCACCCTGTCAAAATAAGAATCCAGACCGGAAATGGTGAACGGTGACTAAAGGAAAAGGTGAGAGCTCATGTCACCAGGCAGATAATAATAATGCTGAACACAAAATGGTCAGGGATGCTTAATGTAAATGACAGAGTGCAAATAACAAGACTAAGAATACAAACTGCATAAACAGAAATAACTGGCACACTCAACACACATAATTCATCCCAAAACCAAACACAATAAAACAATAACACTGAAATGAGGAAATACAGGAAATATTCAGCAATAACATGAAAGCAAGAACACAGTGAGCTTACCGTGGGGGGGTCTACAGAAGTCCAAGAGACCCCAGATCACCCAGTGGAACAAATCGGATGGTCTCCCAGAGTTCCTAAACCGCCCAAGCAGAGGATGTAGTCCATCGGGTGGTCTCCTGACATCCCTAGGCAAGCGGACCGCAGGGTACGATGCGCCCCCACTTGGAGGCGGCAGCTGGAACCCGTGCCCCTTACTGACCCAGAAACTGAAGGGAAGAAACCAAACAAGAAGAATGGCTGATCATCAGGGAATCCAGTCAAAGCGGCAGCTGACCAGCAATGTGTAATGTGTAACATTACATGTGTAATGACAATAAAGTTGAATCTCATCTCATCTCATCTCAATGGAACCAGACGAGGATGGTCGACCAGCAAAGAAGCCAGGGGAAGAGCATTGCTGGCCAAGGTGGCTGACCAGCGAGGGCACCAGATAAGGGGAGTGACTGCTCAGTAGGGACCTCTGACAAAGACAGGGAACTCACAATGTCCTCAGCCGACAGTGGAGAACCTCCAACAACCTCACACAACAGCAGGGGACCCTCTTGACCTCAGACGGAGGCAGAGCACCCACGACGGCCTCGGGTGGCGGTGGGGCACCCATGACAGCCTCGGTCTGAGGTGGAGCACCCACGGAGACCTCTGGGGACCCTGATAAAACCAAAAGGCTGAGCCGCAAGAAGACCAGGCACAGAAGACGATCGACCAACGGCGGGCCAGATGAATGCGAAGAAGAAGGACCCATGGTAACCTCAGGTGGAGGTAGAGGACCCGTGATGACCTCAGGCAAAGGTGGCGGACCTGTGACGACCTCAGGCAAATGTGGAGAACCCACAATGACCTTAGGAAAAGGCTCAGACAAAGAGGGGACAAGCACCGGGTGACAGTCACAGCCAACAGTGGAGCCCTGTGAAGAGGACTGAGGTGCAACTGACGGTTGCACTTGGTCCTCCCTACCAAAAGTAAGGCAAGATTTCTCTAAAACAGATAAAGTGAAAACAAAAAAGAGAACTTGCCTGAGCTTGAGCTCCACCATCCTCCAGTACTCCAACGATCCAAACTGGGGCGTCTCGAATTCCACTTGTTCTCCTGACACGACCGACTCAGACGGAGAAGAAGGATCAAATAGTGGGTTATTACCACTGGCAGCAGTGGAGCCTGGAAAGGAGAACTCCAGAGCAGAGGGCATCTGCAACTGGTTCTCTTCGTCAAGAGCAAGATAAGATTTCTCAAAAACAACTAGAGACAGACAGGAGTGAGAACTTGACTTGACTTGGACTCCACCGCCATCCAGGACTCCGGCGACTCTGCTGTGGCGACTCTGGCAGCAGGCATGATGGCGGGTGCATCTGGTGGAACCTCAATCATGTCAGCTAGCGCTGACGGGACCCCTGATGAAAGCGGCTAGTGTCAATGGACCTCCAGAGGTGGCGGCTGAAACTAGAGATCATCTCACCAGTGGCGCTGAGTCCTGTGCTGATGAAGCCCGGGGACACTCGCCTGTCTGCTGAAGCTTCCGGCCACAGGGGGTGTTCTCCTCCCATCCAGGATATTTTTCTGCAATGTTGGAATGGACCTCTCCAGGACCACAGGCCTCTCCATTGTCCAGCGGCTCCCTCCCAGGACTAGTGAGCACACAGGGGAATTGGAGAAGGACATGGGAGAAGCAGGTGAGGACGAAATAACAGCAGCTGATGGTGAAAGCTCAGCCAAATTGGGCCACTGCTGCTGAGCTTCACCACCAGGAATAAAGCAAGGCAATTCATTACTGGGAGTTGAAAAATGAAAAGATACTTGCCTTAATTCCTGGGGCTTGGTTTACCCAGGATACTCTGGTTTCCTCACACAGGCCAAAAACATGCAAGTTTGGTTAAATGGAGACTCTAAAGTGGCCCTAGGTGTGAATGTGTGTGTGAACGATGAAGGGATTGGCATTGTACTGTGGCTACCTCATCCATCCAAGTGGATGCCCTGAATTTCCTTCTGGGGATTAAAAAAATATACAAAATAAAAAATACAAATACAAAAAAAAAAAAAGATGTGCAGCAGGTTAGGCTGATTAAAGACAGAAATTGTAATGTACTAACAAATGACAAGAGGCTGTTGAGAAGGTGGAAGGACTACTATGAAGAGCTGATGAATAAAGAAAATGAGAGAGAGGAGGATGGATGAAGGAAAGATGGTGAACAAGGAAGTCCCGAGGATTAGCAAGGCAGAAGTGAGGGCTGCTTTGAAGAGGATGAAGAATGGAAAGGCAGTTTGTCCAGATGGCATACCTGTGGAGGTATGGAGATGTTTTGGAGAGATGGCAGTGGACTTTTTAACCAGATTGTTTAACACAACCTTGGAGAGGGAGAGGATGCCTGAGGAGTGAAGAAGAAGTGTTTTGGTACCAATTTTAAAGAACAAAGGTGATGCTCAGAGCTTTAGTAACTACAGAGGCATAAAGTTGATTAGCTACACTATGAAGATATGGGAAAGAGTTGTTGAAGCCAGGCTAAGAGGAGAGGTGACAATCAGTGAGCAGCAGTATGGTTTCATGCCAAGAAAGAGTACTACAGATGCAATGCTTGCTCTAAGAGTGCTGATGAAGAAGTAGAGAGAAGGTCAGAAGGAGTTGCACTGTGTCTTTGTGGATCGAGAGAAAGCATATGATAGAGCGCCAAGAGATGAAGTGTGGTACTGTATGAGGAAGTCAGGAGTGGCAGAGAAGTATGTGAGGGTGATGCAGGACATGTATGAGGACAGCAAGATGGTGGTGAGGTGTGCTGTAGGAGTGATGGATGGATTGAAGGTGGGGGTGGTGTTACATCAGAGATCAACTCTGAGCCCCATCTTGTTTGCCATGGTGATGGACAGGCTGAAAGATGAGGTCAGGCATGAGTCTCTGTGGACCATGATGTTTACAGACGACATTGTGATCTGTAGTGAGAGTAGGAAGCAGGTGGAAGATAACCTGGAGAGGTGGAGGTATGCTCTGGAGAGTCGGCGGCGGCGGCCTCCGTCGGTCTATGATGACCATGGAAGAGAATCCTAATTCTGCTGGAACAGCACCGCCTGTGGCTGAACAGGCCGATGCGCGAATGGCAGTCCCTGTCACACAGGTCGCACTTGTAGGTGGTCTCCGTGCTGCTGGGTCTGTGGCGGTTCTTCCTGCGGGTCCTTTTTTCATCTGCTGCAGCAGTCAGTCTCTCTTCACCCGCCTTGAGCTGTCTGGTCAGGGTGCCTCTCCATTTGGAGCAGTCCGTTGCAAGGTCTTCCCAGCGCTCTGTGTTGATCTCCAGTGCCTTCATGTCTCTCTTGCAGACATCTCTAAAGCGCAGCTGTGGGCGGCCAACGTCTCTCCTGCCAGTTGCCAGTTCTCCGTAGAGGACGTCTTTGGGGATTCTGCCATCCTCCATACGGTGAACGTGGCCTAGCCAGCGGCAGGATCCAGGATCCAGCCTGCTCTGGAGAGAAGAGGAATGAATGTCAGTAGAAGCAAGACAGAACACGAGTGTGAATGAGAGAGAGAGGCAGGTGTAACGTTGAAGATGGAAGGAGTAAAGGTAGTGAAAGTAGATGAGTTTAAATACCTTCACAGCAAATCTGAAGTTGCAGAATTGACACTATCAGAGTTAAAATCAACACTCCTTCTGAACTGTAAGAGCTGGTTAGATAACACTTTGATAGTGTTACAATGTTAACGCTCTCAAAAGGGCTAATTTAACACTGCAGTAGTGGTTCACATATAAACTTCAAAGGAGTGTTGATTTTAACTCTAATCGTGTTAATTCTGCGACTTCAAATGCTCCATATACGAGGAGAGGCTGAAAAGTTCATAGGCTGACTATGAAGGAGTTATGCTACAGCAACAAAACTAGTTATGCATTCAAGTCAATCTTTTCTAATACTAACTGCACTGTTTCTTTTCAGATACACTCACAATAATCAAGGACTTTGAAAAGTAGACCTAGAGCCACTTTGTTAAGATGGATGAAAGACGAAGGCCATCACCTTCCCTGCTGATGACACCATCTTGGCCTTCTTTGTAGGTGGAGAAGAGGTGTGTTTCAACTGCTTAGACTGCTGTTTGGTCTCTGGCTCGAAGTGGTGGACTCAACACTCATCTTGGGTGAGAAAACATTCAAGGAAACCAGCTGGATCTGGTTTATCCATCTTCAAAAAAAACAAGAAGATTGTGGTCGACTTCAGGAGGGGACACACACAGTATCCCCCTGTGATCATGGATGGAGCAGCTGTGGAGAGGGTGAGCAGCACCAAGTTCCTGGGGATGCACAACTCTGAGGACCTCTCCTGGTCCAACAAGAACACATCACTGGCCAAGAAGGCTCAAACTCGCCTCCATTTCCTCTGCAAACTGAGGAGACCACGAGTCCCACGCCCCATCATGTGCTCATTCTACCGGGGCACCATTAAGAGCATCCTCACCAGCTGCATTACGGTGTGGTATGGAAGCTGCACCATCTCCTGCTGGAAGATGCTACAACACATGCAAGATGATCGGTGCCCCTCTGCCTCCCCTCTCGGACATCTACTGCACCTCACCTGCCTCACCCACAGAGCAATCAACATTGCAGGTGACACCTTCCACTCCTCACACTTGGAGGTCGCATCTGGTTTTAAGGCACCAGAGATCCGCCCTCGCCCCTTCTCCTATTAGTAAAAGCAGTTCCGCCGGGCTTAGAGACTAAACCACATGGGCAGGCTAGGAGTTGGACTTAGTTGTCAGAGGCTTTTCGAGACGCACGCCATAAGGAGCATTTTATGAGCACTGGGAGCTTAACCCCAGTGCCGCTCCTGGCTATGACAACCTTGGAACCGCCGTTCACCCTACGCAGGTGATAAAATATGTGATGCCGGCAGTCAGGCTGGTGGAGAGGAATCCAGCGTTGAAGGACTATCCAGAGTTCGCCGACCTGCTTGCTTCTGTTTCCGCACAGGAGCGGCGCTTCCCGAATCTCTCCTTCGCCTCGCCCTCTGCCGGTAACCGTCATCACACCACTAACTCTAAGCCTCAGCAAGAACCCCGTCCGGATCCTGTTCCGGGTCGTCACAAAGACTAACTTTCTGACAGCTGCCGCTCCTACGTCTCGTGAGGAGGGAATTCCCGCAGCCTCTCTCCCAGGGTCACCTCCTCCTGCTGTTCCGTCAGCTCCTGGTGCCCGGATCGCTTCGGCTGTCACCCCCCTCCTCCTCGACGTCATCCTCGGCTCCTGTGAGGGTTACGAGTCCTGCTTCGGCGACACCCGTCATGGATCCACCGCGAGCGGCTCCTCCTCGTCCCCCCAGGGGGCCCTCCGTCACCATCCAGTGGGGCAAGGGAGAAACGAAGTCCACTGCAGCGGGTTCCATCGGGCCTCCTCGGATCAGACAAGTAACTTTTCATTCAGTTCCCATATTAGATAAATTGTCTTGCTTGATTCATGGGGGCGGAGTTCGGGGTTCACAGTCCCCTGAACTCCCTCCACCTGCTGCAGCAAATAGTAATGGACCTGCTACCTCTGTGTCTTCCCCCTCTGAGCGTTCCGCGGTGCCAGGCCAACGCCGCCGGACGAGGTGGAAGCCTGCAGCCTTGGATAGCCTGGTTCCAGCCCCGCAGCCACGTCATGGGCAGAGGAGGAGAGCAGACTGCAGTTTGGAGCCTGCGCTGACGATGAAGCATCCACGGGTCTCCATGAAAGAGCGGTCCAACCCAACAGGTCGAGGAACCCCTGCCACCACGCCATGCGGGTCATCAGTGTGGACGTCAGCGTTGGAGGTTCCTCAGGCTGTGAAGAACATCATGCCAGCTGCGGAGCCCGCCACAGCCGAGTGGGAGCCTGGCGACGACCTTCTTCATCCTGAGCCCGGATTGACGAAGTCCTGGACGGCGACAAAACTCGAGTGCAGGCAAGTGCTCTATTTTGTCTTCCTTCTATCAATTCTGGAGCATTTTTGCCTGCCTCTCAGGGAGACGAGCCAGGTGCAGCCGTCCGCTGCATCCGAGCCCGTCTCACTGGGCTCTGTCGCTACCGGTGATCCTGATCCTGGTTCTTTTCCTTCTCCTGAGCCTTCTCCCAGGGTCACTGGTGTGGAGTCGTTCTCGGTCACTGTGCAGGAGGTTCCGGGTCCAGGGTTGGAGGTCGTTTCTGGTGCTGTGCCGACCCAGTCGGGGTCCATTGCGAGTGTGGCACTGACCCAATCGGGGTCCATTGTGGGTGCTGCTCCGATCCAATCGGGGTCCGACGTGGGTGCCAACGAGACCCAATCGGGGTCCATTGCAGTTGCTGCTCCAGCCTAATCGGGGTCCATCGTGGGTGCCGCGCTGACCCGATCGGGTCCAGCAGGGGTGCAGCGCCAGTTCGGTCCAAGGTCGGTGAGGGAGCTGCAGATCCTCTGCTGCCTGACGCTAGACTGTCTCATCACCTTCATCATCTTCGTCATCCTTCCCCCATTCATCTTCACCGGGGGCCATTAGGGTTCTCCATGATCAGCTCGGCTCTCCCTCGTTTTTCCCCTTTCCAGGGAGGCCGTCTTCAATTTCTCCCCTGCGGTCCTGGGGGTTGGGTGATGTGGGTCGGCCGCCTGGAGGACTGCCCCGCCTGTTTGGCGTTCTGGGTCGGCCACCCGACAAACTTTCATGTCCGTTCGGCCGCCAGAGGAATTGTGTTTCCTGGCATGGGACTGGGGTAGGCCGCCTGAACTGTTCCTTTTCCCCCTGCCAGCGACATGGATGCTAGATGCAGGGCGGCCCCCCCGCATGATCGGCTTTCATGCTGTGGTGTTAGACTGCCATCATCCCTGGCGTTATGTTCCTGTTCTCCTGTAACCTTTTGGGATGTGCGGGGGTCTTATGTACAGAATTGTATAAGAATGAAGTTGCATTTGTCACGGCTTCCTAGCGGGTGTTTTTTGTTTTTCCCTGTGTGTTAATGTCCATTTGTTGCCTTTACAGTTTGTGTGTATGGATTTAAAACTGCAGGGTTTCAACATTTGTAGTGGGGTTTTTTTTTCCCCCTCTCCCCCCTTTCCTTTGTTGGGGGATGATATGTTTTTTCCCTTGAAACTATGTATCTTAGTCGTGTTCATGGCCGATGGGCTTAGTGTTCCTTATTTGGGTGTATTATCCTGCCTGTGGGTACATTATGGGGTATTTCTGTGTTTTATTTTTTTTTCTCCTACTGTGTAATTGCCTCATTTGTTCCCTGTATCCATCTTGGTTTTTCATTTTTTTCCTCTCTTGCTGGCTCTCACCCTCCAGGCCTGTGCCCCCATCCGCCCCCCCGGGGGGGGGGGGGGGGGAGGGGGGGGGCTGGGGTGTCATAGGGCGCTCGTAGTTCGCCCTTGGGGGGAGGTACTGTTACGGTTCGAGTGCCGATCTCATCCGCGCTCGAGCCATCTGACGGCTGTGTGCCCCTTTTGCTCTCCAAGCTTTTATTGTGACAGCGCTCAGAGGGGTTTCCAGCTGTCAAAGCTGTCAACTGTGTCACATTTAGTCTCATCAGTGGCTCCTTACTTAAGAGGGCAGTTGGGAGCGAAATGTGCGGCAGTCTTGTCAAAGACCTGTTCCATTGTTGGACGTTAGCGAGCACTCCTTTGTTCGGACGCTGACCATTATTCCTCTATAATCGTAAGTGTGTTTCCTTGAGTATTCATTTCCCACTGTCATTGTCTGTATTCTGGTGTAGTGTGTTTTAGCCCCCCGTGGCTGGTTATTTTGTTCCTTTTCCGTTCTTTTAATAAACTGTGCAAACTCACTGGTGACGTGTGGCGTCTTATGATGGCTCGCGAGGGCCATCCATGACAAATATAGATAAAACTAAGGTAATGATATTTGTTAATTGTAAAAATAAAGAAGATATACATATTCATATAGATAATGTGATTATTGAAATGTTAAGGAGATCAAGTTTTTGGGTGTAATACTAGATGATAAAATTAGTTGGAAACCACATGTCAGATACGTACAAAACAAAGTTGCAAAAAATATTGCAATTATAAATAAAATTAAGCACGTCCTAGATTACAAATCACTTCATATCTTGTATTGCTCATTAGTACTTCCATACTTGATCTATTGTATAGAGGTCTGGGGTAACAATTATAAAAGTAAACATAATTCATTGCTAATATTACAAAAAAGGGCAGTCCCTGTTATACACAAAGCCGGGTATCTTGAACATACTAATTTATTGTTTTTACATTCAAAGTTATTGAAATTACGGGATCTGGTTCATTATTATACAGCACAATTAATGTTTAAAGTCAGTGAAAACCTTTTGCCACACAATATACAAAATCTTTTCAGTGAGAGAGAAGGGAAATACAATTTACGGGGGAACACAAAATTTAAAATGCACCTAGTAAGATCTACTAGGAAGGTTTTTTTGTGTGTCTGTGTGTGGGGTAAAATTGTGGAATGGGTTGGGAGAGAAACACAGGCAATGTCCAAACGTCCATATATTTAAATCAACATATAAAGAAATGATTTTTGAGCAATATAAAAATAAAGGGCAGTAATATTACAATGTGTCTTCAATGAAGAAAGGTTGTTATTGTGTGTTATTGTGTTATGGTGATTGTGATGGTGATGGTGTTGTCTGTGTTTGTGTTGAACATACCAGAAGTATTTATTTATTATTGTTACAGTTATTGTTGGATGTTGGTATTGTTGTCAATATGAACTGTCATTGTTGTGTCATTTCTGTTGCATAATTTGACTATGGGGTGTATTATGGTCAATGTGGTTGTGGGATGAATGATGACTAAGAGTGATGTTGTAATTTGTTGGGTATGGAAAAGGGGTGGCACTATATAAGCGTTGGCTTCTTACTCCTTTTGGACATTTTATTTTTGGCTTGATTTTTGTTTTAAATTATATTTTTCTTTTGTTGGAATGTTCAAATAAATAAAATCAATCAATCAATCAATCGATCAATCAAACTCCTGCTGGAAGAGGAACATGGAGTAGATGGTGGTGATGGTAGTGATGTGCTTGAGTCTGAGGAAAAAATAAAGATAAATTCATTTCATCCCTTTTGTGGATTTAATCTTAAAATTTAACAACCTGAATTGCAATATTGTGTTATCTTTACTATGAAGTTCATATTCACTTCCAGTGAATTCCACTCATAACAGATAATCATGATACCATTGCCAGCACTGTCCTTGATAACAAAGCAAATGTCTTCAACCACACATAACTCTTCAAACACAGTCATCCACTTCAATTCCCAGACCATATACAGCATATCAGGTGTACAAACACAGTTGTATTTACTGCTCAAAGAGGCAGTGTCAAGCGCTTAATGCATTAGTAATGTTTTAGACCTGAAACCAAACATTTCATTGTCCAGAAATTTTGTTACACTTTAATTCAGTCTTCAAATGTGGTATTCAGATATTTGCTTTCCCCCAAAACTGGGTGACATTAAGGTCAATTAAAAATTTTCCTTTACCTAATTCAGAAAAGCATTAGTGACTTGGTCAAAGTCAGAAGTTGAAATGAATAAATTTGTAAATATATAAGAAAAGGTATTAAAACTTATCACAAATGCATGACATTAAAAAAAGCCATAAAATTGACAAGAAAAACTGCAAAATTACGAGGAAAAATACCTATTCATAAAAAAACATACATTTTTAAAAAGTCTCAAATTTATAAGTAGCATATTTATGAAAAAAGTTGCAGACATTTCTGAAAAAACATTGATGCTGATGCAGTTTATTGAGAAAAGAGAAAGCGTACATATTTAGATGTACGCTATGGAACGCTCTTGTCATGTTTACCTGTGGCTAGAAATACTTACTATATCAGAATTTCAGTCAAGATGTGAGCATTGATGTTTCCTTATCCACTAAGTTGAATTCACGTTAGCAAGCAATGGATTTACAACAAAATGTTGCATATTTACAACAAAAAAGTTGTGAATTTATGAAAAAGTTGCAAATTAAGACGTGACAAATTTATGAGAAAGTAGCAATTTCACACAAAAAAGAAAAAAATTTCAATCTCAAAAAAATTTGCAAATTTAAAAAAAAAACAGTCACAATTTTAAGAGAAAAAAATTGCAAGTTTGAGGGAAAAGAAGAGTAAGTTGCAAATTTACCAAAAAGTAATACATTTAAAAGGGAAAAAAAAAAGATTTTTTTAATAAAAAAGTAGCAAATTTATAAAGGAAAAATTCATAAATTTCAATGAAAAGTTGCACATTTACAAGAAAAAAAAATTCCATCCATGCTTAGCCTCAGTGCTTCAAAGGCATTTTATTTAGTTATCTGTCATGATATTGACAAGTTTATGATGAAGAGCAACTGACTCAGCGCTGCTATTCCCAGGTCGGGGGTTGATTTGAACCTAAACAGACTATACTATACTATAGTTTCAAGACTGACAACCTGAAAACTTCTAAGCAGAGTTTAAATGAACACTCGCATACACACCTTTATAAAGTTATGTTTAAATCATGACACGGTATACCACACAATTTTCAGACTATGCAAACTTACCTGATGATAAAAATTTTGACTGGGGCCCTTCTGACTGTTAAAATAGAGACATCCATAATAAATTTCAACATTTGGGGAGTCCAGTAACCAAAGTTTAGCTAATGAGTAATTAAAATACCCTGCAGGACAAAGATAAGACATCATAGCTTTATGGAAAGCCTTTAGTAAATTAACCAACCTTCTGACTTGTTACTGCAAGTCTTGAAGCCTTATTAATTAGTTCTCTCCACACCACTGAACAGTAAGCAGGGGTTACACAAACATTATGATAAAAAGATGTTGAGCTCTTGGGAAAAAACAGAACATGCAGATCAAAAGCTCAGTCAAATTTTATTCAGCTTTCTGTACACAGCTACAGTATTCTGTCTGGTTTTGTCATAGAGTGTGACAAGTAGTTAATTAACTTAACCCTTAAATGGGTAAGCACATACACAAATCCTGGAAAAATAATTAATTTCCAGTTTCTAATGTTTCAAGGCTAAAATAACACAATTACACTTTTTTTTTTCAAAGTATGTCCTTTATTTTCTATTTTACAGTTTGTATGTCCCAGGATACATTGCCCATTTAGGGTATAAATTTAACATTTTCCAATTTGTTAAATATTTCATGTGTAAATTTTAAAATCATATTTTAAGCAATTCATTAGCTACTCTCTTTCATATATTACAAAGTTTTTAAAAAGTGGGGGGGAAAGGCAAGTCATTCACATTTTAAATGCTGGAAACAAATCTAGCTTTATAATATACAGTAATCTACTAACATTACACAAAACATACTAAAACATCCCATTCTTATGCAAACATCTCTCCGTGGAACTCCTACACTATTAGTATCCTATTGGCAGTGAAAGCTGTGGAAACAGTTCTGAGGGTTTTGGCCAACTGACAATGCAAAGCCTCAGTTTGCACTTGTGACATATGATGGAGGTCTGTCCAGCTGGGCATATCCTGCATCGGTCTTTCACTGACAGGACAGGGAAGTGGTCAATCCCATCATCTCATATCATCCACAGGCCTGGCAACTTTGGCCTGTTTGACCACTCTTGGTTGTGTGTTGTCCTCATTTCCTTTGGAGGGGCGACCTCTTTTCTGCTTTTCAGGGTAGATGAGTCCTTTGGCAACATCAAACCTAAAGTCCTTCAGACACTGATGTTTGTTACCCAGTGGGGCTGCATCACTACGAAGGAGAAGCTAGGTGTTATTGACAGCAATGTCTGCTGTCAACATCTGCCAAACCATGGCCAGGTACCACTGGTGGGACTTTGCTGCAGTGCGAAACAGGACAATCATCATATCAGCCAAAACTACTCATCCCATGTGAATGCTGTGTTCAGACACAGTCTTTGGGCATGGCACAAATATCTTCTTGTTTTTCTCTTTGGAGTAGCGTCTCACTTGGCCAATAGGGTTGACAGAAGCACAGAACGTCACCAAGGTGACTATTTTCTTTTCTGCCCATCTGACCACATCTGTCTACACAAAAGTCAAAGCTGCCTCTTCCTCTTCATAAGAGGTCTCGATCATCTTCCAAGCTACAACCCATCAAGCGGTTCTTTCGAATGGTATTCAAACTTGTGAGGCCCATAGACTCCTTTAGATAAATTATCAACCTCAATGAGGTGAAAAGGATGTCAAAGTAGGTAACACAGTCAGATGAGTTTCTGATGGTTCTGTAGAACATATTGACTTAAATTCTCTGAAAACATATGTACACTGGTGAATTAAAACTGTAATTTCCCCATTGTGGGACTAATAAAAGTTTATCTTGTCTTATTAATCAGTAATACACATTTAAGAGTAAAATGAAATGTAATCCATATTTAACACCTTGATATTATTTATAATCTATAGAGTATAGGCTTGTTTTATACCTCTATCTGGACAATGTATCCCCCAGGATACAGACATTCAGTCTCTGTTTACCTGTGTTGTATAATGTAATTCATTGTTTTCAACAAGAACACACAAAATTATCCTTAAAGGGAAATATTTCCAACAACAAATTCCCCAAAACATAATTAACAAGAAAATTATCAACACATCCCTCATGCCCAGTGTCTTTGTTCACATAGGCTGCCATTTTGGAGTTTGATATAAATGTATCAATATAATTTTGAATGCTGGCATGAAGTCACATGGTCTGGGTTGTTGATCCACCCCCCCTTAAAAGTTTCTAATGACATGAAGTGCAGATACTTAATGTCCCTCCCCTCTACAGCCTGCCAAATGTCTGCATCTCCCAGGATACAGAAACTGTTTAAGCATTAATTATTGGGCTTAAAATTACATAGTTATATTAAAAAAAGAGTGAAAAGAAAAAAGTCAGTGTGCACTACAGTTTACTGCCACCTTTCAATGTGGCTCGAAATTTTACTGAAAAAAATAAATAAAATCCAGGAAGACACCAGATTCAAATGGAAAACTGAATATTATGGTTGACAGCTACTTTTGGGTTAGCTAGGATAAATTAACCGATCTTAACAAGCACCGTGGCTCCGTTTTGTAATGCACTACTACGACGTCAACTTGTTAATAATGTATGTAAACTTTACTCTTTTCACCCAAATCTAAAGCAAAAATCCAAAACTGACCCATTTACACAAAAACTATGATAGCAGGAGGATGCATAATATCACCACGCTACTCACCTATTTCTCCTTCTTGCTCCGAGTGAGTGGAAGAAAATGGCGGTGGCAAAATTCTTCCAAAAGTAAACTGCCCAAATACCCGGATGTTCAAGGTTAATGCCCTCAGGTGTTGAATACACTCAACCCTGAGATTTGATGTCTGTTACGTAGCAATGTTACACTGGTATGGAGTAATAATGAGGCATACAACACTAAAGTCTCAACACTTTACTCCAAATTGACCTAACATGAGAATTTTGACTCTAGTAAATTTGCTGTGTGGAGTCAACCATCCAAAGCATGGTGACGCTAACAAAAAGACAGGAGGTGGAGGTGGCAGAGTTGAGTTGGGTTGAGTTGAGTTGGGAGTGACTAGGAGGGACAAGATTAGAAATAAATATATCAGAGGGACAGATCAAGGTTGAGCAGTTTGTAGACAAAGTAAAAGAGGGAAGGCTGAGATGGTTTGGACATGTGCAGAGGAGGTGTAGTGGAGATATTGGACAAAGGATGTTGAAGATGGAGCTGCCAGGCAGGAGGAAAAGAGGAAGACCACAGAGAAGATTCATGGATGTAGTGAAGGAGGACATGGAGAGGGTTGGTGTTACAGAGGAAGATGAAGGGACAGGGTGAGATGGAGGCAGATGATCCGCTGTGACTACCCCTAAAGGAGAGGGGAGGAGGAGGAGGAGCAGAAGAAGAAGAAGAAGAAGAAGAAGACATCAGTGGAAAAAATTTAGCAAAATCTGCTGTTGAAGACGCTGGTTGGAGGTAAAGCCTGCAGGGCCTTGGCCTTCCATGGCACATGACTGGACACCCCTGCCTTTAGTAGAAGCGATGACTTTCCCTTTGACAATTTCACAATAAAACGGGAAATATGACAATGACATTAAAAATGGTAGGTTTGCAGAGAAATCAACACCCGCAGAATATTACAAATTGCTATAATGGAAAAAAAATCAATTGAACATACATTCATGACTATGTGCTTAAGGTATTTTAAAGTATTTTGTTTCTCTAGCAGATATATTTTATGAAAAAATACAATTAAAAGTTGCTTCAAAATACTTTTTTTTTCAGTGTTTCTTCATTGAAATTTCAGCAATTCTTCTTTCAGCTGCTCCCTTCCGGGGTCGCCACAGCACTTATTCACAATTAATCATCAAAAATGTGCAAGCAGTTAGTTAAAATTGTAAATCAATTCCCAGTCCTAGTACAAACCTAACTGAGCTTTGACAAGAACCATCTGATGGGTAGAAAAAAAAGGTATGCTGAAGAATGAATAATTAATGCTAAAACAAATTTAAAAGTTGTGTTCATTTATGATCAATCAACATAATGAAAGCTGAGGGGTTTTTTGATTACTGAATTGACGTGTGCAGAAACATGTACTCTGTGCAAGAGGGAACATTTGGCACTGAGAAAAAAAAGACATGCTGTTATCAGGGGGCGTCAATTAATGCCTTTATTTTTTGGGATGCTTCACTTTTTCTGTCTGCTGCTAGTTAGATGTACACACTAAAACTACTTCAATGGGTTTACAGAAAGACAATGGTTCTGTTAAAATTCAGCTTTCTTGATATTTATATCACTCCTTCCTGTTATATTCCATATTATGAATAAATAAATTCTGACTGGTAAGTTTGGTCAATAGTCACTCCGGGGGTGAATATATTCACTATAACCATACCAGTGTGTCCCACAAAAAGTATTTCAAAGATTTCAAAAGTTTTTGCAAATTTGAAAGGATACTGCAGATTAAGAATGTATGTCAGTGCAAGAAGTAGGTTGCATAACACATATAGTGGTATGCAAACATTTTGCCATCTCTTAACACATGGCATTGTTCAAAAAAAGTGTAAACACAGTCTTTGTAAGATATGAAAAAATACAATACAATACAAATACAATACTTGCAGAATTGTTGTAATTCAGTCACACTGGAGGGTTTTCGAGCATGAACCGCCTTTTTCAGGTCATGCCACAGCATTTCAATCGGTTTCAGGTCAGGACTTTGACTAGGCCACTCCAAAGTCTTCATTTTGTTTTTCTTAAGCTATTCAGAGGTGGACTTGCTCGTGTGTTTTGGACCATTGTCCTGCTGCAGAACCAACAAGTCCGCTTCAGCTTGAGGTCACAAACAGATGGCCGGACATTCTCCTTTAGGATTTTTTGGTAGACAGCAGAATTCATGGTTCCATTTACCACAGCAAGTCTTCAAGGTCCTGAAGCAGCAAAACAGCCCCAAATCATCACATTACCACCACCATATTTTACTGTTGGTATGATGCTCCTTTTCTGAAATGCTGTGTTACTTTTACACCGGATGTAATGGGACACACATCTTCCAAATAGATCAACTTGTCTTGTCAGTCCACAGAGTATTTACCCAAAAGTCTTGGGGATCATCAAGATTTTTTCTGGCAAAAGTGAGACAAGCCTTTATTTTTTTTTGCTCAGCAATGGTTTTCGTCTTGGAACTCTGCCATGCTGGCCATTTTTACCAGTCTCTTTCTTATGGTGGAGGCATGAACACTGAGGCAAGTGAGGCCTGCAGTTCTTCGGTGGTGTTGTTGTGTCTTTTGTGACCTCTTGGATGAGTCATTGCTGCGCACTTGGGGTAATTTTGGTCGGACGGCCACTCCTGGGAAGGTTCACCACTGTTCCATGTTTTCGCCATTTGTGGATAATGGCTCTCACTGTGGTTCACTGGAGTCCCAAAGCTTTAGAAATGGCTTTATGACCTTTTCCAGACTGACGGATCTAAATTACTTTGTTTCTCATTTGTTCCTGAATGTCTTTGGATCACAGCATGATGTCTGGCTTTTGAGGATCTCTTGGTCTACTTCACTTTGTCAGGCGGGTCCGATTTAAGTGATTTCTTGATTGAGAACAGGTGTGACAGTAATCAGGCATGGGTGTGGCTAGAGAAATTGAACTGAAGATGTGATAAACAACAGTTAATTTATATATTTTTTTGGGGGGGTGGGGGGGCAATCACTTTTTCACACAGGGCGATGTAGGTTTAGATTTTTTTTTACCCTTAATAATAAACACCTTCATTTAAAAATTGCATTTTGTGTTTACTTGTGTTATCTTTGTCTAATATTTAAATTTGTTTGATGATCTGAAACATTTAAGTGTGACAAACATACAAAAAAATAAGAAATCACGAAAGGGGCAAACACTTTTTCACACCACTGTACGTGCATGGTCACGCCATAGAGCCACGCGCCTCAGCAACCTGGAAGCCAGTTTCAATTCAATTCAACTTTATTTACAGTGGTGTTAAAAAGTGTTTGCCCCCTTCCTGATTTCTCATTTTTTGTATGTTTGTCACACTTAAATGTTTCAGATCAACAAATGAGAAGAAAAGTAATTGAGATCTATTTGTCTGGAAAAGGTTATAAAGCCATTTCGAAAGCTTTGGGACATAAAGGTTTGTCTCAGTTTTACCAGAAAAAAAAATCTTGATGATCTCCAAGACTTTTGGGAAAATACTCTGGATTGACAAGACAAAAACTGAACTTTTTGTCACACTTAAATGTTTCAGATCATCAAACAAATTTACAGCCGTGGACAAAATTGTTGGTACCCCTCTGTTAATGAAAGAAAAACCCACAATGGTCACAGAAATAACTTGAATCTGACAAAAGTGGTAATAAATAAAAATTCTGTGAAAATTAACCAATGAAAATCAGACAGTGCTTTTGAATTGTGGTTCAACAGAATTATTTTAAAAAACAAACTCATGAAACAGGCCTGGACAAAAATGATTGTACCCTTAATATTTTGTTGCACAACCTTTTGAGGCAATCACTGCTATCAAACAATTTCTGTAACTGTCAATGAGACTTCTGCACCTCTCAGCAGGTATTTTGGCCCACTCCTCATGAGCAAACTGCTCCAGTTGTCTCAGGTTTGAAGGGTGCCTTCTCCAGACGGCATGTTTCAGCTCCTTCCACAGATGTTCAATAGGATTTAGATCAGGGCTCACAGAAGGCCACTTTAGAATAGTCCAATGTTTTGCTCTTAGCCATTCTTGGGTGTTTTTAGCTGTGTGTTTTGGGTCATTATCCTGTTGCAAGACCCATGACCTGCGACTGAGACCAAGCTGTCTGACACTGGGTAGCACATTTCTCTCTAGAATACCTTGATAGTCTTGAGATTTCATTGTACCCTGCACAGATTCAAGACACCCTGTGCCAGATGCAGCAAAGCAGCCCCAGAACATAACATAACCTCTTCCATGTTTCACAGTAGGGACAGTGTTCTTTTCTTGGTATGCTTCATTTTTGCATCTGTGAACATAGAGCTGACATGCCTTGCCAAAAAGTTGCAGTTTTGTCTCATCTGTCCATAGGACATTCTCCAAGAAGCTTTGTGGCTTGTCACCATGCAGTTTGGCAAATTCCAGTCTGGCTTTTTTATGATTTGTTTTCAACGGTGGTGTCCTCCTTGGTCGTCTCCCTTGAAGTCCACTTTGGCTCAAACAACGACGGATGGTGAGATCTGACACTGATGTGCCTTGACCTTGGAGTTCACCATGAATGTGTTTAGAGGTTGTTCTGGGCTCTTTTGTTACCATTCGTATTATCCGTCTCCTCCTGCAACCACGTCCAGGGAGGTTGGCTACAGTCCCGTGGATCTTAAATTTCTGAATAATATGTGCAACTGTAGTCACAGGAACATCAAGCTGCTTGGAGATGGTCTTATAGCCTTTACCTTTAACATGCTTGTCTATAATTTTCTTTCTAATCTCCTGAGACAACTCTCTCCTTTGCTTCCTCTGGTCCATGTTTAGTGTGGTACACACCATGTCACCAAACAGCACAGTGACTACTTGTCACCCTTTAAATAGGCCGACTGACTGATTACAAGTTTGTAGACACCTGTGATGTTAATTAGAGGACAAATCTTGGTTGAACATGTCCCTATGGTCACATTATTTTCAATCTTTTCTAGAGGTACCATCATTTTTGTCCAGGCCTGTTTCATGAGTTTGTTTTTTAAAGTAATTCTGTTGAACCACAATTCAAAAGCATTGTCTGATTTTCATTGGTTAATTTTCATAGAATTTTTGTTTATTACCACTTTTGTCAGATTCAAGTTATTTCTGTGACCATTGTGGGTTTTTCTTTCATTAACAGAGGGGTACCAACAATTTTGTCCACGGCTGTGTATATACAGTATATATATATATATATATATATATATATATATATATATATATATATATATATATATATTCACAGTGGGGCAAAAAAGTATTTAGTCAGCCACCAGTTGTGCAAGTTCTCCCACTTAAAAGATGAGAGAGGTCTCCAATTTTCATCATAGGTATACCTCAACTATGAAAGACAAAATGAGAAAAAAAAAATCCAGAAAATCTCACTGAAGGATTTTTAATGAATTAATTGGTAAATTCCTCGGTAAAAAAAGTATTTGGTCACCTACAAACAAGCAAGATTTCTGGCTCTCACAGACCTGTAACTTATTCTTTAAGAGGCTCCTCTGTCCTCCACTCGTTACCTGTATTAATGGCACCTGTTTGAACTCGTTATCAGTATAAAAGACACCTGTCCACAACCTCAAACAGTCAGACTCCAAACTCCACTATGGCCAAGACCAAAGAGCTGTCAAAGGACACCAGAACCAAAATTGTAGACCTGCACCAGGCTGGGAAGACTGAATCTGCAATAGGTAAGCAGCTTGGTGTGAAGAAATCAACTGTGGGAGCAATTATTAGAAAATGGAAGACATACAAGACCACTGATAATCTCCCTCCATCTGGGGCTCCACGCAAGATCTCACCCCATGGGGTCAAAATGATCACGAGAACAGTGAGCAAAAATCCCAGAACCACACGGGGGGACCTAGTGAATGACCTGCAGAGAGCTGGGACCAAAGTAACAAAGGCTACCATACCCAACAAAGGCTGACTTCTTACTTCCGCCCTCCAAAGAGAGCAGCCGCTTTTTCTTCTGCTCCCGCTCCCTGTCTCTCCCTCCCTAACTGACTGGATCCCAGCTTGCTATTGTCTGTGTCTGCGTGGCTCTCTACTGGTGATTCATCCTAACGAAATTATGGATTTAATAAGCTGGGCTTTGAACGCAATCGACACTGTTTTTTCAACGAGGAAATCAGGTCCGGGGGAGCCTATTTTTCCCGCAGGGACTGCTGCTGCGGGTTATATTAAGGATACAAGCAATTGGAAACTCTTGTGTCTCTGCGATCTTTCAATTGAAGATATAGAAGATCTATATCTATTTGGAGCAACGGTCTCAGGACTTCTACTGATCGCCTTTGGGATTGTCCTGGTGTATCGCAAATTAAAGAAGATGGACAGAGCTTATCAAAAAGCGGACCCGGCGAAGCTCTCTCATCAATTTGACCAGCTGGGCAGGACTCTGACTGCGGCCAATGGAGAACTGTATAGGAAGATGGAAAACATCACGATCATGCTAAGAGCTGTCCAGGAATTGATTTCAAAGCCTAGCAACGATGGATTTGGAGCACTGAATCCGTAAGAGAATGGAAAGTTTTTTCTCTGAAGTCAGTGCTATTCGACCTGTTTTTCGGCGCCCTCAGCACTCAGTCCTCCTGATGAATGATATCAGTATAAATGTTGACTTTCCTCTTCACAAACATTGGCGAACAGTATCTGATCTCCCAAGGACAGTCATATGTCTGACTCACAGAGAAATTCCATCTGCCGTGCCAAGGACATGTTGCCTCTGACTTTCAGACACTAGTCATAACATCTGCTGAGAGAGAGACCTCTACTGTTTCACCAGCAACTGATAACCACCACCTCTGCATCCAACACACACACATGACTGACTCATTATACTGATGAAAACATTCATTCACTGCTCTCTACTGCTCTGTATGTTAAGTGTGATACATTGTCTGCTAATTGTGCATTGAGGGTTTTTTTTTTTTCCTGGTGATCATAATTGGGCTCACTTAAGAGCATTATTCTGATTAACTATGTTTTTTTCTCTCTACCTATTGTTTTGTTCCTGACCTTTGCCCTCTATTCTCCTCTGTTGACAGGCGCCTTCATGGCTTGCCGCGTCATTGGGATTCGCCTATCAGGCGCTTTCCAATGTCAAGTCAAATTCCTCGTATGTTTACCTGTTGTTTACTTGTAAATGTACTTGGCAATAAACTTTATTCTGATTCTGATTCTGATCATTAACACACTACGCCGCCAGGGACTCAAATCCTGCAGTGCCAGACATGTCCCCTTGCTTAAGCCAGTACATGTCCAGGCCCATCTGAAGTTTGCTAGAGAGCATTTGGATGATCCAGAAGAGGATTGGAAGAATGTTATATGGTCAGATGAAACCAAAATAGAACTTTTTGGTAAAAACTCAACTTGTCGTGTTTGGAGGAGAAAGAATTCTGAGTTGCATCCAAAGAACACCATACCTACTGTGAAGCATGCGGGTGGAAACATCATGCTTTGGGGCTGTTTTTCTGCAAAGCGACCAGGACGACTGAGCCGTGTAAAGGAAAGAATGAATGGGGCCATGTATCGTGAGATTTTGAGTGAAAACCTCCTTCCATCAGCAAGGCCATTGAAGATGAAACGTGGCTGGGTCTTTCAGCATGACAATGATCCCAAACACACTGCCCGGGCAATGAAGGAGTGGCTTTGTAAGAAGCATTTCAAGGTCCTGGAGTGGCCTAGCCAGTCTCCAGATCTCAACCCCATAGAAAATCTTTGGAGGGAGATGAAAGTCTGTGTTGCCCAGCGACAGCCCCAAAGCATCATTGCTCTAGAGGAGATCTGCATGGAGGAATGGGCCAAAATACCAGCAACAGTGTGTGAAAACCTTGTGAAGACTTACAGAAAATGTTTGACCTCTGTCATTGCCAACAAAGGGTATATAACAAAGTATTGAGATGAACTTTTGTTATTGACCAAATACTTATTTTCCACTGTAATTTGAAAATAAATTCTTTAAAAATCAGACAATGTGATTTTCTGGATATTTTTTTTTCTCATTTTGTCTCTCATAGCTGAGGTATACCTGTGATGAAAATTGGAGACCTCTCTCATCTTTTAAGTGGGAGAACTTGCACAATTGGTGGCTGACTAAATACTTTTTTGCCCCACTGTATATATATATATATATATATATATATATATATATATATATATATATATATATATATATATATATATACATACACACACTACCATTCAAAAGTTTGTTTTTTCCTTATTTCTCAAAGAAAAGCACTGTTTTTTTCAATGAAGATAACTTTAAACTAATCAGAAATACATTCTAATATCTAATATACATTGCTAATGTGGTAACTGACTATTCTAGCTGCAAATGTCTGGTTTTTGGTGCAAAATCTACATAGGTGTATAGAGGCCCATTTCCAGCAACTATCACTCCAGTGTTCTAATGGTACAATGTGTTTGCTCATTTCGTCAGGAGGCCAATGGATGATTAGAAAACCCTTGTGCAATCATGTTAGCACAGCTGAAAACAGTTTAGCTGGTTAGAGAAACTCTAAAACTGACCTTCCTTTGAGCAGGTTAGTATCTGGAAAAAATGATTTCAAATACAAATCATTATTTCTAACCTTGTCAATGTCTTGACTATATTTTCTATTCATTTTACAACTCATGGTGGTAAATAAGTGTGACTTTTCATGGAAAACACAAAATAATTGTCTGGGTGACCTCAAACTTTTGAACGGTAGTGTATATATATGTGTGTGTGTGTGTGTGTGTGTGTGTGTGTGTGTGTGTGTGTACTGACTCAGGAAATCCTATTACCATATTTGTAGTTGTTGAGTAGTGGAAAAAACACATTGAAGGATGCTGATGTAACTGTTCGATTATCAACTATGAATATTCAGTTTTAGATTAGATTCAACTTTATTGTCATTACACATGTATGAATACAAGGTAACGAAACACAGTTTAGCATCCAATCAGAAGTGCAAAAGACAGCAGTGCAGTATATACGGTAATTACGGTAATTACTGCTGAACACTAAGTGACTTATTGACTCTCGTGCACCATGTACAGCAGCTCAACCAGACTCATGTCAATCATCACTGTTTTCTTCCTGCATTACCGACTGCACTATATAGTTCTCCACAGTATCTGCTGCTGGCTAATATATATTTTAACTGTTGACCAGTATCACTTAATCTTATCCTACACTTTATTACATGTATAGTTTATTTCTCTTATCTTATCATGTTTAATGCTGCAGCATTGTACCGAGACAAATTCCTAGTTTGTGTACTACATGAACAATGGCAATAAACCTGATTCTGATTCTGATTCTGAATTAACAGTATGTGCAATTTAAGCAAATATATGCAAATATATGCAGCAGTGCAGAAAGTTAAGAGTACTGTTATGTGCAAATAATGTACAATAAGTTAGATGGGCAGTTATGTACAGGTGAGGATGGTAAGAGATGATGGTAAGAGAGTCAGCGGGGAACTAAGTTCAATAACGTGACAGCTGTTGGAAAGAAACTGTTCCTAAACCTGCTGGTTCTAGTCCGAAGGCTTCTGAAACGTCTTCTGGAGGGGAGAAGCTGGAACAGTCCATGAGCAGGATGGTTGGAGTCCCTAAGAATGCTGCGTGCCCAGCGCAGACATCTTTTCCTGTAGACGTCCTCTATAGCTGGAAGTGGAGTCCTTGTGATGTGTTGGGCGGTTTTCACCACCCACTGCAGCGCCTTACGGTCAGCGACAGAGCAGCTCCCATACCAGACTGTGATACAGTTGGTCAGGGTGCTCTCTATCACGCAGCGGTAGAAGTTGCCCAGGATGTCAGTTGACAGATGGTTCTTCTTCAGTGTCCTCAATTAGAAGAGGCGCTGATGGGCCTTCTTGATCAGGCTGGTGGTCTTAACTGACCAGGACAGGTCCTCCGAGATGTGGGTCCCCAGGAATTTGAAGCTGGGGACACGTTCAACAGCTATGCCATTGATATGGATGGGGTCATGTGTCTCTCCCCTCTCCTTCCTGTAGTCCACTATGAGCTCCTTGGTTTTGCTGGTTATTGAGCAGGTTATTGTCAGCGCACCAAGTTGCCAAGTGCTCAACCTCTGCCCTGTAATCTGACTCGTCGTTGTCCCTGATGAGTCCAATCACCGTGGTATCATCTGCGAACTTTATGATGGAATTGGATCCATACATAGGCCTGCAGTCATGGGTGAAGAGGGAGTAGAGGAATGGGCTGAGCACACAGCCCTGTGGTACACCAGTGTTGAGTGTGATGACAGAAGAACGGTTGGGACCTGACCTAACATGCTGGGGTCTGTTGGTCAGAAAATCCATGATCCAGTTGCAGGTGGAGGTACTGCTTTCCAGGTCCCCAAGTTTAGTGAGCAACTTGGAGGGGATAACTGTGTTGAATGCTGAGCTGAAGTCAACAAACAGCATTCTTGCGTAGGTGTTCTTGTCATCCAGGTGTGAGAGTACATAGTGCAGCGCTGTAGAAACCGCATCCTCTGTGCTTCTGTTGCTCCGGTAGGCAAACTGGTGAGGGTCCAGTGTAGAGGGCAGGCATTTTTTGAGCTGTGCCAAGACCAGTCGCTCAAAGCACTTCATGACTATGGGCATCAGTGCCACAGGGCGATAGTCATTTAGGCACGATGGTATTGAATGTTTCGGCACTGGTACTATTGAAGTGGTCTTGAAGCACGCTGGTACCACGGCCTGGGCCAGGGACAGATTGAAGATGTCTGTGAAGGCCCCTGCCAGCTGCTCAGCGCATGCCCTCAGCACACGCCCAGGAATGCCGTCATGGCCAGCAGCCTTACGTACGTTGACATGACTCAGTGCGTTACGGACGTCGGTGTGAGTGAGTGTGAGGTGGTGGAGCTCGTCAGAGGGTGGGAAATTGATGTTCTTTTCGTTATTTTCCTTGTCAAAATGAGCATAGAAGTCATTTAGCTCATTGAGAAAGGGCACAGTCATGGCTATAGGTATGGAGTTGCTGGGCTTATAATCAGAGATAGCTTGAATGCCCTGCCACATGCGTTGGGGGTCAGAGTCCCCAAAATGTTCCTCCACCTTCAGCTTATAGCTGTGCTTGGCCTTCTTGATGCCCCTCTTCAGATCTGCCCTGGATGAACTGTAGGCCTGTGCATCACCAGATCTAAAGGCATTGTTATGTGCTTTTAGCAGAAGCCGCACTTCTCTGTTCATCCACGGCTTCTGATTTGGGTACGTGGTGATCTGTCTTTCCGTGGTGACACTGTCAATAGTGGTGTTGATATGGTGTAATAGTCGATGTTTATGTGGGAGCCACAGGTAGCCTGAGAGGTGAACATACTCCAGTCTGTGTTCCTAAACTTCTCCTGGAGTACAGAGTCAACCCCCTCTGGCCACACTTTGATGGTCCTCACTGATGGCTTCACCCGGTTGATGAGCGGTACATACTTGGGGGTAAGGAACAAAGATAAGTGATCAGACTGACCTAGGTGGGGGAGGGGAGTTGCTGTGTAGGCTCCCACAATATTGGTGTAAACATGGTCCAATGTTGCTCTTGTGTGACAGGAGATATGCTGGTAGAATTTAGGAAGCACTGTCTTGAGGTTAGAGTGGTTAAAATCACCCGCCACAATAAATGCTGCCTCTGGGTGTGCAGTTTGCTGTTTGCTAATAGCTGCATGCAGTTCTTTCATAGCAAGCTTAGCATTAGCCTCCGGAGAAATGTAAGCAGCTGTTATGATGGTACAAGTGAACTCGCGTGGCAGATAGAAAGGTCTACATTTAACCATGAGAAACTCCAGGTTAGCTGAGCAGTGTCTCTCAACAGTGACAGAGTTCGTGCACCAAGCCTTGTTAATATAAATGCACAACCCCCCCCCCCCCCCCCTCTTGTCTTACCAGAGTCATCTGCTACTCTGTCTGCCCGGAGCATGTGTAGGCCGGCTAGCTCAATAGCATTGTCGGGTATTCCACTGTGAAGCCATGTTTCCGTGAAAATCATGATATTGCAGTTCATAAGTCTCTTATTGTTGGTGATCCGAAGCCGTAGTACACTCATTTTGTTCGCCAGTGACCGTACATTAGCAAGAAAAATACTGGGTAGAGAGAGCCGGTACGGTGTTAGCTTTAGCTTAGCTCTTAGCCCACTGCGCTTACCCCGCCTTTGTTTACGGTCCCTACGCTGCCTGCGAGCACTTCCGGTCGGCCGGGAAGCCTGCCGAGCGTCGGGTGTTCTCCGGAGCTCAGGGATGAGACGTAGGTTGAGACGAAGGTTGCTGATAAAAAGATTGTTATCGTTACTTTGTAATCCAATGTCCAAAAGCTCATCTCGGATGTAAGATGTAAAAGCAAAGCTGTTCTGAACGAACGTACCCGAAATGAGCAGAAATAACACTGCTAATCCACAAAATCTGAGAGGACGCTGAGCCTCGCGTTGTGCACGCGCCGCCAAGTTATTTTATCACTGTGACTGTGTCCAGCCCTATCACTAATGTCAACTGGTTTCCTGCATTTAGTCAGCAGATACAATCTGAGTCATGAATGAAATAATCAAGAGGCTCAGCAAACTTTATCAATTGAGTCATGAATGAACTATCAAGAAGTGACCTCACCCCTACGGTCCCTTGGATATATATAGTCAGAATCACTCTGTTAGTTAAGCCAATGCACTGTGGCAGCCTGTGAAAGATGTTTCTTGACTACTGGTTGAAGAGATTTATTCCAACACCAGCAAACTCATTTTTCCTGCTGTGGGTGACTATTTTCTATTCATTCTCTATGTAGTGCAGTGTTTACAGCGCTGAGTGCCCTTGGCACTGAAACGCTTTGAGTGGTGGCTGCTTTTTATCGCAGTGCTCAGGACTAAAAAAAGTCCAATTTGTCAGACCACTGTACAGTTACGCTCATCAATGTCAGACCTTTCTAAGCAGCCAATAAGAATAAAGGAAGGGCGGGACATAGGACGTTGGTATAGGAAGATGAGAACGGTAGGTGACGGACGGTGGATGCTGAACTTTGCTGCATCAAACAACCCGGTACTCTCTGATCTGACACCAAAGGGATATCATAATCAAAATTTGAAAGGAAACGCTTGGAGGAACATGTTTGCATCTGTCGGCATACCAGGTGAGCGTTTGTAGTATGTAAAAAAAAAATGGTATGATACTGCACTGTTGTGTAATATTGCTTAATAATTATGAACCTTGTCAGTACACTGTAATGGAGAAGAGAGGAGGAATAAAAAAAAAGAAAACCTGAAAGAGTCAATAAAACATGATGTTGATTTAAGGTGGAACTGTCCAGCCCCAATGTATGGTCAATACAATTATGGCAGTCTTATTATTATTATTATTATTATTATTATTATTATTATGTAGTCATAGTCATAATTGTTGCTGTCATTTCTGTCTGTTAATAATACTAATGACAATAATAATAATAATAACAATAATAATAATAATAATAATAATAATAATAATAATAATAATGGGCAGAGCGGTGGCGGAGTGGTTAGCACTGTGGCAGCACTGTAACTTCCCCTTGGCCGGGGGATCCTGGGTTTGATCCCAGCCCCCGACCAACAGTGATCTGTGTGGAGTTTGCATGTTCTCCCCGTGTCTGCGTGGGTTAACTCCAGGATTTCTCCGGTTTCCTCCCACATGCCAAAAAAACATGCAAGTTAGGTTAATTGGCATCAAAACTGGGGATTCTAAATTGTCCTTAGGTCTGACTGTGAGAGTGAATGGTTGTCTGTCTCTCTGTGTTGTCCCTGCGATGGACTGGCGATCTGTCCAGGGTGTACCCTGCCTCTCGTCCAAAGATGCTGGGATAGGCTCCAGCCCCCCCGCAACCCGAAAAGGATTAAGCGGAAGAAGATGGAGATGGATGGATGAATTGAAATGTGTGTGATGGCACACTGAACACATGATTAGATTTTGACAATGATCTCAACATGCATACCTCTGCCAAGGCTCTTATCTTCTCACAGAGCGTTAGCAAAAATATTCCAAAATTTCTGAAATGATTTGAATGAAATTTTCACCAGAGGTAGTTCTTGGCCCCAAGATGAACTCATTAGATGTTGGAGGTGACGTGTGAGGGTATACCTCCACCTAGGCCCTATCTCACAATGTACAGATAGATGGTGATATGGATGGACAAAGGGATGGAGGGGAGGACAAAGGAAGGGAGAGACAGCACCTTGGGGGAGGTATGCGCTCTCTGAGTGCCCTCTCGTTAATTAATTATTAAGAAATTAATAATTAAAAGTAGACACCCAAAAATTTCTAGTTGAGTTGAGTAAGGGTATAAAAAGCATCCACGCAAATAAAAACTTGAGTAATGACTTCAGTCTTGAAGGTTTGAGCTTTTTCTCAAAAAATTATAACAGTTTTCTTATAGTTTTCTACTTTTCTCTGTAAATTTATCTACATTTGAAACCATTTTCATCAAATTTGTAATTTCCTCTTGTAAAATTATGACTTTTCTTGTACATTTGAGACTTTATTAAAAAATTGTGGATTATTTTATGGCTAATTTTTGCCTTTTTTTTAAATAAAATTACTGTTTTTAAAAAATAAATTTGAAACAGATTGTGGTAAAATTTTGACTGTTTTCCTCCCCCATACAATTGAAACTTTTGATCATTATTTTCCAGAGCCAGACCAGAACCATAACTTTCACTCTGCTCCAAAGACTTTTTTATTAAGCTGTCAAGTTCAAGTTTCCATCTTGTTTCATGGGTCGTTATTCTATCTAGCTATGGGAATTTTTCATAATAGGCTACGTTATGTTAAGACAGAGACTGACAAAAAAGTGATTTTCACAGGTGTGCAGGCTTAAACAGGCGAGGTTAAACATGAACTAGAGCCCCGAACAGGAGCCGTGCAAACAGGAAGCTGAGATGGTGGACATGACAGTAATAACCGCAATTAGTCAACTAATCAAAAAAAATAGTCATCAGATTAGTCGACGACAAAAAAAATCATTAGTTGCAGCCCTATCTCACACACACAGACACGACATGCACACATACTGGTGAATACACTCACACTAATGGAGAGAGAGTGCGTAGGAAAGCATGTTGCATCAGCTAACTGAAAAGCAAAAAAATTATTTATGTTTTTCAAAGGCACCCAGGATGACAAAGGTTGCAACACTAGATCTCCTGTTAGTAGCAGCTGAAGTAGCTCTCCTGCTCCAGGTCCAAGTATAGAGAAACGTCCAAGTGCTACACGCCCTGCCCCTGACAAGTAGCAAAAGTACGGTCATCACCAAGTGACAGGTTTTGACTCAGAACATCTTGCTGCCTGCATGTGAATCTCAGTAAACTGGCCAGATGTGTCAGACTTCCCATATCAAGAGGTTCTTGAAATGTTCTTCCAGAAGCCCAGAAAAATACACTGCAGTGACAAAAGCTGCACACTTTGTGGATGATTCTTGTTCTTATTTACAAAGCCATTCATGATGAGGTGCCTTCTTATATCAGTGACTTGATCCATCTACACCATCCCAGCAGATCTCTCAGGTCTTCTAATCATCGGAACCTACTGGTAGTCCCTAGCACTAGGCTCAGAACCAAAGGTGATAGAGCCTTTGCTGCTGTTGCTCCCAGACTTTGGAACTCCTTTCCTTTTGAACTTAGATCTGCACCTTCCATTGATGTTTTAAAGAAGCAACTAAAGACCCACCTTTTTAGACTGTTTTTTTAATTACCTATGTGTTGATTGTATTTTTATGTGCTTTTGCTGTCTACCTTGTTCTTTTACTGCTTTATGTTGTGGGGACCCAGCACACTGCGAGGACAATTGACATACGGACAGAGAGCCCCAGGGGGCAATCAGTTGGGACTGTTATGTATGCGTCCTTGGAGAGGACGTCCGGGCCGGGTGCTAGCTGATGTCATGCTAATGATGGGTATTAAATGACAATCACTATGCTAATGTGCCATGCATTCTCTTTGTCTGTATAACGTATAAAAGAGCTTGTTACACATGCCTCAGCAACGCAGTAGCTCACCGAGCTACAGAGCGTGTTTCATTATGTTGGAGGAAATAAAACCTTCCACCCTTCCAGCTCATCGCATCTCGCCTGATCTATTACCTCTACATTGGTGACCCTGGACGTGCATGGTGCGTCTCTCAACTATGCCATTTTCTCCACCCTGGTGACCTGACGAGAGAGAATGACCGTCTACTCCCTTTCACCGCACTGTGAACTCCAGAGTACCAGAGAGGGCCTGCATCCTCTTCATCCACACCGGAGCGCGTTCACCGGAGCGGGCAGCGCTGGGACCGAGACGCACCATGAACGGCGACACGAGCAAACCAAAGGAAACAGCCTGAACGGGGAAGATCATCGGCACCGTCTGCATTGATTTCCATCAAGCTCCCCGACCCTGACTCACCTCCCGACAGGGGACTTTCTGTGCACAGAAGCCCCGCACACACACCGCAGGATTACAAGGACAAAGCAACTTCCAGCTATGTGGTCACTGCGCCAGGCGTGCGCCGCGCACCAAGGACAAACCACCTCCACAGACTTATACATCGTCCTCCGCCGCTGCACATGCCCGAGAAACATGGCCGATCGCCATCCTCGGAACCTTTAGCACTGCACACGTACCTGAAGCAGACATGCAGCCCGCACACGAGACTTTGTATGGGTTTCCCAGCCACAGCGCACAACGGGAATTTAGCCGATTGCTTTCCCCGATGACTTTAGGGCTGCTCCCGCACCAAAAGCCAAACCGCCAAGTCCCTCACATAGCTTCGGTTTTTTTCACAGCCGCTACGCATCCTCGGGGAATTTGGCCGTTCACCTTCCCCACATCCTTGCAGGACTGAGCCGCACGAGGAGTCAGAGACTTAATTTTTTTTTGCACAGCTGCTGTGAATCACCATCAGGTTTACCAGGAAAGTCCCTCACCATGGCGGATCCACACGCAATTTTTGTGCAGCCCAGACACTTTTGACATCCCAGGCCAGCACTCACTTATTCCCATCCACCTCCCCCTCCTCCTCCACATCGTTCTTCCCACACCTCACTCCCTAAAGCCAGCCAATCGCCCGTTTGTTCCATTACACACGACGCGCACCGGCCCCGTGCGCCCACGATCCATGGCCGTTCAACGTGCTGGAACTCGGAGCGGAGCACACTGTCTTTTCCACCCCTTCCCCGTCCCCCCACGGACTGACATGCCCTCCGACACTCCTCTACAGCAAGACAGTTCTACCGGAGCGGCAACCCCCACTGCAGCCTCCACGGGCACCGACTGGAGCCCAAACGACCCGGGGGGGGGGGGGGGTGTCACAGCCCCTTCTGAGTGTTCTGGGGGGAGCTGTGTGGGGACCCAGCACACTGCAGACGGACACTATCTCACACTCATCAGGGCTGGAGGAAGTGGAGGACAATTGGCATACAGACATAGAGCCCCAGGGGGCAATCAGTTGGGACTGTTACGTATGCGTCCTCGGAGAGGACGTCGGGGCCGGGCACCAGCTGATGTCATGCTAATGATGGGTATTAAATGACAATCACTATGCTAATGTGCCATGCATTCTCTCTGTCTGTATAACGTATAAAAGAGCTTGTTACACATGCCTCAGCAACGCAGTAGCTCACCGAGCTACGAAGTGCATTTCATTATGTTGGAGGAAATAAAACCTTGCACCCTTCCAGCTCATTGCATCTCACCTGTTCTATTACCTCCACAATGTGCCTGTATTTTTATTTGCTTTGCTATTTATCATGTTAAGCACTTTGTGACTCTGTCTGTGAAAAGTGCTCTATAAATAAACTTATTATTATTATTATGATTGTCATATAAACAGATGTTCAGATATTTCATTCAGTGTTGTTCAAATATTCTAATGTTTTACTCAATAATTGTTTTTAATGTTATTACTGGTGTTGCTTTGTTGGTTGGTTTGTTTGTCTGTCTGTTAGCAACATTACTCAAAAGTTATGAATGGATTTTGAAGAAATTTTCAAGAAAGTTGTGTAATGGCACGGGGAATAGATGATTAGATTTTGGTGATGATCTGAGAGTGCATACATCCACCAAGGGCTTTGTTTGTATATGTGCAGCAGGATTACACAAAAACTACTGGATGGATTTGGATGAAATTTTCACCAGAGCTGGTTCTGGGGCTACAGAGGAACCCATTACATTTTGGGGGTGATCTAAGAATGCATACCTCTGCCAAGGCTCTTATCTTCTCACAGTGTGTCAGTAACAATACTCCAAAACTACTGGATAGAGTTGGATGACATTTTCACCAGAGATGGCTCTTGACCTATACATGAACCCATTACATTTTGGTGGTGATCTATGACTGCATACCTCCACCAAGGCTCAATCTTGGCCAAGGTGAATCGCAAGATGGCGGCGCGTGCACAACGCGAGGCCCAGCGTCCTACCAGATTCTGGGGACTAGCAGTGTTATTTCTGCTCATTTCGGGTATGTTCGTTCAGAACAGCTCTGCTTTTACATCTTACACCCGAGATGAGCTTTTGAATATTGGATTACAAAACAACGATAACGACCTATTTATCAGCAACCTACGTCTGAATCTACGTCTCATCCCGGAGCTCTGGAGAACTCCCGACGCTCGGCAGATTCCTGGCCGACCGAAAGTGCTCGCAGGCGGCGTAAAGATCGTAAACAAAGGAGGGGTAAGCGCGGTGGGCTAAGAGCTAAGCTAAAGCTAACACCGCACCAGCTATCGCTACCCAGTATTTTCCTTGCTAACGTACGGTCTCTGGCGAGCAAACTGAGTGAATTACGGCTTCGGATCACCAACAATAAGAGACTTATGAACTGCAATATCATGATTTTTACGGAAACATGGCTTCACAGTGGAATACCCGACAATGCTATTGAGCTAGCCGGCCTACACACGCTCCGGGCAGACAGAGCAGCAGTTGACTCCGGTAAGACAAGAGGGGGGGGAGTGTGCATTTATATTAACAAGGCTTGGTGCACGAACTCTGTCACTGTTGAGAGACACTGCTCAGCTAACCTGGAGTTTCTCATGGTTAAATGTAGACCTTTCTATCTGCCACGCGAGTTCACTTGTACCATCATAACAGCCGCTTACATTTCTCCGGATGCTAATGCTAAGCTTGCTATGAAAGAACTGCATGCAGCTATTAGCAAACAACAAACTGCACACCCAGAGGCAGCATTTATTGTGGCGGGTGATTTTAACCACTCTAACCTCAAGACAGTGCTTCCTAAATTCTACCAGCATGTCTCCTGTCACACAAGAGGGGACAAAACATTGGACCATGTTTACACCGATATTGTGGGAGCCTACACAGCAACTCCCCTCCCCCACCTAGGTCAGTCTGATCACTTATCCTTGTTCCTTACCCCCAAGTATGTACCGCTCATCAACCGGGTGAAGCCATCGGTGAGGACCATCAAAGTGTGGCCAGAGGGGGTTGACTCTGTACTCCAGGAGAAGTTTAGGAACACAGACTGGAGTATGTTCACCTCTCAGGCTACCTGTGGCTCCCACATAAACATCAACTCTTACACCCACTCAGTCCTGGACCATATCAACACCACTATTGACAGTGTCACCACGGAAAGACAGATCACCACGTACCCAAATCAGAAGCCGTGGATGAACAGAGAAGTGCGGCTTCTGCTAAAAGCACGTAACAATGCCTTTAGATCTGGTGATGCACAGGCCTACAGTTCATCCAGGGCAGATCTGAAGAGGGGCATCAAGAAGGCCAAGCACAGCTACAAGCTGAAGGTGGAGGAACATTTTGGGGACTCTGACCCCCGATGTATGTGGCAGGGCATTCAAGCTATCTCTGATTATAAGCCCAGCAACTCCATACCTATAGCCATGACTGTGCCCTTTCTCAATGAGCTAAATGACTTCTATGCTCGTTTTGACAAGGACAACAACGAAAAGAACATCAATTTCCCACCCTCTGATGACCTCCACAACCTCACACTCACCCACACCGACGTCCGTAACGCACTGAGTCATGTCAACGTACGTAAGGCTGCTGGCCCTGATGGCATTCCTGGGCGTGTGCTGAGGGCATGCGCTGAGCAGCTGGCAGGGGTCTTCACAGACATCTTCAATCTGTCCCTGGCCCAGGCCGTGGTACCAGCGTGCTTCAAGACCACTTCAATAGTACCAGTGCCGAAACATTCAACACCATCATGCCTAAATGACTATCGCCCTGTGGCACTGACGCCCATAGTCATGAAGTGCTTTGAGCGACTGGTCTTGGCACAGCTCAAAAAAGGCCTGCCCCCTACACTGGACCCTCATCAGTTCGCCTACCGGAGCAACAGGAGTACAGAGGATGCAGTTTCTACAGCGCTGCACTATGTACTCTTACACCTGGATGACAAGAACACCTACGCAAGAATGCTGTTTGTTGACTTCAGCTCAGCATTCAACACAGTTATCCCCTCCAAGTTGCTCACTAAACTTGGGGACCTGGGAATCAGTACCTCCACCTGCAACTGGATCATTCTGACCAACAGACCCCAGCATGTTAGGTCAGGCCACAACCGTTCTTCCGTCATCACACTCAACACTGGTGTACCACAGGGCTGTGTGCTCAGCCCATTCCTCTACTCCCTCTTCACCCATGACTGCAGGCCTATGTATGGATCCAATTCCATCATAAAGTTTGCAGATGACACCATGGTGATTGGACTCATCAGGGACAACGACGAGTCAGATTACAGGGCAGAGGTTGAGCACTTGGCTACTTGGTGCGCTGACAATAACCTGCTCCTTAACACCAGCAAAACCAAGGAGCTCATAGTGGACTACAGGAAGGAGAGGGAAGAGACACATGACCCCATCCATATCAATGGTATAGCTGTTGAACGTGTCCCCAGCTTCAAATTCCTGGGGACCCACATCTCGGAGGACCTGTCCTGGTCAGTTAACACCACCAGCCTGATCAAGAAGGCCCATCAATGCCTGTTCTTCTTGAGGACACTGAAGAAGAACCATCTGTCAACTGACATTCTGGGCAACTTCTACCGCAGCGTGATAGAGAGCACCCTGACCAACTGTATCACAGTCTGGTATGGGAGCTGCTCTGTCGCTGACCGCAAGGTGCTGCAGCGGGTGGTGAAAACCGCCCAACGCATCACAGGGACTCCATTTCCAGTTATAGAGGACGTCTACAGGAAAAGATGTCTGCGCCGGGCACGCAGCATTCTTAGGGACTCCAACCATCCTGCTCATGGACTGTTCCAGCTTCTCCCCTCCAGAAGACGTTTCAGAAGCCTTCGGACTAGAACCAGCAGGTTTAGGAACAGTTTCTTTCCAACAGCTGTCACGTTATTGAACTTAGTTCCCCGCTGACTCTCTTACCATTATCTCTTACCATCCTCACCTGTACATAACTGCATAACTACATCTGCACATTATTTGCACATAACAGTACTCTTAACTTTCTGCACTGCTTCATATATTTGCATATATTTGCTTAAATTGCACATACTGTTAATTACCGTATATACTGCACTGCTGTCTTTAGCACTTCTGATTGGATGCTAAACTGTGTTTCGTTACCTTGTATTCATACATGTGTAATGACAATAAAGTTGAATCTAATCTAATCTAATCTAATCTAATCTTCTCACAGTAGTTTAGCAGGATTACACAAAAACTACTAGGTAGATTTTGCTGAAATTTTCCATCAGAGATGGTCCTTGGGCTGCAGAAGAACCCATTACATTTTGTAGCTGATAGAGGTATGGACAGATGACCGGACAAAGGGAGGGAAGGAAAGCGCCTTGGCAGAGGTATGCACTCTCTGATACCCCTTTTGCATCAAGCTGATTCCGGTGCTTAAATGGGGCCAGAGCCCGACTTGACACCAGTATTTCCTGGCTCTGTGGTCATCTGCTTAAGTACAAGATAAACTGGATGGGGCCAGTCGGACAAAGCCCATTTTTGAGCAGTACAGCAATCCTAATGGCCATGGATGAGTCCGTTATACAAACAGCTTCAAACGCTACAAATTCTGGTAAGTGTATTGTCTTCAAAATGCCAAAAGTAAATAAATATATATATACACACACACACACACACACACACAGTATATCTGCATTTATTGATGCATACCTCCTCGCCATAAAGTAAACTGTCTTATCTTGAAAATGTTTGTTTGAGAAAACTACAACAGAAATCTTTGTATCTTACAGAATACTTTTTGTCAAAGATATCCAGTGTGAAATACACTTTTTTGTGGTATCAATACTGTGTACAAAAGGGTGCCTTGCAGTGTGTATATGGGAGATTTTTCTCCCAATGACGCTAGTAACTTGTCATTTTTACTATTTTGGTTATAAGTGACATAATTTCTGGACCCAGGGGACAGAAGACAGACTCGAGGAAATACAATTATCCTTTTATTATTACCCAGTGCCTTGTGTGTGAGTGCGTGTATGTACAGTGAGGTGTGAAGTGCTGGTCTCGTGCTGCAGCTGAGCAGGTCTCCGTTCTGCCTGGCAACCTTATGGCGACAAAGCAGAGGTGTTTGCGCTGCACCAGCGCGGAGAGTGCAATAAAGACTGCTGTTTACTTTGCAGGTGACGATGCTGTGCTCCGGTTTGCCCTGCGGGCGACTGCCAGGAGGACAGCGTCCAGCTCTTTGCCGGGGAGCGGGGAAATTGCCCTGGTGCTGGTGTGGAGCTGAGCCGCTGCCGGGAAGAGACGATCCGCCGCCAAGGAGGTCCACCTGTGCACAGGGGAACTGAACTTGACAAGGTGAGTTGAGTTTAAACTTACGTGCTCCGACGTGTTGCTCTTGATCAGGGGTTGAGCCAACTCATAGCTGAGGACGAGAGACGTGCCTTCGCAAGTTTGACAGACGGCTCCGTGCTGAGTCGCTGGCAGGCTCGGCTCTTAAAGCCCGTCGACAATTGGCGACAGGTGTGCACGCAGCTGAAACAGATGATGGCCCTGCAGGCCCCATGACAATAATCAGACATGTTGTGGGGGCATGGTGTTGGACTTCTCCTTCCAGGGAACAATAGACCGAAAGAAGAGGTATCACCGGGTGGTATCAGACAGGACAGTAAGCACTATGCTCCCCCCAGGGAGAGGAGTAAAAGGAGGGAGCCGCTGGGAGAAGAAGGGTGTAAGAGCGGCACTGGTGTTATGTCATGTTAATGTGCCACACAGGCTTTGTTCCAAACATAGTGTATGATGGTCAAAAGTTCCGGGTCTCGACGCATGGTATTAAACAGATAAAAGAGAAATGCACAGAGACCCGGGAGTCTCTTTTGCTGCACTGTATAGTGGAGAAAGAATAAAGTTCTTGTGTTGTTCAGCTCGTTGCCTCGCCTGCATCCTTTCTCCACAATGCAAGCTTTGGTAATATTGATATTGAATAAAATTGCTTTCTATGTCTGCACATTTCTTAATGGAAGACTTAAGTTGTACACTGGACAAACTGAAACTTTTTTGTGTGTTTACAGATTTATCACATCTGGATGATGAGGGAGAACAACCCAGACCTGTGGTGTCCAGCTCACTTTTTCTCATCAGTTTTCTTTTTCTTCTTTTTTTCTGATGAGAACAAGGGGCCCTTGATCTTGCTGTGTGTGCAAGATGATTTAAGTATGCATTTAAAAGTAACGTGAAAGATACTTTTCCAAGTAACTAGTTACTTTAATCATGCAGTAACTTAAAAGTAACTCAGTTACTTTTGAAAAGAAGTAACTAGTAACTGTAGCTAGTTAATATTTTTTAGTAACTTGCCCAACACTGGTTATTTTTTAATTTAGATTTAGTATACTTTATTGATCCCCAGAGGGGAAATTGAGGGTCTTCCACCACCTGGATGGATGAAGCAGCCACGATACGGTGCTATCCCTTAACCATTCACACACACGGCCACTTTAGAGTCTCCAATTAACCTAACCTGCATGTTTTTGGCATGTGGGAGGAAACCGGAGAAATCCTGGAGTAAACCCACGCAAACACAGGGAGAACATGCAAACTCCACACAGATCACTGTTGGTCGGGGGCTGGGATCGAACCCACGATCCCACGATCCCCACGATCCCCCGGCCAAGGGTAAACTGTGCTGCCGCAGTGCTAACCACTGCACCACCGTGCAGCCACATATTTGTGGACTTTACTCACACATTTTTGACAACTTTTTTACATTTTCTAAAGAACAAGCAGCATCAAACTTTAAATTATGCACTTTTTCTGCAGAAAATGTTCCAAGTTGTCTGCTTCAAAAACAATAAATAATGAGTTTATATTCTTTTGACAACGTACCACATGACATTCTGTCAGCTCTGGACAAGATCATTTCTGGGGAAAGTACTTTTAACTTGTACACTTTAGAGTTTGTCTCTTTTTACTCCTGAATGAATAAAAACTTGAATCAGTAATTTAACCAGAGTAGATTTTTACACATCTAGAGTATGTACACAAGGTGTACACCTTTAACAACCCTATAAATGTGTTCATAAAATATATGAATACACCATAAATAATTCAAAACAGAGTACACAGAGGATCAATTGTCAGCTGAATTTTTTTTATTCATTAACGCTTTTGCACTGCTTCACATATGTTATATTTTGTAAATGATATGGCAGGCATTAAACAGGTTATTGCGTCCCACTGTTACAGTACTCCATTAAAGCTGCCCTAATGTCATCCCCTTCTACACTGGCATGGTCAGCTAGTGGTTGAACTGGAGGCTGACTGTGATCAGGTGTGTCTGGGAGTCCCAAGTTGTCACCATATTCCTCACAAATATTATCAGAGTATGCAGCAGGTGAGCACCATTTTTTTGCTCCGCTCCAGTTTGCAATCTGCAGTAATTTCTTGTCAGTAGGGCCCTCCATCGTCTTTTCAAGCTGCCGAAAGCCATTTCCACAAGTGAACATGCACGGTTCATCCGGTAGTTGTAGTTACGTTGTTCAGGGGTAAGTCTGCCTGTGTCCGAAAAGGGTTTCATCAGCCACTTCTGCGTGGGGTTGGCTGGGTGGTGAAATCCGATGTCGTGCCAAAAAGTGATCGGCTGCATAAAAGGGATTCTTGGCTGCAGGAGCCAGGAGCGCCTGCTTGTTAAAGGTGTACTGTCTGGTCTCAGTCCACCTACAATGGGTCTGTAAATGTTTTGAGGTTTCATTGCATCTGAAAAATTATAGTGTTGGCCAGAGTGTTGCAGTTTGGATAACAACGTGTAGAATTTATGAGATTGCAATTGATTCCAATATGTATGTGCAAAAACCTCATTGTTGTTGAGAAGCTACACTGTAATTGACCATTGTTGACACATAGAATATATATATATATATATATATATATATATATATATATATATATATATATATATATATACACAGTATCTACACGTATATATCTAGTAAATCTATGTATTTTTCCATGTAACCTTGTGACTGCTTTATATTAATTGCTTTTAATCCTAGATCAAGTTTGGGGTTCAAAATGCATCATTAGTGTTAAATATATCTTATTATACCTAACTAAATACTGTTTACCTGTTGAAATATATATTTTACAGCTAATATAACCCCATAACAACAATATGGCACCTGGTGATCATCATTTTTTGGCAGCTGATCACTCTTTGGCACGACACCAGAACAATGGAGTCCCACCAGTATCGTGACCTTGTGTCATGTTCGCTGCGTAATCTTGCAGCGAACAGCAGAATTAGTTTGAGCCCAAAACGCAGGTGAAGTAAACATATTTATTAACAGAACAGGATAACTCAAAAAACACACAAAACACAAGACATTGTTCAGTAGGGCGATTCAGTCCGGCACACAAACAATGCACGCCCGAGCTTAGTTCGCAAGGAACGCTCCCAGGGCGGAACTGGGAAGTGAACGGAAAATAGAAGGGAGACTTACAGAGGGCGTCGGAGCTCAGCGGGCTCTGAGGAAACAACACCGTAGTAGTCCGTAGGGAAAAGGGTGCCAGCAGCTCCAGGGAAACATAGGCCGGTGACTACAGACTGACTGTGTAGAGTAGACTTACGCCATAACACTGAATGCCCCTGCTGTCACCCAATAAGTACCAAGCAGGCTAATGGGTGACAAGTGGACACAGGTGTGTGGCGGGAGTCTGTGTATGAGTGAATGTGTGTGCATGTGTGTGTGTGAAACCCCAGGTGATGGTAATAAACTGATAGGTGCCTGGCAGAGAGAGGTGAGAGGAGGGCTGTGGCTGAGGACTGGCAGAGGAACCAATAATCTGCCAGATGGAAACGATAACAGCAATCAGAGACCATAGACACAGGTCATGAATGAGGCAGGAAACAACAGCCCCGCACATGACAGAGCCCCCCTCCTCAAGGGGTGAATCCAGACACCCATCGTACCATCAAAACAAACAAAAACAACCTGCCCCCCCCCGAACCCCTCATAACTAACCAGGGTGGGAGACAGGGGGAAACAGGTCAGGAAGGAATTAATCAATGCAAATACAACACAAGGAAGAATAACAATCCCAACCCCAAAAGCTACCCCCCCAAAACCCCGAGAGTCTCACAGTTCAGGGGGCTGGCCAGAGTCCAAGGCCCAGCGGGCGGCCTGTAGAACAGCATCAGGCAGCGTACCAGGGCACATGGGCCACCCGGCTAGGGAACCCAGTCTTTTGGGCGGCCTGCCCACGTGATTACGCCACCAGGACTGGAAGGGCAAATGAGGCGGCGACCTACCCACCAGAAGACTGAGAGGTGGGTGGCCAGGCAGAGGAAGGGAAACCCCTGCGGTCACAGGTGGCGGAGAAAATAGAACCCCGATGGTGCCCAGCAGAAAGAGGAGGAACACCCACAGGGCCTCCAAAAGGGAAAGGAAGACCCTGGTGTACCTGGACTGTCCAGTAGCACCCTCGGTGGTCCCGACGTGAGACTGGAACTCCGTAGTACCCGTGGTGGACCCGGGCTGGGCCATGGCTGCATCTGCGGTGGTCCTGGCCTGGGACAACGTTGCACCAGCGGTGGACCCTTCCCGGGACCTCATTGCTCCCGTGGTGAGCCCCGACTGGGCCTGTGTTGCACCCCCGGTGGACCCCGACCGAGCCATGGTTGCACCCACGGTGGAGTTCGGATGGACCCCTGCTGCACCCACAGTGGGACCCGGCTGGGCCACTGCTGACCCCAATGCCATCTTGGCCATGGACCAGCTAACCTGCTTGAGCACCCGAGCAAGGAGCCAATCAATCATGGGCACCCTGGACTGGAACTGAGTACCCCCAGCGACCACCTAAGCAGGAACCTTGGTGACCTCCAGTCGCGAGCCTAGATCCACGGATTCATCCGGCGATGGTGGACTCTCTCCAGCAACCCTGAAAGAGGACTCGGATAGAGAGGAGGAAGGGTCAGAGTCGCCGGCAGCAGCAGAGCCCGATGAGGCGAGCTCAGGTGTAACATGTGGCTGCAGCTGGCTCTCCTCACCTAAAGCTAGGCAAAAATGCTCTATTATAGAAAGGAGAAAGACAAAAGACAGCACTTGCCATAGCTCAAGCTCAATCGCCATCCAGGATTCCAATGATCCGGGCAATGTCTCCACAGGCTTGGCCTCCAAGAGGTTCAGCTCGGGCGCTGACACTGCTGCGGCAGCCTCCGCAGCACACATGATGGTCACTGCAGTCTTGTTTTCCCCAGCTGTCATGATCCACGCTGGTGACTCCTCCGGTGTGGCAGCTGGGATCTGGTTCTCCATTGCTATGGGAGAACAATCCTCCCAGACCTCTGGTTCCTCCTAGTCCTGACTTCTTGGCTACGGTACCGGCGGGCAAACAAAGGAAGCAGAAGGAAGCAGGGAGAGGGCTGGTGAACAGTTCAAAATAGCAGCTGGTGGGGAGAACTCAGGGTACTGCTTTCCCAGAGTCTCCCTACTGGGAATCAGGCAAGACATTTCAATACACAGGGTTACAAAACTAATTTTTTTGAAAGTTGTCTGTGTTTTTTCAACTGATTTAAGACAATCTTGCACTGCTGAATCCGAAAATGACATCCGTTTCTCTCGATCAGGTGCCAAGTAAAAACCTGTACTTAGTTAGTACTTACTTAGTACTGTGCATGTACTTACCTTTATATAAAGGTAAATACATGTAAATTGAATGTTATGTCATCATTGTTCAAAATTCAGAGAATTTCAAGACATAAAGAAGAATTGTGCATCATATAAAGTGAAAACACCCATACATGTAAACAAAAACATATAAAACAACATGTGGAAATAATTCAAAAAGTTGACCTGATTGAGCAAAACCAATGTGATTTTTGGATTCAGCACATCAAAATTGTCCTAAATCAGCTAAAAAACAAAAACAAAACAGACAATAAATTTGGTGTTGACCAGTGTTATTATAGGAGTCAAATGAAAATTAACTTGCCTGTTTCCCCAGATAATGATGTTGGCAGGTGCTGTTAATCGGGCGTCGTCATCCTTACATCCGGGAAAAGCGGTGCTTGGCCCTTCCATAGACTTTAGAGGAGCTGCACCTCTCGCCACAGGAACGGGAGCCACCGGTGAGGAAAACAAGTGACCCTCTACTGCCTGCTGATTCACCGAGGAAGGAGACCTCGCAGCGGAAGTAGAGGAAGATTCTGCAGAAGGGACTGCTTGGGACTGGTGATGTGAATGAAGAGCCGCTGTGGGGGTAACAGGGCTCGGTGTGGGAACAGGAGCAGTTGGTGGGGCTGGATTTTTCCCCCGGGAATCCGGTGCCAGATGACGTTGACACTGTCAACCTGATTGCGGCCATCTTGGAGCAGGAGATGGAGTGGAGGAGAAGATGGCCACCGGCAGAGAAGAGCGTTTCAGCTTTGGCTGAGTGCAGAAAGCCCTTCTCTTCGGGTCAGGAAAAGCCTGTTCGAGGGTGCAGACAGCGGACAGCAGTTTGGAGTATTGGGGGTAATTCCAGAAGCCCCGATGAGCCCCAAGGATCCTTCACGCTCCATTGAGGCAGTCCAGTCTTTCTCTGGGACCGATGGCGTCATGAGCGTCCTCCAGCAACTCCCAGATCAGCCAGGCTGCCTCCTGCTCCTCTGCACTGGGATGTCCCCTGCCCATCCACTCTTGCCGGTGTGGAGACGGCCCATCGAGGGCATCATGCTCCGAACAGATATTTGGAAAAAAACACAAAAATGAAAAAGTGACACACCACTTCACCACTTGGGCTCAATTTGGTCGTGGGGTACTGTCATGTTCACTGCGTAATCTTGCAGTGAACAGTAGAATTAGTTTGAGCCCAAAACGCAGGTGAAGTGAATATATTTATTAACAGAACAGGATAACTCAAAAAACACACAAAACACAAGACAATGTTCAGTTGGCCGATTCAGTCCGGCAAACAAACAATGCACGCCTGACCTCAGTTGGCAAGGAACGCTCCCAGGGCAGAAATGGGCAGCGAATGGAAAATAGAAGGGAGACTTACAGAGGGCGTCGGAGCTCAGCAGGCTCTGGGGAAACAACACCGTAGTAGTCCATAGGGAATAGGGTGCCAGCAGCTCCAGGGAAACATAGACCGGTGACTACAGACTGACTGAGTAGAGTAGACTGACGCCACGACACTGAATGCCCCCACTATCACCCAATAAGTACCAAGCAGGCTAATGGGTGATAAGTTTTTAGTGGAAAAGGGGTATGAGTGCTCTTCTAGTTTTTTATAGTTTTTATTTATATTGACTGCCGTTAATAAAAGAAATGGTTGTTATAAAAACAAACTGCTATTAAAAGAAACTTATGAACACCATGATTCCTTTAAGAGCTCGTCATTGTCGACCTTCATGCCCTCCCCCCTCCACGGTGTAGACCTAGGGGAAACACTGCACAGTGAGCACATATTTTTAATGAGTAAATTTGTATCAGTTTTACCTATTTTACAGAAAATTTTGCACTTCAAAAGCCAAATTTGGTGTAGTTTTGAAAAAACAAATGCATATCTGTTATGAGGCAAAAGAGGAGGGTAACTGCTATTAGCCTAGCCTGCTAGTTTAGTTTAGTTTACTGGTTTATTTGTCAGGTACTATGTAAAGAAAAACATTAAACAGAGGGTAAAGATGCTTTGTACCAGATTATAGCATTCTCGCTAATTTCCATCTGTAGTCCCTGGGGCAGGCAGGAAGATATTAAAAGAAAAACAACACATATATAAAACAATTCAGGTCGGATTTCAGAAACTGTTGACCCTGAAACAAGCAGGGAGTATGTTTAAAGGTAAAAAGATGAGAGACAGCACACATAAAAAACAATTTAAGAGTACAATTTCATAATCCCATTTAAGGGAGACAGTCAATGCTGGCAGGCCTGATTACTTAAAATCCATTTTTGAGTCTCTGTGGAAAAGTCTCTGTAATTTGTTCTGTTCTTTAAAGCAGTGGGGAGCTTGTTCCATTCCATTATAGCTTTGTATGAGAATGCTGATTGCCCATGAGCAGTTTTACACAGGGGGATGCAACAATGCCACCTAGAGGAAGTCCTTGTTACTCTGGTATTTTGTTTAGAAGTCAGGTACACAAAAGTCTTAAGAGTTGGGGGTGCAGAACCATGGATACTTTTAAAGATCAACCGTATATTTGCATACATGATCATGTTTTCAAAACGATATCTTGCATTTGGCAAGTATACCACAATGGCGATACTGTAGTGTCTTCTTATCCAGAATCTTGATGGATTGTTTATACAGGGATTCCAAGGGTTTCAGAGTCGTACTATTGGCTTGTGACCAGCAAGAGATGCAATAGGAGAAATGTGTCAAAATCGGGGTATTAAAAAAGTTTTTTGATCCTTTTAGAGTAAGCGAGTTTCTGATGCAACCAAAGTTTGTAAGGTTATATTTCAGAGTGTGGCTCATCCAAGTTATAGTTCTAAACTATCAGGATATAAACTGTCCATGAATACCCTTAGCTGGTTAAAAGTTTACATATTTGGGTGTCACATCAGATCTCACGCTCAGCTTTAAAAAGCACATAAAATGGATGAGCCACACTCTGAAATATAACCTTACAAACTTTGGTTGCATCAGAAACTCACTTACTCTAAAACGATCACAAAACTTTTTTCAATGCCATGATTTTGACACATTTCTCCTATTGCATCTCTTGCTGGTCACAAGCCAGTAGTACGACTCTACTATTGATACAGTCAATCACTCAATCCATCCAAGGACTGAGTGACTGACTGTATCAAAGGCTTTACACAAGTCTAAAAATATGGCTCCTACCGTCCCCCTTTGTCCAGATTTTCTTTAATTGTTTCAATAAAGTAACAACATGCAGTCTCTGTTGAGTGGTTCAGCCTGAAACCAAACTGCATGGGATGCAGCAGCTGGGCAGATTCGAGTTGTTCTACCAGTTGGTCTATACCACCTTGTCAATGGCTTTTGACAAAGCAGGAAGTATACTTATTGGCCAATAATTACTAATTTCCTGTTTGTCTCTGGCTTTGTGTATGGGGGTTACAATGGTGGGTTTCAGTGCATCAGGGAAGATATTTTCATGTATTTATTTATTTATTTATTTATTTATTTATGTATTAGTTCTGTAATTGGAATTATTAAAGTATCTGTTTGTTTTTTTTTTTTTTCAAGAATACAGTGTCGAGTCCATGACTATCTTTAGCTCTTGAATTTGACAGAGATGATAAAATTTTGTTAAGCTTTATCTCATTTGTGGGTTTAAGGTTTAGGTCACTTTCATGATTTATTTTAATTTGGTGTGGGTATGTTTGGGAAAAATTCAGACCCAGTTCTTGTACCCATTTGATAAAATACTCATTAAAATTGCTGGGTATATCTGAGTTATCTGAGTGAAGTTTTCCACTCAAACTGAGTTGTACGACTTCACTTTTTTGATTTTTTTCCTGTGAGTTTATCAATACATTTCTAGAATTTTTTGTTGTTCCCTTTTGCATTTTTGATTATGTCTAAGAAGAAAATTGCTTTTGCTTTATGGAGCTGCATGGTGACTTCATTTCTGAGGCTTTTAAAAATCAGTCAATCTGTACTTAAATCAGTTTTTAGCCTTTTTTAAGGGCTAAATCCCTTTTTTTCATGAGACTCCATAATTTTTCATTTAGCCAAGATAGATCCTGTTTTCACTTGTGCTTAGATAGTGTTGTCATTTTATATTTTTAGATAATACCTTTGATTGTTGAGATCATATTTCTGCTAACCAGGCCTGTACCAGGACCAGGGGAATGGCCTACTCATTTAAAATTTCACACTCAAGGGAACAAAGGAATACCATATGATAATAAGCAAACATGGACAACGCATGAACAGTGTTTTGCTAAAGTCACTAAACTATTGGAGATTAGAGCACATTAGGTAAGGTCTGTTGGTGATCCTAAATTAGCAAGCATAATGGAGATAACATATTTATGCTTTTGCAAAATGCAGACAGTGACACAAGATGATAATTCAGGTAAAATCTAACTTAAAAAATAAAACCAGTTACTTACATGTGTGGTGGAAAGTATTATCCTCACAGAATCCCAAAACAAATGTGTGGGTCTTTCTGCAGCTGCAGCCTTACAAAAGGAAATATACTTGTTCAGACTTGTTATGTTGCAGCAGGTGGGCGGTCCTCTCATTTTACTTCTGATACAAGCTGTTAAGTTGTATTCCCTCAAATCAATTTAGGGCTGAAGTCACATGATCAAGAACAGGAAGTTGTGAAAATATTCACACCTTTTGTTTATGGACAAAAAAATGAGTTAATTTATTATAATAAATATACTTATAAAAATGAGGTTGTATGGGCAGCACTCCAGAAAGAGTTTTTACAGTGTGCTTCTATGACTACCATCTGTCACTCTCATGAAGTTGGAAGCGTTGGGACCTGAATACAAACTGAGGTGGCAGAGGATTGTTGGCAGATGAGGTTTATTAAACAAGAAAATAATACATAGTTCATTGGTGAAAACAAACCCCTACAATTTAAAAACCAAATGAACAAAGAACACCACATTGCAAAAAACAAAATTTTAGTAAGATGAAATATCTTAAATCAAGGATATACAGTAATGCTTGCTTTTTTTTATCTGACAAGATATTTTTCTTGTACAGTTTTCTGTAAGAATTTTTTCCTTGTTAAAAGACATTTTGACTTGTTTAAGCAATTAAATCTCGTTTTAAGTAAAACTTCTGCCAATGGGGCAAAAAAAAAAAAAAAAAACTTTTCAAATTTCTTAAAACAGGTATATTTTTTTTCCTTTGGCCAGGAAATGTTTATTTGTTTTAAGCAATTTCCTAAGTGCAATTTTCTTGCTCCACTGGCAGAAATTTTACTTTAAACAAGATTAAATTGCTTATAATAACAAGTAAAATTTTCTTACAGAAAACTGATGAAACAAAATGTCTTGTCAAAAGAAAAACAAGCAAATATATGCTTGAGTCATTTTTTGCAGTACACACCATAGTCAGCAAATTAAACCAAGGATGTATAACCAACAGAAGGGTCATGTGTATATAACAATAGTCAAAGACTGGGGGAATGACCGCAAACGAGTGATGGGACGGCAGGCACCGGTGTGCCGAGCTTATCCAGGAAATATTTGGTGAGGCATGCATCGTGACGTATGTGTTGACGTTGGACCACATGACTGGGTCAGGAAGCTGTTCATGATTTTGCACGCAACATGAAATAAGGTGAGCAGCGGTACCCAATGGAAATCCCCATCCCTCACGTTTTGTGTAGTCATGTTTGACTGTGTAAGGGATTTGTCACAACCAATTTTCAGATGAAGCCAGCACCAAAAACAGGGACTTCTCCCGTTTTGAGTGCGTTTCTCCCATTTATGTATTTTTAAGAAATAGTGGCCAGGTTTTCTAACTGAGGTGATGGCTTAGCGGTAATGCATTTGTTTTGCAAGTGGGAGACCTGGGTTTGATTCCCAGCTTTGTCATTCTTTTAATTTCATTTTATTTGCAAGGTGAAGTGTCTTGTTGTGTTTCAAAGAGCTTGGATCATTATTGTGCATCATTATGCTGAGGCCCTATTGCCATTGTGCCCTGCATGAGAATAAGGCCAGAGTTGAATATACTGGGACAGTATAAGACTGTTGAAAATGTATTAATTCTTAATAAAAATGGATAAGTAATACAAGGACACCAAGTAACACAGACACATTCACTGTAGTCACCTCAATTTTTTTTTTGCCTTAGATCATTGATATTTCTTAAAAGACAATGCATTTATTGAAATGAAAAAAAAAAGCACATTAAACCAACAATACCCTTGTAAAAAATCAGCATGTTGTATACATTTTGTCCACTAGATGACCTGGTAGAGAAAATGAAGTCCCACATGAGGCCTCGTCTATATGAGCCATTTTGATGAAAGGCCTCAAGTCCTCCAGAAAGCCTCATTTGGCCATCACTACAGCAAACCACATTGATTGATTGATGGATTGATTAGGGAATGAGACACACTAGTGTGAGAAGGTACAGGTGGACATGGTCATGCTAATGAGGCTGGAGGGCACATAAGCACAAAGTAGTGATGGGTCCATGAGGCGTCATGAGACGTTTCGACACATTGCAAAACTGTATTGATACTGTGTTGAAACTGTGTTGCTGAATACTGACACCTGCTGGACCTTAAAAATCCCTACAGGCAACCTAGTTGACAGACTCAACTGACACTGATTTTATGACCTAGTATATACAATAATATACTGCTAAAAAAACAACAACTGTCCACTTAGGAAGCAACACTGACAATCACTTTCACCTGCTGTTGTATGATTTTGTTGTCAGCACATTCAACTATGTAAAGAACAAAGTATTTTAATAATATTTCATTCAAATCTAGGATGTGTTATTTAGTGTTCCCTTTATTTTTTGGACCAGTATATAATTTAAGTCATTGTATTTTATATTGTATTATTTCATATCTTCATTTTTAATTTCAAATATTGATATTTTTAGATACAGTCAATAAATTTGTATCACCGTTACAGGCCCGGTACCGTGGCTCTGAGAGAGATCCGTCGCTACCAGAAATCCACGGAGCTGCTCATCCGTAAGCTGCCCTTCCAGAGCCTGGTGAGGGAGATCGCTCAGGACTTCAAGACCGACCTGCGCTTCCAGAGCTCTGCCGTCATGGCTCTGCAGGAGGCCAGCGAGGCCTACCTGGTGGGTCTCTTCGAGGACACCAACCTGTGCGCCATCTATGCCAAGAGGGTCACCACCATCATGCCCAAAGACATCCAGCTGGCCCGCCACATCCACGGAGAGAGCTTAGACTTTCTGCTGCATATCCACCAACCACAATGCTCCGCACTGTGTCTATATATATATATTTATATTAATATGTACATATGTATACTAGCTGCTCTTGTTTTTTCTTGCCTTCTGATTGTTGCTCTGAGTGTTGCTATCCCTGTGCTGTTGCAATCCTGGAATTTCCCCATTGTGGGACTAATAAAGGCTTATCTTATCTTAAATAATGTGAACATGTATCATAACGTGAAAATCTAAGTGAACATGTTGTGAATGAGGATGCTTGTGGACTGATTTTTTTTATTGATTTTTTTTTTTTTAACAAAAAGTTCTTTTTACAAATTTTTATTCAAAAAAATAAGTTTTTCCAAAGTTTTAAAATTCAGGCGGTTGCGTTTTTTGAACACAACTTCTCCAGCTGTTGAAAATACACGCTCACATGGCACAGATGAGGCTGGAGTGCAGAGAAATCCTAACGCCAGCTGGAAGAGGTTGGGATAGCTGGCCTTTTGATTGTCCCAGTATCTCAGAGGATCCTGGGACCTGCCAATATTGCCCTCTGCCAGGTACCTCTGCACCTCCTGGATGGCATCAGCTGTGGCGTTTTTGGTCTGCCTGCCCACTTCGATGTCCAAAGGTTGCCAAAGGTTATCTAAAAAAAACAAACAAAAAAAAGACAAATTGGCATTTTAGTGCATGATTTCCAAACAGCAACAAATTATGCTGAATAACATGCCTGAAGTGGGTGCAGACAGCTGTTGTGAAGACGGTCCCGGCTGGGGCTCATTTGTGCGTCCGATTACAGATGCACATTCTGCCCGCAGTCTACTGATGGCGTCATTGCACTTGGAGGAACTGCGGAACCCGAGTGATTTAAATCTGGGGTCTAGAAGTGTGGCTAGGGTCAACACACTTAATGACTCCAGGTTGGAAGCAGTGTCTGTGACTCGACGCTTCAGGTGTTCATGTAGGTGTATGGCTGCCTGTGTGTGCAAGGTTAAAGCATTACGCTCTAGTGTAAGATAGAGCATTTTCATCATCGGGATGACCTTTGACCCTGACACTCGCCTCTCTTCAGACAACTCCACTGTAGCTTGATGGAAAGGAGCAAGCACAAGAAGTGCTTCTCCTATGATGGTATACTCATCAGCTGTAAGTGGAGTCAAATCACTTTTTAGAGAGGCCAGAGATACCCACACTGGTTCCCTCTCATCATGTAGCCTTGACAACATTTCATATGTGCTGTTCCAGCGTGTTGGCACCTCATTGATAAGTTTCAGGCTTGGTCGTCCCATCTGTTGCTGCACTTGAGCGAGCTTCTCCTTGGCTGTAGTGCTTGATCTTAAGTATGTGACAATGTGCCTAGCTTTGTGTCTGATGGATGTAAGTGTGGGGATCTGATCACATGATTTACTAACTAATAAATTGAGATTATGTGCAATGCAAATTGAGTGCCGAATTTGAAGCTGTTGAGTGGATGCAATCATGTTGGGTGCTGCGTCGGTCACAAAATACTTTACTTTATTGGTTATGGCCCAGTCCTCTATCATGCCCCTTTTGACTTGGGCCAAATTGTCAGCAGTGTGACTTTGTGGAAAGTACTGCACACCCAACACAGACGTACACAACTGCAAATTCTCATTAATGTAGTGACAGGTCAGAGCCAAGTAAGCCTCCATGTTCACAGATGTCCACATGTCAGCTGTTATACTCACTGCCACAGCTTGCTGTACTTCCTTTTTCACTCGTTCCCGTTCCTCCTCGTACTTTTTCGCCAGCATTTGTTTGATGGTCTGAAAATTACACCAAGTCAAACCAAAAGCAAATCCATATATTTAAATTAAAGATTAAATAAACTGGATATATCAACTACTACTTTAGATAATTTCCACAAACCTTTCTGGTTGGCAAAACATATGAGGGCTGAAGGGCCTGAACCAGTTCCCTGAACCCTTCACTCTCCACAATGCTGAGGGGCTGGCAGTCCTTCACGATGAAATTGAGGAGAGCCTCATCCAGCACCTGCTTACTGGAAGCTTGATGGTTAAAAATGAAGTCAAAAATAAAGTAAATGGTAATCACTTATATAGCGCTTTTATTCTCATCTCTTGATGACCAAAGCGCTTTACAGATCCTGCAATCCACCCATTCACACACTGATGGTGGCATGCTGCCTAACATGGCGCTTCCAGACCCACCAGGAGCAATTGGGGTAAAGTGTCTTGCCCAGGGACACAACGGCAGGATATCTGGGGAGAGCGGGATTTGAACCGCCAACCATGTGGTTATTGGACAACCTGCCGTGGCTCAGGAGGTAGAGCCACGGCAGTGGCTCTACCTCCTGAGTAATAGGAATTAATTATCAGTAAAGCAACTGTGAGTAAATAGTAGTAGGGCTGTATACCTGAGTCTATCCTGGGTGTATCCGGGACTTCATGTTCATGCCTGGCCCTATAATGCCTCAGCATTGAGGAGGTGCTCTTGTTGAAATACGACAACTCTGTCGAACAAATGCGACATTTAGCCTGCAGAAAATAAGAAGAGTAAATTAAGAGTCACTTTCAAATGAATTTGAATTCAGATAAATCAAGTGGAAACTGAGGAACAGGATGAAACAACAAGGAAATTAAAACAAAGAAAATAGTATTTTAAAAATACTATATTTTTTGGAAATACCTTATTTTCCGATATCAGATCAAAATGGTCCCACACGGTGGAAACCTTTTTTCCTTGACGCTGCTGCTCGTGCTCCATAGTTCGTGATAAATTTGTACAACGACCGTCCGCAACACATGCGACTGTTTGGGCAAATGCATCTCCGTTGGCAGAGATGCCCTTCCTTATAAACGCAGGCGCGTCAGTGTTTCGACGCCCTAGCGTCACGTGACCGATACAGTCCCTGTATCGGTCACGTGACTTTCTTAATGCGAGACGTGCCGACGCGCACCGAAACTGGGTTTCGCTGTATGAGCCCGACGCATGCGCCGACGCATCGGTGTTGCCGGACCCATCACTAGCACAAAGATTTATGTACAGGCCACACTGTGGGGGTTTGGGAAAACCCCCACAAACAGACTAAGGACAGACAACTCGCTACTCCTGTTTTTTTCCGCTACACTACTGTGATAATGTTTGTGGGGGTTTTCCCAAACCGCCACACACACAACTATTTGTAAAAACAGGGTTTGTCCTCCATTAAAAAAATAAAAAATCTTGTCTGAATGAAAATGCACAAACACAATCAAAGCACCATAAGGATCATGTCAAATCAAAAGGTAACAACAGAACCTCAGCCCTTGCAGTGTTTTCCATGAACACATTTTGGTACCCTCATTCTTTCCCAGCCAGTGTGTCGATGTGGGCCCCATCAAAGGATCTATCAAACATTCTTTTCTAAAGGCCAGTTCATGGTGGCAAAAATGCATTGGTACATGAGCGAGCGCAGTGGATACATTTGTGTGCAAAGCCTATGCAGAGGGTGAGCGCGTACCGAGAACATGTAGCCCCAAAAATGTGAATGCACATACAAGTATGCAAATGGTCGCACTGATCTGTGCCTGCGTCAGGAAACTGCTACCAGGGGGACGTACTGAGCAAACTGGGAGAACATATGTTCATCTTTTTTTCTTGTCTTCTTCCTCTGCCACTAACAATAATAACAGCAAACGCTCCTGTTCGTCTTGATCATCATCATGTTTACTTACCTCTATCGCTTCCGGCATTTAAAATGCCCATGTCAGACGAGCCCCTTTGGGGCAGAATTCAGACCCAAACACTGGACTCAGGTTTGCAATATTTAATTAAACTCAAAATATAACTTAATAAGGACCCGGAAACACAACTTACAAAACGTCAGGAGATTACAGTAGTAACGTTTTGCTCGACACCGCCTCAAGCAATATAAAGCGGAAGTGTCGTGAGCAGAGTGTCGAGCACTATTATTTTTATTACTTATTTTGTACCCGTAGGTAGATTTGTTTTGCAGTCTGGTGACAAGCCACCAGCTGCCGGTCGCTGCGTGAGCAAGCGCCCCGTATCCCTAACCTGCATGTTTTTGGTATGTGAGAGGAAACCAGAGAAATCCCGGAGTAAACTCACGCAAACACGGGGAGAACATGCAAACTCCACACAGATCACTGTTGGTCGGGGGCAGGGATCGAACCCACGATCTCACGATCCCCCGGCCGAGGGTAAACTGTGCTGCCACAGTGCTAACCACTGCTCCACCGTGCAGCCCTATGTCAGCACTATGTCAACATGCCCACAGTCACGTGACCGTAGCAAGAGGGAATTTGCTTCTTTTTTTGTTTGTTTGCTTTGTATTGTTTGTTCCTGCCATCAAATTTTGAATAGACCTTGGATGGTCAAAATCTCAAAAAAAAAAAAATAAAATTGAGATTTTTTTTCAGGTTTTCAATTCAAATGCAGTTCTGACAATCAGTCACCAGATGACAGTCTTTATTAGATGTTTCATAACACTGTGTCTCTCATGAAGCAATTGTCTCAAAGTTGCTCATTGTTTCATGAGGCCTTTGCACTGTGGTCAATTTCCCTAAAAATGCCAAAAAATAATGTACCCAAAGTAAATCAAAAGCTGTTCTTCAACCCTTTGCAGCATCTTCATGGGGTTGGTCTCATTTAAAAGAAAACACTTTGAATTTTTTGGCAAAACAGTCATAATCTCTCTAAGTGCTCCTGCCACTGAGTAACAGTCATGTAAACATACTGAACTTGAAGAAAATAAAGTTCGCCTGGGTGTTTTTTTGGATAGAAATGCTTGCAAATAACACACAGCTGTCAGATCCGGGCTGGAAAATGCAACAGAAATGTAGAACCAAGTGTTATCCAGCTGAGGTCCAAATTTTGTAACAATGAATATATTACACAGCTTTTTTCTTAGGTTGTTCCCAGGCGTTTTTGAACTGTGCCAAATGGCACAGTTTGGAAAAACGTCTGTAACTTTTGAATGATTCAATATAGAAGCTACATTTTGGGCTCTAATGAAAGGTGACACTCAGGGCTGTGTGTGTGTGTGTGGGGGGGTGTTGTTTATTCATTCATTCATGAATGAATGAACAAACAAGCCCCCACACACAAAGAAGCATGCCACGTAAAAAAATGTGTGGCTTTTTTTACAAGAAAAAATAACCTACAGTGCACTAAAAATTATACTAAAATATCTGTAATGTAGAGGATAACAACTTCCACCCCCACCCCCGCTACAGAGGACGGACATCGTCCATCACCACATGACGGACCGCGGCACACACCGTGGTCTACTACGCACAGTTGTACTAAAATATCTGCAATAATATCTGCAATCCACTACAGAAGAGTAGCGGTGGGGGGGGGGGGGGGCGTTCACGGTCCGGTCTTCATCTTCATGTTGCGATGATGCACAGTTGTAATTTACCGATGGGTCAAAAGTCATTTTGATTACAATTTTCAGGGATAAAGAATAATTTAGCTTATAACACTTACCTGTCCACAACAGCAGTGTCGCTGGTGAACTTCTCTTCCTCATTGTCAGACGAACATGACGCTGGTCCGCTTGTTACGGACTCGTGGTTATGGTCACGCAACCCGGTCAAACCATAATTCCATTATTGCGGTTTTGCGCTTCCATGATTGCGGTTTTGGCGAACGATTTTTCAAAACAAATAAGAACAGTAGTAATAAAAAAAGAATGGCGAACGCATGTGTGTCACCCAGCGGCTTACACAAAACAGATTTTGCAAGGGACGCACGCTTTCGAACTACTGTGCTTCAATTGGCTCGCTGTATTCGCAGCCGTTGGTAGGCGGGTCCTTCTTGCTAGGTTTTCAGTCATTGGTTCTTCAAGGTTTCAGAAACCCAATTCAAGGCTCTTATTAGTCGAATGAGAGGTCAATCACATCTAAACCAATCAAAGCACTCCTTTGGCTTTCTGTTCGCTGTAGTGGAAGAACGGAAATGCAGGGGTTTTTTTCTCAGTGCGCACTAGGACTCACAGTGTGCATCCTAGGGCACACGAGGGCGCCCTAGGACGCAGAGACGTGACCGCCCGTGGACAGAGGCCCGCGGACAAAGGCAGACAGAGTTGTGTGGTCCACACCAGTATGACAAAGTAGGACATCGCCCCCAACTACAGGGCAGTGTCCTTTAAATAGGAAAAATTAATTAAATTAATAACAAACAGCTGAGGAACATCAGCGACCAATCAAACACAAACCAAGCTAGGAGACAACGGAAATAAACATTGTCAAAATAAAAGCACAAGAGAACATGACAGGAAAAACTACAGTGATGACAACTCAGGATAATAATAATGATAAAGAAAGGCACAAGAATAAACTTAAAACATAAGCCAGACCTTCCGGCCAAGCACAGACCCTGACATAGACCCATCCTCCCTTAAGCGGTGGATCCAGACACCCCAAAGGTTGCACAAAAAAAACAAAAAAAAAAACCCAAGAAACTAACTAAAATAATTCTCAAAATCTCTGTGTAATATAACCAAACAGAAAAACCAATTCAGCTGGTTTACTCCTTACTGAAACTCATATTACATATTTTTACTTCATTCGTACAGAAACAATGTTGCTCAGATTATGAAATAAACAGCCCATCAACAATATTGTACAATGTAGGCAACACAAAACTTTCAAACTGATGATAACCTATTCACTTCAAACTCACAAGATGAAAGCATAGATCTTTTAAACTCAAAAATGAAAACATAGACCCTTTACACTCAGAAAATGAAAACAGACCTTTTATACTCAGAAAATGAAAACAGATCCCCTATAATCTCAGAAGATGATGACAGAGGTCCTTAAAACTCAGGAGATGAAAACATAGAATCCCTAAACCCAGAAGATGACAACACAGTCCCTCTAAACTCAGAAGATCATAACATAGATCCTTTAAACTTAGAAAAAGAAAACATTGTCCCCTTTAACTCATAAAATGGGAATATAGACCCTTTAAACACAGAAGGTGACAACAGACATATCAACCTCAGGAGGTGTCAACATAGAAACCTCAAACCCAGGAGATGTCACAGAAGTCCTAACCTCAGAAGAAAACACAGGAGCCCATTGCTCTGAAGCAAACACAGGAGCACTAAGCTCTGATGCCAACACAGGAACATCATACTCAGGGAAAAACTCAGGAATTTTAACCTCAAATGGTAACATTGAAACCTGGGACTCCGGAGATGGTAACATAGATATTTCAACCTCGGGGGTGTTAACATAGATATTTTAACCTCAGAGGGAAGCACAGGAGCTATAGACTTAGAAAGCAACACAAGAGCTTCCTGCTCTAAGGCCAACACATGAGCTCCCAAGTCTGAAGCCAATACGCAAGCTCCCTGCTCTTAGGCCAACTCAGGAGCACAATACTCATGGGAAAGTGACTCAAAAACCCCACTCTCAAAAAAACTTAACAAAGTGCATTTACTCTCAACTCGAGACCTGTTTTAGTAGCTAAATTAATACTGAAGGCACACTTTCATCGTTTAAGAAAATATTCCCACAACTGAACCATGTATCAGAAAAGCTCCTTTAACAACATAGACATAAACCCTCTCAGGGTGGGCGGTGAGGGTACCAGGCCAAGTGGGGAAAAACAAATCCCCCTCCCCCCCCCGACAAAGTCCAAAACCAAACAACATAGCTTGTGGGGCATAACCAAAGACCATAGGTCCAAACCAAAAACAAAAATGGGTCAGGTGGCCTACCAAAGTCCTAGGGCCACCGGACCTAAAAGCAAAGCGGACCAGGTGGTCCACCAGAGTCCCAGGACCACCGGACCGGTTAGCACAGTGGGTCAGGGGACCTCCCAAATCCATAAGCCCCCTGAGGGGTGAACATGATGTGCCGAGAGGCCCACCAAAGTCCATGGGCCACCAGCCAGGAGAACACAACCGAGCCCTTTGCTCTGAAAACAACTCTGAAACTCTTTGTTCAAAAGAAAACAGCATAGGGACTGCAACCTTAGAGGGCGACAACAAAGAACTATTAAACTCTGGAGAAAACATGGGGACTTTACCATCAGAAACTGGCAACAAGGACTCTTGACACTCTAGGGATGACAACATAGAATGTATATCCTCAGGGGATAACTCAGGAGTTTCAACCTCAAATGGTAATATGGAAACCTTAAACTCAGGGGGTGATGAAATGGGCCTGTTAACCTCAGGAGGTGGCAACAAAAAACCTTCAAGCTCAGAAAGTGAAAACATAACATCTTTAACATCAGGAGATAACATTAGAGCCCTTTGCCCAAAAGAAAACCACATGGGGGTCTCAAACTCAGAAGGTAACAATGGGGCCCATTGCTTTGGAGACCGCAAAAGATCCCCTTGCCCCGTGGACAACCACGTGGGAATTTTAACCCCCCTAAGAGCTTCCGACTCAGGCAGCAACATAGATGCCCCATGCACAGGAAGTAGTACAGAAACTCCAAGCTAAGGGGCTAACACAGAAAACATCAATGCAGACACAGACAACAGAGGCGTTTTTAGCTCAAGGGCCTCAGATACAGAGATTTCTTGCTCAGAGGACATAAAAGCAGAAATTTGTTGCACAGGAAACACAGATGCAGAAATCTTTGGCTCCAGGGATACAGGTGCAAAAATCTCTGGTTTAGGAGATACTGATGCAACCACAGATTCAGAAATTTCTGGGTCAGAAGACTCAAAGCAGAAATCTCTGGTTCAGAAAACATCAATGCAGAATTTTCTGGTTCTGGACACTCTAATGCAGAATTATCTGGTGCATGTGACACAAATGCAGAAATTTCTGGTTCAGAACACACTAATGCATCATTTTCTGGCTCAGGACACACCAATGCAGAAATCTCTGGTAAAAGACACACTAATGCAGAAATTTCTGGTGCAGGAGAAGCAAATACTGTACAGGAACTTCTGGTGCAGTATACACACATGCCGAAATTTCAGAATTTTCAGGTTCAGGGCACAGTGCTTCAGAAATTCCTGGTGCAGAACACATTACTACAGACTTTTCTGGTGCAGGACACATTACTGCAGAAATCTCTCTTGCAGGACACATTATTGCAAAAATTTCTGGTGCAGGACACACAACAGCAGAACCCTCTGGTACACAAGCCACAGGTGCAGACACTTCTGATTAATGAGACTCAAAATCAGAAATTTCTGGTCCAAAACTCACAGATACATAACTTTCTGGTGCAGCACACACAAATGCAGAAACCTCTGGTTCAGGCGATACACATACAGAAGTCTTGAAATCACAAACAAATGGCAGGATAGCCATCAATTCCACAGCAGGTGGCTGAGGTGCACAGCCCCCCAAAACAGCCGACTGAGTCTCTCTGGACTCAGGAGAAGCTGCATGCTTATTCTCAGGCTGAGCAGCAGGCCCAATGGCAGACGAAACAGGAGTGTGCGTCATGGAGAGAGCCGGAACTTGACTGGAGCATGGAGACACATGCAAAAGAGTCAAAGAATGTCTCACCAACGGTGCCAGGTCCCGTAACGCTGAAACCAGGGGATGCTCAGGAACAGACAATTGCTGCGCACCAACCTCAGCTACTGATGACAAGGGCTCACTGTCCCCAGGAACAGACAATGGACGTGCCTCAGCACCAGACTCTGGAACTGATGATGGCTCCTCCTCTTCTAGTGTAAAAACAAACTTGTCAGACTGCAGGAAATCATCAAGGAGGCCAGGAATCTTTTCCCTCAGGTGTGGCTTTGCTGCAGTTATCCGATGAGCCCGCCTCCATGCTTCATCCCTTCATACTGCATTCTCCCATCCATCCATCCTCAGGCAGAAGGTGTAACATTCACCAATGTCCTGGATGAGATCCCATAGCTCCAAGTGGCGTGCGACTTTCTCAGGTGTGTAACTTGGGAGAGAAGAGAGAGGAGAGGCGGGTGAGTGGGGGATATAGAAATGGCAGCAGAGAAAACAGCAGAGATGGGGGGGGGGTGTTGAATACAGCAGCTCCCCCCCCCCATCGGGAGCAAAGCAAGACCTCTCATTATTGGAAGAGAAAAAATGAGAATATGGTACTTGCCTTGTCTCCCGCTCTGCCGCCGCTGATGCACCAGATGATTCCCTCCGGGTGGCTGCGGAGATGGGCTGGTGGAGGGTCATGGCTGTCTGAGCTGGAGCTGCGCTGGGATGTCAGGAGGGGTGGTGGCGATGCTCCTTCCATGTCTCCACAACGGTCCTAGGTGGAGAGATGGACCGTGGGGCACAGTAGATGGGCAGGTCCATTACCCTTGGAAACACCTCCAGACGCGGAGCACGCTCAATTTCCCGTGAGGCAGCTGTCCATAACCGACACTCCTCCTCTGGGTCATGGCCACAAGGTCTTGCAGGCGGTCCATCGACTCGACTTGGTCTTGCATTAGCAGCACACAACCGGTCATAATTAGCAAGACCTAGGAGTCAGCTGGGTCCTCTCGGGACAACATCCTTTTGTCAGACGAGCCCATTCGGGGCAGAATTCAGACCCAAGTGCTGGACTCAGGTTTTCAATATTTAATTAAACTCAAAATATAACTTAACAAGGAACTGGAAACACAACTTACAAAACTTTGGGAGATTATAGGCAGACAGAAGCATGTGGTCCATGCCAGCACGACAAAGTAGGACGTCATCCCGTCCCTTAAATAGGAAAAAATAAATAAACTAATAACAAACAGCTGAGGAACATCAGGAACTAATCAAACACAAACCAAGCTAGGAGACAACGAAAGTAAACAAAGAACATTGTCAAAATAAAAGCACAGAAGAACATAACAGGAAAAAACCACAGTGATGACAACTCAGGATAATAATAATAAAGAAAAGCACAAGAATAAACTTAAAACATACAGTAAGCATGACCCTCCGGCCAAGCACAGACCCTGACAGTCTGTTCTTCTTTTGTGTTTGGATTGCAGCTGTTTGAATCAGTTTGGTTGCCACCAACAGTACGGGCAGGTGAACTGCAGATTATAGTCAATTCAATTCAACTTTATTTATATAGCGCCATTTCACAACAACAGTCATCTCATAGCACTTTCAACTGTAGGGGAAACCCCCACAATTGCAGAAAAACCCCAGCAATCAGGTAACCCCCTGTGAGCAAGCATTTGGTGACGGTGGAGAGGAAAAACTCCCTTATTCATATTCAATGCGCACGCCTGAAACACGTCTGCTGAATGGCAGTTGCAGTGCCTCTAAAACCACTTTGACCACTTGCAGGGATGCTGATCAGGCCTTCATATACCACATGGTCCCCTTGACATTCCTTACTGTGGATTATCAAAGCGGCGTTAAGACATGAAATCTAGGGGAGCTGACAGTGGCTTCAGCATAAATGCTTTGGTAGCTAGTGTTGTACCAGATAACCAGACCAAGAGTAGAGTCTCCCAGAACCAAGACCAGACCAGAGAAGACCAAGACTAGGGGCCTAGAGCAAGTTGAGACCAAGTCAATATCAAGACGTACATACACAGTCTGATAGCTAGTTGGCGCTGCTCTGCAGGCGACATTGAGGAGGGCTCTTGCTGAACGCTGTTTTGTTTTGTTTTGTTTTTTATTGTCGCTGTTCAGTGGCTGTTTATTGTCTGCCAGAGGGGGACTCAATGTACAATCTGTCTGCTTAATGTATGTTGTGCTTTGGACTGCATGTGGCAGGCATGGGGAGTGAAATGAAGGAGGGAAGCATTACTAGTCAAGAAATGTGGCTAATTTTATCTAGTCAAGCTGTCCGGTGCCTAGCTGCCGGGCCTATTAGCGCTGGCCAACTAGCATTCACCAGGACTGAGCTGTGGAGCTTCCAAGACTGCAGGGCACCAATATCACCAGCCCTGCTGAAGGATGTGCCAGGGAGCTTCTTCAACACCATCGACCAGACCCTCACCAAGGTGGGAAGGCCAGAAAGAGAGGAAGGAGAGGTGGCATTAGGCAGCGTGTCCGGAGGGCCACTAAGTTGCTGCTGCCACCTATGCTATTGTGCAACTCTCTATCCCTGAGAAGCAAAATGGATGAACTGCTCTCACAAGTTGGAACAAGTTATGAATACCGTGCGTCCGGCTTAATGGCCTTTATAGAGACTTGGCTTGGGGAGGATTTACTGGATAGTTTGATACAAATTGATGGATTTACACACATACATTTGGACAGAAATGAAAACTCTGGTAAAACCAGGGGGGTTGGGGTTTGTATTTATGTGTAAGACAGCTGGTGTCGGAACTTTGCCATGAGAGACAGAGTATGTAATCCTGACCTTGAGCTGTTGTGCGTTACCCTCCGCCCACACTACCTTCCTAGGGAATTGACCCAAATTTTTGTTTTTGTGGTGTATGTCCCACCAAGTGGGAATGCGGCCAGAGCAGCTAGTCAAATCTCAGACTGTGTCCACCATCATCTCCAGAACAAACCTGATGCTCCTATGCTCACCCTTGGAGATTTTAATCATTGCAGTTTTAGTAAATCCCTTCCGGGTTTTTATCAATGTTAAGTGTAGCACTAGGAACAATAACATCCTTGATAATTGCTATGGGAACATCAAAGATGCCTACATGGCTTGAGCCAGACCCCACCTTGGCAATTTGGATCATAATGTAATTCAGCTCGTCCCTAACCTGAAGTCCACTCTGTTAAAGTGTGGTCAGCTGATAAAACAGAGGAACTGAAAGGATGCTTTTTATGTACAGACTGGGATATTTTCTTCCAGAATGAAGATATCAACATTGTGACAGAATTAGAATCAATGACTGATTATAGCTCTTTCTGTGTTGATTCAATCATTCCTATGAAAACCATTAAGAAATACCCAAATAACAAACCTTACATCACTTGGGAAATAAAGGAATCTATTAATAGGAGGAAAAATGCCTTTAAATCTGTAATAAACCTCCATGCGCCATGGCTCAGTGCACGAGAGAGAGAATGAAAACCCAAAAGCGTGACTGGATGGTGCACTTTTATTAACAACACAAGGAAATAACAAGTCCATTTATCACCAAGTATCAGTTCAGTTTAAGCACACAAAAATACAAAGAGGTGTAATGGCAGGATGAGGCCACCAGACATACAGGGTGCCTACAGGATGCTCTACAGCCCGGTCAAAGAAGCCTAGTGCTGCAGGACCGTTTAGCACGAAAAGGAAAGGCAATTACCCTAGCGCTGCAGGGCTGCAAACAGCAGGAAACAAAACAAAATGACACTTACAGGGCTGGAGCAATCCAAGGCTAACCGAGCAGTCTGGTGGAAGAGGATTGGAAGCTGAGGCAGCCGCGAACACCCAGGGATTGATCATCTGAAGATGTCGGGCAGAATGCGTGAAGGAAGTGGTATGTCATTCATGGAGAGCTTGCTGCCATGAACGAAGGTGAATGCCCAGACAATCTCTTTCCTCTGGAGCGGCCAACAAATACTCCAGAAGCTAACGAGGAAAGAGATTGCCGGTGTGAGAATGCGTGGGCAGAACCAATTGGCATCCGGTGTGTGAGAGCGCGTGTGAATAAGAATGAATGGAGCATGTGCGTGTGTGTGTGCGTGTGGGTGTGTGTATGTGTGTGAGCACCCGTGACAGTGCAGCTGACGGTGCTTAACAGGAGGAGGAGGCGTGCCAGAGCTGTCAGGAGGAAACTAAGACAAATCATAACAATAAGTCAGAACTGGGTTTGGCCTCCAAACCCGGATTCCTGACAAAATCAGGAGACATTGCAGGTGTTTGGGCTGCACAAAAGGACCTTAACCAGAGGATGAGAGCAGCTCAGCAGCAACTTAAGGAACGGACTGAACAAGATCTTTCTGGGCTGAACACCAAAAGACTGTGGGACTCCATGTGCAGAATGACCAACATGGACACAAAAAGGAAACCTGTGTTTGCCAATGATGAGATCACAAAAGCAAATTAACTAAATGATTTTTCCTTGCGTTTTGAAAAAGATAATAAGGAGGAATGCAGGAAGATTTTAGAGGGGGTTAAGTGTAATGGGAATGAGGATAGGATTTTAAATCAACCTGCAATCAGTTATTGGGGTTTTTAAATCAATGCATACTAATAAGGCAACAGGGCCAGATAATATGTCTGCTTTTACGTTAAAAACATTTGCAGAGGAACTCTCTCTAGCTTGGCATCAAGTCTTCCAGCTCTCTATTAAATTAAATCACCCTTTATTGTCATTCAACTGTACAACCAATCATAAGATAAGATAAGATAAGCCTTTATTAGTCCCACAACGGGGAAATTCCAGAGCCGCTGTTGCAAAAGGCAGCCGACTGGTGTGGCGCCGAGAGGAGAAAAAAATCATGTACAGTGGAACGAGATTGTGCTTTACCTTTCTACTGTGTTAATCACACACACCCCAAGTGCAGAAACAGAGGGCCGCTGCCATGCAAGGCGCCGCCACAAATTTCCCTCCTCCATTCCATTATTGCTGAGCGCCAAGCTGGATGGCAGGAAGTTCCACTTTTATATGGTCTTCAGCATGACTCGGCCGGGATTTGAACAAATATTTTATTGATACTTATACAGTATCTGAGCTCTGGAAAAGATTTATTATTGTTCCAGTTCCTAAGAAATTATTTTCCCAGGTGAACAACAATTTTAGGCCAGTGGCTCTTATCTCCAATGTTATGAAAGCACTGGAGAAATTGTTAATTCAAGAGCTTCGCATGGAGGTGGAGCCACACCTGGATCAATATCAATTTGCATACAAAAAGAAATGGAGTACAAGTGATGCCATCCTAACTATAATGTATATAGTTAAAACATCTTGAGAGTCCCTCTGCATATGCCAGATTGGTTTTTATTGATTTCTGCTCGGCTTTTAACTGTATTCAGTCACACATCCTTCTTTAAAAGGATCCCATTGAGTGTGAATCCTTTTTTAGTAAGGTGGTACCATTCTTTCGTGTCAAATAGGTTACAGCAGGTGAAGTTTAATTCTGTTTTCTCTGATGCTGCATTGAGTAGCACCAGGGCCCCTCAAGGCTGTATCAGCTCATCGATTTTATTTCCATTGTATACTAGTGACTGTGTCAGCTCTCAGCAGGACCAATATGTGGTGAAGTTTTCAGATGACACTGTAATACTGAGTCTGCTAAAAACTAATGTCAACTCAAACAGCCACAGATCTGTGGTGAATGGGTTTGTGAACTGGTGTGATGACCATCAGGTGCAGATTAGTACAGAAAAGACAGTGGAGATGCTGGTGGATCCCAGGACAGATGATGATCACAGTCCTGTAGCCATACATGGTCATAATATCAAACAGGTCAAGTCATACAAATATCTTGGTGTTCACATTGATAACACAACATAACAAAAATATTTTTTTGTAAGTTGTCTGTGTTTTTTCAACTGATTTAAGACAATTTTGCACCGCTGAATCCGAAAATGACATCCGTTTCTCTCGATCAGGTCAGGTTTTTATGTTAAGTTATAAGCAGTTGTACAGCAGTCGTACAGTTGTACTGTAACTTGAATAGTAGGCATTGATAAAGGTAAGTACATGTAAATTGAATGTTACGTCATCCTTGTTCAAAATTCAGAGAATTTCAAGAAATAAAAAAGAATTTTGCATCATATAAAGCGAAAATACCCGTACATGTAAACAAAAACGTAAGAAAACATGTGGCCATAGTTCAAAAAGTTGACCTGATTGAGCAAAACCAATGTGATTTTTGGATTCAGCACATCAAAATTGTCCTAAATCAGCTAAAAAAACTTAGACAATAAATTTGGTGTTGACCAGGGTATTGATTTGAGCTGGCACACGCAAGTGGCAAGTGTTTGTGCCCGAATCCACCAGCGTCTGCATTTTTCTTCGCCGGTCTCAGACTGTTTGACGTCTGTAGAAATATTATGTTGATTTTCTACAGGGCAACCACTGAGTCTGTGTTACAGTATGGTATTACCAGCTGGTTTGGTAATTTAACGGTTAAATCAAACACTGAGATATTAAATCTGATAAAGATAGGAGGTAAGATCATGGGTATGGCAGCACTTGCCATACCCATAATCTTACCCATGCTTTTTGGCGAAGCATTCCATGCGCCACACGAGTCGGCTGCCTTTTGCAACAGCGGCTCAATTCTGAGTTTTTTCTTTACACAATTTATACATCATGACACACAGATCGCCCCAAATGTCTCCCGAGCCGGCGGACAGAGCCGCTGTTTACAGCAGGAGACGGTACAGCAGGGAACAGCTGCTTGCACTTAATCGCCACTCGGTGCTAACGGAAAAACTCGACATACCGGGAGAAATAAGACGAAAATGACGTGGTTGTCGGGCTGGTGTTAGATGGCGGACAAGGAGTATAAGGTACAGACCCACCCTCCCATCCATTGTTATGGGGAATGTACGTTCTATATTGGGAAAGGTAGATGAGCTAGCGGCTATCTCCCGCTACGACAGCTTATACCGGGAATGCTCCCTCCTTTTGTTTACCGAGTCGTGGCTAACTGAACTAGTAGCAGATGCTAACATTGAGCTGGAGGGTTTCCACGCGATACGGGCAGACCGAACACCAGACAGTGGCAAAGCAAGGGGCGGTGGAGTGATGATCTATGTTAATAACAACTGGTGCAGACCGGGACACATCACTGTTAAACAACAGCACTGCAGCAAAGACATGGAGTTGCTAGCTGTTAGCATGCGGCCTACATATCTCCCGAGGGAATACTCACACGTGATCTGCATTGTTATTTATGCAAATACGACGGCGAACGCTGGGACAGCGTGTGACGTCATCCACTCAGTAACTGGCAGGCTGCAGACAGAACTCCCAGATGCTCTTCTCCTCATCTCAGGCGATTTCAACCATGTTTCACTGTCTCCCATTCTACCCACATTTACCCAGTATGTCACATGCCACACTAGAGACAATAAAACACTGGACTTATTCTACGCAAACACTAAGGAGGCGTACACCTCATTACAACTCCCCCCACTCGGGAAATCGGATCACAACTTGGTTCATCTCCGGTCGGTGTACAAACCCCTAGTGCACAGACAACCTCCGGCCATGCGCACAGTGAAGTTATGGTCTGAGGAGGCAATGGACGCTCTAAAGGGCTGTTTTGAAACCACCGCATGGGAGCAGCTCTGCGATCCACATGGTGAGGACATCGATGGCCTCACTCACACCATCACGGACTACATCAGCTTCTGTGTGGACAACACCGTTCCCACCAAGACCATACGGTGTTGCTCAAACAACAAACCCTGGATCAACCCTGAGATAAAAACACTTCTGAGAGAGAAGAAGAGGATCTTCAGGTGGGGAACAGGGAGATGCTGAAGTCCGTACAGAGGGAGCTGAGGAGAAAGATCAGAGAAGGCAAGGACAGCTTCAGGAAGAAGATGGAGGACAAGCTGCAACAGAGCGACATCAGCGGGGTCTGGAGAAACCTTAAAACCATCTCTGGGCTCCAGAATACCTCCCCCCAGGCCACGGGGGGCAGGGAGTGGGCGAACAATCTGAATCTGTTTTTTAATAGGTTTGACCAACCGCCCTCCCTGCACAACAACCACTGCTGCCACTGAAGACATCAAGTCCTGCTGCCCACTCCCCACTCCACCATCACCCCCCCACTCCCAACACACAACCCCCCAACCTGACTCTCACTAAGACCCAGGTGAGGACGGAGCTGAGGAAGATCAAGGCGAGGAAGGCGTAGGGACCGGAGGGCATCAGCGCAAAGCTCCTCAAGTCCTGTGCAGACCAGCTGTGTGGGATTGTGGAGTACATCTTCAACCTGAGCCTGAAGCTGGGGAGGGTACCACAGTTGTGGAAAACATCTTGTGTGGTACCTGTACCAAAGACTTCCCACCCCAAAGATCTGAACAGCTACAGACCAGTGGCCCTGACGTCCCACATGATGAAGACCCTGGAGAGACTGCTCCTTGTTCACCTCCGCCCCCTGGTGGGTCCAGCGATGGATCCACTCCAGTTCGGGGTTCAGGGTGGAGGATGCGGTCATCTTCCTCCTTCACCATTCTCTGTTCCACCTGGAGAAGCCCGGGAATACAGTGAGGATCATGTTCTTTGACTTCTCCAGTGCTTTCACTGGAGAAACGCGAGGAACACGAGGAAAACTAAGGAGCTGGTGGTGGACTGCCGCAGGCAAGGACAACCCCTCACAGCACCAGTAAACATCCAGGGAACAGACATTGAGATGGTGACATCCTACAAGTACCTGGGTGTTCATCTGAACAATAAACTAGACTGGTCACACAATACTGACGCACTCTACAAGAAGGGACAGCGCAGGCTGTTCCTACTGAGGAGACTCAGGTCTTCTGGTGTACAAGGGGCACTGCTGAAGACATTCTATGACACAGTGGTGGCATCAGCCATCACTTTTGGAGTGGTCTGCTGGGGCAGTGGCATTACAGCAGCCGATAGGAAGAGACTGAACAAACTGATCAAGAAAGCTAGCTCTGTCCTGGGGCAGCACCTTGACCCAGTGGAGGAGATGGGAGAGAGAAGGATGGTGGCTAAACTGTCATCTCTGCTGGAGTCCGAGTCCCACCCTATGCAGGACATACTGAACGCACTGAGGAGCTCATTTAGCAGCAGACTACATCATCCTAGGTGCACAACCGAGAGGTTTCGCAGGTCCTTCCTACCAACGGCTGTCAGACTGTATAACCTAAGCAGGGCTGCTCGCAGAGATAGCAAAAAGACGTGACAACCTAATAGTATTGAATGCAAAAGACGCAATAGACTTACACAATGGTCCCCTCCGGTATACAGCTAGGAAAATACCGGTAGCTACAGAGGGTGACAATATGTATGGGTACATAATCATACCATGTAGGATAACTAAGTAGACGGTTATGCTGTTTCATTCCATCTAGCTGCAATGCTCCGCACTGTGTGTGTTTGTATATTTATATATTTATTTCATCTAGCGACAATGCTCCACACTGTGTGTTTATATATTTACATATTTATTCCATCTAGCTACAGTGCTCCGCACTGTGTTTATGTGTTTGCATATTTGTTCCATCTAGCTGCAATGCTCTGCACTGTGTGTGTGTTTATATATTCACATATTTATTCCATCTAGCTACAATGCTCCGCACTGTGTGTGTTTATATGTTCATATATGTATTCCATCTAGCTACAATGCTCCGCACTGTGTGTTTATATATCTATATTTTTTTTAATTTTTTTTTTTGTTACTTATTTGTACCCGTAGGTAGATTTGGTTTGCAGTCTGGTGACAAGCCACCGGCTGCCGGTCGCTGCGTGCGCGAGCGCCCTAAACCTACATGTTTTTTGGTATGCGGGAGGAAACCGGAGAAATCCCGGAGTAAACCCACGCAACACGGGGAGAACATGCAAACTCCACACAGCTCACTGTTGGTCGGGGGCTGGGATCGATCCCACAATCTCATGATCCCCGCGATCCCCCGGCCAAGGGTAAACTGTGCTGCCACAGTGCTAAACCACTGTGCCACCGTGCAGCCCCATGTAGGAAAAAGTCAATTTTGGACAACCTCTAGAAAACCCCCAGAAAACAGTTTTGATTAGATGCTGATGGCGAATATAGACCTTTCTAATAAATGTATCTAAAAGACTGCAATTTAAATGTTGATGGTAAATATGAGCATTTATAGGAAATGTAACTAAAGGACTGAATTTGAACTGTTTTAATGTAAACTGTCAGTGAAAGCAGTAGCGCTTTTGCGCCACAGGTGGCGCTCAGTAGCGATGAGACGCTGTTCAGTGTTTAGAGCACAAGAGAAGAAGAGTAGAGAATGTTCCAGAGTGTGAAGGAAAATGGTGTCGAGTGATGTGGCCGTTATCGGGTGATGTGCCGTGTAAGAGTGCCGTGCCGGGTGTGGTGGAAAGTCAATAAACCGCTGAAAAGTCCGACAGCTTGGCCCTCATCCTTCCCCTTTGCCCTCCGGGGTGTAACAAAATTTGGTAGCAGAGGATGGTTCAGTCGTGTCTAAGACGGTGAGTGTGCAAATAAAAAAAAAAGGCAGAAACGATGGAACTGGAGCAGTTGCAAGATAAGCTAAGCGAGGCCTTGGTGCCATTACAGGCTGAACAGCTAAACGAGGTCTGTTTGTTTGCAAAGATAAACCCAGCCAAGCCGTCTAAAAAGTACACGCTGATATGACTGTTAAACGAGGAGGTGGAAAAAACCATTGAAAGCGAAGAGGAGGATGTAGCCCGCGCATTTCTGCTAAAGCTAATATCATGTGCTACCGAAGCTAAGCAAAGTGAACTGTCGACGCAGGTGGCGGCAGCGGCCGGCACGAGCCGGGAGGCAGAGGCACTCGCCAGTTTACAGAGCCAATATGCCGCTCTGCATGAAAGTTTCCTTGATTCAGCTAAAAGGGTTGAAGAGGAAATAGTGAGGTTGACCGATAACGAGGCCACTCAGCCACAGAGTCGCCATTTTGTGACACAGCCCACGGTCCCTGCAGCGCCCCTACTGCCAGAAGTGACCATTAAACGAGAATTTAGGATAAATGGGCAGATAGGAGAGAGGGGCCAAAGAGACAAGTTGTCGTATTCCAATCTCATTCACCAGATTGATATGGGCCTGAAGAAAAATCACAGTGAGGCTGAGATAATTGAGGCTGTTGTCAGAGCAGTGAGTCCCGGATTGAGTTTGCGCGCTATGCTGGAGATCAAGTCAGATCTCACCCTGTCACAGTTGCGCATCATCCTGCGAGGACATTATAAAGAGGATAGTTCCACTGGCTTGTACCATCGCCTGATAAACCTCACACAAGACAGTAACGAGTCACCTCAGAACTTCCTGTTTCGCGCCATCGAGTTAAAAGAAAGACTTTTAGCAGCATCCAGAGAGCCTGGCGCGGAAGAGCAGTATAGTATATGGGCAGCATGGTGGTGCAGTGGTTAGCACTGTTGCCTTACAGCTAGAAGGTTCCTGGTTCGAATCCCCAGGTTGGCAGGGGTTGGAACCTTTCTGTGTGGAGTTTGCATGTTCTCCCTGTGCTGCGTGGGTTTACTCCGGGGGCTCCGGTTTCCTCCCACAATCCAAAGACATGCATGTTAGGTTAATTGGCTGTTCTAAATTGTCCCTAGATATCTGTTTCCTATAGGCCCTTAGAATAGAGGGTTAGTACTAGTGAAAGCGCTTTGAGTGGTCTTAGTGACTAGAAAAGCGCTATATAAGTGCAGGTTAGTTAGTTAGTTATAGCTCTGACCTTATTCAGAGGAAGTTTCTGAGGGCAGTGGAAACAGGACTGATTAGTGCTGATGTGAAGTACCAACTGAAGTGCTATCTGGAGGATCCTGCCGTTACCGACGAGCTTCTGATTTCTAAGACGAATGCAGCAGCCAGTCTTGAATGGGAACGACACCAAAAATTCAAGAGGCACACGAAAGAACCAAAAGTTCGAGAATGCCGAGTGGAAAATCTGACGGGTCAGTATGCAACAGTGGAAGGAGTGGATGGCCAGGAGCGCCCTCCACCATTGACAAAAGGTAAAATCCTTAAATCCCAAAGCACAGTGACCCGTATGGAATCTGAGCTCCTGGACATAGTCACGCAGCTGAAGAGTGACATGGAGGAGATCAAGAAGGCCATACGTGAGTCTCCCAGAGCACCTCACGCTCAAAGAGCCAGGAGGACACGTGGCTGTAAGAGCTGTCAGTCCACCAGCAATGGCGATCAGTGCGACCACTGCTTCAGATGTGGATTCAGCGGCCACATGTCAAGGGAATGTCGGATAGGAAGGAGACTTGGAAGAAGGACAGGGCAAGTAGACACGGCGGCCAATACTGTCACAACCATATCAGAACAAGCTAACACACAAGAACTGTATGAGCTAGTTACTGACAGTATTCGGAGGTTGGAAGCAAGGCTGTTAGCTAAGGCCGAGGCACCTCCTGAAGAAACGGTCCGTGTTAATCTACTGTCCCCTAATCGCCAATTACAGTTACTCAATTTGGTTGGAAAAAAATATGTCATAACCTGCTTCCTCGATGATAAGGAGACAGAAGCGTTGTGGGACACAGGGTCACAGGTCTGCTTAATGAATGACACCTGGAGACAGGAGCACCTGCCACACACCACCGTCAGAGATTTAGCCGAGTTGGTGGGTCCAAGTATTCTGAATGGGAGGGCAGTGAACCAGACACCGATTCCATTCTCAGGGTGGGTCGAAGTCACTTTCAAGCTGCCGACAGCTAGTCGCCCACCGGTGGAACTGTTAGTTCCCGTGCTAGTGGTGAAGGAGGATGGAGTGGCAGAGCCGCCTATCATTGGGTTCAACGTGATTGACCATGTCCTGAAGACGGGCATTAACCCCCCTTGTGCCATCAGTGAAGCTGTTAGTGCAGCCTTCTCATTTGACTGTAAGAAAACAGAGGTATTTTTGAAAGTGATGCAAAGTGAGGAGGATAGGCTGGGAGAAGGATTAGTAAAAGTTGGCAGTGAGTTGGTCATCATTCCTGCGGGCCAAACCAAAGCAGTCAAAGGTTGTGTCAGGGCAGGCTCACTTCCAGACACACAAGACGTCTTATTTGAGCCAAGTCAGTACACCCAATTACCGGAGGGTTTGCAGATGCAAAGTGGGTTGGTGCAGTTATGGAAAGAGAGGCGATCTATGTTCAAAATACCTATAACAAACAGTACTTCCCGTGATATCCAGCTGTCCGCTAAGACCATTTTGGGACAGACACAGAGAGTTAAAACTGCTTATCCGGCAGACATTAGACCCCCTGTTGTAAACCAAGCGACAGCCGACCTGACGACGAGTGAAACAGGAAGAAATAAAGAGACCAAAATGAACTGTGCCGTCAAAGAGACTATGGACATGTGGGACCCCCCAGTTCCCCTTGATCATCTCTCACCCATACAACAAGAGCAAGTAAAACAGCTACTACGGGAGGAATGGCAAGCGTTTTCCCGTGATGAGTATGATGTAGGGACAATTCCCTCTTTACAGTTGAAGATCCGACTCAAGGATCCCACTCCTGTCAAAAAGACTTATATCTCTGTTCCCAGACCACTTCATAAAGAAGTAAAGGAGTATTTAGAAGACCTGCTTAACAGGGGCTGGATCACCAAATCTAAGTCATCGTACTCCAGTCCAATCATCTGTGTGTGAAAGAAAGATGGAGGTCTGCGTTTGTGCTGCGACTTTAGAGAGCTGAACAAGAAGTCCATCCCTGACAGACACCCAATTCCCCGCATACAAGATGTGCTAAACAGTCTAAATGGGAGTGCATGGTTTTCAGTCCTCGACCAAGGGAAGGCGTATCACCAGGGTTTCCTGGAAGAGTCGAGTAGGCCCCTCACTGCATTTATCACTCCCTGGGGTTTGTTCGAGTGGGTAAGAATTCCATTTGGTTTGTCCTCAGCACCAGCAGCATTCCAAAGGTCTATGGAGGAGTGCTTGTGGGGGTTGAGGGATGATATTTGTCTGCCTTACCTCGATGATAACCTTGTTCATTCACAGACTTTTGAAGACCACTTGCGAGACCTGAGGAGCGTCCTGCACCGCTATCAAAGCCATGGGGTGAAGCTGACTCCCCGGAAATGTGAGTTATTCAAGCAGCAGGTACGTTTCCTTGGTAAAATGGTAACAAAACAGGGCTACACTATGGACCCTGCGGACATTGCCCCGGTGCAGACCCTCAAACAGAAGCAACCTTCCACTGTTGGAGAACTAAGGAAATTGCTAGGTTTTATTTCATATTACCGCAGCTATATTCCAAACTTCTCCCGTATAGCAAAGCCTCTTTACGACCTTCTTGCTAACGACCACACAGATAAAGCAAAGAAAAACTTGAAAAAACATGTCAAAAAGGAAGATGGTGGCCAGTTGCCCTCATCCCATGCAATCAGGTGGCGCCCTGAACATCATGCAGTACTCTGTCAGCTTGTTGACTTTCTCTCTCAGCCCCCAGTGTTAGGTTACCCGAACTTTGAGGAACCCTTCATTTTACACTGTGACGCTTCACAGGAGGGGCTTGGGGCAGTGTTATATCAGTGACAACAAGACAAACTGGTGGTGATAGCGTATGGCTCCAGGACACTGTCAAATCCAGAGAAGAACTACCACCTTCGTTCAGGGAAGCTGGAGTTTCTTGCCATGAAGTGGGCCATCTGTGAGAAGTTTCAGGATTATCTGTACTATTCTCCACCATTCACTGTCTATACAGACAACAATCCCCTAACGTATGTGCTCACCACCGCAAAGTTAAATGCAACCACACAGAGGTGGGTAGCAGAACTAGCTGATTTCCAGTTTGTGATTAAGTACCGCCCTGGGAAAGCAAACAGAGATGCAGACGGCCTTTCACGTATGCCCCTAGATATGGAGCAGTACATGAACAAATGCACACAAAATGTTGATCCTGACGTAATGCATTGTGTGGCGCAGGCAGTCAAGGTAAAGTCACAAGAAAATGAACCATGGCTCTGCCCAGTCACCATTTCTACTCTCATTAGTGAAGCAGATCGAGAAGCCAGCTCTGTAGTTGAAATATCAAAGACTGCTCTAAAAAAGAGCTCAAGAAGAAGACTCCGTGATTGGAGAGGTGTTGCGTTATGTGTTGTCAAAACAATGGCCAAGAAGTGGAAAGCAGCTGAACAGTAAAATTGCAGCTCTAGTCAGGCAAAAACACAAGCTGTACCTGGAAGGTGATGGACTGCTTTACAGGAAAATGGCATCGTATGACCAGCTACTTCTATCCCAAAAGTTTCACAAGCTCGTGTTCAAAGAGCTCCACGAAAACATGGGCCATTTAGGGGTAGAGAGAGTGATGAACTTGATAAGGGAGCGCTTTTATTGGGCTCATATGCAAAGGGATGTTGAGCACTACATCACTAAAGTTTGCAGTTGTTTGAAGAATAAACGTCCCAACAAGGGCACCCCTGACTAACATTGTCACCACGTACCCATTCGAATTGGTATCCGTTGATTTCCTGCACTTGGAGAAGTGTAAAGGAGGATCTGAGTATATCCTGGTTCTAATGGACCACTTCACTCGCTTTGCCCAGACTTATCCTTGTCGCAACAAAGCTGCCCACACCGCTGCTGAGAAGATATTTGGGGATTTTGCCCTCAAATTTGGCTTCCCCACACGTCTGCATCATGATCAGGGTAGAGAGTTCCAAAATAAACTCTTTGCAAAACTCCAGGAGTACAGTGGTGTGCAGGGGTCCCGAACAACGCCCTACCATCCCCAAGGGAATGGGCAGGTGGAACGATTCAATCGTACACTGTTGGCAATGCTCAGAAATTTGCCCGAAGCAGCCAAGGCAGATTGGAAGTCCTCTCTGGCAAAAGTGGTTCATGCCTATAATTGCACGCGTAGTGAGGCTACGGGGTACGCGCCATATTTTTTGCTATTTGGCCGTAGTCCAAAGTTGCCTGTTGATCTAATGTTTGGCCTCACAGCAAGAGAGCAGAGTGTTTCTCAGCAGGACTATGCTGAAAAGTGGAGAGCTACAATGGCTGAAGCTTACAAACTCGCCTCTAAAACAGCAAACAAAGAAGGGATGAGAAGTAAAGCCCTTTATGATTAAAAGGTTCACGGTGCTGAGTTGCCCCCTGGATCCAGAGTACTGGTCCGAAACTTGACCGAAAAAGGTGGGCCAGGAAAATTAAGATCATTCTGGGAAGACAAAGTGTATGTCGTGACCCAAAAGAAGTACCCAGACAGTCCAGTGTATGAAATCAGACCTGAAAATGGCAAGGGGCACACTCGGGTCATGCACAGAAACCTTTTGCTACCCTGTGACTTTCTGTCCATGGAAACAGTGGAGCATGCCTCTAATCAAACAAGAGAAAGAGACTCTAAAAGACAAAGGAATGTGGACAGACAAAACAGCACGGATGATGAAGATGAAGAGGGCTGGAGTGCCATAATCGGATTACGAGCTGGAAAGGATCAAAATCACCGTCCACTGAGAGCCGATGCACCGGAGTTCTACCCGCACAGTGACACTACTCCGGAGGATGAGGACCAGGACCTAGATGACGTCACACAGGTGCCGCTGGCACCAGAGATCAACAATCCGGTGGTCCCAGATCCAGCTGAGGCAGACCAGGACCAAGGTGATGTGGTGTCGGAGTCCAGTTCCAGTGACCAGGAGGGACCTGTCGAGTTCCCTGCTAAAACGTATCCTTCAAGAATGAGAAAACAGAAGTTGATATTTACTTATGATAAGTTAGGCCAACCTTGCACTTCATCTGTTTAAAACAAATGTGTAGAAGCTAGAGATAACCATTGTTCAGATATAAATGTTTTGGAAAGTAAATGAGTAGTGACTAAACTCATTACCAAGTTACTTTTATGGTTGATTTAAAAAAAAAAAAAAGATTTTCAGTGTGTTACTAAGGCACAGGCATCACATAAAGGTTTATTTGGTAGGCTATGACTTGATTGAGTATCCTTACTCTCAGGAAAGATGCAGATACCCACCATGATGGATGGAGCGGTTGATCGTGCACAAAGACCTCTTCTGCAAATGTATTGCATGGAACAGGAGATACATGCTGTACTATGGACTATTACCAGTTTGCATCTTTATGGACTTTAATGAACTCTGACTCCTGTTTAGTAATATCCTACTTACATGAGATACATGGTTACCAAATGTGGACTGTGAAAGAGAAAAAAAAAGTAGCTTTGGAAAGTTGTTTGTAATGTCGGGTCGACATTAAATTTTTGAGGGGTGAGTGTAGGAAAAAGTCAATTTTGGACAACCTCTAGAAACCCCCCAGAAAACAGTTTTGATTAGATGCTGATGGCTAATATAGACCTTTCTAATAAATGTATCTAAAAGACTGTAATTTAAATGTTGATGGTAAATATGAGCATTTATAGGAAATGTAACTAAAGGACTGAATTTGAACTGTTTTAATGTAAACTGTCAGTGAAAGCAGTAGCGCTTTTGCGCCACAGGTGGCGCTCAGTAGCAATGAGACGCTGTTCAGTGTTAGAGCACAAGAGAAGAAGAGTAGAGAATGTTCCAGAGTGTGAAGGAAAACGGTGTCGAGTGATGTGGCCGTTATCGGGTGATGTGCCGTGTAAGAGTGCCGTGCCGGGTGTGGTGGAAAGTCAATAAACCGCTGAAAAGTCCGACAGCTTGGCCCTCATCCTTCCCCTTCGCCCTCCGGGGTGTAACATATATAGTTATTCCATCTAGCTGCAATGCTCCGCATTGTGTGTCTATATTTATGTTTATATGTACATATGTATACTCGCTGCTCTTGTTTTTTCTTGCCTTCTGATTGCTGCTCTGAGTGTTGCTATCCCTGTGCTGTTGCAATCCTGGAATTTCCCTATTGTGGGACTAATAAAGGCTTATCTTATCTTATCTTACTTTCAACTCCCCAAGATCTGTTTGAACAAGCCACCCTCAGACAGGAAAACTGCCTTTTATCTGATGGTTCTCATGTATTGTATCCCGAATATGTTTTAATGAATTCGGGAAGAAGATATGGGGTCTCTCTCTGTAAATATAATCGGTACAAGCATTCATTCATTCCCTTGTCGGTGAAGCTCATTAATGAGCGGGTAAGTCAGGTGAACAAAAGTTAGGGAGACTGTGAGGTTGAGCAGACAATTGCACTGTATTTGCACCTTGGTGAATTATGTTATTTTTAATTTTGGTGGTTATTTATGTATTGGTTGTATGTACTGTATGTGTTTTTGTTGTGCACCAGATCACTCTGTCCAAAACAAATCTCTCCCAAAGGAGCTCAATAAAGGTACTTTGACTTTGACTCTGGATTTAGTCTGGATTTAATCTCGACCCCTTAACCTCTTGGAGTGCTTTCACACCAGACTTTAGTTCGTTTCAGTCAAACTTGAGTTTGTTTTCTCTGGTAGTGTCACAAGCCCCTGTGCATCATTGTATGGCGCACGAGTGAGAGAATGGAAAACCCAATCGCGAAAGTGGAAAGTGCCATTTTATTAAATATAACCACAAGGTAACAAGTCCAGTGGACAACAAAAATACAGGAATATGCAAATGTTGAAATTAAGGCCACCAGACATACAGGGGCTTTGCCGGATGCTCTACAGCCCGGTCAAGGGGAAAGCCTAGTGCTGTCAGCACAAAGAGAAGGGCAATCATGAAACTTACAGGGCTGGAGCAATCCCGGGGCGATCTGTGCAGTCTGGAAGATGAAGAGGGTAAGAGGGGTCAGCCGATTACACCAAGGGATTAACCGAACTTCAAGTGCAGGCTGAATTCTTAGCAGGAGGTGAGAACTCATACGTGGAGAGCTAGCTGCCGCATATGGAGGTGAATGCTCTGACCATCTCTTTCCACAACCACAGTGAACAAATACTCCTGAAGCTAACAAGGAAAGATATTGTCGGTGCAAGAAAGCGAGGGCTGAACTTAATTGGAACCTGGTGTGTGAGAGAGCGTGTATGAGCATGTGAATGGGAATGAATGGAGCGTGTGCATGTGTGTGTGTGTGTGTGTGTGTGTGTGAACACCCGTGACAGTACAGCTGATGGCACTTGACAGGAGGAGGGGGCATGTTTTTTTTGGTCCATTATACAATGGACCAAAAAAAAAAAACACTGGGGCGGCGCGGTGGCGGAGTGGTTAGCACTGCGGCAGCACAGCAATTCACCCTTGGCCGGGGGATCCTGAGTTCGATCCCAGCCCCCGACCAACAGTGATCTGTGTGGAGTTTGCATGTTCTCCCCGTGTCTGCGTGGGTTTACTCCGGGATTTCTCCGGTTTCCTCCCACATGCCAAAAACATGCAAGTTAGGATAATTGGCATCAAACTGGGGATTCTAAATTGTCCTTAGATATGACTGTGAGAGTGAATGGTTCTCTGTCTCTCTGTGTTGGCCCTGCGATGGACTGGCGATCTGTCCAGGGTGTACCCTGCCTCTCACTCAAAAAAGATGCTGGGATAGGTTCCAGCGCCCCCCCCCCCCCCCGCCCCTCACGACCCGAAAAGGATTAAGCGGAAGAAGATGAATGAATACAATGATGTCCTGTTTGTTTTTGGGTGACTTTAGTGGGACACTTTATTTTTCTCTTTTTTTTATTTTTTGCGGGCGAAGATTGGGAACAAAACTGGACAGTTAAACACTATAATGAATTATGTTTTTGTGAATATAAATTGTGTAAATACATTGGGAGTGTGGTAAATGAGGTGTAGGGAACTCATTATTGTATACTCATTATTTGTGCACTTTTGAACTAAAATCCACTTCAACAGCAGGAGTCTCTATGCAAACTTTAATAACATTAAAGATTATTTACACCAGTTTAAAGAGCCCTTCAATATTGTGGCAATATCAGAGACGTGGCTCAGTGAAGAGAAAGGAGTGGATTTTACCATGGATGGCTATGAACTAAATTATATAAATAGAAAAGTGAAAAAAGGAGGAGGAGTTGCAATTTTTGTTGACAAGAGCTTGAAATACAAGGTTGTTGAAAATCTGTCAGTAACTGTGGATGATTTATTTGAATGTATTACAATAGAAATCTGTCTGGACAATGTGAAGAATGTAGTAGTGAGCTGTGTATATAGAACACCTGGATCAAACATTGACTTATTTAAGGACTGGATGGAAAAAATGTACGCAAAACTAACTCATAAAGTTATGTTCATCTGTGAGGATTTCAATATAGATCTGATGAACTCAAAACAACATAGTATGACAGAAGAATTTATCAACACAATGTACAGTCTGGGCTTACATCCAACAATTACCGGACCTAGCAGAATCACGTCACACAGTGCCACACTAATAGATAACATATTCACAAACATTATGGAAAATAATATCAGGAGTGGGCTTTTATTGAATGATATCAGTGACCACCTGCCGATTTTTGTTGTCTATCAATGTGATTATAGGAAGAAAAAGTATACCAAAAATATTAAATATAAAGGAATAAGAACCGAAAAATCAATGCATTTACTGACAAACGAATTATTAATACAAGATTGGAAGATAGTTTATGATGAAAATGACATAAATAGAGCATATGATAAATTTTTACAAATATTTCAATCATTGTACAATAAATACTGTCCTATAAAACAATACAGTGACAGACAAGAAAAAAAAAATATTCCTTGGGTCACCAAGGGGTTAATAAATGCATGTAAAAAGAAGAATACATTATATAAACAATTCATTAAATGCAGAACAGTGGAAGCTGAGATCAAATATAAAAGATACAAAAATAAGCTTACTACTATAATGAGGACCTGTAAGAAAGAATATTACAACAGAATACTAGAGGAAAACAAAAATAACATAAAAGGAATATGGCAAGTACTCAATGGGATTATTAGTAATCGTCCTAAGAATGCAAATTATCCAGAATATTTTATCAAAAATGGCAATTTGATAAATAATATGGAAGATGTGGTCAGTGGTTTCAATAAATTTTTTGTAAACGTTGGTCCTGAATTAGCAAAATCAATAGTGACACCAGAAACAAACTACAGTGGTTCTGTGAATGAAACAGAAGATAGAAATCCAAACACAATCTTTTTGGGTGCAGTTACTGAAAAGGAAATTATCGAGACTGTGAGTAAATTTAAGAACAAAAAATCAACGGACTGGAATGAAATTGACATGACAATAGTGAAAAAAGTAATTGAGGGAATTGTTAAGCCACTCACCCACATCTGTAACCTGTCATTTCAAACTGGTACATTTCCAGACAAAATGAAAATAGCAAAAGTAATACCTCTATACAAAACAGGAGACAGTCATCGCTTCACAAATTACAGGCCAGTCTCTTTACTCTCACAATTCTCCAAAATACTTGAAAAAATCTTCACTAAGAGACTGGATGATTTCATTGAAAAACACAACCTCCTTACAGATAGCCAGTATGGTTTTAGAGCAGATAAATCTACATCTTTGGCACTGATCGAACTTATAGAAGAAATTACTAGTTGTATAGATAAAAAAAAATGTTGCTGTAGGAGTATTTATAGATTTAAAGAAAGCTTTTGACACCATTGACCACAGAATACTACTAAGGAAACCGGAAAGGTATGGGATAAGAGGGGTTGGACTGAGTTGGGTGGAAAGTTATTTAAGTAACAGACAACAATTTGTACAAATTGGAGAGCACAAATCACCCTTCATGGACATCACTTGTGGTGTGCCCCAGGGGTCAGTTTTGGGACCCAAACTCTTTATTTTATATATAAATGACATATGCCAAGTATCAAAAATTCTGAAATTTATTTTGTTTGCAGATGACACAAATATCCTTTGCACTTGTGAGAATTTGCAGCAGGTTTTAGAGGTGGTCACAACTGAAATGGAAAAATTAACGCAGTGGTTCAACAAAAATAAATTATCTCTAAATCTAAAAAAAACAAAGATTATGTTGTTTGGAAATTATAAAATAAATCATGAAATAATGGTAACGATAGATGATACCAGAATAGAAACAGTACAGGAAAATAAGTGTCTGGGGGTGACGCTTGACAATAAAATCTGCTGGAAACCTCACATCAGTCACATCCGGGCCAAATTAGCAAAATGTATAGGCATACTGGGGAAGACAAGACACTTCTTGGACTATAAATCATTGGTCTTATTGTACAATTCACTGTTTTTACCTTATCTTAACTACTGTGTAGAAGTCTGGGGAAACACCTACAAAACCAACCTACAGTCAATATGCACATTACAAAAAAGAGCTATAAGGATAATAAACAATGCAGGATATAGAGACCATACCAATTCGTTGTTCTTAAAGTCACATGTCATAAAGTTCATCGATTTAGTTAAATTTAAGACAGCACAAGTAATGTACAGGGCAATTAATAATCAACTACCAACTAATATACAAAAAATATTTAAAAAAAGAGACAATGATCATAATTTGAAGGGAGACTTAAACTTTACAAAACCCAAGATACGTACTACCAAGAAAAGTATGTGCATATCTGTCTGTGGGGTGGATTTGTGGAACAGTCTAGAGCTGGAACTGAAACTATGTACAAACAGAAATCAATTCAAAAAGAGGTATAAGCACCATTTGCTGAAAGGGTATATGTTAGAAGGGTAGTAGTTATATGTACGATTCATTATGTTCACTCTGGGATATTATGGGACACTATGGCATGGTGGGTAGGACAGCACTGTGTATATCTGTGTTGTTTGAGGCTGGTTTTGTTGTATGGACATCATTGTATGTTAGAATGGATGGGTGTTAATGTTGATTTGTAAAAAATACAGTAAATTGTTTACTTGGGGTCTTAAAGGTGGTAATTTGTATAAAATTCACATGGGTGTATCTATGGAAAAGAGGAGATGGAATTAATAAGTGTTCACTTCTTCCTTCTCCCTTTCGAACAGTGTATAATGTTACTTTATTGCATTTGCCATTTGCTTGTATTTGTTATATTTTTGTGTTCGAAATAAACTATCTAAAATAATAACTCACAAAACCATACGAGCCGGTTCAGAGTGAAATCATTTCATCGCTTGTTTTTAGTAATATTATCTATATAATAGAAGAGTGTTACAGATGGTGGCCCCTACAGGGATATGATTTTTGGCTGTATGGTTTAATTGTGGGTGACTCAAAATGGCAACAAAAGAAGGTAATGAGATTGCAGCTCAAGGTGGACGGCCTATTGATCCCTATTTCACAGCAGGGCTGTTTGTAACAAGAAGGAACCCCCCTGAAGAAATTTCATCATTGCTGAGTACGTTGTACTTGGAAGACAATGATTATGAGGAGGGGGGGTGATACATAATTAGACCAGGGTCAGGGCGATTTTGAAAATGTAGGAGGGTATTAGAACCCCGGTATGGGGAAGATGATTGCACGGGAGGGGAGGCAGCGCTCACTGCCCTACAGGAGCAGGAAGAATTAAAAAGTCAGGTGGTAGTGTTAGCCCAACAGCTGAACCTGCTTGAAGGTAAAGTAAAGGACTTTATTTACAATACGGTTAACAGGGAGACCCAGTTCCGGCAGTATATTGACCGAGCTTTGAGAAATTCAATGATAGAGTGGAGACTTTAGAAAAAAAGTACAGTAAATTGCCTGCTACGCAGGGATGAGAAATGGAAAAGGCAGCTTAGCCAGTTACGGCTTGCTAGCACTCCTAAAGCGCAGAAATCCGTAGCCGTTTCTACTGAGGGGGATATGGTGGTTCCCTGGTGTACCCACCTACTACCCCAAACCTCCCATGCACCTGGAATTCCCTACCTTTGGCACTGCCAGTGACTCTGCAGAGGTCATCAACTTCATTGAACAATATGAGAACTTTCTGAGTCTCAGACCTCTCTCCAGCACAGAGCTGATGGATGCCCTGGCCACAGTTTTAAAGGGGCCAGTGCGCAGTTGATAGAAGGCAGCCAAAGATCAAGTCACGGATTGGCCCTCCTTCAAAGAGGCATTCTTGGAGGATTTTCTGTCCTCGGACTACATGGCCAAAGTGGAAGAGAGGCTGAGGGACATGATGCAGAAGCTGGACCAATGCCTGAGGGACTTTGCTTACGATTTTCGGGCCTCAAGTGGAAGCCAGACATGCTGGAAGAGAAGGTGGTGAGGTGCATCTTAAACAACATTAATCCCAAGATTGCCGGGTGCTTGCAGGGCATGGTGTCGTTGGTAGCCCAGCTGGTGAGGGTAGGGTCTCTGGCGGAGAAGGACTCCTCCGGAGCCAAGGGCTACTGGCAACTGGTCCATGCAAGTGAGGACAAGGCTTTAAGGAAGGCTCCGGAGAAAAGAGCAAAGAACTCAGCAGAGGTTAACGTGATGCGCCAAGCATGCCCAAGCGACCGGAATCCGGAGCTCCTACTGGTGCCAGTAACTATTAGAAGACTGCAGGTGGTCACTGTGCTGGATACTGGGATTACTTACACTCTTATTAAAGAGAGTCTGTGGAGACAGCTGGCCATGGCGGAGGAGGCTTTGTTATGGCCGACGGTACCGCGCACCCAGCAGTGGGCAAGACGAGGCTGCGGGTGGACTGGCATGGGGGAAAGTGGGTGGTGGAGATACACGCTATGGAAGACCGCCATCTTGCTTTCCCCATCATCATTGGCTTGAACCTTCTGTCACAGACGGGGGTGGTAATAAATCTGGCCAAGAAAGTCTACGGACTGAAAGCAGGAGAGGGATTGGACTATTAGGCGTTCCTCCATCAGACTCTCGAAACAAGAGGATGGTTCACAGTGCCTCTGTACTCCTCTCACTGGGACGCCTGCCTTTATTATGCCTTGCCGGTAGGGGGTGCCCTACCGTATTGGACTTTGGTCGCAACCAAGACTCCATCGCCCTCTATCGACACCGACTGCCTGGGCGACCTCCACCAATTGTCCAGGAGTGGCCTGTCCTTGGCAGAGATTGGGGCAGAACAAGAAAAAGACCAGGGGGTTCATGACCTGAAACGGCACCAGGTGAACAATTCATGAACTTATCGTATCAACTTTGTTGTACATCAGGGGGTGTTGTACTTCCGGGTCTCATTAAATGACTAGGGGGAGAGGCTACAGCTGGTAGTACCACAGTCCCTCATCCCAGATGTTGTCCACCGCTACCTTGTGAAGCCCCAGGGGGGACATCAGGGGCCTTTGAGGACCTTGCTGAGAGTGCTGGAGGTAGCCTGGTGGCCCAGCATTCGGAAGGATGTCTGGGGCTATACTAAGACCTGCAGCGACTGCCGACGACCTAAGGGAGAACGCTGTAAAACTGGGAGAGAAATGCAGCAGTAATCAGCAAGCACCCACCAGCTTACTCAGCTCCCTGTTTGCCTTAACGGGAGAGTAACAACCAGAAGAGCCTCGTCCATGGGACGGTTCCATGACCACAGGGCCCAGAGGATCATTCGCCAACCACTCGCATATGACCAGGGGGCTACATGCATCCAGGAAGAAAGACAGCTGAAGAAGGCCACGAGGGTTAAGCGGAGAGTGGGGGTGCACCGCTTGAAGGAGGCGCACTTTCAGTGGGGTGACTTAGTCAAGGCCAGAACCCATCCACGCTCCGAATCCAATTAATTACTGCTCAGCCAAGCTAGAGCCTATGGGGATAGGACCAGCCCAATTTATAAATGAGGGTAGGACTAGTTAAGACAAAATAGAATGGAGTTCTCACCTGATACAGTAGAAGTGTGATAAATCCAAAGATAAATTAGAGTGTTTTACATAGTAGCCTCCGGCTGGAGGGGGGGGGGGGGGTGACTATGTAGCACTGCCACATATTTAACTGCGTCGCCCCTTTTAAGGAGAGAATGGTAGCCACATAAAAGGAGGCCTGACAGATCCGCTGTTACTAGGAGTGGCCGTCATATTGACAACTGAAATAAAGGCCTTACTTGAGACAGTTGGAGCAACCAGGAGGAGCGACAGTCCGCTGGGAGTCTACGTGGGACCAGTGGCTGACGGCGCATTCCTCGCTGTGAGATGGCAGGTTGGTTGGCCCTGGAGGAGGACACTGGACCGGGGAATTCGCTGTGGAACCGGAGGAAAGGGCAGCGGACCCAAAGCCAGTGAGAACGTTTCCTTTTGTCTCTCACTCAGCATTTTTTTCCCTTATATCCATCTTGACTGAGCTCAAGGGTTTTTTTGGTTCATTATACAGTGACGTCTTGGTTGTTTTCGGGTGACTTTAGTGGAACACTTTATTTTTCTCCTTTTTTTATTTCTTGCCGGCGAAGATTGGGAACAAAACTGGACAGTTGAACACTTGATTGAATTATGCTTGTGTGAATATAAATTGTGTAAATACATTGTGGGTGTGGTAAATAAGGTGTAGGAAATTCATTGTTGTACACTCATTATTTGTGCACTTTTGAACTATAATAATAACCCACAAAACCATACGAGCCGGTTCAGAGTGAAATCATTTCATCCCTTGTTTTTAGTAATATTCTTCATATAATAGAAGAGTGTTACAACTTTTCTTTTTCTCACGGCAAAAAAATCTGACCAACAAGAACAGAGAACGTTCTGACATAAGTCTCTTGGGATTTAACATGATGCAGTTTAGTCTGCTTGAATTTTTACCTGTGTGAAAGGGGACTGAACCAAGGAGAAAATGATACAACGTAGCAAACTTTTCAACTGATTCGGACCAAAGTAACTGAATTTAGCTGTGAAAGCACCCTTAGTTTTCTCCGTTAGTGCGGTTTGTGTTGTGTGGTGAAAATACGATAATTGCACTTAAGTGTGCACCAAAACAACCATGATCCAAATCATGTGGTGAGCTCTGGTGCAGTCATCAAAGTGAGAAAGCATAACAAACTAAAACGCAAAGCTAGAAAACTAAAACTAAAATGAGAAAATGCATGATTTGAGGGCCTTATATTGGGAGTAGATTTTACTTCCGTTCTTTCAAACCCTTAAAACACATGGCAGGATGAATCACACACAAACCTGGAGTTTTAAGAAGAAGCAGACTGGTTGGATGATCACATAAACCAGGGGTGTCCAATCATGTGCCATGGAGGGCCAAGACCCTACAGGTTTTCTCTTCTACCCAGTCTCTTCAGCAGGTGTTTTCACTTATCTGCAATCAGTGGGAAGAAATTCAGTGGAACCTGCTGCTGAAGACACTGGCTGGAGGTAAAGCCTGCAGGGTCTTGGCCCTCCATGACACATGATTGGACCCCCCTGACATAAACACTTCTCTGTACAAAACACAAACAATATAGAAAAGCTTTGTAAGCAAATGGTCTGTGGAAAGGGGAATTCAGAAATCAGCTGCTCAAAGCTGCAACAACTTTAAAAACCTCTGTGAACTCATATATCCACTTTTGTGAAGAGAACATTCTTCCATCACGCACCAGGGTGAGTTACTCTAATGACAAACCCTGGTTCACAGCTAAGCTCAGACAGATCAGGAAGGAGAAGGAAGCAGCGCTGAAAAGTGGAGACAGGGACTGCTACAGGGAGGTTAAATACCGGTTTAACAGAGAGCTGAAGAGGGCTAAATCTGTGTACTCAGAGAGACTCCAGCAGCAGTTCACTGCTAATGATTCGGCTTCCGTGTGGAGAGGACTGAGGCAGATCACCAACTATCGGCCTCAGGCTCCTAAAGGTCAGGATGACAAAGCCCTTTGTCAGAGACTGTCCCAACACTATGCCCGTTTTGACACCTCGTCATCTGTGTCCAACTCCCCCCCTCCCTCCAGCTCCACAGCCTCCACATTCCCTACTTCATTTAAGGCACCCCCCCCCACCTCCCCCCCTCCCCTTATCATCAGTGAGCAGGATGTGCTCAAACAGTTCTCCAGACTGAACCCGCGCAAGGCCCCCGGCCCAGACGGCGTGTCTCCCTCCACCCTGAGACTCTGTGCGAAACAGCTGGCTCCTGTATTCACAGACATTTTTAACACCTCCCTTAAGTTATGCCACGTGCCGTCCTGCCTCAAATCCTCCACCATCATCCCTGTCCCCAAGAAGCCACGGATCACTGGACTTAATGACTACAGACCTGTAGCGCTCACCTCTGTAGTCATGAAGTCCTTTGAGCGCCTGGTCCTGTCCCACCTCAAGTCCATCACCACCCCTCTCCTGGACCCGCAGCAGTTTGCCTACCGAGCCAACAGGTCTGTAGACGATGCAGTCAACCTGGCCCTCCACTCCATCCTGCAGCACCTGGACTCCCCGGGAACCTACGCCAGGATCCTGTTTGTGGACTTCAGCTCCGCATTCAACACCATCCGCCCCACTCTGCTCCGGGACAAGCTGTCCCTGCTCAACGTGCCTGACTCCCTCTGCAGGTGGATCATCGACTTCCTGACGGACCGGAGGCAGCATGTGCGGCTGGGAAAGACTGTCTCAGACTATACTAGCATCAGCACCGGATCACCCCAGGGCTGTGTACTTTCCCCCCTACTCTTCTCCCTTTACACCAACTCCTGCACCTCCAGCCACCAGTCTGTCAAGTTGATCAAGTTTGCGGACGACACCACCCTCATCGGGCTCATCTCCAACGGCGACGAGTCCGCCTACAGGAGAGAGGTGGCCCAGCTGGCGTCCTGGTGCAGCAATAACAACCTGCAGCTGAACGCTCTGAAGACAGTGGAGATGATTGTAGACTTCAGGAAAGTCACTACTCCTCTGCCCCCCCTCACCCTCTCAGGCTCTCCCATCACCACTGCTGATTCCTTCCGCTTCCTAGGCACTACCATCACCAGGGACCTCAAATGGGAGCTGACCATCAGCTCACTCATCAAAAAAGCCCAGCAGAGGATGTTCTTCCTGCGGCAGCTGAGGAAGCTCAAGCTACCCACCAAGATGTTAGTGCAGTTCTACACAGCCATCATCGAGTCCATCCTCACCACCTCCATAACCGTGTGGTACGCAGGAGCCACTGCCAGGGACAGACTAAGGCTGCAGCGCGTCGTGCGCACTGCTGAGAAGGTGATCGGCTGCAAGCTCCCATCTCTCCAGGATCTGTACATCTCCAGGACCCGGAGGCGTGCTGGCCGGATCATAGCCGATCCCTCACACCCTGGTCATGTACTGTTTGCCCCCCTCCCCTCTGGTAGAAGACTTCGGTCCATCCAGACTAAAACCTCCCGTCACATGAACAGCTTCTTCCCCTCTGCCATTAGACTGCTGAACACTAAGTGACTCTCGTGCACCATGTACAGCAGCTCAACCAGACTCATGTCAATCATCACTGTTTTCTTCCTGCATTACCGACTGCACTATATAGTTCTCCACAGTATCTGCTGCTGGCTAATATATATTTTAACTGTTGACCAGTATCACTTAATCTTATCCTACACTTTATTACATGTATAGTTTATTTCTCTTATCTTATCATGTTTAATGTTGCAGCATTGTACCGAGACAAATTCCTAGTTTGTGTACTACATGAACAATGGCAATAAACCTGATTCTGATTCTGATTCTGATTCTGATTCTGAGAAGGACAATAAAGTGTGAAATGTGCTGAATAAAAAGGGTAGATTCAGTGTTGCACAAAAATCTGTGACCTCTCACTGTAAGATAAGATAAGATAAGATAAGATAAGCCTTTATTAGTCCCACAATGGGGAAATTCCAGGATTGCAACAGCACAGGGATAGCAACACTCAGAGCAACAATTAAGAAGATACGGAAGATATAAATAAGAGCAGTGGATATACATACATACACATCAATATATAAATATATATACAAAGTACGGAGCATTGTAGCGAGATGGAATAAACAGCATAACTGTCTACTTAGTTATCCTACATAGTATGACTATGTACCCATACATATTGTCACCCTCCGTAGCGACCGATACTGTCCTAGTTGTATATACTGGAGGGGCCAACTTATTATTTTTTCTGCTTAATAAATAATGCAAACATTAAAATAACAATTTTTGGGCGCTCTGTCCACCTGTCAAATTAATCTAGACACTTTTAGTCAGAGATTACTAAAACACGGAACGAATGTAGGGAACGTTCAGTCTGCATTCCACACAGAAATTCTTTACATGTTCCGTCCGCGTTCTGCACGGAATGTTCCATACATATTCTGTCTGTGTTCTGTATGGAATGTTCTGTATGAGTTCCATACAAGGTCCGTATGTAGCGGTCCTACTACCTAGCAGTTTAAAGTGTTTTACGAATATGTACATGTAACGTTAAATACGCAACATTCTGTATCTAATGTTCCATACATTAGTGTTCCGTCTTTGTTCCATGCATGTTGTTAGGTCATGCTAGCGAGCGGTCCAGCCTTCTGACATTCCAAAGTGCCTTACGTATGAAATGTTAGATAAGAAGGTTCCTTATGGATCACTAGTGGTCCTGCTAGCTAGCCGTCTCAATTGTTCACTTACTTACATTTTTCATACACGTTCTGTTGATACATAATGTTCTGAACAGGATGCTAGCAGTCCTGCTAACTTTTGGACCAGCCTGTTAATATTCCCAAGTTCCTTACGTGCGTACATGTTCCATAGATACTGTACAAAGCGCACAGCAGGCAGCACAGTTTCACTGTAGCCTGAACACTGTGGAGTGACAGCTGTTCTCCGGTCCTGTGAGAGAGCAGCCCCAGTGAAACTGATCGACTGATGAAAGCTTCAAAACACATTGGACCAATGAAGCATGAAGTGAAGCAGCGATAATGTTTGACACTTCAGACGTCATTGGTCACGTGACATTAGCGTTTTGATACAAGCGCCAACACACTGAAGAGTGAGACAAGTGCTGAAGCCTCAAGTCGATATCATTTGCCCATCACTAATTTTGACATATTCTTTAATTCCTTATTGCATTTATTCATTTATTAATAATTGCCATTGTGCTCAATAACAGCTGTCATGTACTGGACATGAGCGGTATATGTACGGAATATGCTAAGTGTGGACTGTGGCTAATGATGAAGGCACATTGACATAGAACTGACAGCAGGAAGTATCGCTAGATGCCCCATACAGTGTACGGAACATATTCAGTACGGAACATGTATGGAATGCTTTGTACCGTACCATTCCTTCCATGTTTTAGTAGGCACCCTTTTATTCACATTTTATAACCACACATATGCAGACAATTTACAACATCAGCATATGCAGTCACACATTCTGCTTGGTCACAAATTTCCATGTAGCTATGGTAAGGAAAGCTACTTCTTCTGTTTTCTCTTTTTGTTACCATGGCAAAAGCAGCTGACCAGTCAGAGAACCATCTCACGTGAATTTTGAGCGATTTGATGTGACACATTTTTGAAGTGAATTCCTGTGTTTCCTGTGTGAAAGAGAACCGAACCAAGGAGAAAAGAATGCAAAGTAACAAACTTATAAACTGATTTCAACCAAACCAAATGAATATAGGTGTGAAATTACCCTTAGTCTTTGCACACTCTGGTCCTAATCTGAGCTTGGTGTGATTGTAACTACAAAACTACTGGTGGCATCAGTCATTATGTCCCTCCCATTGCTACTGAACGTTAACACTTTCCTCATCAACAAAGTCACATCTCTTTCAATCTATTGACCTATCATAATTCAAATCTTAGTCTCATTAGGCAATGCTCTTGATTTATATCATTAACAAACCTGAAGCTTTGCTTATAACTCTAAAGACTCCAGTTTTATGAACATTTTGCTAATCATGTCCATACCAGTTTAAAAATGCTAGTTCAGAAGGAGAAGCGTAGATTTTACAACACAAAGGTCAGTGGTTTGCCTCTGGGTGATGACATTTTATTTATTTAGATATGAATCCAAGCGTGCATGAAGGCCACTGACCTTACTGCAATGCTGATGAAAGAAGTTGAAGACAGTGTGCATATAGTGTATAGCATATGGTGTAGGTTAGAAAAAATGGGATAAATGACTGTTCTCAAATAGGCTGTAATATTTCAGGTGCATCTGGTGAAGATAACAGGGAACGTAGTGTAAGACACTTTTAAATTCACCATTCTAGATTGCATTTACCATTCTATGTCCCAATCGTCGCCTGTGGTCAGATTCTCTGGGAGGTGACAAAACGAGGTCCTGGATAGAAGCAGCTGAAACAAGTTTCCTTCTTGCACTGATTTGGATCTTCCTTAAATAATGGAGAAGGTTGAACATCTACGGAGCTCTTCAAGTCAAAAAGAAACTCTTGGGTCTCTTCCTTTTGAGGTTTGCTCTTATCGCTCAAGCATTACATACCCAGGCGGGGATGGAGTGATTGTGTTTCCCATCAAGCCCCAGAATTATCCAGAAGGAAGTTGAAAACTTTGCTGGGAGAAGGTGGTTTGGACTACCCCTATTATCCTGCTACCACTGTGACCTGACCTGGATATCCAGAAGAACATCCACTGTCCTTCTTTCAGATTTATTTTTTGTACTTTTGTAGTATCTGGGCTGGGCCACTGGCCATGTCCAGCACTTTTCTGTGCTCTGTATATTCTTGGTTATTATTATTATTATTATTGCTGCTTACGTGTCCTAGTTTCTGTATTTGGTTTTATTTTGAAACATTCCTGTTGCATTTCCTGTTCTTTTATTGTTGTAGTCCTCCTTCTGGTTCACCGTCATGATTTATTATTTACATTTCTGTTACCCTGCATCAGCTGTTTCTCATCTGCCCTCATTAGTGTTTGTATATAGATTCCCCTCATTCCTTTGTTCTCCACCGCAAGATAAGCTCAAGTTATGTTCTTGGTTTTCCTGTCCACGCTCCAGTCTGGTTTTCTCCCTTGCATCCTAGTTAGGACTGTTAGTTATCAAACTGGTCTAGTTCTTCTTTTTACACAAAGTAAAGAAATGTTTGATCTCTGACTATGACTGCAGGAGACAGTTGAAACATGTCAAGGTATGAAACGTCTCTTTACTTTGTCTGAATAGAAGAATAAGACCAGTTTTAAACTAAGAAGGAAAAATGAGCCTGCTTGAGATACTGTTACCTATCATTTTGTGTTTACATTTTGTTTCGTGTTTTCCAGCCCTTGTGCTGCACCAATAATTGTTTATTAAACTGTTGAAAACTCATTCCTGTGTTTGGGTCTGCCTTCTCTGCCTCCTCAGCAGACACAAACCAGTCCCTCCAGGATTTCGCAGGATTTTTTTTTTTCTATTGTTGCGGTAAGTTGAGGGGCTCTCCTTGGGGATTGCCTGAATCACGCATTGGCTCATGTCCAGACCAGAGAGTCCCAACTTTAAAACTCATTGACAAGATGTAGCAGTGGCTTTTATCTCTAAAGATGTATAAACTGTTACAACACTTGCTGTAATATTAGATTCACTTGTTTTTTGTGTGGTTTTATGGCATGTCTGGGTGCATACAAGTGGACGTTTTTCAACACAAACTCGGCACTTCATACACGTGGTCATTACGGAAACTTGAAGAGACGTTCACTGGCAGGCCGGGGGAGATGGACGAAGGAACGATGTGGGAAAACTTGCAGGTTGGTGTGTTTTTTTAATCACATACTTTTTTTTGCTGATGTGTTCGATATATACTCACTGTAAACACAGAGCGCGGTGCAGCGCTGCATTTTATTGGTCAGACTGATGACATACACATCTGCACGCTACTGAGAGACAAATTTGATTGGCGAAATTGGCGGAAGTTGACAACAGTTGGCCAAAATTGCAGTAAAGTTGCGGTGATTGGACAAAATTCAAACTATTCAGGATCTGCTGAAGTCTCGGAAATTGGTAGAATCGCAACATCGCAAAATCCTGAAGGGACTGACTAACACAACACCTTTATTGTAGATGGGAGCAGTGAAGGAGAGATGGAGACATGCTGACATAGAAAGCCTAAGTCACGCCCCCTCCACTTCCACATATGGGACCTTAAGTTAAATCGAAAAATTTCTCCATTGAAATGAATGAGAAGAGCAGAATCATCTTTTAATCCCAATCAAATTTTGCCATGAGTTACACATATGATGTTTGTCAATTTAAAAGATCATTTTCTACATAATTAAAGTAGTAGGCTGTCGTATAATAAGAGTTATATTTAGTTTTTGTTTCAACGATGAGCGGCCAACATCTCCCATCATCCCACATCACTAAACACAATCATGGCGGGAGATTACTAAAACCTCGCCTCCTGTTTCCTGACCGATGAAAGAAGGATCCAAAGAGGAGAAAAACAACAAAAAGGTTTTGTTTTGTATTGTGAGAGCTGGAGCTGATCCAGAGGACTGTTGTTACTTCACCCTGGGCGTACTTTGAAAAGATGACGCAAGCTCCGTCCATCTGTGTGTAGTTTTTTAATTTACATATTTTTATAACCTTATACCTTAACAGTTAGACAACAACCTACACCATTATTTATATGGAAATTATCTTTTAAATTGACAAACATCATATGTGTAACTAGTGGCAACATTTGATAGGGATCAAAAGATAATTTCACTCTTGCCATTAACTTCACTGGATAATTTTTTTCGATTTAAGGTCCCATATGCAGAAGCAGAGGGTGGCATGACTTAGGCTCTCTATTTTTCTTGAAGAAGGGATCACTGCAGATGAGCGGCATGCATGGAATTAGATTACTGACAAAAAGAAAAATTTCTTGAATATCAAACAAAAATAACTTGTGTAAAATATTTCATCTCAAAAGCAAGAATCCTTACTTCAAACCATTTTTTTAAAATAAAATTCTTTGTTTGATGAAGAATTATGCTGTTTTCACTGCCCAAACATTTGCATTTTTCTTGAATTTCCTTTGGTTTTGACTCTTGTGTTTTACTTGTAATTTTGGCACAATCCTCACATGGATTTGTGCCAGAACGTTTTGAAGAAAAATTCTTGAATATCAAACAAAAATACCAGTCTTGCATACAATATTAAATCTCAAAAGCAAAATTTGAGACTTTAAACAGTTTAGTTATAAAAATCTTTGTTTGATAAAGCATTCTTTCATTTTCACTGCTCAGACTTTTTGCTTTTTTCTTTGGTTGACTCCTGTTTTTTTGCTTGACATTTTTGGCACATTTCCCCCGCA